>OX375876.1:38458527-39199237 GCA_947359465.1 Metellina segmentata | reverse complement strand
TTTTCAGATCCATGGCTATGGGTGGGTAGAGGTGGGAGCCGAAAATTGTATCCTTTTATTATATAAGTTAATAATTATATAAGTTAGTGTTTTATGTGTGCTTTTTGTTACATCAGAATGGTCCTAAGCCAGCTGTGGATACGACACCATCATCCTAAAGCAAAGGGGACGGCAGAGGGGCGGGAAAATATCAGCTGGTAGTGAGTTCAGGAGTGGTTCTTAGATTATTTATGTAAAATCAACGGAAGCTTGGAAAAATATGAAAAGGGTATTAAAAATTAGGAAAAGTAAATTAGAATAAAAAGGAATTAAATTGGAATTATTTTAAAATAATTTGGAGGATCTAAAAATTTTTCCGCCAGCTGGGTTCGAACTCGGGAAGTCATCCTCCGCTGCCTACGCTAATCTGAAGGTGGGTGACTTTAGCCATTAGGCCATCGCTGCTTCACGATAAGAAGCTCTTTAAAGTATAAGTACCCTCAATATAAGTTGGCAAGAAATACTACTAACAACAACCATACAACATTTTTATGAGGAGCAAATCAGAGTCAACTTGTCGGACACTACGCTGTACGCTGAGGTGCAAGTGTATGTATTGTATTTCTACGAAACAACGCGCATATTCAAAATCAAATGGTTACTGCAACAATCAGATTGGCGAGATATCCAAGTGAAGTCAAGCCCGTGAAACTAGCCAATCAAGTTGGACTTGCGTAAGGTACTATCATGGGATTGAGCCGCTTCTGTCATAAAGCCTACTTAAGCATCCGGTTGAAAATCCTCCAGAGAAATCCCAAACTGTCACAGACCAACTTTCACCCCTATACCAAATAACCGATACTCGGTCACAGTTTCACTGCTACCGAATCAACGATCCCGGTCACAGTAGCAGTAGCAGTATCAATATCAGCCAAGGTATCAGTTTAGTCACTGTTACCAAATCACCGCTACTCAATCACTGTTATTTTGATATTTGAGTAATAGGTAAGAACTGTGATTCACAAGTATCGGTGATTGAGTAGCAGTTCTGTGATTCGCTTAACATACCTACGATGCACTTTCCAGGATTGTTTTTAATGTCAAGCGTTTATGATGCTTTTGGTATGTAGTCGTAAATGGCCGACTTTGGAAAGGTTTTCGGTTCACGGGGCATACAATAATTGTCACAGTCCTTTGAACACATTCTGATCATCTTTCTCGAAATAAGATACACTACAGATTGAACATGCACCCGTCCCATCATACACGGTTTTTTGAATGACCTATATTCTCGTCTCTTGAATATTCAAGATTGGTGATTCCGTGTGTAGCTTTGACCTTGATGCACTATTCAAGATTGTTTTACCCCCTGTCAAGCGATTGGTTACATCACATGCACTATCTATTGAGATTCGTAAGAACTACATGTTCTCCTTTCTCCTAATAACAACAAGTTTATATTCCAAGAATTCTTTAATAAAGCCATTTCATTTCGTTGAAACTACAACAATGTTGCCATCCCGACAACTACAAATAATAAAATGTTAACTGACTAGATTAATTAGATGCGCGTGTATCTTTACATTCTCCCACCTTTTGATTTAAAGTTAACAAAACTAATCAAAAGAAACAAATTCAGACAGTCAGATAATGATCAAATTCAAAATCAGTTCACTTTGAATAGTTCAATCCAAAAATCTGGAAGGAACGTTGACAGTTCTTCCACTTCTGGTCAAATTTCTGATCTCCTTCACCCTGTTATAGACAAATGTCGCCCATGGTTCGTTTCCTTTAATCCAGCACAAAGCAGTTGAAGAATCAGTCCAGAAATATGTTCTTGTTACTAGTAGTTCGAGACGTTTAATGATAAAGAAAGCCATCCTAGCTCTAATGCAACAAGCCAACAACTCAAGACAAGGAATTGTTGATTTCTTCAGCGGAGCAACTCTCGATTTGGCTTGAAGAAGCTGTACTTTGACTTGCATTGCGTTTTCGGATCTCAGGTAAACCACAGCTGCATAAGAAGATTTAGAAGCATCGACAAATATATGGAGTCTGTGTGAAGCACCATCATTCAAAGTCATATATCTGGGAATTTTCACTACTGACAGCAAAGGTAATTCCTCTATCCACTTTGAAAACATCTTCTTTATCTCCTCAGGCAGCTCAGAATCCCAACTTAACTTTGCTCTCCAGCTCTCCTGTAACCACGACTTTGGACGGAGAGTGAACGGACAGACAAATCCGATAGGGTCAAATACTTTCTGTACGATGGATAGAATGGTCCGCCTCGTCCATGGAAGTCCCTCCAAACTAATGTTGTTTACATCACAAAATAGAGAATCTTCCTGCTTGTCCCATAATAGTCCCAATACCTTTGTAGGCTGAGTTTCAATTTTCATGTTATTTGTATCAGTTTGTTCCCAACCTCTTAGATCAAATTTGGCTTCGGCCATTATTGCAGTAGCATTTGAGATAAATATCTCCGCCTCTTCTTTTGAGTCAACCGAGGTCACACAGTTGTCAACGTAAAAGGAAGTATGCAATTTCTCAGCAACAGTTTTGTAAGAGGATTCGCTTTGCATAAGATGAAAATTTATCACAGCTCCAAGCAAAAAGGGACTGCAATTCAGGCCAAAAACTACTCGGCAGTGACGAAATTCTCTAATTTCTTGTTCGGAATTCTTTCACCAGAGGAATCGCAGAAAGTCGCGATCATTGTCATTGATTGATATTTGTAGGAATGCCTTTTTTATATCAGAGATATATATATATATATATATATATATATATAATTTCTATCTTCTTTTCTCTAAATTTAAACAAGATTGTGGGCACTAGTTCAAGCAAATTTGGACCTTTTGCCAAACAATCATTCAAGGAAAACGAGTCTTTCTGCTTACGGCATCGAAAACCGGTCTCACCGACGTTGTGGAGTTGTCTTTGAATACTGCTCGATGAGACAAATAGTGTAAACCCTTTTCTTGTATACTCTCTGGCACTTCCTCTGTCATCCCTAACTGCAACCATTCCAGAAAAACGGCATTATAATCATCAAAGCGTTCTCCGGATCTGAGCCTCTTTGTGGTTGATACTAATCTCTTCTCAGCAACTTCTCTGTTGCTAGGTAAGTTTCCTGGATCATTCACCCAAGGCAAGCTAACTTCATATCTCCCTTCTTCGTTTTTCCTCAAAGTCTTGTGAAAGTGATTTAATACTGGGTGGAGTGGTCGTTCACGGTAAGATGTTTGTCGCCAACTAATTTTTGTCGCCAAATCAAGATGGCGGCTGAATTTCGTAACAGCAGATAGGGTTGCCATAACAAAAACGGCAGATGTGAAGAAAATCTGCAAAAGGTGAAGGTTACCATATTTGGCGACAAATCGCCTTCTTACCGTGAACGACCACTCCACCTAATACTGCATTTTCCTCGGAAGAACGTCCACACATTTTACCCATGACTACCCATCCAAACAATGTCTGTACAGCAACTAAACCATTGTCTAATTTACGGAGTTCTCCGGTTAGAACTTGTCCAGCTATGTCTGCTCCGAGAAGAATTTCTATAGGTAGATCGCCTTTTCCCACATCTGTGATTACAATATGCATTCGATTCATCTCTGAACAAAGCTCTGGGGGTAATCTTGCCACATGACCACAAATTTTATGTTGCTCCAATAGAGTTGGATACCACGACAGTACTTGCCATCAAGACTACTGACAGTCAATTGGTAGCAGTTGTGAGTTTTCCTACCAGAAGTTCCTCCAAAGTGAGTTTTCCTCCAAACAGAGCATGCACTAAGCTTTGGAACCAACTGGTCTACATCTAATCCTTTGAGCCGTCTCTTTCAATATGTAGGATCTTTGAGAACCAGTGTCAATTAAAGCTCTGACTGTCTGTTTCTACCATTGACTTCGATATTTACTAACAAAGTTTGCAGAAATACTTCTGTAGCACAATAATAGGCTAAAGACACGTTTTGTTTTCCCTCTTCATCACATTCTTTCGCCTCGTCTCTTTTCTGATTTGCAAGCTCCGAACATACTATAGCCCAATGTCTCTTTGAACAAATTAAACATTGAACTTTTGTCCTACACTGTTTTGCTCGGTGTCCTAACTTAAAACAGATAAAAATGCTTTTTTTTCTTTATGAGATCATGTCTTTTACTCAACGTCATTTTTTGTGCAGTAAAACAATCTTTACTTTCATGTTGTTTTCCGCAGAAAATGCAAATGATCTTCTCATTTCGCTTTTCAAACCTTGCTTCACTCGAAAACAGATCAGAGGCTGTGGGAACCGAAACTTCAACTTGGCCTTTTTTCTCTCTACGTATTCCACCTTCCAATAATTTAAATCCCGCTTTTGCAAGTGAAATCCTTTGCTCCCCTTCTACTTCACTTCTCAAGAATAATAACAGCCTTTTTAATTTGTCACAGTAAGAATTTTCTTGCGAGATAACTGCTGATTGATTTCGCAACCATACTCGAAATAGATCTTCGGGAATGCATGATTCCACAAGTGGAAACAACATGGCACCATATTTATCAGTTGTCATTCCAATGGATTCTAATGCTGGCAAATACGACTCCAATTTATCGTACAACGACGCTACATTACATTTTCCCCTTGGCTCCTGAACATTTCTGATTACAAGACCCAGCATTTCTCAAACATAAAACTCAATTAATAGTTCTTCCCTGCCGAATCTATTTTTTAAACACTCAATGACATTTCCATAATTTTCGGCCGTAGCTGGGAAAATGTCAACAATGTCACGAGCTCTACTCCCAGGAACAGTTGCTTGATACAAATAATGGAACTTGTCTTCATTTTCCATTTCAACATCATCATGTATACGCTTAAATTGACTTCAAAAAATCAACCAATCCTTTACTTCTCCTCCGAATTGTTTAAGCTCAATCTTGGGCAATTTCAGTTTACGTCTACTTGAAGTTGGAGATGAAGCGATGGACTCAGCAGTATTTAATGGTAAAACTTCACTATTTAAGTGCATCTCTACTTCTACACGCACTAAATCCATTTTTTCCTTATACGCTTCGATATTCGCAAATTCAAGATCAAATTTTTCATCTGTTTCGAATTCCGCATTCAAAATTTGACGATCAAGAACATCCAATTCAGCAAATAAACGCTCTAAAGTAGCTGGTTTGGTTTTTATTATTTTTTTATCACGTACTCTCTTCTTTCAGTAACTCCTCTAAAATACAGTTAATCGTTTTCGTAAACGACGATCTTACTGACTTCCGAGTTCGTTTTACCGCTTCCATTTTCAGATGAATATTAATACACCAACAGAGTTTATTTTCATAAAAATTTAAATTTATTTCCACTTACGGTTTATCACGTCTGGGTGGTCACCAAATATTGAGATTCGCAAGAACTGTACACGTTCTCCTTTCTCCTAATAACAACAAGAAAGTTTATATTCCAAGAATTCTTTAATAAAGCCATTTCATTTCGTTGAAACTACAACAATGTTGCCATCCCGACAACTACAAATAATAAAATGTTAACTGACTAGATTAATTAGATGCGCGTGTATCTTTACACTATCCAAGATTGGTGTCAAAGTTATAAAAAAAATTATGATTATCTGATCCAGATTCATGTGGGTCATTCCGTTTTGTCATGATTCCGTATTAGTGTTACATCCCGGAGACTGGTGAACGTTAAATCTGTCATTTCGTGTATTAAACTGCAGATTTTTCTGATTTAAATGACACCAAATATTTTAATGTACGTGCAGCAAAATCGCGAGATATTTAGTTTTATCCGAAAGTCACTATTACAAAATGACTGCCAAAAAATAAAGTTGTCAAACAACCGAAACTAATTTTTATTTTTAAAGAATAATACAGATTTTATAAAATTAAATTTTTGCTACCTGGAGAGCCTCATAGTTCTTGACTTTACGTGCCAAATGTGAACTTACTGCAACTTTAACTTTTCTTTCAATTGTTTGCTTACAATAGGGAATATGCACTATGTTACAAAACGTCTTAAAATGGTACTTATTTTACAAATTCCTTCATGAACAATCCGAAAATCAACTTTAAAAATCACAAAAAGTTTTAATTTAAGCTTCATAAGCGACTAAAAAACACGTCAAAGTCACGTGACTGAAAACGGGGTGGAGCTTGGTGTGACGTCATAGTAAATCTTTGTTCGTGGTTGCATAGCCGAGATGTTTTTAATCGTGCGTTTTAGTTCTTGCGCGAAAATTGTGATTTCGGATTGTCTATTTTTTTTTATTTTCCGGAGTTCGTTTTTCAGATTTTTTATTTACCTCTTTTTTTTACCTTCTTTTTTGTTTGAATTTAAATTCGTCGTTGCTTAACTCAAAAGAATGAATGATAACATCAGAGAACACGTATTTCAATTTAAGGACAGCCCCTTTTTCAAGGCATGGAAAAACTCAAATTACAATCGCGAATAACTCCGCCAGTTTTGCAGATAACTCCATATTTTTTTTGGCTTTATTATTGAAAAGGGCACATTTTTCTAATTGAACTTTTTGGCCAATCTCCTTTAGTTTTCGAGTTATTTTTTTAACTTCCTTATTTCACCGCTAGGAGCTCTGTCAGCTGTCTCAATAAATTCAGCATGGTCACTTTACTGTAGGTACACATTACTACCTTGGCTCTTCGAGATGCGGTTTCAAAATTAAAGGGCTTAAAATTACTTTACAGGTCACCCTGTATATATATACACAGTTCAGTCAAATTAATGTGACCACCTGTCAAAAGTCAGAATAACCACCTTTGGAAGAGCGAACCGCTGCGAGACGTGCAGGAAGAGAGTCAATTAGGTTTTGAAGGTGTTCACTGGGATGTTGAGCCATGCCGACTCCAGTGACGTGGCCAGCTGCGCTAGATTACGCGGTTGAGGATCCATGGCGCGAACAACCCGATCGAGGTGGTCCCGCAGATTCTCGATTGGGTTTAAATCCGGTGAGTTTGCTGACCAGGGGAGTACGGTAAACTCATCCTGGTGCTCTTCGAACCACTCACATACCCTGCGAGCTGTATGACACCTCGCATTGTCCTGCTGGTAGATGTCATCATTCTGAGAAAAAATAATTCGCATGTAGGGCTGGACATGGTTCGCAAGGACAGATGCGTACTTGTGCTGATCCATCGTGCCTTCAGCAATGATGAATGCACCCAGTGAATGCCCGGAAAACATTCCCCAAACCATAATGCTCCCTCCTCCAGCCTGGATCCTTCCGGCAATTGTTGCAGGGTGTTTGCTTTCAGACGTTTCACGCCGTATACGCTAACGTCCATCTGTTTGATGGAGCATAAAACGTGATTCATCGGAAAAAGCCACCTGTCGCCACTCTGTGGACGTCCAGTTGCGGTATTGGCGTACAAATTCCAGCCTTCGTCGCCGATGAACAGCAGTCAGACTAGGTGCGTTAACCAGGCGTCTGCTGCGGAGGCCCATGCGCAGCAACGTTTGCTGAACCATTGTTGAGGATACACTCTTGGTAGCCCCTTGGTTCATCTGGGCGGTCAGTTGCACGTCATTCGCCCGAACGCATCTCCGTAGCCTTCGTTCGCCTCTGTCATCTATAGTCAGTGGTGCTTCACATGTGTTGATTTTGGATAGTGCCATTTTGCCATGCACGGTATACTTTAACACGGCAACACGCGGACAGTTCACAAAATTAGCCGTTTCCGAAATGCCTCCACCCTTGGCCCGAAAGCCATTAATCATACCCTTTTGGACGTCGGATAAATCGCTAGGTTTCTGCATTACGCCAACGATTGAAAGGCTTTCCGATGCCCTAGGACATCCTTTATATATACTCCACTGCAATGTGCTGCCGCCTGCCTTTTGTGATTGGTTATTTCACGTTGACGTCGAAAGTAGGTGGTGGTCACATAAATGTGACTGGACTGTGTGTATGTATATATATATATATATATAGAAGAGATAAGGAGGGTAGATATGTAGTAGTGTTTTTGAAATTCTAAGGACATTGCTGTGAGGCGGCTTAATTCGTTGTGGAAGCACCTGTCTAGGGATTCCGAGTATTTGTCGTTGTATACGGATTTTTTGATGGAGTATGAGGAATTGGGTCACATGGAGAAAGTTATTGAGTCAAGTGAACCACCCATATACTACTACATACCCCATCATGGCGGTCTACGACCTGATAAACTTACTACTAAGCTGAGAGTTGTCTTTAATACCTCATCACCCACCACATAAGGCATGAGTTTCAATGACGTTCTGATGAAGGGTGTGATATCACTGAGGACGTTTTCGAAACAGTTACCCGGTTTCGGAGACACAAATTTGCCTTCACTACCGATATTCAAAAAATGTATCGGCAGATTCTCATCAATCCATAACAACGAGATCTTCAGAGAATAATGTGGAAGACTGGAGTCAACGAGGAGGTTTTAACTTACCGTTTAAAAACTGTCACTAAAAATGGCACGTCAAATGCACCCTTCCTTGCCATACGGACCCTGCAGTAGCTAGCCAAGGATGAGAAATCGAGATTTCTTCTGACTTCTGAAGTTCTGCTGCACGACATCGTGACTGGGGCGCCTGACCTACAGACCACCCGAGAACTACAATCACAGCTGCGAGATGCCTTGCAGTCGTGCGGAATGACTCTTCACAAGTGATCTTCCAATTCTCATCAATTGCTGAACAGCTCGTTGTCATCTGAAGTTGAACATCCGTTCACTGTTGACACGGAGTTCTCTGTGAAGACGTTGGGTATCAGCTGGAAGCAGGTTCAAGATCAGTTCGTCTTCAAGGTGTCAATTTCTAGTCTACCGTCATACACCAAACCTGAGGTGCTAAGTGTGATCGCCAGGCTGTATGACCCCCATTGGTTTCTTAGGCCCAGTGATATAACCAAAGCCAAGATTCTTCTGCAGCGGCTGTGGCAGCAGATACTGGATTCGTATGACGTTCTTCCCGATCTAATCGCCGAAGAGTGGAGTGAATTTGTGACACCTTGAAGTGCATCGAGAAAGTGAAAATTGAGAAATACATCTTGACCGATGGTTGTTTACGAATCGTCTTTCAAGGCTTTGCAGATGCGTCCGAAGCAGCATACGGAGCTGTCGTCTACCTACAGTGTTTCCATCTAACTGATGCTGCGAGAACTACCATTTTGGCAAGCAAGTCCCACGTGGCACCTTTTCGAGTTATTTCCATTCCACGGCTGGAACTCCGCGCTTGTTTTCTCTTGGCTCAGCTAGTTGAGAAAGTTCGTGCTACTCTACGATTGGAGATCTACGTAGTGTTGCATACAGATCGCCCTTGCGTGGTTGAACCTTCTTAAGACCTTCATCGCCAACCGCGTTTCAGGAGTGCAACGGCTGACAGAAAATTGTCAGTGGAATCATGTGCCATCAGCTCTGAATCCTGCGGATGTGATTTCGCGTGGGTTCGGCCCTCGTGACCTTCCCGAACTGAAACTGTTTTGGAATGGCCCGCCATCCCTTCAGCGAGGTGAAGCGTCCAGTGGGCAACCCCGTTCTACCCTGATGAATGAGTCCGAGTACTCGTGTGAATTAAAAACGAACTTTGAGTCTGATATGGCGGTGTTTAATGTTTGTATATCTACAAGTTGTGAATTATCTTTATTATCTGATTTATTGTGCAGGAGTAATAATTATGTGAATGCTCTTCGTGTATTTAGTCATGTATTAAGATTTGTAAGAAACAGTGCAATGGGATAGTGTCTGGCCCGCTTGGGGCCTCAGAGTTGGGCCAAGCTGAAAAATGCTTGATGCGAATGGTCCAAGAGGAGGTTTTTTCCGCTGAGATTTGGAACCTGCAACGCCAGAAAAGCGTCCTACCTAACAGTAAGTTAAGGAATTTAAATCCTTTTCTTGATAGTGACGGTGTAGTACGGGTAGGTGGACGCCTGGGTAATTCAAATCTACCATAAAATAACAAATACCCAGCAATGTTGCCTAGTAATCATAAGGTGACAAACCAAATAATTATGTATTTCCATAGAAAAATCTTCATATTGGTGCACCTACACTTCTGCACTGTGTAAGGGAAAAGTTTTGGCCTTTAAATGGTCGTTCTCTGTACGGAAAAATTGTTCATGAAAGTATTATCTGTTTTAAAACGAAACCAAATGTGACGTCATAGTTAATGGGTAATCTTCCCCGGAACAGAGTAGTTCCCGATTATCCCTTTAACTGCTCTGGTGTAGATTTTTGTGTTCCATTTATGGTCAGATATCGTAACCAAAGAAAGGTTGTCCTGCATAAAATCTACATATGTATATTTGTGTGTTTTGTAACTAAAGCTATTCATGTAGAAATTGTGTCGGACCGCACATATGAGGCATTTATTGCTACCCTAAAGAGATTTTTTAGCCGTAGAGGGAAATGTGCCAAATTGTACTCGGATAATGGCAAAAATTTTGTTGGAGCTAATCAATAAATCAAGAGGCTCTTGAAACTGGTTAAAGAGCCAGACGAGCAGCTTGCGGGCTTTTTATCTGCTGAGGGAATTGAGTAGAAGTTCATGCCTCCGAGAGAACCTTCCTTCGGTGGCTTGTGGGAAGCTGCAGTAAAATCTGTGAAGTACAATTTTAAAAGAGTCGTGGGCGGAGCAAATTTGACATACGAGGAACTTTTGACCGTAAGTATTGAAGGAAGCCGCCGCAGGATTGAAAACTCGCTTTTTTTCGCTCGATTCTTAGACGGTTTCCCGAGAAAGTACGGATAAGAAAATTACGAAATTAACGTGGTTTGTTCAAAATTGTACAGGGAACATGATCGAAAATATCTTTTTTTCCGATGCGTCTATTAGTTTGGGTGTATTAAGCGTTTAAGTCGAAAAAAGCAAAATTTCTAAAGCGAGTGAGCAAAACTCGTTCAAATATTCAGTCTTCAGCCGTGAAATTGTTTAGAGTACCTCCAAACGTAAATTTTTACAGGACGCCGAGTTTTTTTAGAAATTAAAATTTGTTTACTGATAATACTGTTTTGAAATTCGGGAAAAATAGGGACATTTTCGTTATTTTTTTGTTAAAACCGTCATATCTATAGCTTATTACTATTAATTTTTAAATTTGGAAACCTCACTGGAAACCTTAGAATGCACTGTTTCTTACTGTACAATCATTTTTGAAATTGGTTAATAAATAAATTCGATACAATCAAGAGTTGGTCATACAAATTTTGTATATTTTAGATCGCAGAGCGATAGCGTTCATTCTTCTCGGAAATAAAGGTTATATTTTCTGACTAAGGTCCCATCCGGTTTTTAAACGTGTGGCGCCGCTGCGGCAACGCAAGTGCAGTCTGAGATAGAATTAGATCCAATTGAGTAGTGCAGACATCCTCCGGCACCGCTGCGGCAACGCACGTCCAATTGGCGTGTAATTTGTACCACAGTTCCTCATAGAGCCACAGTTCACCGCACACGCTTCTCCGGTCTCAAGTACCTTGGTTTCGTAAATAAATGAAATATAAATAATAAGGGTTGGCGAGCAGGGGGCGGTCCCCCTAGTACAATACAAAAATCAATTAAATTTTTAAATGTTTTTTATGCTTGAACAATATATTTAAGCCTACTTTGAAAATAGCACACTAATATTAAAAATAATTGAAATTAGAACTCTGCTAACATACTAATATCTTACTTTCCAAAATAAATTAATCTATAACAATAAACGATTAAAATAGCATTGCGCACAATCGAATGGGACTTGATAATTTGATAACAATAAACGATAAATATTTACAGTGAAAAATAGAACTTTATGCTAACACTAATAGAATGCTGTAGTGTTCTATACTGATGTCCAAAATTAAGGTCACAAACATAAAATCTGTGAAAACTAGAGAAATATTCAGTTAATTGCAACGAAATTTGGCACATAGATATATTATTATGAGAGAAAGCATATAAGAACATAACAATATGAAAAAGAGTTGAATTGTTAGTTAAGATATACGTTATATCAAAAACGGTCAAATCATGATACAATTATCACGGGATAAGTCCGTCTAATATAGAGTGTAGCCACCGTGCACTGTTATACAAGCCTCACAACGAGCCCTCATACTGTTAATGAGGGTGTCGAGAAATGCTTGCGGCAATAAATCCCATTCTTCCAAAAGCGCGGCTTTTAATGCCTGAAGGGTCCTGTGAGGGTGGTAACGTCGTGTAATGAGATCCGGAGACTTCGCGGGCCAGTTCATACGGCGAATATCCTCTTCTTTAAGAAAATCATCAACAATGTGAGCTCTGTGCGGCCGCGCATTATCGTCCATAAAAAAGAAGATCGTGCCTGCAGCACCAATAATATCACTAGTTTGGTATTGATTCCACAACCTGGATACCACTTTTGGTGCCACTTGTAACCATCGAACCACCTCTGCTTTAGACTGCTCAGCTTCAAGCCTGCCAACGGCTCTCAATCTCATTGAATCATCTAAGCGATGATGAGAACTCATTCTCACTGCAAACAGTCAAACTTGTGGTTTTTAACGAAATATTCACAACACTACAAGAGATAGTCCCAGATGCTTAAATGGTCAAACATTATTTATTCCAAACTGGAGGCTAACATTGTGCAACTCATACTTCAAAATATATAAATTACAAACCTTATTAAATTTTATGTTAGCAATTTTGAATTATTTTGAAAAACGTGTTTGTGACCTTAATTTGGACACCAGTGCATTATTTTCCTGTTGTCAGGATACTGACAATGTAACAAACTACAAACACGGGCTAAAACTTTATCAATGCAACAAATGAATCTATATATATAATTCTCTTACGTGGCACGCAAAAAAGACGTTATTAGTTATCGCGTTTTGGCAACATTGTACGATTGTTTGTTTATCACGAAGCCTCGCGCTTCAATTGAATTTATAGCGTTATCGGATGAAATTTTATTGGAAAAAAATGAATTTTAGTCGAGCTGTGCAGTTAATAATAGAAATCAAATAAAGCAGAGGATCTTTTCAGGGACATTTAAAAAAAGGTCCTTTTCAGGGTCAACAATTATAGTTCAACAAGACGCTTGCACTACAACTTCGACTACAAACTCAATGAAAAAGTGTGGGTGGCTCAAGTGCAGGTGTAAATGTACATACAAACAACATGCTGGATATTCAATTTCCAAATCAGCGCTCACATTTCGAGTCAAAATGTGCTCAAAGTTTTGAATTCTGATTTTAGAGGTACTGTATATATCTTTTCTGAAAAACAGCAAAAAATTTAGATTTGAAAATATTTTTTTGGAATATCATATTTTGTAAACAATTCCTTCTGCTAGGACACATGTCTTCATTGATGCGAGCGAAGCGAGCTTTGGTTCGCGCAGCGATCCAATGCGGATTGCGAAGCAATCCTCCGGGGGTTGGCGAGCGTTAGCGAGCAGGGGGCGGGCCCCCTAGTATGCTTAATTAATCTTATCTAAATACACTATTAACATTACTAAATAATTTACATAAATATCCATAATAGCTACCTTATAGGACTTGCACTTTTTAGGGATGGCTACTCTGGCTCACTGCTAGATTCGGCGACAAATCGCAAGGGTCTCGGCTGCTACATCTGACTCGTTTTTTTCTTACCTGCCATTTTTCTTTTCGGAAAAGGAACAAATAGGAAATAGAAAAAACTTATATGCAGAGTAGCGTGCGGGTTCGTATGTCACTATCTCGTTAAATAATGCACCTAACACGTGATCAAACATAGCTTTAGCTCAAAAATAAATATCGGCCAATATCAGCTCAACATCGTTTTATGGATATTTTTTTCACAATGTCCCAAATATCAATAAAATATCAGAAAAAGTGGCAAAATGTTTTAATTATTGAAAAAATGGGTAAGACAACGTGGTATTATTCTTTACATTATTATAATATTACTAAAACGTTATTTACTGTCTTCCCCATTATATAAAATTAAACGACATCTACCAATATCGACAGATATTGTAGTTCTGATATTCGCCATTTAGCAGCACTCAAATTATTGGCCAATAAAAGGTAGAATGTTGGCCATTGTTGTTGTGCTACCTGGGTTATAATCATGTAATAATAATGTAAATAATAATACCGCGTTGTCTTACCCATTTTTTTTTTTAACTAAAACTTTTTGCCATTTTTTCTGATATTGTTTTTATATTTGGCGACATTATGAAAACAATATCCATAAAACGATGTTGAACTGAATCAGGGACGTGTCAACATTTTAGAGAGTGTGGAAGGGGGGGGGGGGGCAAGAGATTTTTTACGACCACAAACTAATCAAGCATTAATTTTTCCTTGTTTACCAGTTTTTGGGGCCAAAAATGTATTGCAACATTATTTAAATGCCAAATACACCTTTTCTCTCCGCAGTTCTACACACAATTTCGTTAACAGTAGAGTTCAGATTGATTTTTGCAGTGTGGGACTCATGAATATTAAGGAGTAGGAGATGTATTAAGTGTGTTTGAATCATGTTTGTGCTCAAATATGTTTTCACTCGTCTAAGAGCACTGAAAGACCTTTCGGCTTTATCTGCAGAAGCAGGAACAATGGTGATTAATTCAACAAGTTTTAACACTTCATTCATAAGCTCCCTAATTATACTCGACTCTGCCACCAACTTCTGGCAGATATAAAATGAAGACACAAACTTATTTTACTACACTAGATAACAGAACCAACTGGGCTTCCAATTTTCAAGATCAAAATCACTTGTATGAATACCCAATTTTTCTTGCAAGGAAGTACCTTTGGAAACTTCTTCTTTTGCTGCCATCTGTAAGCACTTCTAATTTGACAAGATTCACCTTTCCTCTGGTTGATGGAATCGTTTTTCAATTTCGGTGGTTATTATGTCAACCACTTCAAACAAGCATTTTCGATGGCCAACAGTTGCATTGATGTTGGCGTGGATGAAACTTTCAGAATTGCTGGAATATTCACCTCCATGGAAGCTTTCTTTTTCGAGATGGCTGTGGCAGCTCCAAATCTTAAAGGTTCGGCAGATTCTTGTTTCTATCCAAATGCATTAAAAGTTTCCATCGCTCCTCAAGTTTGAAAGTGTGCCCGAGAGATATTGTGCCGAATTCTTTGCTTGTTCGTAACAGTACATCCGTCTTCTGCAAAGCTATATTGAATTGCTCACATGGACCGAAAATCTTACTTGCTACTTTTAATGCGAACAGTGTCTGCTTTTTTCAGTTGTCTTTTATATCCTCTTAATGCTGCCTTTCGATAATCCGAAACTGCCTTTCTGTCATTCAAAATGGCTTTTACTGTCTCCAGTACCCTTTTGTAAGTGAAGGAACCTGTTTAAGGCGTTAACTATAATCCATATTGTTGGTCAAAGTGGAAGGAGGTCAGGTGCTTTTCTTCATTACCTTGATTGCATGGCTTGAGCACAGTGTCCGAATAAATATTTTTTTCTTTTCGTTGAAGATAGTATATTCCAAACATCTTTCACTAACCCCAAAAGTGCTATGCTTCAAATCTTGCACCAACTGTTGCTGAACTGAATGAGCCATTATTTCAAGGATTTCATTTTGTATTTTCTCATCCAACCAATTGTTGCGTTTATGGAGCAGTGTCTGTAGAATTGGAACGATTTCACTTATTTCCTCCAAAAGATGAAGCAAATTCCCACCGTCATTTTTTTCTATCCACGAAGAGCTTGCTCTAGCAAGCAATGTAGCAAATTGAACTGATGATAGTATTCAAAACCTGTTTTGCTTTCTTTAAATTGATTTTGACACTGTTGACTAATTAAGATTGCCACAGTTACGCCACTATCTTTCCATATTAAGAAGTGTGTAAGATTGACTATGGACCCAGGTAGCACATATATGTCGGCCAATATCGAGAAAAAATATTGGCCAATATTGCCGTCGATATTGGCCAACGTAAAAATGTACCCCCCCTGGCGACGTCGCCCCAATATCGTTTTCCGACATTGGCCAACGTAAAAATGCCATCGCCCCAATGTCGTTTTCCGACATTGGTCAATATAGTTTACCGACATTGATACATATTGTTTTCCGACATTGCTCAATATCGTTTTCCGACATTGGCCAACGTAAAAATGACCCCCCTCTGGCGACATCGCCCCAATGTCGTTTTACGACATTGATAGATATTGTTTTCTTGACATTCAATGTTTGTTTTTTATCATTGCTCAATATTAGCTTTTAAGATACTTTTCGATGTTTTTTTCAACATTATTCAATATCTGTTACATAATATTGGGATATTTTAATTAAATTTTCTTCTTATGGTATGTGATTGTTTATTTAGAGGGTACACAAGATTACAACAATCTTAAATTTTGTAAAATTTAAAAAATATTAATCATTAAAAAAATATTTATATAATACAATATTTTAGAACATTAAAGAGAACATATTCTTTTATATTGTTAAAAATATGTTTTTATTACAATTTGTGTAACTGTTGTATTGTATAGTACATAATAGAAAATTGTGGGCAACTTGGCTTTTTAAAACCTAAACAGGCATCCATTATCAAATCAGACATTCTAAAATCCATTTTCCCCTTTAAATTTACTCCTTGGTAGCTTGAAAAAAAATTGCAAACATAAAACACGTACAGGTACCATTTTTGTGATTTCAATTCAGAAAATAGTTTTAGAAAAATATTCCAGTCAGAAATGTTAGCTAAGCTGCTGATACCCAGGTGGCACAAGAATATCAGATGATATCGTAAAAAGATATTGTATAATATCTGCTCCGACAAAAAATGATATCATAATGACCCCCTCTTTTTATCGGATGATGTCGTTGCTCGACATAATTAAACACATTATGACATAATCTGATACAACTTTGATATATTTTCTTTGCCGTAGCTCTATAGCAGTTTATATAGTGTTCCGACATTTTTATATCGGCTTTCATTATCAATCATTTCATTTCAATTGACACTTTGTCGACATTCTTGTATCTGTTTCCTGACATAGCTCAATTCAGGAAACAGATACAAGAGAGCATTTTGTCCTTTTACTATTTCATAGCAGCCCATCTTCTGGTTTTTGTTGAGTTTTTCAAGTTGAAATTAGCTATAAAATCATCAAATTGTTTCTACACAAATTGCATTAGGCATAAAATGTTACATTAAAACAGTTGTATAATTTTAGACAAGAAAAAACGAGTAAAAAGGCTATAAAAACCAGAAGATTGGCAGTCATGCTATTTACTTACAATCAAACAAAGAAAAACACTTAGGGTGAAGGGGTTAATATATAAAATTGGAAATGTTAAAATAATGGCAATCATTAAAGACTAAAATAATTTTTATTTTCAAAGATTTATGAATGATTCGTTATTGTCGTTGCCTTCGTGTCTTTCATCACTGTCTTTCTTTTGTTCACTGGACTTCTGTCCTTGGCAACTACAAGGCCGGAAGTGATGGTGGACTACTTCCAATGGCGGGCACTAAGGACTTGTCCTTTGGCCACTACGAGGCCGGAAGCAGCTATATTATATATAGCAGCTAATATTTTAATTTATTTTATTAAGTGCATATTTTAAATTGTTGTTCCATTTCTTTTGTAGAAATCTAATTCTATTAAAACTCATTATTGCCAATTGTATAATCTATATCTCAAACCAGTAAAATAAATACAAACATCAAGCTGATGCCTGTATTACAATACAGCTTGATAAACAGTTGCATGGTATGTAATTCTAAGAACTGATTCAGATTTATATAATTTTGATTTCATCTCAAAATGGATTACTTCCCGAAACTTCTGTTAAAAATTCAATATTGTTAGAAATGTTAAATAAGAAAAGAAAAAAAGGGCACATTGCATATTGGCAGAAAAATGAACAGTTCTTACAAATTTCATTTAAATAGAATTTTCCATAAGTTTTAAAAAAATTCACAAATCACAATTAAAATAATTTTTTTTATTGTAAGACAGATTAAACCCTGGGAACTGTCAAACATTCCAATCAGGTACACTCTTCGAAGTCACCCCTTCGACAAGTCAGATTATTCGATGGGTGAATTCTTCGGCCATCTCAAACTGCCGCACCAGCGAACGCTTTTCCAAACAACTCTGACAGAAAAAGTCATGACAACAAGTCATGAATAAGAACACAAACAGCAACCTGTGAGACAACAGAAGTAGACAATTAGAACAAGTGTTACCCGATTGCTAAGCAAAGATGAGTTACAGTTAGTAATTATTCTCAACACCCTCCCTTAATAACATTAACATACATTTTTGTCTTAGTTCAGTCTAGGTTTACGTTAAGATTTTGTAAACAAATCAGCAATTTGGTATTCAGTTGCAACATATACAATATAAATGTTTAATAATTTTACAATATCATGAGCATACTTCAATTTAATATCGAAGTGTTTTAATCTGGCACAATTATTTTCATTTAATATGGCCTTAATGACTGACTGAAGCACAAAATTTTGTCGCATGCGTATCAATACAAAAAAAAGGCTTGTTTACAGAACAAAAATAGCTGTAGAAAAGAGAAGGTGCAGTTTTTCAGTGGTGGTTTATTTTAAAATAGTACTGATCGAATAAAATTATTTTTTTCAGGTCATTTAACAAGAAATTAATAATTTTCAGTGAATTATCACAAATCAGTCAGTTCTCATCAGAATTAAAACTGGCTTTAAAAAAAATATATATATATATCAGCTTACTGTAAAAACTCTTGTTTTCATAAATGTCTTAATGTAATAGAAATTACTAAAATAAAATAGCACTAGCAAAAAATAAGTTGTTAACTTTTGTTGTATTTTGTACTTAAAATACAATTATCTCAAAATCAGTTTTTTGCAATTTTGCCAAAGTTCAAAGTACTAAGGCTTTTTGATAAATGCACTTAGAGTTAAACTGTTTACATTTTTTAGGTCTTGAATAACTATTTGATAGACACAGAGAGAACTTTTTGTATGAATAGCTCAGAAAAATTTATAAAAATTAATAAACAAAAAATTTGACATTTTTATAGAAATTTAACACATAACGAGTAAAATATTTTTTTTTATGAAAACTCATAAATAAATTTTTTTTAATCTCTCGCTAGGTCTTTTGCATATACTATAACAATATTGTAAAAATTTATTTCACCAAAAATATTGAAAAATGACAGATTGAATTGCAAATAAAAACAATTTTTTTTAATTGATTATTGCTTTAAATATGTGCTTAATTAATGTTGTGTAGCACAAATACATCCTGCATAGCTTTAGCCAAAGCCAAAATTTCTTCCTCCAGGCAGCTTCTATTGGCTGCTCTTGAATTTGGCTCAGACAGTAATATAAATTATCACAGAATATAAAATATCTGGATGTGTTGTCATGGATAGGTACAATAATGCACCTACAAATTCCTGATTGGGTCTATGGAAAGTTTCATCTTGCACGAAACACAATGGTGTCGTTTTAGGCACTAGAGGAGTGTCGGCTGGTTTACACTGAGTCATTTTGAATTTATTTAAAATTTTCTCAACATAGGCCTTTTCCTCTAAGCAAAGTTGTTGCTGAGAAAACTTAATACATATGCCCAGAAAATCTTTCACAACTTAAGCCTGGACATTTCGAACTCATCACTTAGAAGTTGTATTACCACCATGACCACTGATTCATAGGAACCAGCAATCAGTAGGTGTCGTTTTAGTTTAACAATGGTGTCGTTTTAGGCACTAGAGGAGTGTCGGCTGGTTTACACTGAGTCATTTTGAATTTATTTAAAATTTTCTCAACATAGGCCTTTTCCTCTAAGCAAAGTTGTTGCTGAGAAAACTTAATACATATGCCCAGAAAATCTTTCACAACTTAAGCCTGGACATTTCGAACTCATCACTTAGAAGTTGTATTACCACCATGACCACTGATTCATAGGAACCAGCAATCAGTAGGTCATCAACATACAGCACTACTAGGGGCTCCGCCCCTGCTCGTCAACCCCTGTGTACCACTGTCACTGTTTCAGTTTTTAAAGACTTTTTAAAAATTTGCAAACACGACTATTGTTGTCGTTGTAGCCCATGGGTTGTACCCTAAATAAGATTTCATCGAGTTCACCATTCAAAACAGTCTTAACATCTAGTGCATAGATTCATTTCCCTATGGAGAACAATGACAAAAACCAGTCGTAGTGATGGCATACTGATGTTCTTTAAAAAGAAAGAAATAGCTAGTAAAATTATGTATAGTTTTGTTTTATCACTGAATATAAGCTGCAAATTTTTTGTAAAGCTATAAATCTTAAATGATAAAAAGTTAGGACAAAAAGTATATATTTGGTACACTCAAATTTATGATTTGTTAATTTTTAGAAGAAAATATTTGATGTAAACTAATTTTTTAGAATGAATAATATTCACAATACTTCACCTTTTGAAGTTAGTTTTTTTTTTTAAATAAAATTAATCAAATCACACAAAACTTGAAAAGAACAAGCAGTTTTACCCATGGTCACAATTTTAAAGCTTCACATCTCAAATTTATTGATTGATTTTTTTTTAAATGTTAAAAACATTTGGTATAGTCTTTATATAAAACAAAAATCAGTTAAGTTTTTAAATGTTATGTTATGCTTGAACAATATATTTAAACCTACTTTGAAAATGTCCCACTAATATTAATAATTAATGCAAACAGAACTCTGCTGACATACTAATAACTTACTTTCCAAAACAAAATAATCTATAACAATAAAAGATGAAAATAGCATTGCACAAAATCGAATGTAACTTGGGAATTTGATACAGTAACCGATGAATATTTACACATTAAAAAATAGTATACTGACAATGTAACAAACTACAAACACGGGCTAAAACTTCATCAATGGAACAAGTGAATATGTTTAATTATTCGTATTTAAATATTATTAACATTGCAAAATAATGTACAGAAATATCCTTACCTCATAGGACTTGTACTTTCAGGGATGACTGCTCTTATTCACTGCAAGATTCGGCGAAAAATCGCCGCGGTCTCGCCGGCTGCATCTCACCCGTTACGTGCCAAAAAAATAATTAGAAAAACTTTTATACAGAGTAACATGCGTGTTCGCTTGTCAATTTTTGATAATATGATGGCGGTCGGCAACCCAAACAACGAACACGTGACCAAGCATAGCTTCAGCTCAAAATTAAATATCGGCCAACATTAGATTAACATCGTTTTTTGGATATTGTTTTCACAATGTCGCCAAATATCGGGAAAAATTGCGTAATATTTAAATTATAAAAAATATGGGTAAGACAACATGGGGTCATTATTTACAGTATTACTACATGATTATAATGTTATTAAAAGCGTTATTTACAGTCTTCCTCGTTTTATAAAACTAAACGATATCTGCCAATATCGACAGATATCGTAATTCCGACATTCGACATTCACAGACATTCAAAACATTGGCCAATATTGGTAGAATGTTGGCCAATGTTGTTGTGCTACCTGGGGAGATCACTTTTCTCACGAATTTTGAATTATTCAGGATCCTTCTTTATTAATAACTACTCAAACTATTCATAATTTAATTTTAATTAATATTTTACTTGTGTAATAAATAAATGTAATCAATGAAACAACGGTACATTAGTTCATTGGCGTAACCAGGGGAGTTGTGGATTCAACCCCCCCCCCTTCAGTTCGTCGAACAACGTAGTCAAATTTGTTAATGAAGAGCAATCAGCGTTAAAAGCTTTATGGCTATTTAACCTAGATTATATATTTATTAAAAATTATTTTTATACTCATAATTAGGGCAACTTTTTGCAACAAATGCAACTTTTTTTCACACGTTCTACGCTGCATGTAAAGTGCTAAAACAAAAATTCCACCTATATGGGATGCATTGTAAGTGAGTTATAACCGCAATATAAATGGAACTTTCTGCATAAATGCAACCAATTGCAACTTTTTAAAAGTTAGCTTAAATTTAACAAAAATAAAATTAATATTTCATTTTTTACCATCATAATCAACCCTTCTATCATGTGTGTCTGATCTTTCGAACGCCGAAGTATTGCAGATTAAACAAGTTCATGGAAAGAAGGTGTTCGTCCTATCAGATAAAAGTGAAACAAATGGCAAGAATTGCTTTAACCCATTGGTTAGCACACTTGATAATCCAGATGAAACTTTAGTAATCGACTGCAGAGTTTGCGGTGTGAGCGTCAATATCAATATGTAGTTCGCCTTGTAGATGACGTTTTAAAATCTCTGAATGTTGAGAGAAAGGATTTTGCGCTTCTGCTATTCGGTACTGCGTATTATATGACTGCAGCTGGAAACACACTCAAGGTGCTTTATCCGCGATTGCTCGAAGTAACTTGCGTGGCACAGTTTTTTTACAACTGCAGAAAAAGTACACGGATTTTACACAAATCTATTTCATCGCTTGTGTTAAGGCAGCCACAGTACAAAACACGTTCCGAAAAGCCGCTTTTCAAACCATCGGCCAATACCCTGGGCTACGTGGCTTCGGACAGCATTGTACTACACTGACCACCTTCTCACTGTAAAGCAGTGGTCCTCAACCCCAGGTCCGCGGACCGGTCCGTGGATCAAATGGTACTGGGCCGCCCAAGGAACATTAAATTATTTCCATTTTATTTACTGTGGTGTATTTCTCTCGGGTTTGTGAAGTTCTTATCTATGAAATGTCCACTCAAATTAGGAGGCGGTAAATCAGAACTTGAAATTTGTTCTGTTACTAGAGCTTCAATTATGATTTCTGAATTCTGTATGTCTCTATTTTCCAATTTTGACAAATGTGACAGCTGCTTTCAAGTTGGCAGACAAAGTAGCTGCATTTAAAGCAAAACTGAAGTTGTGGGGACGGCGCGTGAACAGAGGCATTTTGGATATATTTCAGACATTAGTGGGGATTTTAGGCGAGACTGAGCCTAAACATTCATTCTCCTAGTTGGTGCACGATCACCTGTCTTTGCTTTTAATAGAGCACAGCAGACCCAACCACAAAAGACCCACGGACTTGTAAGGAATGAATCCGCGATCCATTTGTCAACAAATAAGGCGAATCTAGCATGTCTGTGCAAGAAGATCAACTGCTGGAGATTGCAAATGAAGTCGGCCCTATAATTACGTTCGAGACAACAACTCTGCTGGTGTTCTGGATTAAAGTCATGGCAGAATACCCTGAGATAGCCACCACAGCACTTAAATCCCTATTGCCATTTCCGACAACCTATCTGAAGCGGGGTTTTCTGCAGTGACAGCAACCGAAACAAAACAACGGTATAAACTGGACACAAGTAACACACTTCGGGTGTTATTGTCTCCTATTACCCCCAGATGAAACCGTCTCGTCGAAAAAAAACAAGCTCAGGGTTCTCATTGATTTAGCGTTCTAGTGAGTTAAAATGTTAAATCACTTTATATTCATTTTTTGGTGTAACTGTATTTAATTTATTGGCATGTTTAAATACAATCAAATTAAAAATTTAAATCAAAACAATCTAAAATATAAACATATAACGTCAAACCCTCAGCGGGCCGCGTTAAAATTATCAAACGTTGATCCGGTCCTCGGCGATAAAAAGGTTTGGGAGCACTGCTGTAAAGGACATTGCGAGCGGTTTCAGTATCTTAAAAAACGATTGGAAAAAATAATGACCTGAATGTTATTGCCACACTTTCCCGAGATAATTTTCCCCGGAGTCAGTATTTGCTACTACAACAATGTCAGGCAACATCAGTCTGTGTTGAGCGGAGATTTTCAATGTGAAATAAATTATCGGCCATTCAACGTTCTTCTGTATTTAATAATGTATTATAATGCTGTTGAACACGACTAAAATTGTCAATAAATTTTTTCAAATCATACGAATATTTTATTTTAGATTTTAGTGTATCAAAAATAAATGCAACTTTAGGGAATGATAAAAGCGCCTTTTCCCATTTTTACTGCAACAAAAAAGTTGCCCCACTCATCTCTCTATATTATAATATAAATAATTGCACAACAAAAGTGTAATTTTTATTCACTTGATTTTTATGTTTAACTTATAATGTTTTTTGAAGAACACCAACTAGGAAAATGTTTACATAATACATATATATATCTTCTTCTTCAGGAGCACAACAGCCTTTTACAGGCCAAGGCTACATATATATATACCACAGCAAAAAGTGATATGTCCAAATGCAATAGTTCATGAAGTTCTAGCGACTATTTTTCTATTCTTTTTAATTTAACGATAATCTAAAAATCTCTGAAAGTATGTGCATTCTTACCAAAGATGTTTTATATTTCGATAATGTTAATTTATTATATTGTTACTGATTTATTATATTTTGTTTCAAAAATTTTAAAAACAGTTGGTTCGGATTAACCAAACTCTCGAATCAACGGCGGGATTGAAATAGCAGGGTTTTAGTGTAATTCAAGACTGTCTTTAAATAATTGGTTATTAAACCAAACAATGTGTTGCTCATGTAGGATACAATAATAAGACAATATTGTTTAAAATGACTTTATTTGAAATAAAAGTGACTAACATTTGCAAGACGCAAATTTTTTAATCATTTTATCAATGTACTACGAAAAAATTTATTTGTGATTTCTTATAGACTAGGGCTCCGCTCCCTGCTCTCCAACCCTTGGGGATTGCAACACAATCCCATTTGGTTTGCTTTGCAAACCAACACTCCTTTCGCAGAGACAATCTCCTGCGAAACCTCCAACCCCCTGCTCACCTACGCACGCAATCCCATTTGGTTTGCTTCTCAAACCAACACTCTATTTCCAGATAGAATTTGTTTTGCTTTGCAAACCAAAACTACTTTTGCAGAGTCTATCTCCTGCGATGGCGACACTATCTTAACAATTCGTTTTATCCTGATTTTACTTTGCGGTCCATGTCACAGCGAGGGCTTCGCACCCTGCTCGCAAACCAATACTCCTTTCGCAAGTGATTTCGTTTTTTTAAAACACTAGGGGGCTCCGCCCCCTGCTCGCTTACGCTCGCCAACCCCCGGGGATTGCTACGCAATCCCATTTGGTTTGCTTCGCAAAACAACACTCCTTTTACATATGGCATTTGGTTTGCTTCGCAAACCAATATTCCTTTCGCAGAGTGAAACTATCTGAATAATTTGTATTATCCTGATTTCCCTTTACGGTCCATCACGTCACAGCGAGGGCTTCTCCCCCTGCTCGCTTACGCTCGCCGACCCCCGTGGGTTGCTACGCAATCCCGTTTGGTTTGCTTCGCAAACCAATACCTCTTACGCAAGTGATTTCACTCTTTTTTTTTAACACTTAATGCACCCTAAACTAATAGTCGCATCAGTAAAAAATCTTCTGCATCTTGTTCCCTGTACAATTTTAAGTAAACCCTGTTAATCTCCAAACTTTACGATGCGTACTTTGTACTTTCTCGGTAAAACGTCTGAGAACAGAGGGAAAAAAGCGAGCCTTTTTGCTCGCCAAATAAAAAGAAATCGTTTTTATGGCAATTGTTGCTACGATAAATTTGATATCTGGCAAACCCGATAGTCAAAAATACAACCCTCCGCGAATACAATGCTCCGCGAAATAAAAAATACGAAATTTGTGTCACCAACTTTTGATTGCATCGAATTTATTTATGAACCAATTTTAAAAATAATGGTACCGTAAGAAAGAGGACAGTCTGAGGTATACTGCGCTATTTTCAAAATAAAAAACTAATAGTAATACGATATAGATATGACAGTTTTAGTTAACGGTAGTAACAAAAAGTAGCGAAAATATCCAAAGATTCCGAATTTTGTATGACCAACTTTTGATCGCATCCAATTTAATTATTAACCGATATCAAAAATAGTAGTACCGTAAGAAAGAGTACATTCTGAGGTATACTGCTATATTTTAAAAATTAAAAAATAATAGTAATAAAATATAGATACGGCAGTTTAAAAAAAAAGTAACAAAAATGTCCTGATTTTTCCCGAATTTCAAAAAAATATTATCAAGAACCAAATTGAAATTTAAAAAAAAAACTCGACGAGCTGCAAAAATTTACGTTGAGAGGTACTCTTTAAAAAAAACTCACGGCTGAAGACTGAAAATTTGTATGTGTTTTGCTCACTCGCGGAAGAAATTTCGCTTCTTCAATTTTAACACTTAATAAACCATAAACTAATAGCCGCATCGGAAAAAAATCTTAATAATTGTCCAGGGAATACGATGAAGAACAAACCATGTCAATTTTGTTTTTTTCCGATCAGTACTTTCTCGGGAAACCGTCTAAGAATCGAGCTAAACAGCACAGTTTTCAATTCTGCGGCGGCGGCAACATTTTTTTTAATATAGAGAGATATAATGCACCCTAAACTAATAGCCGCATCAGTAAAAAAACCCTTCGCGATCTTGTTCCCTGTACAATTTTGAAGAAACCATGTTAATCTCGAAATTTTTGTAAAAGTACTTTTTTGAGAAACCGTATGAAAATCGAGTTCACCCTTTTGGACTCCGGGCCAGACGTGACAGCGAGTTTCAACGGGGGAAAAAATCGTTGCTATGGTGATTGTAGCTACGATAAATTTGATGTATGGCAAACCCGTTAGTTAAAAATGTAACCTTTCGTTTCACAAGTTCATTTTTCACGAATAAATTTTTTTTTATTATTAGGAACCAAATTTAAATTTTTAAAAGAATTTGACGTTCTGCAAAAATTTACATTTAGAGGTACTCTAAAAAAATCACGGATGAAGACTGAAAATTGTACGTCTTTTGCTCACTCGTGTTAGAAATTTCGCTCTTTCAACTTTGACACTTAATAAACGCTAAACTAATAGCCGCATTGGAAAAAAAATCTTATTCATCTTGTTCCCTGTACAATTTTGAACAAACCATGTTAATTTCGTAACTTTCTGATCCGTACTTTCTCGGGAAACCGTCTAAGAATCAAGCGAAAAACACGAGTTTTCAATCCGTCAGTAGCGTCTGTGGTAGCATTTTTTTTATATAGATATTGATAAAATCATAGATTTTGGTGTGCCACATAATTTTAGTAATTAGTTTATATGTACCATTAGATGAAAAAGGTTGAAAATCACTGTTGTATAAGAGATATCTATATAAATAAGAATGGAGTGTTTGTTTGTACATTCAATATTTTCGACCCATTTCAAGTTTTCTATCCGTTTTGGACCCTTCTGATGCCGAATCCGCCTTTTTTTCTTTTGGTGTCTGTATGTTGTGCCCTATACACGTCCACGCGGTTTAAGATATTTTCATGAAAATTTGCATACAGTGAGTACTTATCTTCATTTAGTGAGTGGTATTGGTTGCGAAAGTCTGTCTGTCCGTCTTTCTGTTCTATGCTCGATTTTGTGTCTGTGTGTTTGTGTAGGTATCACATGAATTGTATTCCAGATATTTGATTGCATTGTATTTTATTTTATACATTATCTATTAGTTTAGTGAACGCAATATTAAACATTTCTTTATTGTTATATTTAGTTGAGTTTCATGCTAAAACACCTGAGTAAGTATACTTAAATCAAACATAATTTGGTAGGTTTGGAAAAATTGGAATGTCTATTGAATATTACGATTACTTCGATTGCTTTACCAGTACTGCTGAAAAAGTAATTATTCTTCAATTTTTTTTTTTTTTATGGAATTTCGTCTATGATACTTCATTTACTTCGAGTCTTATTTTTATTCTTTGCGCAATGAAAACGATTTCCGAATATTTGGGACAGACGATATTTTTCAATGAAACGAGAATGAACAAGATCGCGCGAGCAGTGATATTTTTTCTGGTTCTTTCGCTCTGAATTAATTTCACATTTCTAAATTTTGTACACTTTTAGTTGTAAGTTGTGGCAACTGTGCGAGATCAAGAGATAAAATTGAATCACAAATTAATATCTTTAGAACAATTTTTTGCGACTTCTTTTATTTTGTTTTACTTCGCTGTTTCCAGTTTTAAATATTTATTATTTTAATACATGTGTTTTCCTTCTCATCACACGCAACAGCACCACAAAGTATTAGACTTAAAAATGTTAGGTAAGTCAGTATAAATTTTCAGTAAATTTTAAGTGTAGTTATGCCATTATTGAAAGAATAATGCCGTTATTTAAAGAATAATGCCGTTATTTAAAGAATAATGCCGTTATTGAAAGAATAATAATGTTTATTAATCCAAACTGGAACTTTTTCCAACATTAAAAAATTCGTTATAATAATGACAGGAGAAGATTGCAAAAATTCACAATGTCGCATACCGGAGGCAAGAGTGCCACAAGTAAAAAAATATTGTTTTGTTGACTATGAGTGCGAGAGCACTCGCCGTAAATCGTAATTTTAATTAATTGAGTTGAACATGAAAACAACTTAAGAAAGGGAATTCCAAATCTTCCTATAAATCGTCTTTTATAGTAGTAACCTTAGTATCACCTTTCGTCATTTTGTAGCTTTGTCATACAGCAATTGTGCGATGTATGTGAAATGTATTACATGAATGGATATGCATGTGTAGGATTTGTGTCCAAAGTAAGTTGTAGAAAATATAAAGATGGCGAAAGGTGTTAAAATAAATTTTTATTCTACAAAAAACGTAAATCATTATATATTTTGATTATCTCTTCAATTTAGAGTAAACGAATTCAAACCGAGTAAGGTCGGGTATTTTGCTAGTATTTATATATAGCCTGACATTTAATTTTAATTATACTTGTTTGTTCAAACTATAAAAACACACAATGTAAAAGAAAAAACAACATTCAGTGTAAAAAGTACACTTTTGTTATGAAAGTAAATTTTTTATTATACAACTGTAAAACAAATATACGTTCTGGTTTTTTATTTTAAGAAATACATTACATCAATATAGCTGTATATACATGGCAAGTGTTCTTCAAAAACTTCCAAATGTTAATCTAGCAACATGGTCTGTTTTCCTTTTAGTTGGTTTTATGAATCCAAGCATTTGTAGTTCAGAGACTGCTTGCAGGAATCGGATGCTGGGATGGATTAAGGTAAAAATTGGAGAAAAAAAACAAAAAAAAAACAGACAAGCTTTTTTGAACCTCTTAAATATTAATAATAAAAATCAATAACATTTTTAAATACTTATTTATAGCAAGATCCAACATTCAATAATAAATTTAGATGCTTTGGGTAGCTGTTCATTCCTAAAGAACTACTATATTTTTAGATATTAGATGCACATTACAAAATTACAGAAAATATATACATTTTAATATAATCAGCTATGTAACTTTCCAAGACCTTGCAAAAGATGAAAAATGGTTAATGCACATAATTTTTCTTTCTCGTTTAAACTTTAATTCCATCATCTTTTAAATACATTACAATTATTAAAAGTTTAAAACATAATTTTGGCTGTTACTATCAACAAAAAAATTATCCATTGTACCAACTTTTCTGCATGAAAAAAGGATACTTTAAACCATCATCACTGGTTTTATTCTTCGATTTGGACCTTTTGCCAACATTTTCTGCATTATTTTTTATGGTCTTGAAAGCCTGATAAGAAATTTATGCATTTTGTAAAAATATCGATTCCAGTTTATTGTTCTATACACAACTCAACAGTAGTAGACAGAATGCAAATCATATATTCCCTAACTGGGATTTCACACAAGTTATCTTTAAATAAAATTAATGCATACAACCTCAATTTAATGAAAATTCATCTAGGTTAAATTTATGATTTATGAAATTTTCGTCAGTCTAAAGCAAAAGAAATTAAGTTTAATTATTATAACACATGTAGTCCTCACCATCATCCCCTAAAAACATTAACACAAACCAAAAGGAATACAGATGAAGTTACAAAATTCATGCAACACATATTTTCCAGTTTAATAAGCTTTGATTGGAGTGCAATGATTGCACCATCCGTGAAAATAATAAGAAAAGCCTTGTCAGCAGGTCAACACATTATAAAAGAAAATGAAATCATTGTTTAGAATTTTGAAGCCTGCCTGATTATTATGGGGTGCTAATGTTGAGTATTATGCAATCTTGGAAAGGACATTTGCTGCATGCATTGTGATTTTCATCAGCACTTAAGTCAAGTTCCTGTGATATGTGGGCTTTTCAGTACCTTTCTTAGTGTATAAACGTGATATCAGGCATATGCAATCATAAAGACTCCTGCATCACACAAGTGACACAAGGATTGCACTTGGAGTGCAATGATTGCACCATCCATGAAAATAATAAGAAAAGCATTGTCAGCAGGTCAACCGTTGGAGCAAACGAACCAATGATGATGGAGCGAGAGCCCGAGGCAAGAAACCCCATGCAAAAAAAAGGAGCCGAGTCCAAATGATGTCTATGCGGTCAAGATATGTTTCAGGAACTGAACTATCTTTTTTCCCCCATTGCGTAAGATCATTGTTAAATATCCATTAAATTGTTGAAATTAAGAGAATTGCCTTCTCAAATCCATTAACAACAAAAGACATGATAACTCGTAGATAACACACAAATGTGCACTTAACTAATAAAATATATTTCACAAACAAACATGGCACAAAAATCGCCAGTATTTATGTATTGACAAATGGTAACAGATATAAACATTGTAAAATTGACCACTGCAGGAATTGCCTTGGCAAATGAAATCCAATTGAAGTCAAGATTCAGAAGGTAATTGGTGTGACATGACTGTCATGTGCAATTTTTGCCATACACTTTGTCAGAAGAGTAAGACCAATAAAGTACAGAAAATGCTGTTTATATCTTTTATGAATCCGTTATCGACAAGTGTGAAAGTAGAACCACACATTGCAAACCACAGTACAGGGTCCACTGGGTTGTAGAGAGGAATTTTCATGGGCAGTGTTTCTGTCATTTTGTTGTAGGACCATCATGTGCAAAAGTCCATGTGGCGGAGAACAGTAGGCCTGACGCATGTGGCAATGAAATCAGCCGTCAAGGAAAAGGAATGAAAGTTACGTGGTATTGCATAGGCAGAGAGTTGTTTTAACTCTGGTTCACCATTGAAGGTACTGAAGACATCCGAGTTATGTAAAATTAATTTTATTTACATATCTGTTAGACACAGGTTAACGAAGCTAGCTTTTTAGCGTTCTGACAGAAACCCGCTCGAGCTAGGAGCAGAAAAGTGGCTCTGATTGATCCTCCGAGGTGCAGCAGCTATCAGAGTGCATTCTAGCGGTCACCAGGATAACTTACCTCAGAAAACAGAGAAATAGTGAGTATGCCAAAACAACTACTTTAATTATTGGTTCATTTATCCTACTAAAAAAATCATTACAATTATTACTTTATTTTCACATATTTACATACCTATTACAACATATGTAATGAACAACAGATATTATTATTTAATAAAACCCTTACTTCTAGCCAATCATAGAGATTAATCAGTTTTCCAGACTCCAAATGCAATTTGTAAAGTATGCTAACATCTGGCATAGATGGACATATTTTATCCGATTCCACTATTTTGCAGCAAGTGCACTGTAAAATCAGAGGATAGGCTACATAAATAACTCATACATTTTCCAAAAGTGCAACATATAATTTGAGAGTACAAATTGTGAATTGAAATACACCAATAAAAGATTGGGAGTGTATCTAAAATTGTCATTGCTTTCACAAAATAGCAAGAAAACACTTTTAATACAATCTATTTCATATTTGAATAACATTTTTAACTTTTAACCACAATACTTTATAAGTTAGTTGTTTCTTATGCCAACACTGGCAGACCAAAGGAGTGCCAGGCCCGTTGAAGACGGCAAGAGGCAAGGGGGGTGCGGCTTCCATGCAAGTGAGCCCCATTGGGAGGAAGTCCGACTTAGTCACTTAGCTTGAATTTTTAGCCAACAGATGGCAGCACATTGACACGTCTCGTTTTTACAGAGAGGTCACATTTTCACAACATTCAATCATACTCAGGCACACGGTTGTAATTTTGATCCAAACCAGAGACCAACTAATCCCTGGTTTGGCACAACCAGAGGTATTGATTTATTATGGGAACATGGAGTACTTTGTGACCACGACAGATTTTTCGTGCACCAGTCACCTTTAGCGTACACTGGAGTTTTTGGTCAGCTGGTTTTGAACTCATGATCAGTCAGTCACGAGCTTGATGCCCTTCCGACCAGGCCACCTGGCCCTTCATAAGTTAGTACTTCAAATAAGTTAAAAGTAATGTCTGTTAGAAAGCTTATGAAGCATGAACTTTTAGGACTTGGTATTTTTAATTGAATTTATAAAGATGAGAAAAATATTACAAGGATGCTATGTTTGTTCTCAACAGGACTGTTGAAAGTTCTGTTCCAAAAAAAGTTGTTAATCTACACTGTGACTGTTTCCATGATTTGAACTAAACAGATATCCTCTGAAAGTAACGAAAATAAAAATAAATGCAGTGGAGATGGTAGTTGCGTCACATCGTTTAGAAGTCTACTAGTTCACTAAGTGGACAGATGGTAACCTAAACAAATCCCTTCTACAGTTGGCGTCTTTAGTGTAGGTTCTGGCTCTAAGTTTATTATTTGATGCCAGAAGCGATAGAACTGCTTTTGAGTTGGTAGGGGTATCATCACCGCAATTGTCATTCCTGTTTTTAAGTATTGCAGCCTTCTAACTTTCATACCAGTCAGAAACCAACTGACCCAAAGTCAACTGCCTTCTCCCTAGAGTCGTACTATCAATAGCATCCTCGAGACACAAATATTGCAACTAAAAATATTCAATCTACAAAAATTCACTTTATCCTATCTAACTCCACAATTGCTACAAATATTTTCACATCAACAATTTTATAAGAAGAAACAACAGCACATTGGTGTCATTCTTAGAAAACCAAAGTATGCAAAAATATGGCAATAACTAAAATGCAAAAGACAATTAGAACTACTTTTAACAGAAAAAATGAATATTCAAAACTGTTATTCAATCTCTACTATTTTAAAAGGAAGTGTCCGTGTACTGTACACCGACAAATCTATGGCACTTACAATAATGAAATGCCGACCAACCGGTCTAGTGGTCAAGGTGTTGACCTCTGGATCGGAAGGGTCCTGGTTCGAATCCGGGGTTAGGGCATGGATGTAAATTGTGCTCTCCTTTGTTAGGGACAATGATGGTCCACCCACTGGGTGCCCCTTCACAAGTGACCATCACTTCTGGCCTTGTATAAGGCTAAAATGACCTCGGTCAACTCTGTACTTTGTATTGTATTGTATTTGCCTTCACAATTGTACTGCCTTGCCATTAAAAAATAAATAAAAAACAATAATGAAATTTGGCACACAGGTAGTCCTAAATTTTTTCAATTTTTGTATCACACCCGAATTTTAAAATTTTATCTAGAACATTCAAATGAATCTATTAGTTTTTTCACTATTCTTTCATCCTTTCAAAATGTGACGTCAGAAGGAAGAAATCAGATGGTCTTGCGATTTTCGACTCATGACGTCACAAGCGTTTTCGTCTGAATTGCATTTAGAACCACGCCAACTTTCAGATTCTAGCGTTATTAATTACGTTGTTGATAACAGCCACGTTGAGACCATCACAGAGTCCATGGAGTTCGTTTGCGAAGCAAACCAAATGGGAATACAAAGCAATGACTGGGGTTTGGCAAGCAGTGGTTACACCTGACCCCACAAAAATAACTGTCATGGTCAACGCCATGCTGGCCACACAGTGGCTAGTATTTTATATTACGAAAGCATGAATGCTGATTTTTAAACTAAAGTGATACCTACACTTTCACTAAAGCAGATTTTTTTGGTAAGCACCAAAATTTTATAATAAATAATGATTTAGCAGACTTATGCCTTAGGTGTGGTGCTGAAAGAAGAGAAGTGAACAAAAATTTACCTTTAAATAGCGTTGAGGATTACTAAGACAAAAGCATGAAGTGACTCTTGGAACAGCCATTAAGTGTTTCTTCACAGAAGAAATATCATCAAAATAAAATATCTCATACAGGGGCAGATGGGATGGAGGGATGATGTTTCTAGAAAAGAAAGAAAATAACAATTGTAAATGGAATATTTAATCGACATGTATCCAGTCAAGTGAAAGATTCAGTCAGTTGTCATGCAATGCAAACATAGGTAGTATAGAAGTGTGATTAAATGCTTTCACAATAAAACTGTGACTTGTAATTCCACAAAGCAGATCAAAGAATTTGTTTACATGATTTTCAATTATTCTTTGTATATTTTGAACACAATACATATTCTGACAACTTAAATCGACAAATCATATTTGGAAAAGTAAGAACATAATGAAACAGATTGTTTACTTGAACATCAGGAGGAGATTGTCAATTATTTCATTCCTAGTGGCATCAAAATTGGACCTCTTGAGCTTTATGCTCATTTGTATTTTCTGTAAGAAACAAATTAATCAATTTTCAAGTTTGAGGAAAAAACAACACCCAAATAATACAAAATAAGTAATGCATTATTTAAATTTAAAAATTGACCACTGTTTTATATGTCCTACTGTACAGTTTTAGAACATCCTGTTTTGACAAGCAATGCCATTTTTGTCTTGCCTACATTCACTTCTATTTCTTGTATATCCTAAAATACGAGCAGTTATATTTTCAAATCCCATAAAGGAAGAATATTTTTGAAGGGTAAAAAAAAATTCAGTTACACTCTGATTTTAATTTAATATTTCCATAATTATTCATGAGTTGGCCACGAAGCAAAAAAAAAAAGCCAGGTTAATAAAGGTATTGCAAAATTAACGAATTCGAAGATATTTTGAAATTAAGTTCCATAAATTAGTAGGTCTTAAAAGAGAGAACCCTGTCAGAAGCCAACTTAACTCAGCACTGAGTAATATTTTTCAAATGCCCTACTTACAATATCTAAAATTTGGAAAGAAGCTGGCAAAGGGTAAAAATTATACTTGTTTCATTCATAATTTGATCAATACAAGAAATACATTTTAATGTAAATACCTCCTGCAGTTGGAATCGACTGATAATTTTTTCATTTTCCAGGGATAATGGCTCTGGAGCATTCTTCTCAAAATCACCTGCAATACACATTCTTACTAACAGTTTCTTAATTTTTGATTAATTCAGAAAAAGTAATTTAATTATTGATAAAAGTATACAGAGCTATGGAATATCTGTTAAAAACATTTAAAATATACCTATACAGTTAAATTATGGGTTTTTTTAGAGCCAAGGGATTTGAATGTAAGATATTTTTAAAACTTGCTGTAACATGTCAAAGTCTAATGGTCAAAACTTAATACCAAAGGCATACATAAATTGATCTGGCTAACACACAATACACCTGTTAAGTAAATATTATTCAATTTATGACAAATATTGAGAGACTTTAAAATATTTATCTCCATATGGGGTATAGCTTAATTTATGTAACAATTGATATTGATCTCTTAGAGCAGAAGGACAGTAATCTTTCAAATATAACGACACTAACAAAATACTAATGTTATTAAAAATAATGCTTTCAACAAAGTTTCACAAGCTAAAAAAGTAACAAAGAATGCTTAATTCAGCAAAACACTATTTAAAAAAAAATTAAAATACTAAAATAATAAAGTTGCTAAAATAGAATAGTTTGCTTTAAATGAACAGAAAACTTCAGTCTATATCAGAATTACAAATCACAAAGTATCTTTATACCCTCAGTAAGCTTCTTCAGTTTCTCCAAGGAATTTTGTATTGTTTGCATGCTATTTTTCATTGCTGTGTTTTCACAGTTGGATTCCTTTAAAATTTCAAAGCATTTTTCCAACTTGAGCATCAGGCTTTGTTGCGATTGCATTCTGATTTTTAAAAATTGCAAAGTATGTATTATAAACATATACTTCATGATAAAGAAAAGAAATAAAAAAGAATGAACAATTAGAAGAAGAACAAAATTAAATTCTATAGTTAAATTGTATTTTATTTATGTACAAAATTAATTTTTTTTAATCAATACTCTTTGTTAAATTGATACAAATGGAGTAAAAACACAAAAATACAAGAACAGCAATTTGGAGAGTACAGGACATTAAAGACATGAAATATATTTCACTCACATGTGTGGAACAGAAATTGGTGTCTGTTTATTGGTGAATGGTTGAAATGGATAAAGAAAAAAGAAATACAAAATCGATCATATATATTCATTTGCCATTTTACCACGCAAGATTTGAGCTATGGAGCTGCATAATATTGCTAAAACTACAAGGTAGAGCTAGCAACTGTAATGAAATTCTTCAACAGACTGATTCCAAAAGCAATGAGAATAGAAATAAACACAGAAAACTAATAAGCTTAGTGTGAAAGATACTGAATCGCCTCTGAACAAGGCAATTGGTAGGTAGTTATTCAATGAACGTCACACTAGAGCAACACAACGTGCTACTACAGACGCAATAGGATGAAATTGATGTCAAAAATCTAATTGTGCTGAGATGTACTTTTTACCATGTATTTTATTAGAAATAAGAATAGACAGCAGCACAAGTAAACAAACTGGTGTTGCATATTTTTGGATAACTAGGGGGCTCCGACTCCTGATCGTTTACACTTGCCAACCCCTGGGGATTGCTACACAAATTTTAATATTGAGATATTTTATTCCATTCAGAGATATGAAATGTGAGTTAATTGCCAATATGGAGATATAAACAATGAAGTAACTTGAGCATTTATTGCTTTGTGCAGTTCTACCAGATTGGTTTGTTAGACTTTCTGAAAATCAGTTCTATTGAAAAAAGATTTATTCATAAAGCAGCTGATTTTTATAATTGGCTATCAATACGACTGACAATAGGTATCTCAGAAATTATCAAATTTTCATGAACAAAATATGATTAAAAGAAATTTTATGCAATGTTATGAAATGTGCTTCTATCTTGGCAAGTTACATGCTAATGAAGTCTATGAGTTATTATGGTTGCCTTTTTCATGGTAAAAACTGGTTGATAAAAGGTAAAAAGTTTCAAGATAAAAGATGGCTGCCTTTTCAAAATGTAAATAGTTACACAAGTATAGTGTTACAAAAGATAAAGCATTTTATAATGAAGAATATGTTTTACTTCAAAAGTTTCTGTGCTTCTATGAATGCCTCAGTAGAACATATATCCTTTTGTAATGCCAAAGCATAGAGTTCACGAAGCTAAAAAAAGAAAGACAAAGTTTATTTTTAAGATGAAAAAAAATAAAAAGGAAATGGTACAAAATTTAAGCAAATTACTCAAAAAGTATATCAATGTTCTCAATTAAATTTTTTTTTAACATTACAAAACTACCAAAAGTAACTGATCTTATGTTTCAGAAACAGCATGTTGCATGTGAAGAAAATAAATTAAAAGTTAAGTAATTTCCCAAATCATTTTACACTTTAATTTCTTTATGGCTATGTATGAAGCTACATAGTAAATATATTTCCAGAACTTAATTAAAAATTATATAAATATTATTGTAAATTAATTTCAAATAAAATGATTAAAACATATTTATGATTTTCTCTAATAGCTTATCTCATCTAGCTATTATTTCAAATGAATTTAAAATGAAAAATTGATATATTTTCACTTGATACAGATAGTACAGACACCTTTTTAATTTTTTACATAACTATTTAATGAAGATCACAAAATACTTACATGTTTTCCTAAAGGATATCCAGGCAGGTCTTTAACAAAACAATGAAGAAGTTTGAGTAAAATTAAAGAAATCTTTTGATGATGAAAGAGATTTTTTACAAAACCAATAATTGATTCCTAATTGGAAGAAAATTGGAAAGTTAGGAAAAATGGAAAAGTAGTTCTTTGTGGAAAAAGCTCGCTTTTGTTCAAAACATGATTTTCTTTTATGTTTAAATTACAATTTTATGAATTACAACGATATTTTCTAATTTAAGTTACATAAAAAGAATAATATAAATACATTAAAAGAATAACCTGAGTAATTTATATTAACATCGTGTTTGTATTTAATTGTAATAAAATTTTTTTATTTAATAATTTAAAAAATTAAGTTAAAAGTGTTTGGGAATAAAGTGCACAGCAGTTAGATTTTGTTATTGCCCCACATTCTCCCCAAGTTTATTTTGTAACTTACCTATGTATTAAAAATTATACATTTATGTAATTAAAATAAATATTAAAATTCCTCACGATTTAAACATACTAAACTAAACAAAAATTATGTGGGCATCAGAATATTTTTAGATTGGCTTTAAGTGCATTTGAAATCTGATCTGTTAGTTATTAAGTTTTAAATGTGTTCAACTTGTTTGGGTCATATTTGGTCAAGATGCACAAAACAGAAGACACACTCATGTTTCAAATGCATATTCAGCAAAAATATTGCAAATAAAATATTTATAATTTGTGTAATGCATATCCTAAATTTGTCTTTAAGGTACAATCAACAAAATGTGCTTAACTTTAATTCATAACAGGTAAAAATTAAGATACAAATAAACAAAGGCCTGAGAGCATAGCTTTGTGAAGAATATGTTTCACCATTTGTTGAAATATGAATTTATTACAAAATGCTTTGTCATTCATTTAGTACATCAACTAATGGATTCTTTTGATCTAACTAACAAGGTAACTTGATACTTGAGATTACAGAATGGCAGAATATTTACAAAGTAAAAATAACATAAACAAAATTTATTTTCATACATGTGTGGAATCTCATTTTCCTAAAGAAAACTCACCTTAAACACAGTATAGTCATTTGTGCATGAAACAAATTGAGGATTGTTATCTTGGTACCTAAAATAATAAACATGTGTAATATTGCTGATACATGATATTTTAAGGCTACAAAGTACGCATAAAATTGTGAGGGAAAACAACTATCTTTAAAAAATTTAACATGGTATCAAAAATTTGCTATCATTTAATATACATAGTTGAACAAAGTATCAGGATACAACAAAGTTCCAACAATGTATTGCATTTTTTTTTTTTTTTGTTAAATCAAATAAATTCATATTACATAGGATTAAGCAAAGACATAAAGGAGAAAATTTAGTACAAATACCTTTTTAATGCACAGCCAATACAATACTGTTACAATACATTATGGTATTACAAAGGCAGATTAGTAAACCACCTTGTTTTACACTAGCGCAACATGATGAGCAGTGGTTTAGAAACACTGCATATTATCAGTTGCAGAAGAGAAGGCCCAAAATAGTTTTAGAAAACAATAGAAAAAGACTAATATTTTTTAAATTCCACTCCTGTAGAGATTGATGCTCCAGTCACTGTTCTCCTTTGCTATGCTATTGTTGAATATAGCATTCCGTTTCAGTGTACCCGAATATTGATTTGTCACAACAGAATTTCTGATGCTGAAAATTCTAATTTAATTTTCTGTAATAGACTAGATTTTGAAATTTTTACAGTATTAATTCAAATTCTGATATAAATATTCCTCAGAAAAAAAAAATAAAGATTGTACGTTAAAATGTGTTTAATATGTAGTTTTGCAAAAAATAAAATGAATACAGTTGTCACAAATGTTTCACTAACAATCTGTAATTTAATTTGATCATGTCAAAAATGTATTTTCTGGAACTTGAAATCGTTTTCTAAAAATGCGCCAATGTTCTACCAGATTTTATAATGTTCAAAATGTATTCAAATCGGGAGCAAGGAAATGAAATAATTTTAACCTACTGATTTAAATAAGTGCTTTTTCCTGTTTTTGTAAATGCTGTAGTAGGTAGGTGACTGAAGCACAAATGTAGATTTTGAGTCTCTTACTATTTATACATCCTAACCTAAAGACTGCATAACAATCAATTATGATCAAAGACGCTGTGCAAAAAAATGTAAATCTGTAAGCAGAAAATTAAAATCCCAAAGTGAAAAATAGTTATATTCTTGACTTAATAAAAAATAACAGAAACAGGGTAAACAGAAATGGAAAAGTGCAGTTTCAACATCACTTAAATAAATTCGTCAGAACATGTTTTTGTACTATGCACATTGGTGTCATTAAAAGAAATTGTGCTAAGGCTAACATTGGACAAATATACATATTAGTTTTATGATGGGATCTAATCAAGTATTGAGGTCTATCATTTAATTTGGTTCTAGGGCTCACAGTGTGAGGGGTGTCTGGAATCGGTGGATTTATAGTGCCTTCTACTAGGCACTACCAAACTCTTGTAGAGCTAATGGCTATGTTGGTAACCCACTCTTTATATCACTAGCACCATTTGCCTGCTATGTTACAAGCCCAACTTTTATTACATTTCACTTTTTATTCTCACGTGCACAAACAAGATGTTCTTGCTCCTGTTCCGTTAAGAATAAGAATACACCCATTTTTTGTACAGAAAGCTTTGTAATTATTCTTAGTTTAGGATAGATTAAAGCAGGCCTCGAAATAGATTTTTTAATACAGGTGCACCTTGTGCACCTAAGCTTTTAAATTAGGTGCACAAGGTGCCCTGCGTGCACCTAGTGGGAAAAAATTAGGTGCACAATTATATTTTCATGTGCAGTGCACCTGGGTATTTCGAGCCCTGGATTAAAGTGTGTAGTTGGATCAAAATGGATTGATCTGGACCTGACTTACTTTGTGTGTAAATTTAATATTGTGCATGTAGATGGAACATAGGTCAGCGAGACAACAAATGCTTTTCAGAGGAACGTAATTTCATCCTACAAAATGACTTTAACTTCTGTGAAAATAATTTACATTTTTGTAAAACCAGACATTATACTTGTTCAGAAGCTTCTACTTGCATTCTGTTATCCCAGTCTCTGATTAATTTTATGAGAGTATATCCTACAGTTGAGTTTCCAGGTTCATAGCTTTAGAAAAATAATGAAAAATTACAATCTCTTCAATGTTGTGAAAACAAACAGAAGACACTTGAATCTCATAAACCTGAATTATGATGGCAATAAAACATGGGGGACAGTCAAGGCTGAAAGAAAGCTATTTTGGTCTAAACTAAACTGAGCTGTGATGGCCATTCATAATGGTTTATCTCCCATAGAGATCCTTTGCAAGTAATTGAGCTGAACTGAACCAATTGTTTGCAATGGGTTTCCTCCTTTTAGGCATCTCAAAATGAAATTCGCACCTCTTTTGGAATAGAAAATAAACTTACTTAATCAGTGAAGGTAACATTTTGATGGACTGTAAATTTTCATTGCTTAATTGATGAACCATTTCTTCAATTTTAGATTCATGACAGCATAAAGAAGTAACACTTTTACCATATAAGTGCTCCAGCATAGCAAACTGTATAAGTATAAAAAGAACACAGTATTACTCTATAAATTATCCTTAACACAAATAAAAGCTGAGTATATAATTAAAATAACAATGACAATACAAACCTCAAAAATTTAATATGTTGCAGAGGATAATTAATAATTTGTTGTTTAAAAAGAAAATTGTTACATTTAGCTATGCTTTATTTGTGTTCCATGCTTCGTATAAAGTTTAGAAATAGAGAGTCCATTCCAGGAAGCTCCATTAAAGTAAAGCTACATGTTTAAATCACTTAATCTATTTCAAGAAATTTAGTTTTTTTTTCTAGAGATGTATGAAAGTGAATCTATATTTCTACTTTTATAAAAGGCAGTGTTTCTTTGTCTCATGTCTGTATGTAAGCAGTGTCCTGGCGAAAATTTGGCACTTGCAATAATGACATTTGGCACACAGGTAGTTCTAATTTTTTGTGATTTTTTTTTGTCCAGGCAGAATTTTAAAATTTAATCTAGAACATTTTGAAATTAATTTATTACTCTTTCTCACCCACCTTTCTGAATGTGACATCATAGCTTCCTCGACTGAAGAAAGGAAAGGATTTTGAGTTTTTCGACCTTGGTGCTGTGCCAAGTTTCGACAGAGATAATGTCACAATGGAGAAAGGACAGATGTTGCGTTTTCGTGCTAATGCCTTTAGAACTATGCCAAGTTTTCCAATTCTAGCATGTTTTTATTTAAGTTGTTGATTAGTAAAAACTTTCTTGCTAGCACTTTCAACTTTGTCACGTACAAAGAGTATTTGAGGATTTCTACCTTCGCGATTGTTAAAGATAGAATAAAAATTTTAATCGATTTGAAATCTGCGGAACATTTTACACCAGATCGATACCTTAAATAAGATTTTCTTTAAAGAAATAATTTTTCAACTGTAACTCATGTCATGTCAGGTAGAGGAGAGACTCATTCTTAAACTTATTGTTTTTTCTTTTTAATGTCTCCGTATTAGTAAGATTTAATGTGTCAATTCCACTTTTTAAATTTTAATATAAAATATTTGAAAATTAATTTATTGGCACTTATTTATTACTAGTCACTTTGAGGCCATCACAGCGTTGCCTATGGTGTTGGCATAGGAAGCAAACCAAATGGGAATGCATAACAATCACCGGTGATTGGTGATTGTTAGCAAGGAGTGGTCACACCTGACCCCACGATTAAAACTGTCAGAGGCAACACCCTGCTGGCGACGCAGTGGCTAGTGTTTACATATATTTTATATACGTTTTTTGGAGTAGTGTTTATAACTTTTGGTCCTAAATCACAATATTTTGTTAATTTTTGACAGATTTTTATTTAAAATTTAGATTTATGACAAACCAGTTGATTACAAAATTAACTTAGATTTATTACAAAATCAAAGTTGGAATAAAATGCTAAATTTTAAGTATCAATAGAATGCATGAATAAAACAGATTTCACTTACTTTCAATAAGTAGGTCAGATTAGAGACAGAAAAGTCATGATACAAGACTGTATCAACAATTAATTGAAATAATTTGTGTCCTAATTTGAAAGGTTGCTCTGGGCATATAATAACCTGAAAAAAAAAGAAAGAAATGTTAAACAAATTTTGTTCAATGTTTGCAAAGTAATTTTTTTGTTAACGCTAGGCAAATTTTTGAACATATTTGATAATGTCAATACAAGAATGGATTTGTGAAGAACTTGGTCTCTAATACATCAAAAGGTGTTCAACTTACACCGCACATTCAAGACATAACCCATTTATAGAGGCCAGGCATTAATTCTAGATCAACAAACATTGATGCCTGGACCCTAAATTGGAACCAGGAACATTCGATTCAAAAGTCAACACCTTGGCCACTAGACCGATTGTTTGGTTTGCTAAGCAGTTAAAATCATTATTTTTTATTTAAAGAAAATATTACACAAGTTATAGACAGATTATCAAAAGTAAACTATTCCATGAATTTTTTGTTGTACTATCAAATGCATTGAAAGAAATTGGCAAAATTCTTTTAAAATACTTCTTCAATAATCCTAGACAAGTAGTCAGTAGCAGGCACTGAATGGAAGGTTTCCACACCTAGGCAGCACAAGGCTTTCTGAGGTAACAAACTGTGCAAAGTCACCATTGCTGAAGCCATTCCAAAAACTAGAACAATTGGCAGCTTTCCAGAATATATTCTGTAAAAAACATGAAAAAACTTTGAGAAGAGCAACACAAATTTAAAATATAAGCATTAAATAAAAGCAATTATTTTCTTCCCTATGATATGTGAGATTTTATTCAATATACATTCCTAGGTAATTTCAAAATTGTTCAAGTATATTGCAATAACATGAAAATGTCCCTTTTCATAACAGTAAATGTACGATTCCAAAGTGACGACTGAAACAACTACGACCGTGCAATCAGAACAGCACGATCCGAGTAGTTAGTTTAACTTCTAATTCTATGAGTTTCAGTTGCTTACTTGAACATTATCATTGTTTTTTATTCTCTTGTCCAAGTTTCTATCTTCTCGATCATTAAAGACAGAAAAAACAATTTTAGTTAAAAAAATTTAGGATTTGAAATCTGTGGAAATTTTTTACACCAGATCGATAAAATGAGATTTTTTTAAATAAATAATTAAAAAATTTTTTCAATACATTTTGAATTTGACGAAGATATTTATTATGTGAACACAAAAAATACTATTCATCTCATTTTATAGAAAAGATATAACTTGAATGGAGTATTTTGTTATTTTAATTTACAGCTTAAAATTTATAGTCATTAAAATACGATGAAAATTTAATCATATTCGGCGTTTTGAATTTTACCCTGCTTTCACACAAACTTTAAAAATATGATAGTTTACAACAAAAGGGATAGTAGGTCATTTATTTCTGAGATAACGTACACCAACAGCTGTCCTGTTTAGTTTTCATGTACGGCAAACATCCTTAAAATAAAGCTAAAATTAAACATTCAATTTGAAAACAAAACTTTGAAGTTGTTTTTTACTGTTCTCAACATGAAATGTGCAAGATTTTTGGTGATGATGATTAAAAGCAGGACATGTAATGCAATTAAACTATGATAAACAGTAAAATCTGAAGAACATAAAGAACAAAACGAGGTATTCTTGCCCAACTAAAGTTGGCGGTTAAAGCAGTAAAAAAATAATTGAACCTCATGCGATGTACTCGGTGAGGGTTTTCAAAATATTCAAAAACAAAGACATCTTTTGAAGGATGATTCAGTGTGTAGAAAATTTTTCCATTGGAATATTGACCAGTTTAATTACGTTTTGATAATCTTTGAAAGTAAACTTAATATTAACTAGTTATAAGTTAAATATCTAAAAATTTCATACACATGTGGTTACGGTGGATGAGGTAAAAGTACAACTGATAAGAATATGTATACAAAAAAACAGTAATGTAAACACAGGAACTCATAAATCTAAATGCAGGAAAGAGCAATATTGAACACCAGTGTTTTGCGACTCATTAATATAAACACTGAACAGAAATCTGCAACACGAAGCATCCATTTCAAACTGAAAAAGGCGAACAATAAAAATACTTTAGAATGCATCTGCTGCAATGTCTATATGGCTCGACAGAGCAATCGAGTTCTACGTTTCGAGCTGTCTCACTAGAATTGCTACTGAACGGCCACTGACGCGCCATGGAGAGGGTATAAAATTGTCAGCCCTAACATCTTCTTAACAAAAGTAATAGTTCTAGAATTAAGATCTCAATATTTTTATTCAGGTTTATTATACATCTATACACTAGGTCTATTCTTAGGCGGTCTGCCTACAATAACTTTCGATGTATGACTTATTAGGAGCCACCTCCTTCAAAAGCATGCATCGTTAACTCACGACTTCAATCACGCCTGCCCTGCAATAACATTTAATACAAAAGATTTAACTCCAATCCATTGTGCGGAATACTGCGCTATCTGGCGCAGCTTCTCACTTTTCAACCCTCCCCAACCGTGAACTTATATAATAGTTCACACACGAACATTAATACAATTCAAATAAAACACCAAATTACGTAATTACTGAACTCATACAATATTATGAAATAAAATTTAACATTACTACAATACAACAAACTTGAAAATTTTGCATGTTAAATATTTAACTAATAAATTGAAATTTAGAAAAACACAGTATCTTCAAATGCAGTCCCAAATTATATCCAGAAGTAAGAAAAGTAAAATGTTACTATGATGATTAAAGGTTGTAACATCAAATTTTATATTTCAAAAGGGTTGCAAATAATAAATAACAGTTCAATTATTAACTTCCAGATTATAAAGAAGCTGAACAGATCTTCTCAATTGACCTGAGGATGTCTGAATGCGACAGGGATGAGTTTTTCAATCTCTTCCCGTAAATATGTTTACAATCTACCTAGTCTCCACATATTACGAGGGTATTTGTCCTCGTGAATCAATACCACATCATTCCCTTGGAAATTATCTGAAACTTCGATAGGAGAACATAAATTAAATTATCTTAATGTAAGTAAATTATTTTTCCTCCGTTGTCTCCAGAAATGGGTTAACAAAGTTTACTTATGTTTATAACTTTTGGCAATAGAATTTTTAAACCCTACTAGATCCTTCTATGATATTTTGGAAACAGGAAGAGAAAACAAATACTTTCCCAACAAAAAAATGTGCAGGAGTAAGTGGAGAGGTGTCTGAAGAGTAATCATATATGTAAGTTATAGGCCTCCAATTAATCATAGCCTTTATTTCAATAAAGACGTTCCATTTCATTCAAAGTTAACGAAGATTTTCACGCAATTTTCCTTTAACAAGTTTTAATTATTTGAAAGTGTCTCTCCCCGAATCTTCCACACCCATGCTCCCTTCTCAACAATATATTTCCAATTTACTCCATTAGATAAAAACAAATCACGCACAGCTTTGTTGTTGATACAATTCCATATTATCTTTAATTCAAGTTTGGCTCTTTTAAAAGTTTTAGCATTATCTGTGAGTATAATGTCGAAAAAGTCTTCGCTTTGAGACAAATGTTCTGTGTTTAAAGAGGGGTTCGTTGTTCAAGATGCAGAGCTCTCAGGGTTGCACAAGTAAATAGGAACAAATAGTATTTTTCTGAGCTTCCCTTAGTGTAAAATGCTACAGTCACGCAGAAATAGTAGTTTTAGTCATCACATTGGAATCGTACCTAAGAATGCACAATTTCCATAACACTAAGACAAATACAGGTATTACGGAGAAAGTTCTTATAGGTGCACTAAAAATGTACAACATAAAGATACACAGCAGAAACTTTTCTTTCAAAATCAATTTGGAGCAATCCTACATAGGTAAACTGATATTTATACATAATTGTGTGCATGAATATAGGTATGCACCAGTTATATTACAAATAAGCAGATTTTTTATGATGGGTACACATTTGACACAGGAAAAATGTTATTAAAACACCCAATTTCTGATATTTTACCATGAAATTAAATTTACATAAAGCATCTCACAAAGGTTCAGTGAAGTTTTGGTTCACACAAGTTGAATTGTATATGTTATGCAGCTATATCAGAGAACTTCTAAGTAGCAGTAATACATTCAAAGATTAGCTTACAGTCAAACCATTTGCTACCAGCATTGAAATCATTACAACCACCAAATTTTGTTTAAAATCAGGGTTTTTCTTTACAGAAAGAGAGGCAAGGTTTTCATTTTTTTATCTTCCATTTTTTATAGTTTTATTAACCTTAACAGATTTTCCACTGTCCACACAGGGATAGAATTTCTTTTATTTTTGGTGCACCTCTCTTTATATCATTAACATTTGACAAACAGATATCCTATTCTTTTAACAGGGTTCCCACTGTATTTCAGAAATTAAACTCCCTGACTTTTTCAGGTTTTCCAGACAAATTTTTACAAAATTCCAAGTCATACTTAAGCCATTCACAACATTTTTAAGGTGAAAAAACAAGAAATAATTTAGCATTCAATAGCAAATAATAAAACTAATTTAATAATTATACACTGTAAAAATGAATACACAAAGCACAAGGTAATTTTGTGTTAAAATAAATTATTCAAATAATACAATATATTTTATTTGAAATATTAATTTAATGCATCATAAGCTTGAAATTCTACAATTTAAGCCAGAGAACGAAACGAAATTCTTTACATGTTAAATATTAGCCGTTTCTTTTAACATAGGTTGAAAAATTCAATTCACAAAATACAGTGATATGAAACTGCGTACAAATCTTATTGGCTACTTTTCTTCAAAGCGTCTGAGAAGCCATGATCAATCATTTTACAGGTCATTGAGGCAATTTTCCAATTTTTAGATGAAAATTTGTAATTTTTCCTGATTTTTTTGGACAAAATTAAATTTTCTGATGATTCCAGGTTTTTCCTGATCCGTGGGAACCCGGTTTTAATGACTTAGTTATAGCTTTACCTAATTTCAAAAGCTAGCAATTCAAATATTTCCCTATAATGTTAAAATACACTTTCTCAAACAGAAAGCTATGAAATAAACAATTACTAAGAAAATGGAGACTGTTAACAGAGTTTTGGATAAGAGGTAAATAGGTAAGTTGTGGTACCAATGTTGCACTGGAGCAATACAACAGGCTATTAGCAACACTCTGGAATTGAGAACAATACCTTGCAATTTTGAGTGATGGGCAGATGATGAGACAACATTTGAGCTGGCACCCATTCTCCTAACTTAAATACTGTGCCGAGAGAATATATGAGGCCACAACAGATTTAACATGCACCATAACCCATGTTCGATTGGATAGTTTCGGACTCACGAGCCTCAAATAGCTAATCTGCTACTCTTTCAACTGGGCTTCTGTGGCCCCTCTGGATAATAGGATTGGATGATCAAGGTTCTACTGTAGTTTTTTTTAAAAATAGCGAAATTTTTATAGTGTTTACAGAAGAGGTGGATAGGTAAATTTTATCAAAACATACTTGCATAAGAGAATTAATTCTTGTAGAAGCTCTGCACTGAAGCTTTCTACATCTTGTATAAGAAACGCAATTGCTTTTGACTGGCTTTTTATTTTATTTAAACCTAATTGATCTCTCTTCTTTCTTGGTGATTCTGTCTGTAAAACAAAGAATTATATGAGTAAACAATGAACCTTCAGTATGAGCATACACAAGAAAAGATAAGAATCACACAATAGAATATTTTAAAATTAGTCAATTTAATTAAGTGTTGGGAGTTTAAAGCTTTAAAATTTAGTCTCCATATTTTGTGGTCAAAAGAACTGGAGTCGCTGACTATTATAATATAAAAACCATACTTTGTAATATATAGAAATATTGATTAAACTTGAATTTAAATAGACAGTTTCAATAAAGTTTTGAAAGATTCAACAGTCAAACAAGTTACAGTACTTAAGTAATGATAACAAGTTACAGTACTTAAGTAATTTGTTTATGAAGATATTGGTAAAAAATACTTGTGAAAACTAAAATAGAGGATAGAGGACAAGATATACATCAAAGCAAGAAAAGGCCAAAATATTAAGAGAAAAATTGCAACTAAAACCATTTTACTTTTTTAAGCAGACTTTCTAAATATTCATGTAATTTAGCAAAACAGCATTCTTGCTTCTTAGGCAAACCATCAGCAAAAGGTAGAAACTATAAGATAGTCATATTTAAGCAATATTAATTAAACCATTCTTGTTATATAGATGATATAATATCTGAAACTAAAATACATATTAAACATATCATGCCTGACAATGCACTATATTACACAATTATCACAATTTAATAGATGATTATTTTCAAATATTGGTTATGAGGTTAAATCTGAAAATTTCCCATGAACTTTCAGAGCACCAATTTAAAATTTTATTTAATTTAATTACAAATGATAAAACTCAAATAATACTTCATAAACAATTTACACAGGAAGATTGTTAAAGATTACTAGATAAAATTGTTAACACAGTAAAATAAAAAGTATCGCAAGAAAATATAAACAGAAACCTAACAGTAGTGGCTATTTTAATGCATCATCCAATATCACTTTATGAGAGAAAGGCTTTGAAAAATGTTACATTGAAACTATACACAAGTTGATATAAGAACATGTCAAGTTAATAACAAAAGTAAGATTTGAATTAAAACAAATGATAAATAGTCCATGAGGAAACTTATTTACCTCTTTGTATTTATTTAGTAATTCATGGACAATAACTTGGAGCATATTAGGCATGTTTGAACATTTTTTTGATTCTAGAATTACAGTGGAATGAATATTGCTTGTGTGCAAGTGTTTCTCCAACAGATTAAATAAATTCGAGTGATCAGACATATTGACACCTGAAAAAAAAAATATTTAGCTTCTAGTATAAAGAATTAAATGCTTCAAAATATAAACTAATAATAATAACATTGATCCTGGAGGAACATTTTTTTAGTATGGTCAAATTAATATCCTTCTTAGATTTATATTCAGAGGTGGTAGAGGTTAAAAAAAGTTAATTTTGAAACTTCTTTTCATACTTTTCTTTTATTAAATAACAGTATCAAATAAATATGCAATGTAATATCAAATAAATGTTATGTACTGATGTAGTAAGCAAAATAAAACATACACAGCAGTTATAAAAATTCCTTTTTTATCGCTGGAACTTTTATTTGCCGTGAGTAAGACACATAAACAAAACTCTGAGACATGTAATAACTTAAAGAAAAAAGTTTATTGAAAAAGAAAATAGTTCCACATTGAATAAACAAAAACAGCTGAAACTAAAAAGCAACTTCACTCTTTCATTGTGTTTCATTTGTAATTTAATCAGGCTGGAAAAACAAAGTGGTTAAAATAGGCACTGGAAATTCCATGGTTGGTAGGCATTTCTTGTTTCCAATGCAAGCTTATGGATAATATGACACTTCAAGTATAATTTGGCAAAAACGTGGCTCTAAGTTATCCCTAGACACCATGGAAGGTGACAGTTGGTATAAAAATACCAAATTTAGCACTCCATAAAGAATGAAATACTCTCAATATTTTCTGAGAGGCACAGAATTAAGAGATCCCAGCTGTGGAAATATGTAATATGGGGTATAAGATTTTTATTATAGTTTAACTGTAAATAATGTTTCATTTCAGTTTAACACTATTGGTTTCCTTGGAAATTTATATATTTCTTCATTGGATCATTTTATGAGAAATAATTCAACACCTTAAGCCCTCATGATTTAGATTTTAGTAGAACATTTTCAACATTTCAGTTTGTGATGATCAATAAAGACATTAAAACGAGATCTGTGAGGTCAGAAATTTAAGCCTGAAAGGGATGATAGATCTAAAATGTATTTAAAAGTTTAAAAAATAACTTTTTATCAAAAATATAGTTTGAAACAATAACAAAACTTCAGAAAGTGTCTTACCCATGATAAGCACTGCAGCAGGCACTTCTTCCATTTCCCTCAAAGGAAACTGGAAACAATTGTTGATGAATTGCACAATGCCATCAAATGTTTCTACATATGACTTCTTCTCAATTTGCTGAAAACACAACATTTACTTTTAAAAACCTAAACTAAAGAACAAAATGTTTTCAAAAAAATTGTAATGCAATTTCAGCAGTTTCCCAGATGTCAATCTCAAATATAATATAGAATAAAAATCAAATAGTTCCATTTTTATTTTTCCTAATGACATAATACCTGGGTAGTCTTGGCATAAAAAAAACTATTCTTTAGCAAAATTCAGCATCCTTCATTAAATATCTGCTATAACTTTTGCAATGATATACAAAGATATCAGAGGTAAGTTAAGTATACTTATTTATTGGAGATGATTAGGCCCCATGTGGGTTATTCCATGCAAAATGAGCTGCTGCTGACGTATCACCAATTTAATGAAAATCAGTTTTTAAATAGGTTACAAAAAGTAATCAGCAACTTCAAAGTATTAGGTTTCAGAAATGTATATTTTATGTATCGATCTTGAAAGTTTAAGGTAAAAAAAATCTTTATTTTCTTACCACTAAGAGTAATATGATTGTAACCATATATCTTGATACAAAACATTAAAAGTAGAACATAAGTCAATATGGAGAACAAATCCCCCCCCTCCCCCCTTATTTACACATCAAAAACATAAAACTCACCTTAATTTTTAAATCAATATCTTCCCATAAAGAATGCTCTGAGAATTTTTTTTGCCCAAATGTTGCTGTCTTATCTTGAAAAAGAAATGAAATGGGTTATAATTTTAAATAACAGTATTTCATACTTGCAACTAATAAAGAGAAAAAATAAATACTGCACATCAAAATTTCTATAAAAAACTTATAACCTTATCAACATTATGATAAAAGCAATAGTGCACTTTCGGTGTTTTCTATATTTCAAACAATAAAGTTAGAGGTAATACTCACTGTCTTTACTTTTACTTTTTATAATTACCCTAGACATATGACTAAAACTGCAGTAGTAGATTTTGGATTACAAATCACAATTATCAATTGTTAGTATGTTCTTTAGATCAAAGTAATCAAATCTCAGGGGTTATCAGGTTTTAAAAAAGTGACTAATCAAATAAAAAAAAGTGACTAATCAAACAAAAAAACTGACAAATAACAATAATGCCAAATATATTCAAGTATAAAGATAGAAAAGAAAAAGATCCTCCCCAATCACCCCTATATTTTTCTTTTCTTTCTTTGGAAGGATATTTATTTTCTTCATTTAAAAAGCATATTATTTTGAAACGATATTAACAAAAAAAATAAAAAAACTTGTAATCATGACTTTTAAATAAGTTGTTCATTTTTGACAAAGCTTGTAGAAATTCTTCCATTTCTCTGAAAGATTATGTCTGACTTTTTGTTGAAAAAGTCTGAAATTAATATTGTCTTTTTCTTCTCAAGAGAAGAAAGTGCCGTTTTTAAAGTCTGTCTTTGCTGACCAGCATCATCTGAGACTTTTGCCGTCCTTTCAATCATTGCCTAAGCAAGTGCAGCTTTCTTAAAATCTTTATTTTTTTATCACCTTCTTGATCCTATCATTGTCTTCCTTTAACAATTTTGAAGCACTGTACGCCTCATCCTCTTCCTTACACATAATTTTAAGTTTTTGTTCTTCTTCTATTACCTTTCTTTTCTTAACCAGCTGCTTAAATTTTTTTTTGCTTCCAGTCTTTTTCTTTTCTGTCCTTTAATTTTTCTTGTGCCTTCCATTTTATGTCTTCTAAATAGGCATTGTAGGTTTTACATGCAAACCTTCACATATCCACTAGCTTTGATGTGATTGGCACCAAATAAGGTTGATTGTCAAAATTTGCCAAGCTACTTTTGATCGTCATCAATACATTGATTGTGCGTTCTGACATTGCTGCTCTGTCTCTTGTCAAGGCTCTTCCTGAGGCTGAGAAGTGACATTTAGTGTTAGCACTACCATGAGAAATTGACAGAGCAGACTTTACAAGCTTTGACACAACTGGGTATTTAGGATAAACAACACTATTGTCTTGCAGTCTGAAGAACTGATTCCAGAAAACATCAATAGGCTTCATCCCAAATCCTTCTTCCTCAAATTCTATTTGGAATTATTTCCATTCATCCAGTAGTATGTCTGCTGGGACCTCCAAGACATCACCCTTCTCTCACACATCACCCTTGATAGTTTCTCTTCTAAGTAAATGAACAATTTTCATACAGCCAGGTCTTTGTATCATGTTCGGCTTCGTTATTGGATTGTTGTCAAGGAAATACTTCCGCACTGCAATCCACTGTTCAAGCAACCTTTCAACAACTGGCTTTAGGCTTAGCCACCTGCTTGAACAATACTTGATGAAATAGTGAGTGAGAAGTTCCAAGTCTCCTTGAATTTGTTTGCATGTTGACCAATGCTTAGGCCACTGAATAAAAAAAATCTGTGAATAGAAAAAACTAGTAGAGACACACCTTCCCCAATCTCTTTTAGACCTTTAAGAAAAGCATTATGTATTGTGAGAATCCTACATGTCCCAATAATAATTAATTCTTTTCGGGTAGAAAAGTAATGAGTCATTAATCTTTTCAAAAATTGACATTGGGCCCATCGGAGCCAATCATGAGCAGTTGAGATGTGGAAGGGATAACTCACTCAGAGCTTGCGCAATCTTGTCATAAAATATCTGCCATTTCAGATCCTATATAAAATGTCTTTAAGTGTTCCCAAACAAGTTTACTTTGTCGATCTGACCAATATCTCACACCAGTTAATAATTCACTCTTTCACACCAAGTTCTGGAATTTTCAAGGACTCCCGAGGTCCCGAGTTCAGAGGGAAAAAAATTCAAGGACTTTTCAAACACCATGGGAACCCTGCCTCAGGTCATCATCATTAGAAGCAAAAAAAATAAAATGCAAGCAAATTTTAAAAAATCTAATTTTTTTGCCTTTTTGTCACAAAAAAAAATACATTAGCCTAAAAAAATTCCTATTTTTCAAATTTAATTGACAGTTGACTATTTTTTAGAGGAAAAATGAATTTTTTTAACTGTGCACTAAAAATTTTTCTTGTTTAAGTAGAATTTAAGAACTTAAACACCAGAAAAACTGACATAATGTCAAAAAAGTGACAATAAGTGATGTGTTGCCTGAAAAAGCCCTGAAATCTTTGTAATTTGTCTAATTTTTCACAATCAGATAAATGTTTTGTTATCAGCAGACTTGACTATCCATTACAAATTTTGATACTGAATCCAACTTTCTGTAAGATGATAAAGCAAAATTATTTGCACTGTATAACAGATTCTACAAGTTTCCCAAGATTACCAGAAGTTTGAACATAAAAGTTAAATTGGTGTAAACTTTCTATCTTAATATACACCATATTACAGTACGGAATCCTCAGGAGCTCGGCCATTCCGGATTTTGCATTTTTTGTCAAAAAAACTTTAACTTAACCCACCTTGAGTGAATTTTGCATTTGCAATAGTAAATAGCAGACGCATAATAAGGAATAATTTTTTAAAAGGGAAAAACTTTCTTAATACAATGCAACAAATTTTACCACCTTGCAAACCTTCTAATTTTTCTGTGTAATATTTCCTCTGAACATGTCAGTTATTTTGCGTTGTTTTATCAATTATGTACAGGTTTAACTCATTGTTCTTTAAAAATTGTCGGAAAGATGAAAAAAAGTGAGACAAAAAAAAAACTTAGCAAAATGTCCGGATTTTAGACAATTTCATGTTGGGTACTGTATACGATCTAAAATGCAATACATAAGTATATAATATCAATCTTACATCTTTAATTACCACTTTCAGCTCCAAATGTTTCCATGACCCTTAATGTTCAATATAATTTGAAAAGATATGCAACTTAGTGGGAATTATAGCAACTTTGATTTCCCCTCCATTTATAAATAGCATAATCATCTGAACAAAAAAATAATATTTTTTCTTACTGCAAAAGAAAGGAGACGTTTGCAATACTGAAAAACAACAGGCAGCTTACTGCAGTCACACACACACAACTCAGATAATACTCGTAAATTTAAAAATCTCTCACAAAGTTTATCTTAAGATGATTAGCCATAGAATGTTTCTGCAGCATGAGACCTTTCACTTTGCCTACCAAGTCAACATGTTTTCTATACTGTTCTGTTTTCAACAAACATTGTCATTTTGCTGTGTCAAAGGGTTTCAGCAAAACCTTTTCCAAGTGTACTAGGGAAAATTTCCCATACATCTTTTATGTACTTTTTGTGGTAATGCTTTATATATATATATATATACTATCCACTGCGTGACTAGCACGGCGTTGCTCGTCACAGTTCTTTTCGTGGGGTTACACGTGGCCACTGCTCGCTAACCCCCGGTGATTACTATGAATTCCTCATGAGAAGCAAACCAAATGGGAATTCATAACCTATTGGATAACAGCTAGCATGGCATTGCCAAATTCGAATTACGAAGAGATTCAATCGATGTGACAATCACCGAGATAAAAAAGAAAAAACAATAACGCTAACCCCCTGTGAATGCTACGCGATTCCAAAAACGATCACAATAGCACATTGTGTTGGTCTGGTGCAACGTTAATTAAATACCTACCAAAAACAAACACCATGTCATTGTCTAATGCGCCTATATTCGTATCGCAAAAAAAAAAAATTGCAATTTAAAAAGCAGGAAATGGAATTTGTGATCTCAATAGCAAAAGTCAAATTCGTATTGGAAAAAAATATAAAAGTTACAATTTAAAAATCAAATATTTAGAGAAAATCTTATTTTTAGGTATCGATTTAATGACAAATTTCCCCGCAGATTTCGAATCCGTTGAAATTTTCACTCTATCTTTAACGATCTAGGAGATAGAAAAAATAGCTACATAACTCCAGTTTAAACTTTTTATTTGTTTTGTTCTTCTGAAAGCGTTCAAACAGAAACATGGAAAAATAAATTTAGAATCTGTCATCTCCTTTATAGTGTTGCTGTAACGAACTCCAAACAGGTTATTACGAACACAGATACGTTTTAAGAACAGTTGTTCTTGTGTCCTGGTTGCTACTGTTCTAGTAGACGAACATCAATGTATGACAGTGCCTGTGTTTTGATACGATCAAGAACATGAAATCTTGGTGCTATTCTGGATAAGAACACAAATAAGGTCAGATTCGTTGTATACTTGAGGAGTGATATGTGTTTTTTTGCACCGGACGGTGTGGCATGCATATTGGAAACTTTGTATTACATTGTAAAAATAAATGCATGTGCAATTTAGGTATGCAGTGTCCCTCTGTTCTTGGCCGCTACTATACATTGTCTCTCAAATTAGACATAGTTCGGTCACTCTGACATAATTGGTGTCAGAAGTTGTATTGTGTAGAACAAGCGGCAAGATGTGACGCTCCAAAAAGAAATTGCAAAAAATTCTGACTACCTGTGTGTTAAATCCCAATACTGTAAGTATCATAGATTCGTCAGTACTTAGCACGCAGAAAACAGACAGACAAACACTTCCTATTATAATAGTAGACGTAGTATATATGTCACCAAGGAAGAATTTCTTAGAAAAAAACAATGTAAATGAAAAGAACATTCAAAAATATTCAAGAAGTCTAGGAATGAAAATCTTGCTACAAGCACAGCAAAAGCATTGCCACAAAAAAAAAAGACTTTATACCAAATGAACTTCATTGAAGTTAATATGGCTTGTGAAGTCCAAGTGGATGTTTCAAATTAAATATAGTAGTATTATTTTCAAATCTAGACTGAATACAAATATGTTAACTATATAAAGGTTGAGCATATACTCAGCACTTGTATTAAGGTTGAATAAATGGTCATGTTAAAACAAGTAGGAATATGAAAGGAGCATTCTAATAAATTGAATTTGCAGAAAATATATAACTCACTTGATTTCTTCCATTTAAGTTTAGATGGCTTATGAACAAAGCAGCCCTGTAAAAATTAAAGGATAAGGAATATTTATACATAATGCAATTTTAAAAATATTTTTGTAACAGTCAAGAGTTTGAATGTGGGTCAAAATAAAGATATTAATTGTACAAAAATTCAAAACCAGTTTTCATTCTCTGTGTTTATAGTTTTAGACTGTACTACTAGTTTCCATAGTATTCGTCAAAGGCATATAAAAAAATTCAATTTCATTACATTTAATGTGAATCTTTCAAAAAAATATACACTATACTTTATACTTCCCACCTTACTTTCAGGCTTATTTTAGAACCTCCTTTCATATAGCCAATTTATTAATAATTATTTTATAATAATTAAAAAGTTGTTATAACGGGGACCTATTCAATAAATAATCTAGGTTGTAGCCTTAGTCTTTATAGCAAGCGCGAATGAACCAGCGTAACTTAGTGTCTACCAAAAAGTACTTCATGGTAGAGTTGGGTTACACCGGTATCTATACTACCCATTTGTAAATTAAGATTTGGAGTGGTAGCTAAGCTCGCTACAGTCTTTCTTCTCAATTTCAGTTAAACTGATTTGTTTTAATGAACATTGCATTTAATCACATTGGCTATTTTTAAGTACTACATTCATGTATATATATACTTGCAATTGCAAATTACCAAGCAACACATTTATTAAACAAAGTCGCTAGCTGAATAAAAATCTAAACGTCAGCTATTAACACAGAATCACTTGGTGGGATATGAATACGGAAGCGCTTTAGGACACGAATAAAACTTGCGAAAGCGCTTTATAAGCTGTAAATCAATACCTATTCATGATCTTTAGGATACTAATATAACGTGCGAAAGCGATTTAGGATATGAATAAAACATACTTTTGTGAGAGATGCAGACTCTATATCATCCATTTAAATTGAAGTTTGACTACAAGTACCCAGAGAAAATTTTATTTAATGTTTATCAGCTGAATTCTGAGATCTGTTTTGTTAGATTGTATTTACTTTACGATTTCTTTTTGCCCTGCTTAGGGTGCTAATTGCTTGGCTTAAATTGTTTTATTTATTTCATGTTCATTAGAAACTTGCTACAATATATAGACAACAGAGGTGCTAAACTGCTAACTCTCCTGCTGTTGTTTGGCTTTGATTGTTTGTTTCCCTCCAAACAAATTTAAAAACAAACTGATGATTTCACTTCATATTTCATACCTCATTATTTTTGTTTTACACAAAACTCAATTTAATGTTTCGTACAATCAAAAATCATAGGATGTGCCTCATACTTTTTATTTTCTTCAGTTTTCATGAAAGAAACCTGAAATTTAAACAAATCTAAAACAGAACGCTAAAATTAAATGTCGAGTATTGTGCCGGTATGTGAATTCTGTAAGAGCTACAAACCTCTATCTCAAATGCAAGTATGTAATAGTAAATAAATACAAAAGAAAATTATCCAATATCCATCCCTGAAAGGTGACTTGGTTAGAATTCTAGATTGAGTGTTGTTTACAGAAAACAATTCCACTAACTTTGTGTGCAAATCTTTCATTTTGTTCTTGGTTGCAAGATTTGGTGTGGATATTGTTATAATCTATATCTACACTTAGTGATTCCTGATTAACTTGTTAGGTAAATAATTCTTATGGCTCCTTAAAAGTTTCCCTATAATTTTAAAATGATCAAATCAAAGCAAACTAAAAAGAAAAACTCTACAACTGGTATGACCGATCCAAAACTCGATATTAAAATTGAAAAATGCGAAGCAGTTCCTAACAGTCCGGTACCCACTTGCTCAGAAAGTAAAACTAGTAAGGTTTGTTTGTCAAAACTCCAAGGTTCTAATAGTGATAGTGCTACAAATTTAGGTGTAGGAAAGATCTCACCGGCTGATAGTGGATCTGACTATATGAAAAATTCCATCCTGGAGGAAGTTCTAAATGAGAAGAAAGCTGCCTTGCTTCAATCACCTGAACTAATAAAGCTTTTCCGAAGCGAACAACTGAAGCTTCAGAATAAGACATAGGATTCTAAACAAGGTTGTCCTTTCACAATCTTTAAATTTAATCCAGTATTTAAGTAATATTTGATATATTTTCATCATTGAGATTTTTTGGGACCTATCGATTCTTGTATTTTTCAATACCTTTATTGTGTCTTTAAAAAGAAAATTCAATCTTTAGTACCTCTAGTTTATACAAGACTGATTCGATAAAGAACTGGCTAGTGCAACTATTTATGACTGCTGTATAACAAATTTCAATTCACTAATGTATCACCAAATATGATACCTTGTTGAAACTTACAAACTTAACTCTAAAACACTTCATCGCTTGGTAATGATGGTTATTAGAACATGTTTGATATCTTAAATTTACTAAAACCTAATCACTTAACTGTGCAAGCCTCCGTTATTTAAGAAGTTAGGTGGAGTCAAGTGAAATAATTTTTCAAGATACTAGTGATTGTGGTCAATATTTCCACTTCCAAAAACAAATCATACAGTTAAAAACTTATTAAATATACTATGGTGGAAAACAAAGAAAATTTGAAATTGAAGCATCCAGTATGGAATTTTGTTAGCTCCTCAGTGTTTAAATATTTTGTGAAAACTAAGACAATTAGATGCCATTTCCAAAATTATGCCTAGAAAACCTTTGAAACCATAAAACTCAATCCAACCAACCCTAGTTTTTGAGATTTGCAAATTTCAAAAACTAGGGTTGATGAACTTCTAATGAGCTCTACCTGTTTCATACTAAATTAGCGTAACTTGTGTCACTTTAGCTGATTCATTTGAATTTGGGCTACTAAAGCTAATTTTTTTACAAGTGTTTTTGCTTCATTAGTTACTCTACTTTTGTTCAACATTTCTTTTTGTGTGTGATTTGTTCAAGAATAAACGATTTTCCACAATTCTTATTGTTTAGAGTTGGGCCCTTCATTTTTCTCTTAATTCAAATACCAGGAATTTCACTTTATGCAACTGATCTTTGAAGTGGTGAGAATATAACAGATTTTGCATTACTCTGTATACACAATTGGCATGTATTGCATTGAACTTGTAAGATGTACTTTGGAATTAAGATTGAAGCTTGCAAAGGTATTTCAAGCTCATGTCAATCTCACTACCATCAACCATCAAGGGAGAGCACTTACAAGCCCACAAGTTTAGAATAAACATTTTAGAGAGCAGCAAGCTGGATGCATTTATGTTAATTAGTTTTTTAATGGTACTGCATATGTATTTTCTAGAATTTTAAAACTAATATATGGAGAAACTTTCTTTAGCTATTAAGTTTCAAGAATGCTTTAACAGGGTGGTAACATAACCTAAAAATCAGGGAATTCTCAGGAAACTTTTTAATTCTGGAAAAATCGGGGGAAATGTCCCAAAAAATCAAGGAAATTGGATAATTTAAACAGCTACTATTATCGTTTGTCCTATTTAGAGATGTGTGAGTACGAGTGCTTTTGAGAATTGAATAAATCGTATCTATTCAATGAAATTGCAATAATGAACCCTGGCGTCGTAATTTTTTAACACCGCCACCGTCGTTTTTTGGCACCGTCTTGTTGTTGTGAGGCTAGCGATACAACTTGTGGTATACAGTTTGAAATTTGTATAAAATATGTTTTTTTTGTGTATTAAAATACTATTTTTTGTTTGCAATTACATTTTTGTAGAATTTTTGGATGGTATGTAGCATCCGATACGTTAAAACTTTCGAGCGATGTACTGCCAATTGTGGTAACCTTCCCGTTTTCGCGTTTTTCTTAGTTTTAAGGCAACCCTAGATATTTTCTCCTGACGATAATAAACGGGTCTCATGATTGGTTAAGGAAGAAAATACGATTTTCCACTTTTATTTTTAATGTAGAACGGAATTAAAATTTAGACAGTCTTTGAAATTGTTGGGTGCATATGAATTTTGCTCTTGATTTATAAAATCGACTTGTTTTATTAATTTTCAAAATTTTTAGGATAAGTTTGGAAAGCAGATTGTAAGTTACAATTTTTTAAATTTGTCACTTTATTTAAATTTCAATTAAAATTTCGAAAAAAAATTTGGATTAAATTTGATTTTTGAAATTGCAGATTGGAATTTAGAATTTTTTTCCCCTTTTGGTTGCTCATTTCCCCTTAAATGATTTGATATAGCAGTGGATAGTGTTATTGAACGTTAGAAAATGTTTTTTTTTTTTTTTTTTTTTTGCAAACATGTAGCTTGATTGGGAAGAGGGTGAAATGTCTTTCATGTGAGAATGATATGATTTTAACATTGAGAAAGGATGCTGGTGATAGGTAGGAGTGGAAATGTAGAAAGATAGGACAAAAATTTGGCAAAAGAAAGTATAACAGGAGTAAGAAATTGGAGGGTAAATGGGTGTTTGGAGGACTTGAACGAGGGACGGATAAATGTTTTATGGTTGAGGTGAAAAATAGGAACCAGAAAGTTTTGGCTGAGGTAATTCAGAGCTGAATTTTGCAAGGAGCTACAAAAATTTCTGACTGTTGGAAGTCATATGCTGGTATCAATACCCGAAGGACAAAGAGTTCAAGGGTTATCGATTCGAGCATATGACTGTTAACCATTGTCAGAATTTCAAGGACCCGGCTATGAGGGTAAGTTTGATTTTTGTTTAGCTTTTGGTTATATTACAAACACTGGACTATGCTTGGGTGGGCACCCAATACGGTGACTTATACGCATGGAAGCCAACGGTGAAAGGTCCTCGCCGGCCCCGGAGGGGCGGCGAGGTAGCCGGCAGGCGGGGATCGCGCGTTATACGCTGTGACTTATCTACAAACAAATTTCTCCCGGTATACTGGTTTAAACGCATTGAAACCTTAAGCGCAATACGATTTGACTTCTCTAAAAAACAATTTCCTCTTGTAAAGTCGTTACAATAAAAATATTTGTCTTGCTTTTCCATATATGGCTCTATAACCTGGAATATCCCCATTGAGTTGCTCACATAATGCTTATTGCTAGAAAAATTGTGAAAAAATATTTTTTCACACTTTAGGATAGCAGAAGAATTTTTAGATTTTTGGTTTCTCATCAAAAACCTTTGTGTGGATTATGATCACAGAAAAGAACTACCTTATTAAAAAAAGATTTCTTGTTTTGAATTTTCTATGCATTGCAAAGTTTCTAATTCAAAATTGATGAAAATCCGGACGTTTTAAAAAAATCACGTTTTTTTTTTAATTATTATTATTATTATTATTATTTTTTAATTATAATTTTTTTTATTTAATATATTTTTTTTTAAGTGACAAAACTAGGATGAAATTGACGCAAAATTGCGTACATGTTCGGAGAAAACCAGACTGAAATATTAGAAAATTTTCAAGTGAAATTTATATTGCTTTTTTCTTATTTTTTAAACAAATTATTATTATTATTTATGCACTGTATGCAAAGGTTCACGTTGTATATGGCGGCCATCTTGGAATTGCTTACATCGGCCGCCATCTTGTTTTGGCGTAAACAATCGCTTTGGCGGCCTAACGTTGCGGATGCTACCACTCCACCAAAATCAAAATGTTTTGTATTTTTTCTCCAGTTTTTTCAATTGCTGTTGTAAGAGTTCTATTAAGGGTTCCAATCCTTGCAATAACAATTAAAATATCTGTTGAGAAAAAATACAAAATATTTGTGGAGAATTATCCTTTTACCCCCATCTGACCCTAAATATTCAAAACCATTGTAGTGTGGATACTGTATATTGATACCTATCACCAATCACAACATTTCTTAAGGGAATTGTAAAATCAGGGAAATTTTTGTGAGAATATCAAGGAACTTTTTATCAAGAATTTTGTTGCCACCCTGTTTAAACTTAGTGCGTTAAAATTAAATGTTCTAATCATGGTCTTGGAAGCTTAGTAATAGTTATCTCTTTTTTATAAAATGAAGTTCTTGTGTGTGTGTGGACTGTCCTGACGAATCTATGGCACTTACAATAATGGGATTCGGCACACAAATAGTCCAAATATTTTGCAATTTTTCTCTCACGCCCGAATTTTAAAATTTTATCTAGAAATTTTTTTAATGGCATTTAATTTTTTTTTTCTTTAGACTGTAAAACACCATAAAGAAATGACAGATTCTAAATTTATTTTTTCTGCTTCTGTTTGATTCTCCAAGGAACAATTTATCAGCAGACTAAAAAACAAAGTTTTAACTCAGTTATTTTTCTATCTCATAGGTCGTTAAAGATAGAGTAAATATTTCAACGGATTTGAAAATCTGCGGAAAATTTCACATTAGATCAATATCTAAAAATCTGATTTTTTTTAAATAAATAATTTTTAAATTGAAATTTAAAAAAATTTTCAATATGAATGCCACTCTGCATAGAATTACCTTTGTTTGATTGCAGAAATCAGATTTCATTTCCTATGCTCAGCAAAACAAATAAAAAACATTTTGACTGGCATTGTTTATTTCTTTTTTGTAAAATCAGGATCGTGATGTCAGGATCAGGAGAAAGATGGAAATTCAACGAATTTCAAATCTGCGGAAAATTTTACCCCAGATCGATACCTTGCATTTGATTTTCTTTTAATAAATAATTTTTCAATTAAATATTTATATTTTCGCAAAAGATTGTGACGTCACGCTGATTATATCTCTTCGCAATTGGAATTTGACAACACCGTGATGGTGCGAATTTGCTATTCATTGTTGCGATGGTGCCATTTTGCAGGGAATTCATTCCAGTAGGCTACAAATTTCTTCGCAAACCAACGGCATGATGGTTGTTATCGAATTTGACTTGATAGTGTTGCATGTGGTGTTGGTTTGGAAACAAACCATAGTTCATGCGCCATGATGGTCGTTATCCAATAGGCTATGAACTTCCATTTGGTTTACGAAGCAAACCAACACCACAGGCAATGCAATGAGCAGATAGCTTCAAAGACAAAATTGCTAAACAAAAAACGTGGAAAAAAAGGACAGGCATTTGTTGAAATTTTTCAAGTAGCTTGTAGAAGCTGCCTTCCAGATATCTCAGTTAAAGGGGCATGTCTTTCGTTTCCGCCTCTACATCTTCCTAAGCTATAGTAGCCCGGGGAGATATGTCTGTTGAGAGCTGCACACATCTTTCTTGCATCACAGCTGAAAGACCAACTATGAAATTACTGAATAAGAGGTAACAGTAATTGATAAGGAATGTAAGGCTGCAGCTCAATGAGATTGGGAGTATTGAGAATGCCTGAAAGCAGCAGGTGCCTAATGATCAAACTCGTTCCTGACCCATCTTGACGAACATTAACAAGGAAGCATAAATCAACAGAAATGACTTTGAAGCATGAGAGTCTGTCAGCAAATAAACAAAATAAACTGATTTAACTTGCAACTGGTATAACATCTAGCTAATTTCAATTCTGCAATCTGAAAATCGTAGTCCTGTGCACCAAACTGACAGCTCACTCAGAACTGAGCCTATATTTTACATTTATTTAATATGGAATGATTCTACTACTACTTAATAGTTAAGTCTATTTTTCTTTACTTGTCTGTACAAATATGTAAAATTGTTTTTGAGTCAAAATAATTTTTTAATGTATTTGTAGTGAAGAAAGAGAGGAAGTCAAAAATGAATGAAGAAATCTTTCCCAAAGAAAATATCAAGAAAGCTAGGATCGGATCACGAGAGTTTACATCTTCTCTTTCATTTTCCGATTTTAAAAATACGTAAGTACTCTGTTGTCTTTACAGTAGTAGAGTATCTAACTGTTTTCATTGAACTAATATGCCTCATTTATAAGCAGAAATAATGAATTGACATAAAATGAAAACTAAAACAATTAATGATTAAAAGCATTCCTTTTACACATGTGAGGCCATTGTGGCTCAGTGGGTAGGAACCATCTAGTTGTATGCAGTGCAAGTTTGATTCCTGTCAGGGGCATTCCTCCATGGATGTATTTCTCTTCTGTCAGGTAAAGCTGCCATTGTGGGTGTATGTTCATTACTCGATATTGTATGTCTTGTGTAGCATGGCCAAATGTGGCTGTTGCACCATTAAAACTCAAAACCACCAACCTTACACACATACTTATAACTTCTAAGCGTACTATTTGTTATGAAACTTGAATATATGAAAATAATTGTAATTCTGTATAAACTTGAAACAGAACTGAGAAAACTGTTTATTCCTGTTAAACCACTTATGCTTCAGTTAATAGTGTTAGAGCACACTAAGTGTTACATGGGAATGTTAAACCACATGGGAATGTATGAAGACATATCTTCAAACCTTCAATTTATTTCATTTGATCCTGTGTTTAAATTATATAACTTTATTTTTCTAGCAGTTTTAGCTATCTACACTATAAAAGTATACTAATACAGCAATATGTTAATAAAAAGTGTACTAATACTGTGGCCATATTGACAACTAGCCTTTTAAAATTCCTTTTTGTTTTAAACATGTTTTAACCTCTTTAGAAAAATGTTCAGTCAAAAAGCAAATTATCACTCTGAGTTTAGTGAATAAAAGTTTTAACCCTCTTAAGCAAACAATGTTCTCCACAGCAACCTTTAATTTTATCTGCATTAGGGATTAATAAGAACTAGTAACCACTTTCGCAAAAATGTGAATAAAAAATCTTTATGGGCATATGTTCCAAAAACGGAAGGATTTCGAAGTAGAAAATCGCTTTTTTATCAGAAAAAAGATAGGTTCTTAATCATTTAAGCCAGAATAATAAATGCTGAGAAAGCAATTGTTCTTAATTCTGTTATTAAATTAAATAATTTCGATTGAAATATTCCGATCCGATGTTCCTTAGCTTCGGAGCTTTTTCTGACAATTCTAATAGGAACATTTTATTGGTTTGCAATCTAAGCAGCTTATGAAGAAATAGTGTTCACTGTATGGATGGCTTGAGGTAATATGGGAAGAAAGGTCACCTCTTTTTAAATGCAGGTTTTGCGTAACAGCCAAGAAAAAAATAACTTGGCAAGTGATAAAGGTAAGCTAAGTTTAATTTTAAGGTTCTTACATTAACCTTTTATCAGTTATTTGAAAAAATACCGTAACACACAATTAAAAGGTTTCTTAAGGATTCACTGTCAACACTGTGTAGACTTGTTTACTAGTTTTTTTTTATGCTAACTTCCTTGCTGCTTCATTTCTAAACCTTGTTATAGAATGATATGGAAAGATAATATGAGAGAGGGAATGTGAAGAAATAAATGACAGAAACCCAAGTAAAAAAAAATTTAGGAACACCGTTTCAGTGCGTTCCGGCCCAACTAAATCATTATCTTTTTTTATTTTAGTAAAAGGAATTTTTTTTTAAAGTTGTGTAAAACAAATAAGAGGGAAGCAATATCGTGCATGATCCAATGTTGATCAGCAACTTTTAAAATAAAATCGCTTAACTTTTTTTTTCCCTTAGAAACAATTTTAATTCTTTAAATTAATTTCCCTGTTTTTTTTGTGAGAATTGCACACTATCAATTAAAGAACCTACCCAATAAGCTGGGATCTCTGCACTATGTTGAAACTTAATTTTTAAGTTGTTGTATTAACTCGGTTTTCATATCTCAATCCGGAATAATAATAAGTGTGACTAGTATCTAAAGTTGACATCTTGGGTGGGGCGGTATCCGATTGAACATCAACATCTAAAGTTGACACCTTGAAAAAACACGAAATAAGTAGATCTCAAGTTTTCCGTAGAAGCCAGATCACTTGATAAAAGTAATGCATGGCAAAAGTCTGTAAAATCATCATGTGTAAAAGCTGAAGAGTCTAGTGTATCTGCCATAAGATCATTTATATTCAAGCAATGGAGGACATAGCTACCAAAAAGTTCAGTGCCCTAAAATATTTGGTGACCAATTTCGGCTGCTCATCATGTGAGCTCCAACATCAGATATGAAAGGCTATGACTTTGTCAGGGATATGGAAGCTGCCTTAGCATCAGTGTTTCAAGAGAAGATAATAAAACAGATAAATGAAGCAAGGTTGTACTCCATCATGATAGACGAATGCACTGATGTGTCAATGGAACAAAGTCTGATTATTTATGTTAAATTTGTTTCTAAAGGCGAGCTATTTACTCGCTGCTTGTGTTTAAAAGAGATCGAAGAGTCATCAGCCAAACAACTTTGTGCCTGCGTTGTGAAGACATTAGAAAAACTAAACATTGACGTATCAAAATGTTCTTCTCTAGCAGCTGATGGTCCATCTGTGATGAGAGGAGTTAGAGGTGGAGTGACTGCTCTTTTGAAAAGCACAATCCCCATCTTCTATCAATGCATTGTGTGTCACAGGCTGTCTCTTGCATCGACATAAAGCAGCTGCAGAATTTCCTTACTTGATAAAATATCAAGACATTTTGAAAAGTCTCCTACTAATATAAAGCGACAACACCATATTAAAGATATTCTAAATCAAACAAACAGAAAAGTGCTCAAGTTATCAGCCACTAGATGGTTGTCCCTAGGCAACAGTGTTCAGTATATTGACTTAAATTGGTCAGTCCTTATTTCTGTTTTTGCTGAAGATAAACACCTTATATCTCAAGGGCTACTGAAACGGCTGGGAAAATGTTCTAGATTAAATTTTAAAATTCATCGCGACTTAAAAATTGCAAAAAATTCGGACTACCTGTGTGCCAAATCCCATTACTGTAAGTGCCATAGATTCGTGAGGACTTTGCGGGCAAGAAACAAACACTTTTTTTATAATAATAGAGATAATTGAAAAAGTATTTAGTGTTGGGTTTGTTCTAATTGATTTTTTTCAGCCAAAAAAATTACTGTTACTTACCAATTTGTTATTTTAGCATTTTGCTAAAGCTTTTTTGTTAAAGGAATTTTTTCTCTAGCTTAATCCCTGATCTGCATGTATCCTAACCAATTTTTGGAGTGCAGCAGTAGACTGGTGGAAAGAATAGCGGATTAGCAGGTGGAGGGTTGCAGGTTCGAATCTCAATCCAACCAGACCACAGTGCATGTGGATGCACGTCAAATCTTCCGAGACCTTAAAATGTCATGTCATCGCATTGACATGAGAAGTTTGAAGAGTGGGGTTCCAGCTCATGTGTTGACCCTGTCATTTGACCATGGTTTGAAATTACAGGGTATTATCCTCCAGTCTTTCCCTTTAGGATTGATCCAATAGTCTGTTGTGTTGCTCCAGTGCAACATTAATTCAACTACTTAACTAACCTATTTTTGCTTTTGGTTTGTACCTTAAATATACATGAATTGAAAAAAGGCCTTTTACCAATCATGTAAAAAAAAGCGAAATCACTTGTTAAAGCAGTGTTGGTTTGTAAAGCAAACCAAATGGGATTGTGTAGAAATCACCTGGGGTTGGGGAGCAGAGGGCGGATCCTTTGATGCGTTGTCATGGCCCAGAAAGTCCAATCAGGAATATGCGAATTATTAAGATAGCTTTGTCATTGCAGGAGATTAAAAACTCTGGGGAAAGAGTGTTGGTTTTCAAAGCAAACCAAATGGGATTGCGTAGCAATCTCAGGGGGTTGGCAAGCAGAGTAGAGACCTCATCATGTAAAAAATACAGGTATATTTGTCTCAAAATATTTTTTATCCAAATCTGATGAGTTAAATTATAACAGTAGATGCATTGCTTGCCCCTTTTATTAAAAAACAATCATTTTCTTAATGTATTGTCTTTACCTTGAAGTTATTTAGTTACACTATTATTGGATACATTTCTTGTGTACAATGTCATTTGTTTATTTTCTATTATTCATGAATCTCGAATCTACTATCCCTTCGAACGTATAGTTTTGCTCCCACAGGTCCAGTCAGGTGGTTTTGAACAAGTCTATTCATTAAATTACGTGATCGTTTGAAGCATAGACAAAGCTTTTCTATAATCATCCTCTTTGATAGATTGTGGTTCAAGTTTTATGTTCTGTACCAAATCAATAATTGTGACGAGTTGTAGGGGAGACATTGTCCATGAATGGCGATCACCATTCATGTTTTTGCTGTCAGCCTTCTCAATGATTTTTCACACCTGTTCGAAAATCAACTGCCTTCGTCTGAGCCACGCTGTAATAACTTTTATCTGTAGTTCATTGGTAATTTAGCAGCAAATCATAATCAAGAACACCAAAGTAGGACATGTAGTTGAATGAAAAATAATAGGTTTATTTGCTAATGTGTTCCTTGTGTCATTTAATATTCATTCATTTAATGTTTCCTAGGTGGCCTTTTAAATTTGGTGATGACATGGTTCCAATTACGGGTGTTGCCGGTGCCTTTTATATCACGCATTACTTCCGTAAAGAATTAAAAATCAGACCTCATGCTAAATGGAGTTGTTATTCTCCTGTTTGTGTGATCTCTGGTTTAGCAATTGATATGGCAAACACATATTTCATCAATCCTAGAATCATACAAGGAAGTTCCAGTTCCTCAACTTTCCTGGCGGCTACACTTCTTCAAGTAACCTTTGGTGTAGGTTATCCTTTATTACTGGCACCTGTGGTAACACTTTACGCGGCTGACAAATTAGTAACATATCCTGTACCATCTATGTCAAGAGCTCCATGGGAGGTTTACAGTCTAGTGTCCAAGATGATGCAGAAGAACTCAAAAGCATTCTTCATTTCTATGGGGATTCAAATAAGTGCAGCTGTATTTCTTACATGGCAGAAACAAGTATGCGTGGAGACTTTCATTACTGGTGGATAATATTTTAAAAAGATTTGGAAAACATAATTTAGTCTAACAGAAATTGTTAACTGATTTATGTTATTGCATTATCATTTCAGTAAAGTAGATGAAAATTACTTTTTGTATAGTTAAACCTGTATGATTTTCTCATGAATAAAGGATTTTGTAAACCTTAATATTTTTTAGTGGATTTCACGTTTAGCTTGGTTTTATAATTAATACCATGATTTACAGAAAATAACAAAATACATTATATAATTCTCTTTACTTTTTCAATTGTAGGTGAATTTCCAATTTTATACAAACCAAAAAACTTTAAATACTGGGTCAGTCTTTACATATTACTATGTGTTGGGTTGAATAGTAATGACAGAAAATTATGAATAGTTCAAATAAAACAAACTAATGTAGATTTAAGGTTATAGTAGTTGCAATCAATACTTGTGTAAGAACCCAAAATTCACATACAAAAGTAAAAAAAAATCAAATTTTAGATTAGTGACAAAAAGAATTACCATTAAAATAAAATAAACTATTGCTATTTTTTCACTGTGTTGCTACCTTAAAAGTTTTATTTCTAAATATTAATTCATTAGCTGGATAAAAACAAACCCTGATAGTTGACCATTTAAGGGTTAAACAAAATCTCTTCCAACAGCCATTTTCTTGTAAAGCAATTAGATCCAGTAATAACTTCATCGATTATATCGTTACCTTTTTACTCCAATTGATTCTATTCTTTCACTTTAAAATACCATATAATCAGAAGAAATTGTCAGTTTGATCAATCTAGATAAAGCTGAAAATCTTCCAATATTTTCCCACAATCTGTAGAAGCAATAACAGTGTTATTCAATCTAAGAATTAGAAGATAATCCTCATCTTTTTAATAGATGTCAAACCACTTATTCAAAAATCGTGAATTTTATAAGAGATAGTCTTCCTGTTATGTAACCAAATGTAATTTAGAATGCAGATTAATTATAGTTTCCAAGTATCATTACAACTCATATAAGAGCAGGATGTTCTGTTCTGTAAGCTTTGGACAAAATGTACTAGTCTGCCATCTTTTGCTGAATCTATAAGGGGTGTAAGCACTGGAGCAAAACAATGGGATCAATCTCCAAGGGTGACATTCGCGCCGATTTGAAGTCGAGATTTAACATGCACCAGCCTCCATGTACACAACAGTCCCGTTAGACTGAGTTTCAAATCTGCCTGCTTTTTGTATAGGAGCGATATGCCTACTTTGCCAGTACCTTATATAATTTAGTCTTAGTTGCCCCCCTATTAACATTCCCATTTGCATGTTTATAGGTAGGTAATTAACATCAGCGGAGCAACACAACAGGCTATTGGTGACGGTCCTGGATCAATCCTGAAGGGAAAGATCGAGGTACAGTTAACCATCAGGCTTGGGACCATAGTGATAGAAACCTGGTTCTTGTCTTATTTCATAGGACATTTTATTGACTTGAAGTTTGATCTCATCCACTTTTTTTGCAAAACTGATAGAATAATATTTAGGAATTAGGGGTAAAGAAGAGGTAGCAAGGAGTAAAAATGACAACAAATAGTATTCAAATGTATTTACTAATTATATTGTTGAATTATACATCATTACATTATTATTTAAATATACAAATTAGAAATACAAACAGGTATAGAAGATGAAAATATTAGAAATAAAATAAGTTATCCAGACCAAATTTCAAGTTTTCTTTTTGAACAATTAAAAAACTGACAGCCCAGGGATGATTATAAAGAATTCACCCAACTTTGCTTAATTCATTTAGGGCATCTTCCTCAAAAAGACAGTACTTTTAGAGTACCTGGTGCTATTCATTACACCAGATGGATGGCAATTGCCATTTATTCTCTTAAAATGTATATTTTGAGGGATCAATTTTCGTAAACTGATTTAGAGGAAAGGTATTGCAGATATTTGTTTATTTATAGTCAATATTTATGTAAAAGCATGGTTCAATGCCCACAAATGCACTTTGGCCCCCAACCTAGACCTACAATTATTAAAATCTTTAGTTAGATACAGGAAAATTGATAAAGAGGTTGCGGACAAGGCCCTGTCTAAAATAATAAACCATCTGTGGTATCTCTGGACTCTGAGCAAGTTGTATTTTTATTTTCGAGGATACTTTGGAAAAAAAATGTCAAAACACGCATAGTTGAAAAATTAAGGTCCGAAGTAGAAAATGATTGTGATGATAGGGATGTAAAAGCAAAACTCAATCTCCCACAAGTTGTTCAATTATTGGACAAAGAAGTTAATTATTTTGTTTCTGCTGGAATTCAAATTTTTTTTAGAGAATTGAAATCAATATTTTTTTAATACTGATCCCAATGTAGGTGTGAAAATCAACATTATTTAAAAGCTAAAAAAATAGTGAACGGTTTAAGGGTTGTTAATGACACTGCTAAAAGGAGTAAAATTGATTAAAGATTTTAATTCCTCTTTGACGAAGAACAATGGCAGTTCCTTTTACAAGTTGTATCTGAATGTAGACAAATTATTCCCGGACTCTTCAAATGCTACAATATCTAAGACATTACCACCTTAATTTGTATATTTAAATAATAATATAATGATGTATAATTCAACTATATAATTAATAAAATACATTTGAACACTATTTGTCATTTTTACTCCTTGCTTCCTCTTCTTTACCCCAAATTCCTTCATTTTGAATTTGAATGTTGTTGGATTTATTTTTGAAAATATTTCTAAAAGCCCTTTTAATGTATAAAATTAAAAGCAAAATCTGGAAAGCAGATGTAATTGAATATTGTAATGTTTTTAGGGCTTTACGTGAAAATTCACTTTTGAAGATATCCACTACGACCTTATGTGCAAATACCATTCTATCAGTATTAGCAAAAATGAGATCAAACTTCAATAAAATTTCCTATGAAATAAGACAAGAACCAGGTTTCTAGGACGAATGATTTCGATTTTAAGGAGTAAAAACTACGATTTTTTGCTAAACTAGGGGGCCCCGCCCCCTGCTCGCCAATTCCTTGGTTCTTAAATATTATGAAGAACCAAATTGAAATTTCTAAAAAAACTCGACGAGCTGCAAAAATTTATGTTGAGAGGTACTCTTTGTATAAAACTCACGGCTTAAGACTGAAAATTTGTACGAGTTTTGCTCACTCGCAGAAGAAATTTCGCTTTTTCAATTTTTACACTTAATAAACCCTAAACTAATAGCCACATCAGAAAAAAATCTTAATAATTGTCCAGGGAATACAAACCATGTTAATTTCGTTTTTTTCTTCTGATTAGTACTTTCTCGGGAAACCGTTGACGAATCGAGCTAAACAACAGTTTTCAATCCTGCAGCGGTGGCAACTTTTTTTTAATATAGAGAGAAATCACTGTTTTTCTTAACTTTAACCTTAAGGAGGCACGGATTAATATTATCAGGTTGAGCTGAAACTTTGCCAATCACACGATAAAAAATTTTCCCCATATACCTTGTGACCTGTGCTAGTATACCATTTATAACTTTTACAAATTTTCATTTTTTAAATACTTTAAATTAACATGCATATGTGCATTTAAATTATAAATAGCTATTTTAATAAAAGAATATTTAAAATATTTTTACACATTAACAGGGTTCCCACTCTTTTTTTCTAACTAAAAATAAGCACTTTCTAGGACAAAATAAGGACTTAAATAAAGCATTGAAGAAACCGTATTATACAATATAATACCCGACTGTTGACCAAATGGGGATGCTCTTACCGATTAGTTAATCTTATAAGAACAGTAGTATGTAAAAAATTTAAAATTCAAGTGTATTTTCTAAAAATTTTACACAAATAATGCCACACAAAAATGAGATTTTTCAAAATAAGCCGTCTGATCTTTACAAAATTCAGCAGTTAATATGGGCATTTATGTGTACATGTATTAGTAATATGTGTAAGTACATAAACAAATTAGAGAATGAAGACCGCAAGAAAAAACTTTGGATGTTTTCTTTTACCTCTTCGCAGTGCATTTGCTTTTATAAAAAGGGAAAGAAAGTGTTAAGTTTGATGTGGACTTGGTGTTGTCGGTCTCGAAGCTGCTGTTGCGAGTTTGATTTCATTGTCTTATTCTTTTCATATAGTTTGGTTTTTAGGGGAGTGTCTGAGCAATTTTTTAGCATATTGCTACTCATGGGTAGGAAGCACAATTTTGTGTTGTCTGGGTCAGACTCCTTCCTGATACACCACTTTTATTTTCAAAAAAAATTCCCAATTTTTTTTTTTTAAATTACAGTGCTTACCTTGTTGTGTCTACAGTTTCAGCCTGCTTATGAAATGGAAATTACTCACACCAGTAATTATTTTATAGTACAGTTTCATAAATTTATAATGAAAATAAGAAGTAAATTCATCTATTGGAGGTTTCAATAAAATAGAATTAGTGACAAGCTATTAATTTACTAAAAGGATTGCAAGTTGCATACATCATAATCAAATTTGACTAGATCGGAGACCGAAAGAGTTTCGAAGAAAATATTTTCCCGTGAACCAAAACAAATCATAAGAGTTATGCAAAAACTTTGATAAATTTATAAAAAGGTTAAAAAAATAAAATGCAATTTTATTGAATAGATATTCAACTAGTTGCCACCATCCCACCTTAAGCAATTCGGTGTATTGCCCCATAATTTTGAACCACGGTCAGATGACGAGACATCTGAGCTGGCGCCCCACTCTCCAAACTTCCACACCAACCCAACATGAGGACTTTCGGCCACAACATATTTAAGATGCACTAGCCGCCTTTACACCACATGCTTACAAACATCATTTTAATGAAACAAAATTAATTTGAAAATAATCATCTAAGCTGACAATGGAAACAGATTGCGCATGGCATAACAAAAGCAAAGTGAAATTCAAGCAGTCGGACATTGAATATTGGTCACCCGAATACAAAGAGAAAAAAATTATAAAGCATAGAAAAATTACTTTCTTTTCCAGTCAGCAGTCAAATACAATTAGAGTCCGAAATTTCCAGTTTTCAAACGACTTTTCCCGATTCATGAAATTCCCCGACTATTCTCGGTTCTCCAGCACTCTGGTTTACGTTTATGCAATATTTTCCTCCAATGTTTTTTTAATCGAGCGGGTAGGGTTTTTTTTCGGAACTGATAACTGATTGTTTCACATTTTCAAAGCAGAATCACCTCCAAAAATCTTCAAAATTTCTCTTTTTTTTCTGGGATAGTTTTTACAAAGAATTAAAAGCATAAAAAAAATTGGTTTAAAAAAAATTGCAACACATTGGGTTTCTATTCAGATATCAGTATTAAAATAAATTATCTTTATGTTGTTTTCGATTCACCTATAAACTTAAAAATACACTTTCCCATAATTATAATAAATTTTTAAAACATTGCACTCACAGGTAACTGAATAAAACAAAATTATTTACATTTGATGATTGTATTCTAGTTTCGTCTACCAGGGCAACTATTTTGTCCATTGCAAGAGCCACTCACAAGTCAAAAACAGACCGATTTTCATGTGTTTTCCAAGTTTTTAAATTGCATTATGTGCTCATCAAGAGTTGATCGATGATTTGTATATCGTGTATCAAGGGTTGCAATTCAAGCAAGCCAGTTCCCGAATCATCACCAAAACCGTACTTGTAAGCAGATTTATTGCCGATCAGACGCTAAAAAGAGGTCGGAAATATTGTAAAAAAATATCGTCATTTGAAAACTGAATTTTGTTTTCAAAGGAAAATAAGCACTTCTAAGGGCCCTTAGAAATGGAAGGTCAAAATAAGCACCCGTGGGAACCCTGATTAAGAATCAAAGGGAGCAATGTTTTTTTTCAATAAAAGATCATCACATCTGCTTATAATATTAATTTCAAACAGGATATGAATCAGTAACAATATTGATTTCATTTGTGAAATAATTTACAATTTAACAAAGATTATGCACAGCCTATCCAAAGAAATTAACCAAATGCAGCAGTTACATAAAACTCAAAAATAATAGTGTTGCACTTTTTCAACTGAAAATAAAACATACTGGCATTTTAGCAGAAATTGAATAACACATTTAAAGACGTACTTGAAAATATGCATTTATTCACAACAGTTGTATTCTTGAGTACAAATACACAGCACTGAATCAAGGAAAATCTATTTCAGAACTGTATAAACAGACAAAGCCATTGGCTATTTAAACAGCTGCTATTTAGCCCTATCAACAAGGCTGCTCTTAATTCTTTAAATTTAATCCTCTGACAGATGGCTCGGTTTCAGTAAGATATAATTACGAGAAATTAAACTCTACATCACATAAAACCTCATGCCTCTCAAAATGATAAGTACTGATATTAGAATGAGCCATTCTATACAGAAGTTTCATTATTGTAAAATACAGTGAACTCTCAATTATCCGCAGAATTAAGTGGCTAAAAAGGGCCCAAATCAACATGAAAATATTTTTGAACAATTTTTATTTATACAGTAATGTGCCTGTACATATAATTATGAATTAATAAACAGTCAATTTATATACTTAAAAAAGTTTATTTATTCACAAAAAATCAGTTAATGTTTTGTGTGTGTGTTAAAATACCTATTTTCATTTGAGATTTAAGTTTTTTCAACATTTTGTCAAAGTGATGAATTAAAGTGAAAAAAGATGGCGGATAATCAGGAGTTTACTGAAGTTCTTTCCTAATGATATACAATTTTCACAATTATCATTGAAACAATACCCATATTAATAAGGACTAACTTGATGGTTTAAATAATAAGCAGCATACTTAAATCATCAACTGTTTTGACCTATTTACTTTATTACAAATGGAAAACTCATGTGTAGTAAAATTTATAAGAAACCGTGTAAAAACCAACCCTAAACATGTTACCAACCTTGGTCTAATTTACAGGTTTTATTGGAAAGGAAAGTAATTTTTAAGGGATAATAGAAGTTAAGTTTTGAGCAATATTTCAGGTTCATGTCACATTCATTTTAAGGAGATTTGTGATAGTTAATTTATTTGCATTAACTGAAAATATATAAGTCTACTTCTATTTACTAAAAGATATTTAATGTACCTACCAATAATTAGTTTAGAGAACAAGTTGAACTCAAATTAATGTTATGAAAAATTAGGCTAATTATAGAAATACTTTAGAGCATTGGGTTCAACTATAATGCTAAGAGTACAATGTGTAGAGGAAAAAAAATATTTTGCAAACACCTGCTATAACATTGTTTTACACTATTACAATACTACTGGCATACACTCATATTACTAAGATTCTGACATTCAATGCACAAGTAGAATAATTATCATTAGGACTAATGTACCCTGTATAGCATCTTGAGCTCTAAATGGATCTATTAAAAGCCAAAATTCATAATTTTGACTTTTGCAACTTAGTTCGATTATCCACTACCATTATACTGATGACACCCAAAATGAGCTATATTAGCATTAGCCAAACAGAAACCTGGGGTTCAGTCTGCAAAAAAAAAATGTGCTTGTGTACAGGAGTTTTTGAAATATTACCAAAAGTTTTATAAATATCATGCGAAATATAAAATTCTAACAGTTGTACACAGATTTTACACTTCAAAGGTAATTTTTTTTAAATGAGTAATAGAGAGAGAGAAATCTTACAAAGATTCAATAAAATAAACTTAATTTTCTCGAGTTATGGCAATTGATGACATTTGATGTTTAATGAGAATAAGAAAAATATTTTAAAATAAAGGTTGAAGTATTTATTGAAATCATTTTAATATTAATTTTTACAGCTAGTTCTATTGCCGAATTAAGCAGAAGTTTATTGCCTCATTTAACTTTACAAAGTTTGTCGTAGCTTTCAGTTTCATGTATTGTAAATTTTAAATTATTTGCAAATTTATAATTATTGTAATCACAAATGAAGCTAAATATTTAGCTAATATGACTTACACTTTCAGAATTTTAGTTTTGGACCAAAACAATTTCTAGATTATAGTAAACAGAAATTTTTTGTGACAAAAAGGATCAAAAGAATTCTTTCATCCACTGAAAAAACATTGCTTTTAATCAATACATCTTTAAAGAATCATTCTAATTATAATGAAACTGAGTTAACAACAGTTCTTAGAATTGCACTTGTTGCTCTCTCTCTGTCAGATATTAATGGAAAAAAAAAATCAAAAATTAATATTCACTTACGTAAAAAGTTGTTTAATATAAGTACTACAAACATTTGACAAAAATAACTACAAAATGCTTTTAATACTAGCTACAAGACATACAACACTCAAAACTAATAAAATATATATTGTACACCTCAGCCATACAATAAAAAATAAGTAGAAACTTACAATAAAAAAATAAAGGCAGTGAGATTATATCTTCATGGTACATGATACATACAAGAATGATTTCAAATAAATCTACCATACAGCTGCAATATGAAACTGATTAAGATTTAACCATTACTACATAAAACTGATCAACTGAAAAAAAATTACAAAAATCTTGGGAATATGTTTGAAAAGTAACCATTTCAATTAGCAACAAATAGTACTTTTATCTGGTGTGTTTGATGCACAAAACAGGTAAATACATAAACTCACTAAATTTATCTGAGGAATTAAATATACTTGAAGAGGTATAATTATTTTTGAAAATGACACAAACAGGGCTGCCACAACGAAAGCACTTGTGAAATTGTAGCATAAATTAAAAATAGTCTCTTAAACCTTCCTTCCTTCCTTCGAATGGAAGCAGACCCCTCCGTACCGAGTTACTGAAAACCCACAGCGGATTAGCCGAAGCTAGGGAAAGCCTCTAATGAGATAATGGAGAAGTGGGCCTGGTGACACGCCGTCCGAAATGCCCTTATCTGTCCAGGGTGAACATGATAGGGCGTGGACGTGGTCGACCCCGGAATTGTGTGCGCTGAAGATATGTGGTCCGGCTCAATGTTATCAGTCAACCTTAGGTCCGTTTCGAGCCGGAAAGTCTCTTAAACCCTACATTAGTGGCGATTTTAATTGTCCAGATGTAAAGTAAATTATCATAATATGCAAATTAAGTATGAAAAATATATTGATCTTTCCAATAAATTTAAATTTTAAAACTAAATATTTTCTTTAAAAGGTTTTAATTGCCAATCTAGCAAACACAGATGATGTTTTGCTTTCGTTAGTCTTGGTGCTAAGACTATGAAATTAGTGTCCCTTTAGAACATTTCTGCCTAAGGCCTAAAAAAAGGTTTGTTTCATGTAACATGCGCAAAAATATTAGGGTTGGAATCACTAAAGATAGATTGAAAATATCAATGGATTTGAAATCTGTGGAAAATTTTACACCAGATTAATAACTTACATCACGAGCACGGGCAACGCCAGGCAAGCCACGCAGTGGCTATGACATATATAATATATAATCATAATCAATTAATCATCTTAACAAAGATATATTTTTAATTTAATTAAATTTTTTTAGAAGTCTAAAAAAATTAGGGTAGGAATTTTTTTATTGTAATTTCAGGGTCTGGTTGGGTTAAAGAAAACAAACCACTTTTTTTGTTCGGCCTAAAGAATAATCAGGAAAATATTTTTCCTGCCCACTATTAGTTTTAAAAAAAAGGATTAAACTTCCACAATAATTGATGAAGTTACAAAATTTTGAAAATAGGGGTATCTTTTTATGCAAAATCATCTCAAAAGCTTCTAGTCCTAAGGTTGAAAAATAGTAGTTGCAAAAGTCATCTGTGGCAGCTGTGTTTAAAAATGAAACTAGCCTTAATTTTTTAAAACTTGCCACATCCTCAATTTGTAATTGCTTTTAATTAAAGAATTACAAAAAACTGGAGATGATGTAAGAAATTCTTATGTTCAGAGACCACAACATTTTGCATTCATATAAAAAAGGCCTCGTTTACAGCTCAACAATATATGAAATTTAGACATTTTATGAACACAAAACTGGCACAAAGTGTCAATACAATGTACCAACTTCCAAGATACAAACAAAAAGAAATCATACATGATGATACAAGTTAAGTGAAAAAGAGAGGCAAGAGGAATTATTTTTTGAGCACATCCTGACAACAGGATGTGTTTTCCAGTGACACATTGAAGGAAGTGCAATTGATTTAGTGAGGTACTTAGTCCATGCTAACTGGGTAAACGTAGCCAGCCAGCATGTGCGTTATGCTAGCAGTTTCGACTTCTCCAGTACTCTTTGTACTCAGGATAGCTGACAGTGAGCTTCTCGCTCTGATAGCGAGTAAGACAGATAGATTTTCGAATTTCATTGTTAATGCTACCTTTGAAACCTCCTTTCCTAAGGAGAGAATCAATTGTTTGAACACGATCCCAACCTGTAAAGAAAAGGAAAAGTAAGTCCTATATACAACTAGCATAAAAAAGATAACTTTTGAATGAAGGTAGGTAGGTAGTTTAAACAAAGCAGTGGCATAAAACTAGTAAATTTTTTTAAATTAAAAAATAATAATTAATTATCAATTGTTATTTTTTTATTTAAACTTGTTGGACGATACCTGAAAATCACTGCAGTTTTTAAATAGAATGGATCCCTGTTATATATTAAAACTATATTACAAATCAGAGACATAGCAGGACTAATTTTTGAAAGATTAAAACAATAACAATTATTCTCAGATCATGTGTTTATTTAATTTGAATCTAATTTCATGATACAAATCCATAATACTTAAAATTCTAAATTAAAAATACATTTTAATAAAGTTAATAATGTTGACAAAAAATTAAAATTTAATGATTTATAAAATTTAGTTATGACTTTTGGTTAAGCAGTTTCTTTTAAGTGTAAAAACTGCAACAAATTAAACTGTTTCATTGAAAATATTCTTTCTACGAATACAAAAGTAGTTGTAGTGGAAAAAATTGATTTATGAATGGCTTTTTGTCTTCTACACAAACATTAATATCTAAATGAGTTTCCTCCTGAGATGGAATGCTATCACAATGAGGAAATTAAAAATTTATCAGCCTTCTCTATAGTAAAAAAGTTACTGCCACAGCCACAGGATTAATAACTCTTTTTTCCCTGCTCGATTCTTAGATGGTTTCCCCGAGAAAGTAAGGATCAGAAAATTAACATGGTTTGTTCAAAATTGTACAGGGAACAAGAGGGAGAAGATTTTTTTCCCGATGCGCCTAATAGTTTAAGGTAAATAAAGAGTCGAGTCGAAAAAAGCGAAATTTATAACGCGAGTGATCAAAACAAGTATAAATTTTCTGTCTTTGGCCGTCTGAGTCCAATTTGGTTCCTTGTAATATTTTTTTGAAAATAGGGAAATTTTCGTTACTTTTTTGTTAAAACTGTCATATCAATAGCTTATTACTATTAGTTTTTAAATTTGAAAACATCACAGGAAATCTTAGAACGTACTTTTACTTATGGTACAATTTTTGAAATTGGTTAATAAATAAATTCGATGTGATTAAATTAAAAGTTGGTCATACAAATTTCGGAACTTTTAGATCTTAATTTCCGATACAAAACTAAAACTGTAATATCTATAGCTTAATACTATTAGTTTTAAAAGCTATATAGTAACTTGAAATTTTCATAAATACAGACATAACAAAAGATTTGTTTTGCATGTATTTATATAAATAATTTATTTTTGGAAATATTAAGAATTCTTTCTATTTAACCTGAGTTGATTTTCTTCAGGAGGGTTTAATTAAATAAGCTAGGAAGAGAAGACGGAGTACTTGTTTATAGCATACTGATTTCATTATTAGAAACAGTAAATTCCCAATTGAAAGGGCAGCAGTTAAGTATAGGTACTGGACAGATTCCTCAGAATTTAAACTTGTGCAGCAAGCAAGCATTATTTCATGTGTCGGTTTGCGAAGCTAAAACACATTCACACATAACCCTCACTAAGACGCTTGCTAAAGGAGTGTTGGTTTACGTAGGAATCACCGGGGGGGGGGAGCGTTTAGCAAGCAGGGGTAGATCCCCTAGTTATTAAAAAAAATCATTGATTTAAAAGCAAAATTTTCAATTTAGCTTTTTTTTTTTAAGTCATGTTTAACAAATGAAATGACTGAAGATGCATGTTATTTTATTCAAATAAGTTAAGAATTTCACTTGAACAGAGTTCACTCCAAAATATTATATTGAAAATCATCTTCCTTTTGAAGACACTAAATAACAGAATTTATTTTGATGGTTGGAATCATAATTATTAGACATGTATTTCCATCTATAGGTATCAATCAATAATAGGTATCAATCAATAATAGGTATCAATCGCAAGCCTGCTCATCAGCGCGTTTTGTTTTAAACATTACATGCGACTAAATTGCACATGGTCAATTTTAAACCATTGTCCAAAAGTAAAGATGCTTTGCTCAAATATATTCACTGAAATTATTAATATTGTGGCAACTTGCTTTCTTTTTTAGGATGTTCTAATTATTTATTTAGTATTGTAGTGTGCTCATAAAAATATAGACACTTACAACAAAAAGATTTTCTGCAGTATCACAAAAGCATTCTAATTTTGTACATAAATCTTCATAATCAGCAATTTTAATAGTTTCATTTTATTTTGTGCAGTATATTGGTTAATTTTTATTTAATTTTATCAGGAAAATTTATGAAATGATCCCTTAGAATTCTTTACACTATTAGAATAACTATTCAATATTTATCTAATTGAAATTTGGGATGTAAAAGTTAATTCACTTATCTGATAATCAAGTATGTTTAGAAAAGGTTATGGATTGAAGCAGAAAGCTTATTTGAATGATAAATTTTTTATAGCAAGCTCAAAATTCCACTGAATTGGCATGTTCTGGGGGATGTGCTATTTCACTTGTTCTATGCTGTTCATAGAGAAAAACTACCCTTCCTTATATTATGCTTAAACCCTTTTTGTGTGCTTCGAATATACCTATGAAATACTTGTCAATGATCAAATAATTTGAAAAATAGGCATATTTGATTCCAAATTTATGTAATTTCATGTTGTCTCTTTTTTACTCTTAACTTCCAAGAAAAACATTTTTTTTTTTTACAGCTAAGTGAATTTTGCAAGGTGAATACTAATGAGAAGTAGGAATTTTTTCAGGATGCAAGCTTCTTTTATTTTATTTTCTATTAGAGACTAGATTTTTTTTTCTCAAGCAAGTCCTTGAACCAATTAATTATTTTATATAAAAAATTTAAGTAATTCAAAGCATTTTATTCATGTAGGATAATTATATATTGCACAAACAATTCTGAAATTTATCATTGAAAAAATTCTTAATATGTCAGTGGGAACCAACATCCTTTTTTTTAAAATCTGGGTTCAAAATTTTCACTTCACTGGTAATGGGTTAATAACTCAGCATTTGAGACACAGTTTTATTTTCTCTACCATGCGAGTTACTTTGCTAATTCCTATGTTAGGTAAATTTTTTAGATTAAGACTCAACTAAATTTTCGAGTATGTTAATGTTTAACATAAAAAATATTAATGCTTAAAAAAAATCAAAAGTATATACGACACTATTTTGCATGCCTCATGTCCAACAAATTTAGACTTGTACCCAAGTAAGGAATTAATAAAAATCTAAAAAATCAAATTTTAATCAAATAAATATGTCAGTGACTGAGCAATGTCTAATTTGAAAGACACTGTATGTAGTAGTGGCCAAGAACAGAGGGACACTGCATACCTAAATTGGACATGTACATTTATTTACAATATAATATAAAAAGTTTTAAATATACATGCTGCACCATCCAGTGCAAAACACATCTCACTCCTCTGAAATCTACTACAAATCTTACTTATTCCTGTTCTTTTTTAGAACAGCATCCAACATTTTATACTCTTGATCACAGGCACTGTCATAAATCGATATTCGTCTACTAGAACAATAGCAACCACAACACAAGAACAACTGTTCTTATAACCTATCTGTTCGTAATCACATGTCAGAAAATCCTTGCATCCAATAATTTTGATTTTTGGAAGGAAAAAAAAAAAAGATTTATTAATACCCTCTAATTTATGGACTGGCCCCGTTTGTATAAAATTCAGCCTCTGCTGTTCAAAAGATTTGAAAGTGACACCAGTTTCCAATTAACAAAAATAGAAATATTCATTGGTTAGTTGTTCCTTCCAACACAGGTGCCAACTCCTAGAGGCTTAAACTCCTCGTGTTTCCCAAAATGGGAGAAATAAATATTCTAAAGAGAAACCAAATAAATTGTTTAAAATGCACACTTACTAAGCATGTCCTAAAAGCCTGATGCCTTTGAAACCCTTTAAAATTTGTATACTAGGACTCATGGTCCCACCATTCAGATAAGAGAGGATAAATATAAGAAATAATGAGTAATAAATAAGCAAAATGATTTTATTAAGTCAATTTATCATAAGGAGTGCAAAGTTCCAAGAACCTGAACTCCTTGGGTCCTAATAACTTTGATTGGATCCTGGCCCTCCTACATACATTACAAAACTATAGAAACAAAATTAAGAATGTCAAAACACTTAAATAGGAAGCAAGTTGTGTGTACTTAGGACTCCAGTTAATTGCTCCAAGTTCATGTTACTGTATCTCGAATCAATACTATTATCACTAGTGTAATCCAACAAAGCAGGGAAGCCAGTTATTTTCAGTTTTAAAGAGTCGTGCTTCAGGTGTTACTGAGAAGGAAATTTTTTAACTTTGCATAAAATAGCATGCCCAGGCTATTTCATCTTAATATGATTATTTAAGTTCAATTACGAAGAAGAAAATTTAAAGTTTGATTAAATTAATAAAAAACACTTGAATTAAATCAGTAAACCCTGATCATTAGTTTTAACTACATATTTACCAATTGCCACAAATGTAAATAAACTTGAGAAGTCACAGTAAAACATTTTCAGATGAATTGAAATCAATCTATATGTTAAAAAAAATATTCTACCTTGTTCAGCTGCTACTTCAGGAAGGTACGTAGCAGTTCTTTTTGAGCCTTTTTCAGTAGTGAATTCTATTCGAATGCCATGTTTGCCAATCTAAATATTTTTGAGAAAATTAGTATACTGTAACAAAGAAGCAGGATAACATCTTATCAAAGTAATCATACATTTAAACAGTATATAATACAGAATAATTTTTTTAATAAATTTTAGTACTTCATTTTTTGTCTACAAGGTAGCCTTCTCTTAAATTTGACAATGCACTTTCAGCTTTAAGAAAGCATAAATGAAAATTAACTGTCCCTTTTGATAAAATAGTTACAAATAGTAAATTTTCTGTTCATTTAACAAAGGAATTAAATGTAAGATGTATTTATGGATGTAAAAGACATGGCCTGTATTTTTCAGTCAGTGCTTAAAGTGTAAAATTGTGTGTTGGTATTAATTACTGTAACTGAAATTGTAAATTTTCAAGATTGCAGTAATTATAGGATTGGAATTTCTTACCTCCCAATCCATGTAATCTTCTCCATCTTCAAAATGTCTCAATATTGACACAGAGACATGCAACTTTCCAAACTCATCCCTAGTAATTGGACTAAACCTACTATCTTTAAATGCACTGGAAATCAATAAAAATTACACTTAATAACACAATGATACTCTTATACACAGTGCATTTATTTTTAAAGAATGTTTCCCAGTGTTTGTAAAAAATCAACCAAAACATTGCATACAGAAATTAAATATGACCAGATTGATAAAGTTCAATAAGAAAAATACCTGATCTTATATATAAAATGTAGATAAATTGGAAGGTATTTATATGAAACCATGAAAGGAACCAATACATCCATGGAAGGTACTGCAATAAACATTACACATAATTATATAATAACCAATAAATTTCAAAAGCTTAGATAGAAAAAAAATTTCAAACAAAATCTATTTGGGAGCAGCATATGATTTCCTGAGACAGAAATTTAGCCATTGTTAAAAGAGGACTAAGCAAAAAATTTCTTAAAAGCACAAATATAAAATTTTACAGGGTTTAAATCAGATTTCTATAAGTTAAACGAAATTTTGATGATAAGTTACAATGTGGTTTCAGTGTAGGAAATATAGCTAGCTAATTTCTACACTTTTGAGATTTTTACGTACACAAATTTTGACGCATGATAAATATTTTTACAATATTAAAAGATTAAAATTAATTGTGTGGCTTGCTACAGCCTTTAATGCCATTTAATACAAAATCAGTAACAGGTACATGCACTGGAATAAACACTAAGAATAGAATCTAAACGAGTTCTCACAAGAACAAGAAATGGAATAGCAAGTCTTCTTGAGGAATGAATACGAGGAATTTTGAAATTATATGAATAATAGGTATGGTGAACCAGGTTATTTCATTTTCAATCTTATTAAACTTCAACACATTCTGATTGAAAGCATTTATTTTCAAAGGGCATCAACGAAACAGAATTTGTAAAAGTGCAGAGAAAAAGTCTGCAATACAAATCGAAAATGGAATGGAATGGAATGCAATGCAACCCCTCTCTAAAAGTAATGACTTATGTGATTTCAAGAAACATGATCAGTAGTGCAGTTATGAAAAAAATGACTTCACAACTATGTAACACTTTAAATTCGTAATATACTAGGGGGCTCCTACCCCTGCTCGCTTACGCTCGCCAACCCCCGGGGATTGCTACGCAATCCCATTTGGTTTGCTTCACAAACCAACACTCCTTTTACATATGCCATTTGGTTTGCTTAGCAAACCAACATTCCTTTCGCAGAGTGAAACAATCTGAATAATTCGTATTATCCTAATTTCACTTTCCGGTCCATGACGTCACAGCGAGGGCTTCGCAACTTGCTCGCCTTTAATACTTTTGCAAGAGAATGGGATGTCACGCCAACATTAGTGTTCCAAAAATAAACATATTACATTTCCTGCCCTCTTACGATTTCAGCAAAAGAAAGCAAAGAAAATAAAAAACATTTTGGTTGGCATTATTTAGTTCTTTTTTTTTTTTGTAAAATCAGGATTGTTAAAGACAGATTTAAAATCTCAACGTATTTGAAATCTGCGGAAAATTTGACACCAGATATACTTTATACGTTTGATTTTCTTTTAATAAATAATTTTTCAATTAAATATTCATATTTTTTGGTTTGCAAAGCAAACCAACAACCCCACAAAAGCAACTGGCACGGGCAACGCCAGGCTAGCCACGCAGTGGCTAGTAAATGATATTTGAAGGCTCAGTAAAAATACGCATTACACAGCAGCTTAGCTATAAACGTTTAATGTAAAATAACCAATGTTTTCAATGTTCATCTTGGTTAAAACATTGGTGAAGCCCTCAAACCCATCACTATACTGAATTACACAATCAAAAGCCAGTAATTTCAGCTTTGAGCAAGAAGAAAACTACCTTGGAACTTAACCATATTACACTATTAAAACTTCATTGGCATTTTTTCACTTTTTAATAAGTTTTTTGGTACAGAGCTTTAGATACACTAGTATGTGTGTGTGATCATATTTAAATATTATTGGTATTAAATAAGTGTATTGGATAAACCAATCTACTTTTTTTTCTGTTTATTTTCTTTTGCTTACAGTTCACTGTTGATAACAGCAACTGTCTTCATCGACAGAACACGTCCATGCACTAGTTTCTTGGGTGATGAAGCAGTGAAAAAAAAAGCTGCAATAACAATTTGCTATACCATTTGCAAGTTGCTCACATTACAGTGAATGGTAATCGCATAGTAATTTTGTAGTCTGTCAAATAAAGAGGTTTCTGTTAGTTTTCTTTTACCAGACAGACCTTTGGTTTTGCTTTAGAGTTTTTGCAAACATGCACCAACCCATTTTTGAACATCTAATGCATTCCAGTTTCAAAACACTTTTGACATGCATGTTCTGGACTCATAAATATCCTTTTGAATCACCATTACGTAGTATTTAGCGTATTTGAGCTTTTATGGGTTTATAGATCTCTTGAATATTCTGTCGATACCAACAGCTTCCATCGTTGTGAATGATTTTTCACAATTATGCAACCATGCTTCATCCACACACAACATGCACCGTCTTTTTCCTATGACCAACTTCATATGCTGCTTTCAACATTGATGCTTCCAATACAACTTTTAAGAGTGTTCATTGGAGTTATACACTGCTTTAGAAATTGGTGGCAAATTCAGCATGAAGTTATGTATACTGAAGAAAACCCCTTTTCTCAATCTGCCTCATCTCATAAACTAATCTAGTTTTCTTCAGGTTCTTTTTTAGTCTTTTTGAATTAGGCAAAACCTTTCACAGTATGACATTTCAAAGAGAAATTGGAACACAATTTATATCTAGTCAGATGCAACGGATCCTCCATTGTTGAATTTTTCATTAAAAGAGAAAAATGTTTCATGTTTGTAAGGAAGATATGGATGCACGTGAAGATCTTGTTATTCTATAATTACACTCCTAAACGTTTAGACAAGTTGCACTTGATTGAACATAATGATACTGTTCGAGATCTGTCTTTCTAAACAAGCTCAACTTTTAGGCCCCACACTTCAAGAAGGGAACCTTCTAGCTAGAATGTGCTTTGGTCAAGACATTCTAGGTTTGGTGACAGATTTAAGAACATCTCAAGATCATCAGGACGGTCGTCTATTTATTGGCTCATTTAAGGTTAGCTTAAAAGCTGTCCTTTTTGAAGGTTAGTTTAAAAGCCTTCCATTTAAATAACATGTGCAGTAGGAATGAAGGACTGTGGCCAATAGAAGTTAAGTGGTCAATATGCAGTGATCTGAAAGTGACATCACCCTTGCTTCAAAGTGGGTTTGTCAAATTTTATTTTCTTTGTATGTGATATAGTAGGTTTAAAGCAGATAACTTTAAAAGGAAAGACTAGACTGAACTAAATGTTTTCACTCTTAGACTAAAGTTACCTATAGCCACTAGTTAATTTCTGATGTTTTGCTTAAAAGATACTACTAGGTTTTCTAAAAACGATCCACTACACAATTTAGGTCTACTAGTCACCAAGGTTGAAAAATAATAGTAAAAATGAACTTTTAGTATCTTTACTATTATAAAAGAAAGTGTTTGTTTTCTTCACACAAAGTCCTGAGGAATCTATTACACTTGCAGTAATGAGATTTGCACACAGGAAGTCCAAATTTTTTGCAATTTTTGGGTTGCAGCGAATTTTAAAATTTAATTGAGAACATTTTAAAAGAAATTTGATCGAGAAATTTTTAAATGAATTTGACCGAGAACATTTTAAAATGAATTTAATTATTATTTAATGCAACAGCACAGAATATTATAGATTCTAAATTTTGTTTAACGTTTCCATTGTTATTTAGCACAGAGGAATAATTTTCTAGCAGACTGGAGATATTTAGTTATTTTTCTATCTCCTAGACTGTTAGGGATAGAGTAAAAATTTCAACGGATTTAAAATCTGTGGAAAATTTCAGATTAGATCGATACCTAAAAATATGATTTTCATTACATTAACAAAATTTTTAAATTGAATATCTTTTATATTTTTGCAAGAGATTGTGACGTCACCTCAACCTTCGCGTTGAAAAAATAAACAGATTACATTTCCTTCCTTTTTATTATTTCAGCAAAAAAGCCCCCCCCCCTTGTAAATTTGGGATTGTTAAGAGAGATTAAAATTTTCAACCGATTTGAAATCTGCAGAAAATTTGACATCAGATAAGATACTTTATACGTTTGATTTTCTTTTAAAAATAATTTTTTAATTAAAATTTATATTTTTATATTGCCGTCACACTGAATTCCTATTTGGTTTGCGAAGCAAACCAACACCACGGGCAATGCCACGATGGCTGTCATCAAATTTGGCCACATTTTACAATGACAAGGTCATTAGTGCGTTGCACGTGGTGTTGGATTCCCAAATGGGAATTCGTCATGACGGCACAATCTCTTGCAAAAATATAAATATTTAATTGAAAAATTATATATTAAAAGAAAAACAAACGTGTAAGGTATCTTATCTTTTGTCCAATTTTCTGCAGATTTCAAATCCGTTGAAATTTTCAATAAATAAAGCATAGTTCATAATATTTTTAATTTGGTTTGCTTGGAATTTGCAGGAAATTCATTCCAATAGGCTATGAATTTTCATTTGGTTCGAGAAGCAAACCAACACCACGGACAACGCCATGATGGCTGTTATCCAACAGGCTACGAATTCCCAAGCGAATAGGCTACGAATTTGCGAAGCAAACCAAATGGGAATTCATAGCAATCACTGAGGGTTAGTGAACAGTGGTCATACTTGACCTCATGAAAAGAAGTGTCACGGGCAACGGCGAGGGTAGTGGCATACGAGAATGAATGTAAAAATTTAACTTTGTAAGATGTATTCTCTATGTTTTGCAGCTTCATGTAGTGATATGAGTGAATGATACTCTTGTAACTTAATTTCATAAGAAACAAGAAAAATATACTGTAAAATACATTACAATTTAAAGTGAACTTACAATTTGGAAAAGTAGTATCCATTTTGTGAACACCTAACACTTTATGTTCAATCTTTGCAATGCTTTTTAGTCAATAAAAGTAAGAAAACAAAACAAGCTCACCTTGTTACTGCATACTCTCGGAGACCAGAGTGCAAATTCATAGAATTAAATGTCCCTATACAGCCTCGCAATCTTCTGTCCTTCCCTATCTTCCAAGTAACAAATAAAGGACTGGAAAAAATAACATTCAAGTATAAATATCAGATAGCAAAGTAGTACAATGCAATCGATCACAATATACTTAAAATCACCTTTGAAAACCAGGGTTCCCCAAACTACAGCCTAATGAATAGGTCTATACATCCTGCAGATATAGTGGGAAAACACTTTCCTAAATTGCCAAAATGTATGCAGTTATAAATTTATTTATTTTTCATTGATGTGTTACAGTGTAATACTAGAACCTCAACATCAGACTTTAATATGAACATTTGAAAATTAAAAAAAGACTACAGATTGTTAAAAGGGAAAATAAATGTTTGCGCCAAACAAGCAAAGAAATTCATAAGTTAGTCATGATGACTGGATACAAAACTCATCAGATAAAACAATTTTTATGGGTACAAAAGACGACTAAAACCAGCTAATTTTAAACTCCGTGTGGATACAGGTTTTACTAATTTTCGACTTACTCAATAAGCTAAGAAATGAAAGGCAAACACAGCTTGTTTTTTTTTTTACACATTGAAATCAAATGTAAAATAGTGATAGCAAATTTCTTCTTGAAAGAGCCTCAGTTCTAATCTACTCTACCTTTTTATAAGGAAGAGTAGGTCAAAATTAATAAATATGTGTTACATATATCTTTCAAATTTGTAATTAAATATTTGAATTAATGATATGTGCGTGTTATTAAAGCTGATTGCTCAAATTTTTACTTGGCTACTGAAAAGTTGTTAAAACTACTGATATTTTCTTTTGGAATAGCTGAAAACTTCCATCACAGGTTGGCATCTCTGTTTGTGCAATGTGTGGTCTGGCACCAAAAATGTTCAAAACTCAGCTTGTTTGTTTAAAACGAGAAAATAGAAATATTCCTTGGTTAGTATCCTAGGATTGTAGTTCCAACACAGGTGCCAACTCCAGGGCCTGAAACCTTTGTATCCAGTAAATGGGAAATCTAAATATTTCCTTCAAGAAAGCAACGTCAAGCATGTGCTAAATATTTCCTCAGAGAAATTAACACCAAGCATGTAACAAGAACCCTTGGATCCCTTTAAAAATTTTATGGCAAGGTAGAGAATACCCAAACACAAGCAGGGTTAGTAAGGTCAGACCCATTGGGTTTTTTCAAATGGGCTTTTTTGAAAAAAAACCACAATTTTGTATACATTTTGGGTTTTTTCAAAACAAATTTCTATTTTGCCTGCATTTTTAACATATAAGCAAACGTTTCATTGATTAAAAATATACATACAAAATAGTTATAAAATTTTCCAACAGAATTGACAACTTTTATAGATTTATTTTTCATTCACAAGTTTTGTACAATATTATCTATAACAAGCTACCATTCTTGAGTGTCATCGTCTCTCTTCAGGAAACGCTGAACTTTGACCAGTTTTCCCTGCTCTCTCTGCCCCTAGTCTATTTCTCAACTTTGTCCAAGTGGAACCATAAGTAGAAAACACGCGCTCAATGGATGCCGAACCTGGTGGGCAGCTAAGAAGTCGAGAGAAAAATTTGCAGAATCCTTCAGGCAACTTATCAAATTTTTGTATGTTACGCTCCATTAGCAACCACCACTTTGAAGGATTTCTTTTGTACAAGTTCAAAACATCTACATTAAAAATCTTTTAGGGAAAGAACTCACCGTCTTTGATTTTGAAGGCTAAGACACCGGGCATATATTTAGGTTTCAGATAGCAACCGTTTTCCCTTGCTTTGCATGCTCTGCTGATAATCTGTTGTCTATAACATGATGGGTTCATTATATTAGTCAGGTAACAAAAACAAAAAATGGTTGCATTGCTTTATCCATTATTTGTTGTATCTGTTGCTTATATGGCATCAATTCGATAGTCACAGTGAGGTCAATCCAGACCTCCAAACCTGTTGAGAAGTTTGTCGAATCTGCCTGCAACCTACCTAAAGCTACAGAAACTTCCTTTAATACCTTCTGTAACATTGAATTTTCACAGTACATCCCAACATTACTTACAATTCTTCTTATGTTTGAGTTGAATTAATGTTCATTTTTATTAAAAATTTCAACATATTTGTGAAAGTGCTAACACATTCAACTTGCGAATTCCAACATGTGTCATTTGGAATTTGAGGCACGAGTCCACCTTTTCCCTTTAATAATACATGAGGGACGTGGTGGTTGCGAAAGTATTTATTTACCTCCACAATATGTTAAAGGACACTTTTAGGAATTAAATCCTTAGATAATTTAGATTTAGATAATGCACTGAGCATTCATAGGTTAAAATATCAAGATATCTTATTTGTACCAATATCTTCATTTTTTTTCATCTTATTTTCATTGTCTGAGCTTAAAGCAAAAACATTTCTATCATATTTTTCTTTAACCTCCTAAAATGCTGAAAATGCTATTTCAGCACAGTATTCTGCTGTCTCTTTTTTTGCCCCACAGTCAACTACGTTTAAGAGGTATCCGTTCTTGCCAGTATGAATAGTTGTTGCTATGATAGGGTCATTGCAAACAGAGGACCATCCATCAATCATCAAAGCTATTGTGGATTCACTCAACTCTTGTTGCAGTTCTACATCCTTATGACTATCACCTTATGACTAGGAGATTTCCAGCAATTTCTTTTCTTCCAGGACGGACGAGGCCTGGTTGCAAAAGTTTCATCATATGTGTATTCTTTTGAGGCACCAGCATTAAAAGGTAGTATACCATTTGCAAAGAAAAAATTAGTAATTGCTTTAGATATTTCTTTATGCTGAGCAGCACTGGTGGTAGTTGTGAACGTGGCATTTTTAATTGAGAAGCTGGAAGCATACCAGTACTACAATCGCTGCTTCTTTTCCGATAGGCTGCAGCAATGATGAACAGTGACAAATCATTTGGAGCTGCAGATGTGGATTCATTTCTGGGTATCCCAATCGAAGGGTCATCAAAATCATGGACCTGTTCATTTGATGTTTGAGAGTCATCAAAATCATGGATCTGTTCATTTGATGTTTCATTCTGTTTTGAGCTTCTTAGATGAGCTTGTATCCTCTCAAATTTTGAAGTCAATTCTGTTCATTTGACGTTTCATTTTGTTATGAGCTTTTTAGATGTGCTTGGGGACCTGGGATAATTGTTAGAACTTGCACCTTTTCATTGTAAGATTCACACGATTCAACAACTGAATTGATGTTAGACATAAATTCCAGGCAAGTTTCATACGAATCTCTCTTCTTTAGGTTCATTTTCTTCTGAAGATGGAATTTCTACATTGAAGAGTTAGGTCAGTTTTCTTTTGGTGGACTCGAACACAGCTTCAGTAATTTCGCTGCACTTTCTTGATGCATACAGCTTAGGCCAAAAAAAAATTTTGTTTACTGTAACATGAGCAAAAATATTAGTTTAGGGAGGTAAAAAAAAGTTTTTTTTTTCCTAAATATTTTTAGCAAATACACAAAAAGAAATAATACCCGAGTATTACTGTTAGATTTCAAAATGATCAGCGTTGTGATCAGTGATGTAAAATACCTGGGTATATTTATTTTTTTGGGTCAATATCCTGGGTATATACTCGGGTATTTACCCAAATTGGGTATTTTAGTGGATATTTATAATTTTTTTTCTTCAGGTTTAGCTACTTACCCCTAAAGATTTTATTTGCGACATAATGTCTGAACTGAATAGTATCCAAGATCAAAATTAAAGAATTTCTCTTTTTGTAATTATAATTTACCTCTGTTCTTCAAAAAGAAGTTTTTAACTCTTTATTTAACATATAGCTGTAAGACAAACTACAAAAAGTTTTTTCTAAGGCGACTACTTACAGAAATCGATTTCGAGTTTCGGAAGGATTACGAATATCTCCATACGTTCATTTTGAGTAAAAATGGTGAATTTTCAGCAGATAGTCTTGCACTTTGTTTTCCTATAAATATGTTTTACTTGTGGCATTCTTGCACCTCATATGGGACGTTTCCGAATTTCCTCATCAATATGAGCGGTTAAAAATTAAATTGTTATGGCATTTGTGACAAATTTAGCTGAAGCAACAGGATTTTGTTATTGAAAATTCCCTTAAGCGGCACGTGGAATAACTTGAAATCAGATGTCCTCAGTGTAGACCAGGGGTAGCCAACCTTTTACATGCCATGCGGCAATTTGTTTTCAAATACGAGTTCCGATGAGCCATATAACTCAATCACCTTTTCTACCTTACGTTCATGGTCCTGCCATATCCTTAATAACTTTTTTGATAAAAAGTTTAGACATAATTAACATTTTTAAATGCTTTAACTATTGTACGTAAAACAATGTTTATTATAGCACATACACATTGCTCAACATTAATAAGACTTTTGAGCCTGTTTGGATTTCGCTTGTCTTTCAATGTTTGGTGTAAAGTTGTTACTGAGAGCAACAGAGAATTTTTCAAATTTGAATCATTCATTCTCTACCTTGTTTTCCTTTTAATGAATTTCATAGATGGCAAAAACCCTGGGTTTTTTTTTAAAGCACAACCCATATGGGTTTTTTCAACAACAAAAAAAAACTGAAACAAATTTATTTAAACCCTGGTTTGTTCAGAAAAAAAAAATTTAATCTGGGTTTTTTTAATTAAAAATATATTAAGTACCACAATAGAAGTTTAAAAATAAATTTTTTTTTGAATTTGTTTTAGAACATTTTATCATGGAAGTGTCCTTAAACATATTGTGGAGGTAAATAAATACTTTTTTTTTGCAACCACGTCTCATGGATTATTAAAGGAAAAGGGTGGATTCATGCCACAAATTCCAAATGATGCACGTTGGAATTCGCAAGTTGAATGCATTAACACTTTCATCAAAAACTTTCACAAATATGTTGAAATTATTCATGAAAATGAACAGCAAGTCGACTCAAATATTAGAAGAATTGTAAGTAATGTTGAGCTGTGCCGCGAAAGTTCAGCATTACAGAAGCAATTAAGAGAAGTTTCTGTAGCTTTAGATAGGTTGCAGGCAGATTCAGCAAACTTCTCAACAGCTGTGGAGGTTTGGATTGACCTCACCATGAGTATTGAATTTTCAAATTGTTGCCATATAAGCAACAGATACAACAAATAATGGATAAAGCAATGCAACCATTTTTTTTTAATATAATAGACCCATCATGTTACAGGCAACAGGTGTCTAAGCCTACAAAATCAAAGAGAGTGAGTTCTTTCCCCGAAACACTTTTAATGTAGATGTTTTAAACTTGTACAAAAGTAATCCTTTGAAGTGGTGGTTGCTAATGGAGCATAACACACAGAAATTTGGGAAGTTGCCCGAAGGATGCTGCAGGTTTTTCGCTCAACTCCCCACCAAGTTTGTCATCCTTTGAACGTGTGCTCTCTACATATGGACAAAGTTGATACCTGATAAATTGTAAGATTCATCAGGTATCTAATAAATATCTTTTATTTGTTTCAATACATTAAAAAGGGTTGGTTGGATTGGGCCTGATGGATCGAAGTTCAAAGTTGTGTCACATAAATATAGACTCCCGAGTATATTTTACACATTATATGAATGGAAGATTGACAAAAAATTATAATTTTATAATTGATAAACAAGCATTTTGAAATGACTTTTCGGTCTTTCCAATAAATCAAATTTGTACTGTATTTTGCAGTATTTTTTTTTTCAAATGTCTATCTATTTATATATAAATATTTATACATATATATGTCTATAAAAACTATCATGTTGCGTACAAAAATAAGACCAAAACAGAACATTTAAATTTAAATCTTGAATTTGCAATGTATGAAAAATAAAAAATTTTGTCAAACATTCAAAACTTTTGTGAATAACCAGATCCAAATTAAACATTATCTACACAAGATACATGCATTCAATACCTAGCTGTAAATGTCATTCATCAATCTGATATAAATTATGGGAATATTTTGTGATTCTTCTGTGATCGAAATAAATTACAATAATTGCTTAACATATCAATACAAAAATTTTACATTAAAAATTAACAAACTTTAAGCGAATACAAATCATAGATTACGAAAATTGGTACCATTGTTTTTAATTTTACACTGATTATGTAGAAAGATTCTTGTAAAATAAAAGGTAAAGATCAATACAGAATATTTAATTTGCAATTAAGGGAAAATAAAAAAATAAAAAATACCAAATAAACACTTACAAATTTTGTGGATCATTTTGTGGATAAATTTTATTGTCTACACAAAATATATGCATTCAATATCTAACTGTAAATGCCCAATCTGACATAAATTATTGAAATTTTGTAATCCTAATGATTAAAATTAATTATACTCACTGCATAACAAATAGATAAATTAGATTAAAAATAAATAAACAAGCCAAAATACGTTTTATAGTATATGAAAATTGTGTGTTATCATTGCTACTAATTTTACGCCAATTATGTAGATTCTTACATAACAAAAGGAAAAGAAAATACTCACTAGCTATCGTTTGGAAAGCTGGGCGATTTGGGGGGATCATACTGGTTTAAATGACAATAAAGGACGTCAAAACAGAAAAAGCACATTTCCACGCACACAACCACTCCATTTTTGTAAATGTTAGGCTGGTAATTATGATGCTGAATGATACTTCCATTTCCATTACAGCACGTAGAGGAATGATTGTTTAATTTCTGTTTCTTAGCACCACAGCAACCAGCAGCCATATTTACGATCGAACACGAAAAACAAGGGTTCGATACCCAGCACTAAAAACACAAAACAACGAATACTTCACACAAAATAAAATCTGATGACTCAAAAAGGCGGAGAGAAAAAACAATGACAAAATAGTAACTTGGACTGGCGATCTTGTTATGTGATGGCAAGGAGCTTTTCGGCGCATGCTCAAAGGTGTCAAATCAAAACATTCCTTAAACACGAAAACAATGACCAGTTCTAAAAGGATGTTCAACTTCAACAACAAGCAAATTAATTTAGGTCAATGGAACACGTAAGCAACAAAACAAATCGTAACAAAAGGTGCAATGTGAAATGACAGCAGAAACGAAGATAAAGCAATTAAAATTTGCACATGTCCCAGTTTAAAAAAAAATATTTGTTACATATCAAACAATTTTCCAATCACATGTCATTGACCATTCGAACTAACTTTTCAAACACAATACTAAACCTTAGAACTTTTCAAAAACTTGGGCAAAAAAGGAAAAGCAACATAAAATTTTACGAAGAAAATCTAAACAAGCAAATATAAACACTCCTTAAAGTAATTTTACAAAATGTTTATAGGAGTAAAAATAATTTTTTAAAATAAATAATAACTCACAAGCTGTCATTCTGAAAATGTGGCGTCCCAGGGCAATCCGATAGGTTCAAGTGATAATGAAGAACATCGAAACAATAGTAACACATTTCAGGACAAATAACTTCTCCATTTCTGGGAACACAACACACAGATGTTTCATTTGTTTTTCCATTCACTGTGGAACATGAGTCGTTCATTTTTTGTTTTTTGGCATCAACTGAATCGCCCATTCTCAAACAAATTTTGAAACAAAAAACTGGATCCAACAAAACTGAAGCAACAAGCACACAAAGACCACATGCAAAAACCGTTACTCGCGCCAGAAGATTACGTCGTGAATAACAAAAAAGAAATAGAAAAGTTGGACAGGAATAAACTCCCTGCAAAATTCTTCTGCGCATGCTCGTTTCGGCTGACCTCATAAAAGTCCCTATTCTGTCAGAAAAGTTATCTGGAAAGGGAAATATTTTCCTCGTGAATTTTATAAAAACGAAACCAGAAAGATTTTCCATTTCTTTTTCTTCAAACAAACACAGGTCATTTTATTTTCCAACCTGATAAAACTTTACAATGTGTCGACAATTTTATAAACATGTATACTCGCTTCCAAAAATCAAGGAAAAATCTCAAAAAGAGGGAAAACTCGTTCAAAAAGAAACCAATCGTATGAAATTAACATATGTTGTTAAATTAAAGATGTTGAATAAAACTGCAAAATGCAAATTAGTGGCGCTGCAGTCGGATTGCGTCGTCTATGAGGAGCAAAAAAATGCACGCCAGAGAGTAAGGCTGCAGATATCGCTTGATAGGGAGATAAGAAATCTGGGATATAGCCAGTTCGTTACAATGACATCGAGGTATCAATTTCCCGCAGAACTGCGATTAAAAGCCATTACAGATTTAGAGAGATAGAGAAACTGGAGGCAGGTAAAAGTCAGACAGATGTGGCTAAATGTGAGTCCCGTGGTTCGAGTACTTTGGCAACAATTTCAAACAACTGGTTCGTCATCCTGAAGGTTCAGCCAAGGACGGCCAAATGCTATGGCATGCGCTGATGACCGATATTTGCGGTTATCTGCACGAAGGAATAGAATCGCAACCCAATCTCATCTTAGAGCCTCTCTTGCTCGAGCAACCGGAAGGTTAGTGTCAACTTGTACCGTTTGTAGAAGGACGCCTCGCGTAGACTTCACGAAGTTAGTCTACGCGAGGCGACCAGCCATTTGTGTGCCGCTCACCTCACGTCACAGGAGGGAACGTTTGAGGTGGGAACGTCAACATGTCCACTGGACGGCTGATCAATGGAGGCGTGATCTCTTCGCGGATGAGTCCCGATTCAGCCTTAAAAGCAATTGTAGGCTTTGTTTGATTTGGAGAGAACAGGGGGAACATGTTATCATCCATCAAACATTCGTGAAAGAGATAAATACGGAGGAGGCAGTGTCTGTGTTTGGGGTGGTATCTCTTTGGGTGGACGAACAGACCTCCATGTCCTTCCACATGGAACCGTGAAAGCTCACGTCTATAGAGATGACATCCTTGGTATCTTGCTGGCTTATGTGCAACCTTATTCCGATGCATAGGTAATGATTTCCTGTTACAGGACGACAACGCTAGACCGCACAGGGCTCGCATCGTGGAAAATTATCTTCAGCACCATACAATTCAGCGCATGGAATGGTCAGCTCGATCACCGGACTTGAATCCCATCGAGCATTTGGGATGCTTTAAGAAGACGTTGCTGCTCTCAATCCTCCTCCTAACACCCTTGCAACGCTTACAACTGTTTTGCAAGAGCAATGGCTCACACTTCCCACCGAACTCATCGATCGCATAATTGACAAAATCACACATCGCTGTACGTGCTGTATTGCTTCTAGGGGTGATCATACTTCATATTAAAGGTACTTTATCTATACTAAACCGAGGCCAACCAAACTGACACATTCACTTTGTTAATTTTATACACGTTCTAATTTCTAACACACCTTAATTGTTTGGTATTTTATTTTTCATGTAGTATACTGGGACTCAGTTTCATTAAATTCTAGATGTCACTTTTTGAGTAATCGCTATTTTTGTGATTTTTCCTTAAATTTGGAAACCAGTGTAGTTTGTCCTTTTAGACATAAATAGACCTACAGGTAAAACAGTGTTTCCTTTCAAAAACATGCTCTCTCTCATATTTAGAATTACTTAAACAATACTGTGCTGTTAAAGCACAATTAGTTGTTCGCTTGTGATTAGAAACACTTTCTACATGAAAAATTAGCTTGTGTTTTCGGAAGTCCAACTATGAAAGATATTTTCAAAATAAACTAGCCAGATAACCTACGAAAATTTTACTTCTGCTGTCTCAAATGCTCCTATTGTTGGATCTTTCCTTTTGGGATTGATCCCGAACCACTGTCAATAGCCCGTAAGGGTTGATCCATGTATCCTTTTATTATATGTTAATAATTACATAAGTTAGTGTTTTATGTATGCTTTTTGTTACATAAGAATGGTCCTAAACCAGGGGTGGATACGACAGCATCATCCTAAAGCAAAGAGGACGGCAGAGGGGAGGGAAAAATATCAGCTGGTCTCACTACCAGCTGATATTTTTCAGGAGTGGTTCTTAGATTATTTATGTAAAATCAACGGAAGTTTGGAAAAATATAAAAAGGGTATTAAAAATTAGGAAAAGTAATTTAGAATCAAAAGGAATTAAATTGGAATTTTTTTTAAATAATTTGGAGGATCTAAAAAATTTTCCGCCAGCTGGGTTAGAACTCGGGAAGACATCCTCCGCTGACGACGCCAATCTGAAGGAAGGTGACTTTAGACATTAGGCCATCGTTGCTTCCCGAAAAGGAGCTCTTTAAAAGAAGACATCATTTTCACTTCCCCTTAGTATAAGTTTGCGAGAAATACTACTAACAACAACCATACAACATATATATGAGGAGCCAATCAGAGTCAACTTGTCGGACACTTACGCTGTACGCTGAGGCGCTATATAATCGGTTCACTCGTCATTCGCCTCGTTCTTCGCTGCTCGTAGTGCTCGAGTCGGACGCGGATTTTTACGCATGTGTCAAAGGCTTGATGACGAGGGCAGTGAGTCTCTGTTCAGTTCGCAATGAGCGCGTTTATCAACACGTGCAGGGCGGATGCCGCTACAGCTCGACAAGTATGTAAACGGTCATTCGTGTTGTGGGAACGAACGTGCGAATGTCGGCAAGTGACTATGCGAACACGAACGCCAATGTGTAAATGCGCTATATCGTATGACGTTTTATTCCTAATTCAATCAACTATATCAAAAGAGAATTATTCTTTGGAGTTTTATCAACGACGTGCTACACTTGTGTTAGGTAGGTATTTTAATGGACGTCGTACTAGAGTAATACAACGGGACGACGGTCGGGATCAATCCTAACGAGAAAGAACCGAGGGCAACATGCCCGACCAACCGGTCTGGTGGTTAAGGTGTTACCCTCTAGAACGGAAGGTTCCTGATTCGAATCCGGGTCAGTGCATGGGGCAGGAACAATGTTATTTTTGGTTTCTCCTCTCACATTTTCATAATCGTTTAACATCTCAGCTAGCTTAGAAGCCGAAGTAATTTTCCCCCGATCGTCTAAGAAATGATTCTTTGCATCGCAGCTAGCTCTCTTTTTCAATTGATTCGTGACCATAAGATCCTTCAGTTGTTCAAAACCTTTTACTTCCAACCCCGATACCCATTCCTCAAAATAATTTCGTAACTCGAAGTGGAAATCCTTCCAAGTTAAATCCGGTCGTCTCTGATTTCCAAAAAATTTTGAACGGAATTTCTCTAGGCTCAACTTATAACGCTTATGCAGTAATGTTTTAATGTAATCGTAATCATCTGACACATCATCGGGTTCTCGAGCTATTAATTGAACAATGTCTACAGGCAAAAGAGCCAATAAATGAGACACCCAATCGGATTTTTCAATAGCCAGTCTCTTAGCTTGTCGTTCAAACATCACTAAGTATAAACTTATATCTCCGAGATTTGGATAAAAATTTTGTATAAATTTTTGAATTTTAAAATCCAAAACGTTTGGTTTCATTTTGAGAGCCTGACATTTCTCCATTATTATTTCTAACACTGGCCTCAATCCTTAATTTTTCCAAATTATATTCCCTTTCTTTATCTTTATCTTCCCTTTCTTTTTATTTATCTTCCCTTATCCTTTCTTTTTCCTCCTTTTCTTCCCTTTCTCTCTTAACCCTCCACAAAGTAATATTTTCAAGCAAACTCATCACAAATTCTTTGTCATATTCGGGGCTTTTCAAAATGATAGCTCTTAGTGTCATCATCGTCATGTCCCCCGTAACTTGCTCTCCCAATTCAGAAGCAAGGGTATATAAATAAACTTTTTTTACTTTAATAAAAATGCCACTTTTTTTTAACAGAATAGTCCTCATTCTATATTTTACTTAATCACTAATGCAATAACTATATGTAATGCAATAAGTATATAAGTACACAACAACCAGTATATTCAAAATACTTCACAATCACAACATAATTATGTGATTACAAACAAGAGAAATAAATATTTAAATCCCTTCACAAGCAAGGTAAACATTTAAATCCCTTCACAAGCAAATGCACTATGCTAAAAACCAAAACATAGTCACAACTCAAGGTTATAGAAAAGGTACTCACCCCTTTTGGTGACGTAGAAATCACCAGTATTGCTATTTTCAGATCTCCGCGATCTCAGCTCTACTATTCCTCAGGAATCGTAACTCTCAGCCTTGTAGTTGACTTGCAGAAATCAATTAGCACCAATTGGAGAAAAAAAAACAGTGAACCAGTGTTCACTAAAACACCAACGCAACTCCACCCGAGAATGCACACAGGTAATAACCTCCTGTCAACAGAGAAACGGTCTAGGTTGACCACAATTTCCCTCTTCGCAAATACTGAATGATTGCGAAGCACAAATCTGCCGTGAGTTATCCCGATTGCAGCTTCAATGCCAATCTCTGGCACGATTTGATAAACATCAAAATAGCTTGCACAAAAATGATCGCACCAGTGTATTCCACCGATGGCTCCAATTTAACTAGACTGTAACGTAGTGGGCCGAGTGATGTGCCTTTCTACAAAATAAAACAGCCTAGTTTAAAAATAACGCATTTTATTTTGCAAATAATTATATTTACACTTTGTACGCTAGAGATTTGCATCCCTGTGACATGGGTGGTGCGAAACAGGCACAAACTCAACAGCAGCGGCCTCATCAACGAGCACCGCAAAACAAAAACCTCCGCTTCCCTCGAGTTCTGCAACGTATCTGCATTTGTCGGCAGACCCCTCATTCCGCCAGCCACAAATCACTGTCACCCCAAAACAAACGGGACAGCTGTTGCGACATTCATCAGCAGGGCTCGGGCATATGTTTCAGGAATTTGGAATCAAAGGTCAGTGGCGGTGTCTGCGACGTCACAACGTGCAAAATTATTCGCTATCATTTAGTTAAGAATTTTACAATGTACTATCTCTCCTATAGTAATTTCGGGGTAGATTCGATTGCGATTCAGTTTATAATTTTTTATATGCAAGGTTTTTTTGTTTGTTTTACTATCGAATCTCGATGCTGGGAATTTGATGCATTGTAGTCTTGTGGAAAAGAAGCAGAATATTTTGTACCACTAATTTCTGAAGAATTATTGCAGTGAATTCACTTTTCTCGAAGAGACGGACAGTGGAACCTTGGATCATGTCTTATTTGTTTGGAGCATTTCATGTTTGAAGATTATGAGACTTAAAAACGGAACTTCTGAATTTACACCTTCAAAGCAAAAATTTTAAGAGAGCTGCCATTCCGTCTCTAAAACTTTGTGAAATATCTGATGATTTTTCTGTTAGTAAAATTGTCCAAACAGAGAGGACTTCAAAGCAAGAACACAAAGCAGATAAAAAAAAGGTGCAAAATATTTTAATAATAGCTGAGACTCCTAAGGAAACATCCACTGAAACATGTTTAACTGTATCAAGTATTGTTCCAAAGTAATATGACACTTTATCAGACAAATTCAAGGTGGAAGGTAGGTAGGTATTTAATTAATATCGCACTGGAAGAAGCTGGAAAATAAGCATAATTATCGATTAGAATGCGACAGTTGAATTCACTTCAGAAAGTGGTTTAAGAAAGCATCTATCCGAGTAGACCCAAATTTTGGACCCAACGCCTTTTGCAATAAAATTTATATAAGTGGGAGGGAGGGGTTGCAATTTTTCCAAAAGTTTATTCTACAATCTATTAATTCACTCAAAGGTTTGTTCAGTGAGTTGCAATGCAAAAATTCTATTTTATATTTATTAACACACAGATTGAATCAGAATTCATTGGAATTTTTTTTAAACTAAGGTGTGATCCAGGGGGGAATCAATGATCATCAATCAACGTTGAACGCCCTGTACAGAGTATGAAAGATTGTTTTGAGTAAAAATTCCAGTACTTTGTAAAATAATCCGATCACAATAAATCAAGTAACGACTACGGAATGCTGCGAGACTACGGATTGCTAAAAATGTTACGACAAGCAGGTATTAGTCAAAAATTAAAATTCGAATACGTCACCAACTCAAAACATTGACACAAGTGGAACCAAAAACATTACATTGAATAGCAATAATTATTTTGTACTGCTGTAAAAATTCTACCCAAGAGAATGAGTCCCTATAAAATATACAAAAAGTATTGTCCGCATTAGTATTTTAGTTATCATACAAAAGATCCTCGAAAGCCGAAGACGTGAGTGTAGCATTTGCATACGGTCTAGGTGATGTGATGTCAGTAAAGTTATAGAGGAGTTCATTCAATTTCACCCCCAGAAGGTTTGAATCTACCAGGAAATCGTAAGAGTTTTTACAGAATATGTTTGTTTTATGTTTTTCCGGGAATAGCCAAAGAAGTGATTAAAATTAATATCAAAATTAAAACTATGATCCAAATAAAGTATTTGAACAGAAAAATCAGGGAAAAAAAGAAATCGAATGTAGAAAACCTGGATGATAACAGAAAGAAAAAAGAAGATTGATGATAAGAAATACACTGCTGGCCACCGTAAATGCAACACCCTGAAGGAAGCATGCAAATAATATGAAATTTACAACATGCATTAGCGGAGGTGAGATATGCAAATGATTAGAATTTCATTGCAGACGCACATCACGCGCGCCTGTGGCGCCACTTCAAACCGCTATTTAAGGCTTGAAGATTTCGACGATTTCAAGTACGGCAATTGTGTTTTTCTTGTGGTTTAAAAAAAACCGATCAATTATGCCTCGTAGAAAACAGCGATCATCTTTTGATCAAGTATCCGAGTTCGACAGAGGAAGGATAGTGGCCTACCGAGATTGTGGATTATCTTTCATGGAAATCGGTAGTCGTGTTGGACGAAACCAAACAACTGTAATGCGGATATGTGATCGTTGGATGCAGGAGGGTACGACGGACCGACGTGTTCGATCGCATCCACCTCAGTGCACCACTTCACGTGATGACAGGCATATTGTGCGTATGGCAGTGACGGATCGCTCAGCCACATCACGAACCATAGCACAGCACATTTAGTTTGTAACGGATCATCCAGTGTATGGGCGTACCATTCGACGCCGTTTACAGCAGAGTGGTCTGTCCGCAAGACGTCCATTGCTTCGTCTACCCTTGACGCAGAACCACAGACGTGTCCCCCGCCAATGGTGCGATGAAAGAAGGATGTGGACGGCAGAATGGAATGAAATTGTCTTTACTGACGAGTCACGCTTCTGTCTGCAACACCACGATGGTCGGATTCGAGTCTGGAGACACCGTAGAGAGAGGATGCTGAACAGCTGCGTTATGCACCGCCACACTGGTCCTGCACCGGGTATTATGGTATGGGGCGGTATTGGATATCACTCTCGCACTCCTCTAGTACGCATTGCTTTAAACAGCCAGCGCTACATCTCCGAGGTGTTGGAGCCAGTTGTCCTTCCTTACCTTCAGGGCTTGCCCCCCACAGCCATATTCCAACAGGATAATGCGCGACCACACGTGGCACGCATTGTCCAAGGGTTCTTCGTCAATCACCAGATTGAATTGCTTCCCTGGCCAGCTCGCTCTCCGGATCTTTCGCCGATAGAAAACATGTGGTCCATGGTTGCTCAACGATTGACCCAGATTACATCCCCAGCTGCCACACCAGATTAACTTTGGCAACGTGTGGAAGCTGCTTGGTCAGCTGTACCCCAAGAACACATCCAAAGTCTCTTTGAATCAATGCCGAGGCGTGTGGCAGCGGTGATCTCCAACAATGGCGGCTACTCTGGCTATTGATTTTGGCAGTAACCACTCTTCACAGAAGTCTATAAATTTAATCATTTGATACTTGGTCAACATGTTATCTACAAAATAAATTTTGTTGTGATATCTCTTGTCTTTCTTGGTGTTGCAATTTGGGTGGCCAGCAGTGTAAATTGGGTACGTGAATATTTTTTCATATGTATTTCAATTTTTTTTTTAAAAAGTTTTAAGGAAGAGTAATTTTTATTAACGTCGTACTAGAGTAACACAACGCGCTATTAACGACGGTCCGGGATCAATCCTTAAAGGAAAGATTCGAGGACAACACCACGTAATTTGGACCACGGTCAGATGACGATGCAACATCTAAGCTGGCACCCCACTCTACAAACTTCCATACTAACCCAACGTGAGGACTTTTGGCCACGACAGATTTAAGGTGCACCAAACGCTTACAAATATCCATGAACTGACCCGGATTCGAACCATGAACCTTTCAAACCAGAGCATAACACCTCAACCACCTGACCGGTTGGTCGGCTGTAAAAAGTTTTAAGTGATACATTATTTGCACATATGTCATGAAGTGTATTAGGTTTGGCTCCGTTGACTTCGTAAACCGTTCCAAAATACTGCATTTTATTCAATACTTAGTGTTTCAGTTTCGGCTTCTCCGAGCATTGGGTTTTGGAGAGTAGGGTGCTAGTTCATGTGTGACCTCGCTATCTGACCATGGTTCAAAATTATGTGGTGTTGTTCTCGAATCTTACCCCTCGGGTTTGATCCCGGACCGTCGCTAATAGCCCGTTCTGTTGCTCTATTTCGTCGTTAATTAAAAATACCATACTATACCGAGCGTTGGGTCATCCAGTGACGTCACTCTACGGTCGACAAGTCCGACACGTTTTCAGCCGGAATACACTCCATCCCTCTGCCCATACTCTTTTCTTTTATCATTGACTACCACGTACATTTAACTTGACAGAAAAAGACTATCATACGTATTCCGTACGCTACGTCACTTGAATGACGGTTTATCAAATGCGATTTTAGCACGTGACCAATAGCAATCATGAACTTGTCTGTTGATTTTTTGATCGGTCACTTACACTAAGGGCCTAACGTCACCGAAACGGAGATAAAATACTTATTTTAAGGCAATCCGTGCTATGTATCATACGAGAGCATTTCGGTAGCAGTTTTAACATTAATGCAAATGTATACATCGCACCCCGGCAAGATAAGTGACACAACTCAAAGTTGCAGAATTTAAGAAACATCAACTTAAAGGATACTATAAAGCTTATATTGAAATAGTATAAATAGTATAAGCTTCCTTTAAGGGGATTCAGTACCCTGTATACACGCAATGTTAAATTGCTCAATTTCGATGTACCTTTTTTGAAAAACTACTGTTCGTATCAACTTGAATTTTTTTTTGTGCATTACATAAGTCTTGTATATTACTTTAAGGTTATGGTTTTTTAAAACAATTGTTAGATTTTTTTTTTAAAAATTACACGTAAACAACCAAAAAAATGTGTAAATTTTCAAAGTTTTTAAATTTTAAAAAAATAATTACCCAAATAATTTATGAAAATTTAACCTCAGATTAAACTATGTTATACAGTGCATAACTGGAAAAAAGAATTACACATAAATATGCAGTAGTTTGGCAGAAAAGGTACATCGAAGTTTGAAATTTCATGTTTTGAGAAAAGCGCATTTAAAGATAAAAGTCTTACTTTATCAAAACATGCCAGCACCATACACATTGTTTTGTGGATTAGCTATTAGCTTATCCTCTTCCCTCTTCCTTTTAAGCCTTTTTTCTTTCCTTTTGGATTTTGTGTTCTGGGTGTGGGCATATCTTGCTCGCAAAAGACGTTCCTGGTCGAGACGTTTCATTGAGTTTATCATGAACTCTCCTGGCACAATCGACAATTTGGAGAGCACTTTGACTTTTGTCACATTTCCTACATTGAAGCAGGCAACAGCATCGTATACTCCAAAGGACAGAGTGTCTATGTGAACAAAAGTCGATTTAGGAACTCTCGACCAGATAACATTGTTCAGGCTTTCATTTGGATTCTGGGTGTTACCGTGCAAACACTTTTTAAGAAGTTCAGGGTGGGCCAAATCTCTGAAAATGGGACGCAACGTTTCCATTACAGCAGCAGGCAGGCTATTCTTGTGGCAATACGTTTCATTCTTGGCAACGGTTTTGTTGTATTTGCACCAAGAATCCTCGCCTTTGGGGCAGAAACCATGCTGTGGATTGGCATCGGTCGACACTTTATGCAAGAATATTGCCCACACTGCCTGCTTCATGTCGTGTACACTCTGGAGGTTTCTACGGATTGCCAGTCCATAGTAGCTTTGAATAAGCTCTATTTGGGTGTCGGTCAATCTATTTTTTCCAGCTAGACGTTTCCAATCTGAAAGATTTTGCCCCTTCATGCTTGATTTTAGCTTGCGTAGCCTTGTGCCCATTCGTTTCTGTACATGGCCTATGCACTCCAATTTTTCAATTGGGTACTCGTTGCCATATACAGACTTTTGGCTGACAGTATTGTATGCTTTTGAGTCCCCGTCACCCAAGTATTTTGTGTATCGCACATCATATTTTTCAGAGGATCGTTCAAACATTGAAAGAGCGCCACGCACTTCCATCATTCCGCTGACGCCATTGAAGTTTTTCTTACAGTTTGCAGAATGCACTCGTTTGTCTTTACACATACAATGTTTGGACAGCACTTCAACATCTAACACTTTGCCAGTATCTACACTTGTGATACTGACAATACCATTCAGAGACGTGTAGCCTCGTTTGTGCCACGATCCATCAACTGCCACAGCTAGATTTGGGGAATTGTTTTCGGCAACAGCTTCTGCAGCCGCTTCCACCATGGTTTCTTCGCACACTTCTTTCATAACCGTTAGAAGTTGAGTCGTGTGTCGAGCAAACCTTGACGGAGGATTTGGCAAATTCATAATGCCGCAAAACATTCTTCCTGCCTCAGCACCTTTCCCGATGGATCGAAGCGCATACACAAATCGAGTGTTTACAACGTGCGTTTTTGAATTATCTGCCTGCCTCTCAAACGTGTCGAAATCCAGGGTAAAATTACACTCACTGCATTTCAAGTGCAACTCTACAGACAAGCCTGAATTTTTGCCAAGAGTCAGATCAAGTCCATTTTCGCACACTTTGCATCTCACGTGCTGCTTAAAAACTCCAGCTAGAATACCAGCATCTATGATGATATTTGCCTCATAGTATGAAGAGTTTGAATAACTCTCATTTAAATCAGGAATTTTTTTCTCGCTGGTAGATGTCTTGGTCTGTGATGAACAAGTTTCTGTTTCAGTAACTTGTTTCTTTCCATAGAAATTACCCTTCCTCTTTCTGAACACTTTGGTGGTTGATCGAGGCATTTTAAACGCTATTATATCAAACTAAATATTTCTATTTCAACAATGAAATCAGTGAAATAGTAGCAAATAAAGTTCGAAACAAACTTGACAAGCGAAATATAAGAAAAGAATCAGTAAAAGCAAATTACGAATCTTGAAAAAGACAGCGCGTTTGAATTTAAACTGAATGTAATGATGATGATGATGCTCTTTCTTTGGAGAAAAAGCAGGTTTTTGAGGCTTGGCTGCTTTGCCTTGTGCCTCTAGAAGAAAAAATGATACTTCAAGAATGAAAAAGATTTAGAAACGAGGATTAGAGTTTAAAAATAAGCATATGGCATTACAAATACTAAGTGAGAAATTTGAAAAAATATCATATAAAGAGTGTGGAATTTTCAAAGCGGAGAGAGTTTGAATTAGGTTATTTCGACCTTTTTGGAAAGTTGGACATTGGAAGAGAATATGTTCCAAATCTTCATAGGTGTGACATCTGAGGCAATTAGGAGTATCTGTAAGGTTGATTTTGTATTTAATGGAATTTGTCATCAGGGTATTTGTTCGAAAGTTCTGAATGAGGGTTTCATCGTTTCTGTTTAGAGAGATTTTTTCGTACCATAGATTTGTAGGATTGATATGTGGAAAGTTATTGTTTCTATGGTAGCTTTTCCATAGGTTACATATTTTATTATGGTTGTCTTTTTTATAATGTTTTATGATGTCTTCAGGTGAAACACCTTCTGCAATGTTGAAAAGTTCAGCCTTCTTTGCTGCCTGATCGGCTTTTTCGTTAATTAGAATACCCTTATGTCCAGGGGTCCACACTAGTATGATGTTGTTGTATTGGCTTTTTTTACTTAGAATTTTATGAAGTTGCAGTATAATGCAGTTTGAGTTTTTGTTAATGTTTTTTAGGCTGGATAGAACGCTGTAACTGTCGCTTATTATAATGATATTTTGGTTTTTTTCAACCCAGTCTTGTATTGCTTTGAAAATTGCCATAGCTTCTATTGTGAAAATTGAGTTTAGGTTATTTACGGTGTAGCTTCGTTCTACAAATAATTTAGGAATGACAATTCCAAGTGAGCTATTAGAGTTGGTTTTTGACCCATCTGTCCCTATTATAATGTGGTTTGGTAAAGTTTTTAAAAAGTTTTCAAAAGAGGTTTGCAGTATTTTATCAGGAAGATTTTTATTTTGGAAGAGGAAGTTTTGAAGATAAATTTTGTAATTAAAATTAGAAGTGGGTGGGCACCAAGGAATAATGTCACTTTTTGTGATGCAGAGATCTTCGAAGCAATTAATCATGCTTGCAGATATTGGTTTTTTTTTATTGGTCCAAGAAGCGTAAATAATAGAGGGTGGGTTGTAAAAGAGATCGTAAATTGGAGACCATTCTCTCAGGCTGATATGTTTAATGTAGAAGGTAGTTTTTAGTAAGTTGTGTCGTTGTTGGAGAGATGAAGCTTGAGTCTCGGAGTGTAGAATTTCGATAGGAGTGTATTTTGGTAAGCCAGTTGCGATTCTGAGCATGGAGTTGAAAATGGGGTTGATTTTTTTGTAATGTGATGTTGAAGCAGTACTGAGAATGGGAGCTCCAAAATCTAATTGGCTGCGGATAGTAGTATTGCCTATTTGCAAAAGATGTTTGGTGCAAGCACCCCATCTCTTAGACGCAATGAATTTGAAAGCATTTAGGGTACGAGAAGATTTGGATTGTAGGTATTGAAAGTGGTTGTTCCAGGTCAGGTTCTTGTCAAAGATTAGGCCCAAGATTTTTAGTTTGTTTACTTCTGGAATGATAGTGTTATTTATTTTTATGTTGCATTTTGGGGAATTTTTATTCTGGGAAAAATTGATAATGTTGCATTTGTTTAAGCTGATGGTTAGTTTCCATTTGTTACACCAATTATTAATGATTTTTATAGTTGTTTGGATTGCTTCTGTAGATTCAGTTAGAGATTTATTTTTGGTGTATATAAAAATATCGTCAGCATATATTAGGCATTTGACATGTGTAGGGATGTGTGCAAATAAATCATCAAGGAAAATAAGGAAGAGAAAAGGGCTGAGAATGCAACCTTGAGGTAGGCCTCGAGAGGTTTGTCTAGTATTTGAAAAGGTGTTACGCCATCTTACCTGGCAAGTTCTATGATTAAGAAAATTGAAAATCCAAAGGGCTATTTTTCCTGCGATACCTTTTTTTTGTAGTTTGGACATGAGCCCATCTATCCACACTGAATCATATGCTCCCTTTAAGTCGATGGAGGCGAAAACTATATGATTTTTTTGTTTTCTAGCAGTTAAGATGTCAGTGTGGATTTGGGTCAATAAAGTAATACAACTTCTATGTTGAAGAAAACCGTGATTGTTTCTATTTATGTATTTTTTATTGTAGTAAATGTCTTCTACAAGTCTATTGAGGATCATTCTTTCTAAAATTTTTGCAAAGGTGGAAGTTAGGGATATAGGCCTGTAAGAGGTTAAGTTTAGTGGATTTTTGTGTGGTTTTAGGATAGGAATGATAAGGGAGTGGGTCCAAGATATGGGGATAGAGCCAGTGTTAAAACTGGTGTTCAGAATTTTTAAAATATTTTTCTGGATATTATCAGGAGATATTTTGATCATTGCAATGGTGACTTTGTCCATTCCAGGGGTAGAATTTCTTATTTGGGTGATGGCTTTAGCGAAATCGTTCCAGGTAAATATGTTGTTGATTGAATTATTGTGGTAGTCAACAAAACTAAGGGGAAGGGGATCTAGGTGTTCATCAGAAGTGTAAAGTTTATTGAAAAGGTTAGCCTGTTCTTGTGGGCAATGTATTTTTGTGTTGTTTATTTGAATGATATTATAAGAATTGTTTTGTTGGTTGGAAGGATCTTTTAATCTTTGTAAGATTTTGTAAATATTTTTGTCTTGGGCAACTGTTTTGCATGTAGTAAACCAAAATTTTTTTTTAAGTTTCTGAATTAAAACTTTTAATTTGTTTTTATATTTTTTATATTGGTCCCAGTCAGATGTGCTTAAATTTATTTTAGTTTTGGTAAGGTGTTGTCTGGCTTTGGCTCTTAGATGGCTGCATCTGGAGTTCCACCAAGGGGCTCTGGGTGGGGGAAGTTTTTTTAGAGATTGAGAATTTTCAATGGCTTTTTGGAAAAGGTCATTGAGAAAATATGGATCAGTTATATTTCTTTGGTTGTCGTTTAGAGTTTTGATGAAGTAGTTCCAATCAAAATGGATCGAAAAATTTGGTCTATGGTTGTTTGGTTTATGATAGGAAAAATTTATAGGGAAATGGTCGCTCCCAAAATTATCTTGGTGAGCTTTCCAAGATGTTATTGGGGGACAGTTATTGGAAGTTAAAGTAAGGTCGATAGCAGATATGGTGCCACTGTTGCTGATATGAGTTGCAGTTTGGTGGTTGAGGATCATGAGATTTTGGTTATTAATCCATTTTATCAGATTCCTGCCACTGCTATTATTCTTGAAACCCCAATTATGATGTGTTGAATTAAAGTCACCTGCAATAATATAAAGGTTGTTGGGATCCAATCTAAGGTTGTCAAGCATCCCTACGTTTTTTATTCCTTTGGGACAGTATATGTTAATGATGTGGAAAGTAATATTGTTGAGGTGGACTTTCACTTCCTGGGATTCAAAATCCCGATTTTGTTCTTCCTTTACGAGTTGTGCACTTATATTTTGATCGATGGCTATTAGTAGTCCTCCTCCTCTAAAAGGACCAGGTCTGTCAAAACGAAAAATGTTTTTTTTGAAGAGGGTGAATCGGATGTCCGGTTTTAAAAAGGTTTCTTGTAGGATTAAAATGTTAGCTTGGCTGAAATATTTATTATGATTGAGGTCAAATCGGCGTGCTCTGGCACCCTGGCAGTTCCATTGAATACAGTTGAGATCAAACATGGTTGTAAGAAAAATAAAGAAATGAAATTCAAGAAAGAAGGTTGTGGCTGGAACTATTGGTATTCCATTTTGCCGTCTGTGATTGATAGGTCGAGTTGTGATTGTGAATGAGAAGTTTTTGTTTGTTTATTTTGGGACTGCAAAGTTTTTATATCTTCTCTGAAACGTTTTATAGTAGAGGTAATTTTGTTAGGATTTGTATTTGTAGTGTTTGGTAATAGATTTTTTCTTTCCCACTCTAGTTTTTGTTGTTCTTTAGTTTGATCTTGAGTAGTTTGTTGTATTTTATTATTTTCTGGTATAGTTGTTGCATTATTAATGGTAGTATTTTCTTTGGTTTCATAAATGATGTTTTCTTTTGGAATAATATTGTTTTCAACCATTTGTGACAGAATGTACACTTGGTTGATTTGAATTTGTTCGATAATGGTTAGGATTGGTTTCAAAGTTTCGAGTATTATTTCTTTTATGTCGCTATTTTTTAATGTTTCTTTTTGTTCCATTAATTGATTGTTTATTGGTTGGGTCACTGTCTTTGCGTATGAGGTCTTTAGTTTGTTTTTTGCTTCAATGTAGGATACCAAGTTTTCATTTTTATATTTCAATATTTCGGTTTCTTCTTTTCTGGTTCTGCAGTTTTCGTCATCCGCAGTATGTGGTTGTTTGCAGTTTTTGCAGGATTTTTTATTTTGATTAGTACATATAGTTTCTGGGTGGTCTTCAGAGCAGATTCTACATTTTTGGTTGGATCTGCAACCTTTGATTCCATGACCAAATACCCAGCAGTTTTTGCACTGTCTAGGTTTTTCTAAGTAGAGATTTAATTGATGGATCATCATGCCTATATGCAATTTGTTTCGGATTTTTATTCGAGGGGTAGGGGTGCCAAATTTTATAGTTTTTAGCGGGATTTTAGTTTGGTTAACAGTTTTTTCAAATCGGGTAATACTTGCTATCTTTATGTCTTGCTCTTCCAGGTCTTCAATGATGTCTTCTAAAGCTATTTCTGTATCTATTCCGTTAATTATATATTGGGTAATTAGGTTGTCTTTCGTTAGTGTTGTGTGTACTGGTACATCTAAGATGTTTTTTATTTTAGAAGTTTCGTGGGCAGCTAGTTTACCATCTACTGTTATTATAAAAAGGTTATTACGCGTTCGTCTGCATTCTAGGATGTTTTGGTGAGATGAGAAATGCTTATAGATGTCTTTTTTAATTGTATATGGGTTTTTTTGTAGGATTGGTTGAGTAGGGCGAATAATGAAGGTGAAAGTATTTTTACCTTCATCACTACAATAGTTAATAAGGTCTGTATCCAATATAAGTTCAAATGTACCCGTTGGGTATGACGTATGGTCGTCACCCATTTGTGGAATTCTTTTCGTTTCAGAGGTTAGATAAGAGAAAATACTACTTACCCAAGTAGTAGAAAAAGAAAAATCAAAGCCCTAGGGAAATTTCACTAGGGAAATAATAATATCAAAAGACAAAAGAACTAAGCAGCCTAAAGCCTTGAAGTCGAATCCAAAATCTTGGAAAGCAAATTAAGTCGGAGCAGACAAGCACAACCGACCTCACCAAAAAACAACTGAATGTAAATAAACAGGAAGAATCATACAGTCAAAGTCGCAGTGAATGCATATCCCACCAACATAAACTCAAAATTAAATATTAGACTAATTAAATTTAAAATAAAACAAAGTTAAGGATTAAAACATGTGGGTTTGTTTACGTTTTGCCTTTCAAAAGAGGGCGTTTCCCTCAGCGAAATTATTTGTTTACTTTTTGAAAACGAAATTTAACTTACTTCCAGACCGCGTAGAAACAAAAGCAATATACCAATAGAAAGGTAAGAATTCAGAGAATAATATGCACTAAAAATCTTAAATACGATTTTTTTTTCGATTTTTGGGTACTGAAGCCCCTTAAATTTTAGGTAAGTATTTATGGTGGTAACTTCTATTATATTCTATAGAATAGTAATATAACATACTGGGGCACCTCATACATATTTTTCATTGACATAACATCAAAATTTTTAGTTTTTGACTGGTGTCACTTTTTTTTGCCGAGATGCGACATGTTTACCTGAATGATCAGATCCTGATGTGACGTGTGTCCCAAACTTGTGCAGTCACGAGCTCACTTAATGCGTGTGTCCAGTCATTAATACTCCAGATTTTAATGCAAAGCCCATGCTGCTGTATTGATTTTGTGATTACATTTAAATAAATGTGCACTTATCCAAAATTTGTTAGGTATTGTCCTGTGATCTTTCCTTCGGGATTGATTCCGAACTGTCAGCAATAGCCCGTTGTGTTGCGCCAGTGTGACGCAAATTAAACTACGTATCTTAAATTCCTTGGTCACCTTTATCTTTGAGTGCGGATATTTGTGCAACAAGAAATTATCTATAGCTTCATAATCTTTGTTTTTATACATCGATTGCACCTAATGTCGGAATGAATAACATAGGAAATCGTCGATGTTCATATTAATTTGCTATTGATCCAACAGGTCATGAACTCGAATCATGGATGTTCGTAGAAGTTCAGAATCCATTCGGAATTCCCTTCAAATTAGCCCTCACGAAGCAAAAAATTATATTGGAATGACATACCAAACCCTCGTTGTATTAAATACACAACTACATTCATTTATAGTTTTAACTATTTGTAGCACCGTGTGCTTAGGGTAGTTAATCCAAATATCGCCTACCCTAACTATTTCTCTGTATCTCAGACTCCTGGGTTGGGAAATCAAGCTTGAAACTAAATAAATATCACTAGGAACTATTCTCCTTTGGTTTCCAGAGATCATATACCTTCTTCACTTATGTCAGTTTAAGTTAACTGGCAAATCTTCAAAAAGTTTCCCAAGAGAATTTTGAAGAGTGGGTTCCCAATATCCGTGTTCCTATTACCACCCACCGGACGAAATTAGGAGCTACTATTAAAAAAGGAGTTGCTAATAGAGCATATAGGTTGTGTACAAAATAATAGGAACACCCATTTCTAAATGCCTAGTAATTCGACCTTCCAATACAGCTACGTCACATGTAGCAGCAGTCTTCTATCTAGTGGCAGCGAAAGCGAAGGTATCAGTCGGGCATTAGCCGATGTGAAAGTTGTATGAGAAAATTCTGTTACCGTCAGCAAAAGCGTTGTTATGTCCGACCTCTCCGACGTGCAAAGAGGCATGATCATTGGAGCTCGCCTCGCTGGAGCGTCTGTGACGAGAACAGCTAACCATGTGGTTGTGGCAAGGACCACTGTTTCAAGGTTATGACAACCTGAACAAAACTTGGAGAGATTTCATATGCGAAGCAGAACAGTGGGCGAAAGTCGAAGTTCACCGACCGGGATAGACGATTCTTGAAGAGGATTGTGGATAGGAAACGTAAGACAACACTGCCGCAGTTTAACTCCGAGACGAATACCCATCTCCAGAACCCTGTATCAACCAAAACTATTCAACGGGAGCTGTATGGTGCGACAATTCATGGCAGAGTGGCTATTCCAAAGCCGTTAGTGTCACCGCGCAATGCTCTTAAGCAACGACAATGGTGCCAAGACCACCAAAACTCGACACAACAGCTATGGGAACAGTTCATCTGTTCTGACGAATCATCATTTACATTATTTCAGATCACCGGACGTGTGTACGTCTGTCGAACATCGGCAAAAGAATTTCATGTTGATTCTCTGGTTCCTACCGTTAAACACGGAGGTGGCTCTTTGATGGTCTGAGGTGCGATAGGTGAGGGTGAGTGGCTTAGGGCTACTCGTAGTCTCGTGAGAGAATATCAAAGCCGAGCACTATCGCAGTATTCTCGCAGATTATTTTCACCACATTTTGCTTCATACTCTGTTTCTTGGAGAACGACTTGTGTTCCAAGATGACAGCGCATCTGTTCACACGGCTCGCTGCGTTCAAAAATGTTTTGATGAGCATGATGATGAAATGGAACATCTCACATGGTGAGCTCAGCCTCTGATCTCAACATCATTGAGTCTTTATGGGGTTTTTTAGAGAACAAAATCCGTGCTCGGTTTCCATTTCCACACACAATATCTGAACTCTAGACCGCTATGCACAAGAAATGGGTGCAAATTGCGTTAAACACTGTGCAATTCCTTTATTTGTCAATACCACGTCGGATTCAAGTTGTAATTCAGGCCAAGGGTGGACCAACTCCCTACTAATAAAAATTTTGTGTTCTTCGCAGGTGTTCCTATTATTTTGACCACCACCTGTACATACATACCTTTAGTATTTAATGTACTTTCAAGCATATTAACGAAATGATGATTTGGAAACACTTTCCTGGATATTCCATGAAATGGTTGGAGACAAAAAAATACGTTGATCACAACCTACCTCAATTACTTCAGACTAGTGTTGTTGATATAACTAATAGGAAACTTGCCAGTGGGGCTACGTGTGGCAAAAGCCTAGATCGTCACGGTAACTACATAAACACATAGATATCGCGCATAGTAGCTTGCAAACACGAGTCGGCGATATTAAGGACAGGGGCGATAGTTGGAACACCTAACCCTATCCTTTTCTAATCCTCTAACTGTAACGATCAAAAAAAAGCATTTGTAGCATTTAAAAAACACTATTTTCTTTTACAATTTAGAGTTAGATATTCCCATTTCTACAAGGAGTCCTTTACCCACACACGCACTAGCGGCCTCCAAAAGGTTATATCACCGAGCCCCCATAAAATACATCTTTGTATTTCAAATTCTCAATGTTTAACTCGCAAAAACGTGCAAGTTTTTGTCTTAGCTCCTACAAATACGCATATCGGACAGTGAACATGAATATACAGATTACAGTGCAAGAACGTTCCTCATTTTTCGTGCCCCATCAAGCCTCAATTTCATGTTCAGAGCCGACATATCGAAATGTGGGTCCCAATTCGATTAATCTCTAAAAGACCCCAAAAAATATATAAAATATTTATTTTAATAAAATGTCGTTGTATAGAAATGAAATGAATTGAGTAGAACAGTAGAAAACATTTTTAAAGTAAAAATAATTGTTCAATGGCGTTGCTAAATAACTTAAGGACATAATTAGTCAATAAAGAATTCATCTTTTCCCAATCCCATTCATGAAGAGACCTTTTGAGAGCGGTGGGGGGGGATTGGGGTAATAGTGGCTTAGGACCTGCCCTGGCCATTGAAAAGAGATAAGAATAGAGTGGGCATCCTCATTCATGAGGTCTAGAAAGCTGGTGTACGAGTAACTTCCGTTTTTAGCCCATGCTTAAGATAGATTTGGCTTCATATCACCATGTAATGTAAACAAGTAAACAATCTTGGCGATACATTCGCCTGCGTAATGAAAACATAATCCTTTTGAACCATATAAGCACAATAATAAACGAATTGTACTTATTTTGTAACAAATACGGCCTTTGTGATTAAATTGACGATTTCGATTTAAAGTATTTTTTTTACTGTACGATTTTGCGTATTTTCTACCATTATCTCATAAAAGCAAAATTTCTTAGTGGTGATGAATGCGATATGGTAAATGCGATGGCGATAATATTTTGAGAAAAGGAAATGTGACGTATAGTTACAAACACAACTTTATTGAATAGAGATCTAAAAACAGACAAGTAAAGAAAAAACTTTTGAAATGAATAGGGTGATCTTTTAGTTCCCCCTATCCTTGCAATTGTATGCAGAACAATATGCAAACACTTTTTTTACTAAATTTTCTGCTGTCAACGCATCAATTTGCCATCCCAATGCTAAATCCCATAGAGAAGTTCTCAGAATCAAGGAAGCGTCCATATGTCGCGTGCGCTCTCTATCTTTATCTCCCCTCTACGGTTTGTCCCCATATGTGGGGGCCCTTGCGTATAAAAAATGGCTTACGAAGTTTATCGGGATCTGTGTACCCTGTTGAACATATTATAGTGTAACTATCTCGTCATACGAACAAAACAACACAACAAAAAGCAGTTTAGCTTTGTAAGCCTGTATATTTTTAGGACTAATTTTCACCCGATCTGACGAACTGTGACAAATCGATTCAGAATAATTCTTTTATTTATATTTAGCAAAATTGAAAGTAAACGAATTGATAGAATTGGTTTATCTGTCTCGAAACATCTAATGCATTACCACAAATATTAGTTAAGGTAAAGCTGATTTGACCAATCATTATTTATCCATGAGATCTTCCATATTTGTCTTCCGTATGTATAATATGTTTTTCTCTTTGGATACGAAAAACTGAACGTCACCACCCCCACACACTCAAAAAAAGGCGCATACTTTGTGGTGAAAGGGAGATTTTTTTTCATTCTCTTTGTGCTACTTTTTTACTTTAACAGAAGCTCCTCTCTCCCACCAATCACAATCCTATCTTTTTGACATGCTTTTTCTAAGTACGTAATGCGGTTTTCACTCTCCTGAATGCATTCAATTGTGATGAAGAGGACTTGTGAGCTGTGGGAGGCAAAACATCTGTCACCATTGCGTTCCCTTGATTTTTTTTTTGCTGTTTAAGGGAAGGGACAATGCGATGTATGGGGCAGAGATTCTAAATACTGAGAACATTCATCCAAATTTGTTTCTTCACAAACGTACTTTGAAAATGTCATGTGCTATTAGAATACATGCATTTTGACCTTTTGCAGTGTCTCTATGCAGAAAGTGTGTAGCAAAATTTGAACGCCGCATACAAAACAGAATCAATTCCGTAAGTACTAACCGTTGAAGTTTAGGATTTGATTTTTAGTATGTAATAATATCAAAATAATTTAAACAAAGAAAATTCACTTTACGAAACAAAAAAAACTGTTTTCGCTGTTCCTGGGCCCTTTTAATGGTATAGTAAGTCCTCTCGTATGGGGCCCGATGAAACATCACATCATAAAACTCAAACAGATAAACCCTTGCATATTAAACCTCCAAGTGGTTTCGACGAGATGTAAATCAAGATATGACCATTTTAGCTAATGACGAGGTATACCTCGTGTGATAAGACAGACGCCATGTAAGGGTGCAACTGATACGCAATGATGTTCTGATAGTTCACAGCGTTCATGGTCTGTTCTACCACAACTACGGGTCCCAGAGTTACCCTTGAGTACGTCCACCAAAGCATAATTCCACCACCCCAGCCTGTGTATGACCTGCTGTACAAGAAGGGAGCAACTGTTCGCCTGGCAGACGGCGTACCCTGACACGACCATCGACGTGATGAATGAGAAATCGGAATTCATATGACCAGGCTCATCATAATTCATATGACAATTCATATGACCAGGCGGAATTCATAGACTCTTCCACTCATCCACGGTCCAGTCTCGATGTTCCCGGGCCCACTGTAGGCGTAGTTGACGATGACGCCAAGTCAACAGAGTCACACGAGTGGGACGTTTGCTGCACAGTCCCATATACAACAGTGTCCGCTGAACTTTATGTTCCGAAACACTTGCGCTTTGATCTGCATTGTATTGGGCTGTCAGCTGAGCCAATGTCTCGCGTCAATTTTGTTTACCAAGCGGGACAGTCTCCGACGTCCTTTTTCTTTGGACGTGGACGACCAACAATTTGGCGTCTACTGCTGGCGTCACCGTCATTTATTCACTTGGCATGATTACTAACAACGGCAGATCGTGAACAACATACCAGTCGTGCAGTTTCGGTAATACTCGTCCCGAGTCTTCGGGACATTACGATCTGCCCTCTATCAAATTCGCTTAGTTCAACAGCCTTTCCCATAACTCGCAAAAGTAAGTGCAAGAATGATTTACTTACCTTCTCCAGCAACAGTTAAAAACGATTCTCACCAAATCACGTGCCCTCCACATCATCCAGACGAGTTCATTGATAAATGTGGAGATGGTCATAATGTTTTGGCTCGTCAGTGTATATACCCTGCATGCACACACGATAAGGTTATGTATTATGTTTTAGTTTGTAGAGTGTGGAGAATTGTTTAAAATAATTTCTTGTGTGGGGAAGACGGAACGAAACAAAATTTCGGTTTAATTCTACTTTATTAACAGCCTGCGTGGAATTGAAATTCCAGTTTTCTAGAATTAAAAAACATGAAAGACTAAACTTATTTCAATGAAATATTGTGAATGTAAAATCTATAATTGTATAAAAGGAAGTGTTTGTCTGTCTGTTTGTTTGTCTTCTGCACGCAAAGTCTTGACGAATCTATGGCACTTACAGTAATGGGATTTGGCACACATGTAGTCCGAATGTTTTGCAATTTTGTGTCACAGCGAATTTTAAAATGCAATCTAGAACATTTTAAGATGAATTTGATGAAATTTAATTATTATTGAATGCAACAGCAGAGGAGATCTGATTCTAAATTTATTTTTGTTCGTTTCGGTTTTCATTTTACTTGGAGGAACGATTTTCCAGCAGATGATAAAAAACAAATAAACTTTTAACTGGAGTTACGTAGTTTTTTTTACTATCTTGTAGACCTTTAAAGATGGAGTAAAAATTTCAACGGATTTGAAATCTGCGGAAAATTTTACAATAGATCGATACATAAAAATATGATTTTGTTTAAATAAATAAAATTTTTAAATTGAATATCTTTTATATTTTTGCAAGAGATTGTGACCACCGTCAACCTTCGCGTTCAAAAAATAAACAGATTACATTTCCTGCGCTCTTACGATTTCAGCGAAGAAAAGCAAAAAAAAAACAACATTTTGGCTGGCATTGTTTAGTTCTTTTTTTGTAAAATCGGAATTGTTAAGGATGGATTAAAAAATTCAACGGATTTGAACTTTGCGTAAAATTTGACACTAGATAGATACCTTATAGATTTGATTTTCATTTAATAAATAATTTTTCAATTAAATATTTATATTTTCGTAAGAGATTGTGACGTCACGCCGGATTCTTATTCGGTTTGCAAAGCAAACTAACTCCACGGGCAACTCCGTTATGGCTGTTATCCATCAGGCTACAAATTCCCATTTGGTTTGCGAAGCAAAATAATAATCCCACAAAAGCAACTCAACTGGCACGGGCTACGATAGTAATAGATAAAACAACAATTAACGTGAATTAAAACTATCAATTCGTTTTCACCGCTCAATATAATTGTTACTACGATAAAAAAAAGTACAAAAATATGTTTGAAAAAGCTGGTTTTCACTAAAATGCGTTAAAAATATTGTAGTCATGAAATACAAACTAGAAAGTACGAAATTTAGGATGAAATATCGTCTGCTTAGAGAAGAAATTCATTGGCTGACATTTCTGGTAAAGGCATTTTTTGACATTTCTGGTAAAGGCATTTTTTGACATTAAAAGTTTTTACATTATGAGAAATAAATTATTGTTTCGTATTCAAAAGAATAACACAAAACGTGATGTAAGCCAGATCTTCATTCGGTTCTTCAACTGTGTGCCAACTGATGGCAGTGGAAGTTCTGTCTTTTTTCTTGAAAAAGTGACTTACACCACTGTAACTTTAACCCGTCCATATGATCATTATGTAGAGAATTTATGTGAAATGTTAAAATTATTTTCCAGAAATTCTCATAGTTGAGTCTAGTTTTTACTTGAAGGATCAAAAACATTTGTATAGAAATGCTGCGTCGTTCGAAAAGGCATTGCACCATTTCAAGAACAACATTCTTCGTTGTTGATCTGTGTACACATTTTGAAGTCAAGTAATTTCACAATTGCGTCTCACACAGTATGAGGTTTCAGCTAAACCACTCTCTTGAATGAAAACCTCATGGGATGTGAATTTCGACATCAGCGTCTGGCCTTCTAGATTTGGTCAATTTGAATGAAATCTTCGTAAAATTAACGCCAATTTTGACGTTTTCCCTTAAAAAATATTTATGAAATTGAGTTTTTCGCCGCCTGCTATTGAACGCACGTGTTTTTTACGATAAATATTTTCAGGGTATATTTACTTTTAAATATATAATCCAAATTTCGAAAAAAAGTACATGTCAGGCAAGTCACTCATTGATCCACCATCAGTTCTGTGACATTAAATTGTTCAAATGTGCATACCTACCGACATATTTTCTGTACAGAAACGGAGTACGTATGTGCATGTCATGTGTTTTGTTGTATGCCGCTGCAGTGTGTGGCCTGGCTTAGGGCATAAAAAGTATTTCTTCATATATCATAGCTTGCATTTGTTGAAACACCGGGAAAATTTATTCTTTATGCTGAAAAATAAATAAAACAATACTTTATAAGATTTATCTTATGAAGTATGATGTAATTTTTAAAAAGGCTATCAATATTATATTTGTTTAATAATTCCAGGTATAGCATGAAGTCAATTTCGAAAAAACAGTGTTTAAGTTTCCTTAGTCAACTATAACGTACAATATGGAATAAAAATGCGTTGATAAAAAAACTTGTTCAGGTGTGTAAAGTGATTTTAGTTCTTGTATACAATTGCAGCTGTCACAAATTTAATGGGAAAATTGGCATGAGGGTAGTTCTCAAAAGGTGGGAACAAGGCACATTTCATAACTTTAAGCTTTGACAGCAAATAAATTTAATTCTTAAAATTATTAATTTTTCTCAATGGGTTTTTAGTTCTGTTCAGAGACAATAATTAGTTTTATTTATTAAAACAGTTTGCTGTAAATATCCTTAAAATTAAATTCTTTGGTTACAAATGTCGGATTTTGGACATCTATAATGTTAACTGATCTAGTACATCACCAAGAAAATAAATTCTAATGTGTTTTCCAGAATTGCAGAAAAAAAATAATAAATGGAGTTTCAGGATAGTTTGTTTACTATTTTGATCTGTAGATGGCATCATTAGTTTAAAATTTTGAAGAATTAACAAAGAAACAATACTAAAGCCATCCAGTATATTTGGCGACGTCCAAAAGTAACTATCGAAATAACTCTATACCTGAAAGAAAAAATATATTGGTAAGTACTTTAAACTGCATTTATTTGTCTTTAAACTTTATAAACATTTTAAAGCATTTTTATGTGTTTTTGTGCATTTTCTTTGTCGTAAATACACTTTTCTTATTTTTAATAATGTATGTCCAAATCGCATAACGATCGAATTGCCGATTTAATTTATGTACCAAAGGTGCTGATGTCCCAAAACATAAAAAAATATCAATTACAATCTCCTTTCATCAGATTAATAGTTTTTTTAATCAAAAAATAAAATGAATATAGCAGATTTAATACAATATTAATACCATTACGAGGCACATGTCCAGCAAACGTGTACAATCGATGCCAAATGGCGACTGTGTCGATTGTTACTCAATATTGGACGTAATGTAGCAACAAACTCAATAAGTTTGTAAATAATTTCGTTTTTTTTTTTTAAATAATATTTTTCTTTTATTTTTATTTTTTGCTTTATGGCTGTAATGATCCTTTAAATAAATTTTTTAAGATGAAACTTAAATTCTTAGAGCGTTTTTTTTTCCTGATTAATTTTATAGGAATTAGAACTTTTCCAGGAGTTTTCAAGGATAAAATTATTTTTATGTTATGATCATGTTTTCCTTTTTGTATGTGTAAATATATATTATTTTAAAAATCACAAAAATCAACCAAAATTTTTGGAATTAGTAACAAAATTAAACAAATCCATGATTTGAAAATCTGGAAATACAAAATTCTAATTTTAAAATATTCAAATCTATTCTAATTTTAAAGCATTGATAAGTTATAACTAATTTATTATTAGTCATTAGACTTGGGAATTGTGTAACATGCAGTCAAAATTGCGTGCCAAAGTTGTGTAACATACAGGCCAGCAATGTCCGAAATCTGTAATATACAGGAAAGCAATGTCAAAAATCTGTAACCCACAGATCTTGTAATTAAATGTTTTAAATAGTAATTTTGCATAACAGTTCCTGTGTTTGAATGATTGTATATTGTATTCTAGGCCTATAAACAATTCAACAAAAAAGTATTGCTATTATATTTAAAAATTTTTTAAAATTATTCATAGGTAACATTTAGTGTTCCCACATTTTGAGAAAGCTCTTCTAAAGTCTCTGTTCAAGAAATTTGTTCGTGAATCAATCCAGGTATACATTTGTTTTTCCTTCTTTTGCAGCTATGCGTAATTTATTGTAAATAGTAATGGATGATTGGATTTTATGGATCAAGGACCATATTTTGTCTAAACTGCTTCAGCGTCAGGTAAATGCACAAACATACACAAAGAAAGCTTTTACTGATACACAGAAGAAAAAAATACACTCGGAGAAATTGATCCTGCTCCGCCTACAACTCGCAAGTTACTAGAACAGTGGACAATTTTACAATTTTGTGATAGTGCAATATTAATGATATTGCAATGCACAATTTCAATAATATTAATAACTAAGTACTGATAATTTCAATAAAACATGTACTAAATATTAAGATGGAAATTAGGTAGGGGAAGACGGGGTACAATGAAACAAAATTTACTAATTATTTTTTCCTATCCACAATTTTGCATGCACAAAAATAGAGTTAATGCATACTTTTAATCTTGTATTTTCCCCATTTAAATAAATTTTTATTAGGTTCTAAACAATATCTCTTTATGCTTGTAAAATAACAAAAAGTAAATGTCTCAAAGTGTTTCATTGTACCCCGTATGGCGGAGTACAATGAAACACATACTGGGGTACAATGAAACACTCCAAATGATGCAAGCAATTTTCACCCTATATAGTTTATTTTAGTCACATTCAACTTCTTTTAAATTTATGATTTCTCCAACAGAATATATTTCCTTGTTTCAGTTCACCCTCATTGATTAAAACAATCATTTATACAGATACTCCTTGTGTCACTGTTATGTGTGGATATCTCATTCTTAGTTCTTCAGTGATCATCTAGAGCTGGAAAATAATCCGGATCATCATCATCTTCAGAGTCTGTAGGAGGCAGAGTTTGTTTCGAAAACAATCCCTTCTTAGTTTTTTTCACCTTTTTACTTTCTAATTGCTTAACCAGAGCATTTTTTACTTGTGTGGTTAGAACTAAACTCTTTTTTTATGTTTCCTACTCTTCTTGGACCAGCCTTGGGGTAAGGTTTTATCTCTTGAGGGGTGTATTTCCTCACAGGTTTAGAGCTAGTGCATGGTGTATGAACATTTGCTGATCAACTTGCAGTCGGTGATTCTGATTTACTTATGGCAAGATCCACCACTTTTGATTCTTGAGTTTTGTCTGGTCTTCAATTTCATTACTCAGCTCATCAGTTTCATTAATCTGACCATGGGAATAATTTTCAGTAGGACAAGGCCTAGCTGTGACAGATACGAACACAAATAATCTTCTTCACAAAACATTTCTCTATTGAAAGGCCATATTCCAGTTGCTGAAAAACCTTTTGTAATATTTTGTGGAGTGATAAGAAAATAAGCAGTGCCAAGCAAAGAAGATATCTCATAGATAGAGGTTGTACGACCTGGATTACACAGCATCCAATTATGAAATAAATAAACTATTCTTAAATGTTTTTGAATATAAAAAATCTAACTTACTATTGAAATCTGTACTTTTTTTAGAAGGAAAAAAAACAGTTTAATTTTGTATGCTATCAAAATGATTACTGTTTTGATTTGGTGTTGCCTTCTCCTATTAATGTTAGGTGTTGCCATTTCCTTAGTAAAAGTGTTTTATTTAGATTAATGACAACCAGTAATATGTTATTTTATATCAGTGATATTATATTTACCATTGATATATTACTTCAAGTAAATGCATTCACCCGGGGCACAATGAAGCATGTTTCATTGTACCCCATCTGCAAGTGTTTCATTGTACCCCGTACTGAGGTTACTAAATAAAAAAAATTTCAAGCTTCTAATATTTATTTTTTTCAATTTTGGTTTTGGAGGTATGAAGACAACAACACAAAGATAACAATGTATAGAAAAAATAATTATTACATATAACAACGAGGAAAAAGAAACAAAATTACTTTTAGTAAAGAAACTTACTTTCAATGGTGAAAAACCAATATCTTCTATTGCTAATGTTGTAGAAGTGCGAATGTATCCAAATCACATCAGTAATTGGAACTTATAGTTATACTAGCTGACCCGGCAAACGTTGTTTTGCCTTATAAATTATTTCTAGTTTCTAGATAAATTCTAGTGTAGACAAAAAGTAACTTACTTATTATAAGTGTGTAAGTATGTGGTATATGCGTGAAATGGGCATGGAGCGCTATGAACGATAAGGGAATATAAAAATAACAAACGCCAAACAATATTATTTTCAAGTTATTATAGTTTATTTCTTAAAATTACTTATCACATATTAATTACGACAGTAACACTAACAAACAACATCAATCTTTTAATGCTATAGTGTGGACAATGTTTTTTGTTAGCCCATCTTTAGCGAGTACAAACAAACTGGATGGTTTACCGACTCGAGAGCATGCTACGTACAATTGCCCGTGTGAAAAACATGGTGTACTCAAAGCTAAGCCACAAACAGACATCGTTTGACCTTGGGATTTGTTGATTGTCATTGCAAATGCCAATCTAATCGGATACTGAATTCGTTTGAATTGAATTGGCTGCAATATCCGTCTTGCCCCTTCCAGAATATTAGCGGATATTGGAGAGCGTCATATGAACGATGTGTATCAGCAATGAACTGAATATTATTATTTCTTCTACGAATCACAATTTCTCGTGTACCTGTACGATCGCCAACCATGATTCCAGCAACGTCTTCAACAACAGGTGCATTGGATCTACGAATATGTTCTCCAGCTGGTGTTTTATCAGGATTAATGACAATAGCGTGATTATCGCTTTGTAATTTGTGCATGTGTGATTTGAATATTTTCAACAATTCATTGTGCTCGTTCAATAGAGCGTCCAAGTCGCTGACGATGCGCCTGGCAAAAAATTAATCAAGGTTATTATAGTCACAACGTGCATTCACGCGATTGGCAAGTGCGCTTCCGGAATCCTCGCCGCCCATGAAGTAGATTTGTAAAAATTTATGTGGTTCGTTTGGCATTGGCAGCAATGAGCCCATTTTATGATAAACTTGGCCTCTGATTTTGAATGTAGAATTGTATTGTTGACCATTAGCATTAGTATTTCGAACTATTTCTGTTGCTCCAAACGATGTCATTTGAAAGCATGAATTGAATGTTCGAATTGACTTCAGGAATACGTTAGAATCTGGATCCGTACCGATAAGTAAACCGTTCAATGGTTCAGGTGGTGTTTCAATTTCAGGTAGTTGCACTTTTCCTGACGCGCAACACATCCCAGGTGGCTCATTTTTGAATTTGAGAGCATGACAATGCGGACATTCCTTATCCATAGCACCAATTACCACTTTTGAATTAGCATAATATTCAATATCGGGCTCATACTGGAATGCTAGACCCAAAAATGAATCAGATGTAAATGCACGATGTACCTGTTGGCGTTGTTGGTCATTTGTTCTGCGTCTATTAACCGTAAAACGGCGTGATTGTCGTTGTTCTAAACGTATAACTTCATTGCGCTCAGCTCGTGTATCTTCTGATTGTTCTTGACGCAATTGCTGCATGCTCACACGTGCATCAGCATTTTGTTGCTGGACTTGTTCTTCGGTTCTTTGGGATCTTTTATCTCTCATACTTCTGGACCTACTTGTATTACGGCTCAAATCAGCCCCTTTGCGTTTTCTTGGCATTGCTCACTGTACAAAACACATATAAATAGAATTAATGAAATAACTTCATTGCGCTCAGCTCGTGTATCTTCTGATTGTTCTTGACGCAATTGCTGCATGCTCACACGTGCATCAGCATCGGCCAGGATTATAGCGAAAATATTAGTTTTGTGAAAAAAAATTTGAAACAATAGTTGTAAAAAATTCAAATAATTATATAAAAAAAGTATACTTACAACACAAAAGCCGTTGTTGGTTGGAGCTCGTGACACGTGTTGAGTACTTTTAAGGTTATGTAAATCACTTGTTTAACTAAAACTTGATTAACTGAACTAATCGTGCCAAAGACACGCGCGGCAAATTTTAAGAATCTAAGATTGGTAACACTAAGCATATATCAGGATAAAACTTTAATAATAAAAATAAATGTTTATTTTCTTTAAAAAAAAATTATCACTTAGGGGTATGGAAAATAGATAGTAGCCGATTCTCAGACCTACTGAATACGCATATAAAATTTGGTAAAAATCGGTAAAGCCGTTTCGGAGGAGTACGGTAACTAACATTGTGACATGGAAATTTTATATATTAGATAACATATATATAAATTGCAACTTTCTGTGACAAATTGTACTGATTTTAGAAGTAATGTTTCATTGTACCCCTTGCTTCATTGTACCCCGTCTTCCCCTATGGTTGAACACATGTTATTGTCTGCAAGATTGTTTGCATACTTTGATAACAAAATTTGAAAGTGTAAAAGGATAGGATGCATTTTAGTTCCATTCCTTTACGTCGGATAAAGCCATCTGCTAGATTACTTATTGCCATGGATCTGCTTTTATTAGATGCCTAATCTGTAATTTCTGTACATTTTAAAATTTATTTTGAGGGTTTCACTAAAAGGATCGTTTCTAAGGAACATCTTCTCCCTTGATTTCAGAGAAACGGTTTGAAATTTTTTAGGTTCCTTAGAAAACACTTTAAAAACGACCAAAACATTTTATAGAGCTCCATAGAATTATTTAGGGAAACGAAATTTTGTTTCTATATAGAACAAATTCAATAGATTTCTCTTTTGAGGAAACGAAAAAAAAAATATTTCTATAGAATTCTTTAGAGATGTACCATAAAAGAAAGTTTCGTCGTGAAACAAAATAAATAAGCTTTTATAGAATCCTTTTAAGGTTTGTACGGATATTCTAAAAGGTTAATTTTTCGAGCTCGTAGAAAAAAAGACCATAATTCTACACCACATTCTGTGAAAAATTTTCGCAAAAAGATTCTGTCTTTGTTCAAAATGATTAATTTTTCCCGTCAAAAAAATATTCCAACTTTTCCTTCTCCAGATCAGGGCACCGTTTTCCCTTGAAAAAGAACGTTCGTCAGATCAATCCCTACCCATTTGCGAATGAAATGAGTCAGTGTCACTTGCTGTAACTGCGAACAGCTGAAACGCCCGAAGTCAAATCCCGTAGCCTACACCACAGCACGTGGCCATGAAGCTAGTCAAAAAATAATTGCGGAATGATTGAACGGAAAGATTCGAGAGAGCGGGAAATCTGGACAAGTGAATGGGTCGCTAGGTTTTACGCTACTACGCTAGAACAGTCAGATCTCCCCACCGCATTCCATTTTTGGAGCTTTATCGCTAATTTGGCAACAGTATTGGTTGAAAGGATTGAACTGGAACTTGCGCTTCTAAAATTTTGCAACCAAAACGAAAATTGAATGACGTCTTGGATATTTTAAGAAAAAATTGAGACAATATGCCAGACACAATTTGTTTCCTTTCCTGTTGCATTAAGGAACAGTTTAGGCAAAAATGTATTCTGTGGAATTGTTTAATTTATAAAATAACTAGCCACTGCGTAGTCAGTACGGCGTTCGTTTCGTGGGTTCAGGTATGACTGCTGCTCGCTAACACCCGGAGATTGCTACGTAGCCTATTGGACAACAACCATCACGACGTTGCCCATGGTGGCCTCGTCATTGTCAAATGCGGCCAAATTCGAATTGCGAAAAGATACAATCGTCGTGACGTCACAATCTCTTGCGAAAATGTAAATATTTAATTGAAAAATTATTTATTAAAAGAAAATCAAACGTATATAAGGTATACGGTGTATAATTTTCCGTAGATTTCTAATCCGTTGAAATTTTTACTCTACCTTTAACGATCTAGGAGATAGAAAAAAAAACTACATTTCTCCAGTTAAAACTTTATTTTTTTTTCATTCGCTGAACAATCGCTTAGCCGCAAAATGAAAGGAGACAGAAAAAATAAATTTAGGATCTGTCATATCTTTATAGGGTTGCAATATTCTAAAGAAAACATAATAATTAAATTCCTATAAATTAATTTTAAAATGTTCTATATTAAATTTTAAAATTCGCCCAAAAATCGCATTATCTCATTATTGTAAGTACTATAGATTCGTTAGGACAGTCCACACAGACCACACACACACACAAACAATTCCTTTTATACTAGTAGAGATACAATGCGATTTCAAACGAAAACATTTCTCCCTTTCCTTTTGGAGAGCATCGCTAACTGTTTGTTTAATTATCAAAAAAAAAATCAGAACTAATATCCGAAGAACCCAGATGCTAGGAGTGAAGGTGTCGAACTTGTTTTGTTTGTCTCCAGACGTTTTGAGAAAAAAATGTTATTACTCTTTGTCCCCTCTCTCGTTTGAATAGTAAATACAAATACTGAGAACTGCATTATGTAAATATAGTGACTTCCGACAAGAAGGCTCGGATTTTTTCCGGATCGTCGTCAATAGCCCGTTTTGTTGCTCCAGTTCGACGTTAATTAAAATACCTACCTATCGATGAACGGCAATCGAATTCGGGACAGTTGCGGTTTGAATAAGAGTGAAAACGCGTTAGGAAGATGGGTAGGAACTTGAATTAACGCCGCATTGGGCAACACAACGGGGTTTTGGTGATGGTCCTAGGTCAATCTCGAAGGGAAAGATCGAGGGTACACATCATAATTTTGAATCGCTGTCAGTTCACGAGGTCAGCACCTGAGCTGGAGCCCTACTCTCCGAGCTTTCACAGAACGCCAATGTGATGACATTTGAATTCACGACAGATTTAACGTGCACCAACCCACACGAACACTATGGTCTTTGGTACGATCAAGTTCTGTACTCGCCGGTTGCTAATCCGCTGCTTTTTCAATAAGACAACATTTTCTTGTTAAGACAGTTGCATGTGTTTGAAAAATGGTTCAAAAGTCTGGGTTTCATTTGTCTTAATGTAAGATCGACTGTGCAAAGGGTGCACACACCCCAACATGATTCACGAATTCCTTTAAAAATAATACCAAGCACCCTTTTCCATATCAGCCCCTACTCCTAACTAATTTTTCAGTCGTACGAGAAGCCTTATCAGTTCCAAGTATAAGTGCCCTACTCGGGACTAATTTTTTGTATTCTTTGAAATGTTTAAACTAGATGAGAATTGAGATTGAATCGATGTTTCAGCAATCAACTAACTATTGAATCCATACAGCAATTGCTATCTTGTTTTTACAATTATTTAAAATACCTTTTAAAACGAAAGCTTGTACTGTTGGGAATTTAACATCTCCATCAAGAAATGGACGCAAACTAGAAAAAGATGAACTGTTCCAAAGAATCAAAAAAACTTTTCAAAACATATATAGTCGTTTTTGTGAGAACTACTAAAACTATTAGTATTATAAGTAGACAGTAAAAAGGGCATTCTAAAGAATCGAGCGAAAACTGCTCAAAAGGAAAGATCACTTTTTCCGTAGTAAAAAATACAATAAATATTGTAAGTGGACATAAGTATAACGTAGAGGTTTTATGGATCGGTGATTGTATGTTATTTGTTTAGTTAATTTAATTAGGATCAAGCATAGAATGTGCAGAATTTTTGGGGGGTGGGGCAAGGGGAGAATACAGCGATTTTCTAAGATACGAGATATTGCTCAACAACCATAAAAATCACTAAAAATAGATTTAATGTCCTGGTCCATTTTCGTCTTTTTATATCATTAATCACATTCCGAATTAAGGAAACTATCACCGTCATTCATGTCGAAGACCTGCCTCAATGTGTCCCTCGGGGACGTCGGGGTTCGGTGGATATGTCCACTGCGCTAGCAACCTTCGAGTTGTAGGCGGCGCAGGTTCGATTTCTGTCAGGTGCATTTCTCTCTTCTGTGTTAGTAAAAAACTTTCATGTTTGAGCATGATATATATTTGGGATTATATATCTTGTGTCTGGAGCAGTATGGCCAAATATAGCCCTTGTGCCATAAAACCCCAAAACAAGCAACCAATCAATGGGCCCTTCTGTCCAGTCCAATACCGTAAATATTTTCGCTAAACGACAACGAACTTTATCTGCCAACATACGACCAGGTCCCCGACATCTGCTGTCCCGGTTGCCAGCTGTTACGACGGGCCATCCCCAATCTCACCCATATCCATTACACTCTGTTTATGTTTGAACAGAGACATTTTGGATTTAAAAAAAAAGTATTTTCCATAGTTTAATCCTAAAACATACTCCATATTGATTTATAAGAGTGACATATACGATATACCATATAACAAACAAGACATTTAGGTAAAAAAGTGTTGAATAAACAAAAATAACATTTGGTGTTGCTTTGTATATGTACAATTCACGGGCGCGCGTCAATTGAAATTAAAAATCAAAGCAACTGTTTGAAATGGAATTGAAACTTTAATAATACTGAATAGAAAAAGCATGTGTCCATCTTGAAAAACAAACGTGAATGAAATTTTTTATACTTTTCTTGCTTTCATCATGAAGAATGTTACCTTTTAGGGATTTTTACATTTTAATTTGACATGTAAAAAAGTTATTTTCAACAACGTCGCCAGTTTTATGAATTTTGTTTTTAATCACATTTTGTTAACCCTTTGCGGTCCCCCCGACCCACGGGCTCTGTTCCCATGGCAACGGTAGCACCGCCGATGTTGGGGCACTGCCATACGACACCGGCACACTGCACCAATAGTTGATGCTTTATAAAGCACTGTATAAAGTAAGCATCTAACAACCCGGCACGAGTAGCATTCAAGAAAGTATTGATAGATGATCCAGATCATATACACACTGACTGCGGCCCTCCGTTGGTTTTCTGGCGACCCGTCTCTCCTTGTATTATTTTAACTTTGATTAGTCACACTACAGATAATTTAAGTTAAAACTAGTTTAGCTAGGATTAAACTAGGGTTTGAACATGCAACGAACGTTGTGTGTGGTTTCAACAATTAATTTTATAAAGTCCCGTGGGCCTTAATCACCGGCAGATCAAAACGTTTCTTGTTGACAATGAAAGCGAATACGTTGACTTAATTTTTTATACAGCAGGGAGAGGACTAAGTCGCTGTCAAACATTGGAGTGGTTTCTAAAATGAATTGATAAAATTGAAATTTCTAAACGAGATGACAACCAACGAAATAAATTTAATGAAGACAATTTATTAAACTTCTATCGCTGTGTCGAAGGATAAAAATAACTGTAAATTGTTTTAAGATAATGCATTTTAAAATGCTCCAGCCTCTTTGAACCAACATTTGACCGTGAACAAACAATGTGCTGGGGGGCTTTGCTTCTCTCTTACCTGGAGATAGTGGTTAGTACAATTAATGATATTAATACAACCCCAGGTTCACTAATTATTAAATTTTAGAAGACAGAAACTAAGGTCGCAAGTGGTTAGTACAAATGTGGTTAGCGTCATGATAAAATAAAAGGCCAAAAGTTCATTAACTATTAAAATCTGAATTAACTGCAATAAACCAGGACTTAGGAACTATTTGAGTACAAGACACATTGAAAAGGCGAAGTCATTAACAAATAAAACTATTAATTTATTAAAACATTAATTAATTATAACGGATACATATAGTTTTAAACTAAAGTACGCGTACACAGTTAAAATACATTCTTTTAAAGAGAGTGAGAGAGAGATATATGTGAGGGTGTATTCACACGCTCTAAGATCGACTTACTTGTTAAGGCGACCATAGTCGAAAACTCGACCTGCACTGCTCCAAATCTTCCTCAAAATCTAATCTCTATTCCCAAAATCTCGCAAACTCTATATCAGAACAAGTCTCCAATCCTGGGAGATGACCGCCTACCTGAAAACCCTCGGCCAATCCGTTCTTATTTTTTGACTTAACTTTGATTATTTTATTTTTTCTGGCTTCGCTCAGTGGCTAGTCAGTCCCCTCTTAAAATACTCTCATTGGTTCTGAATTCTCTTTCAAGATTTCCCTTTTTAGATTCCGCTCAACGCCCCCTCATAATTTTGGTTAGAAGCCCTATTATTATTTAACGTCAAGTTCCATTTTCGAGTTTCCTAATTGATTGGATTGCCTTATTATCACACCTTATAGTAAATCTCTTTCCATATAAGTAGTTTTTATACGCTTTAATAGAATCTATTATGGCTAAAAATTCTTTTTGATGAATAGGATAATTTCTTTCTGCTTGTGAAAGTTTACGCGAATAGTATGAAATTGGGCGGATTATTCCAAAATCATCCATTTGACCAAGATAAGCTGATATCGTGTGTGTGCTTGCGTCGGTAGTTAGTATAAATCGTTTTCCATGATCTGGGTGAATTAAAACAGGAGGTTCTGATAGTTTTGTCTTTAAGGTTTCGAAAGCTATCTCTGCTTCCGGCGTCCATTTAAAGTGTTGCCGTTTCTTAGTAAGGTCAGTTAAGGGTAAACTAATTTGTGAATAATTCTGTATATATTTCCTGTAGTAGGAACACAGTCCAAGGAACCGTCTTGTTTGGCGTTGAGTTCTTGGTTTTGTAAAATCCTGAATTTTCCTTATGTTTCCCTCAATGGGTTGAGTACCGTTTTTATTTACTTTATGACCCAAGAAAGTAACCGAAGATACAAAAAATGTGCACTTTTTGGGATTAACCGTGAGTCCAAAAAGCCGAATTCTTTCAAAAAGTTTTCTAAGCTTAAACAACATTGAATCCACGTTAGAAGAGGATATAGCAAAATCATCAATATAGTTACTGATTTTTAAATCTTTTATTGGAGAAAGTAATTTGTCAGTCAATGCTTGTAAGACTTGGGGGGCAAATGAGAGACCTTGTGACATTGATTTATACTCAAACGATCCGTATATGGTATTAAACGCAGTGATATCTCTATCTTTAGGTTTTAGTTTTACCTGGAAAAAGGAGGATTGTAAATCAATCGTAGAATAATATTCAGAATCTTTTAGATTATCTAATAAGTCGTAAATTAACGGCAAGGGGTGTCTATTAAACTTAATCAATTTGTTACTCTCCCTGTAATCAGAAACAATACGCCAGTTTACCTTGTTATCATCCGTTGGTTTTTTCTTAACTAGAATTTTACTGAGTGACTAATGTGAGTATTTGTTCTTTGTATAATATCTGCGCGTAATAATGAATCAATTTGGGATTTTAATTCGTCTCTTAAAGCAATTGGAACAGGGTAATGTTTTGAAGTTTGTAATTTAGACCTATCAACACTTATCTCGGGGGTTATCTGATCGGTTTGACCAATGGTTTCCAAATTACTGCTAAAAATATCAGAAAATTCCCTTAATAACAAAATTAGTTTCCGTTTAACGTGTGGATGCAAATGATCCAGTTTAAATTCGTTAATATCAAATTGTTGCCGTCTCAAATTCTTAACATCTTCCATATTCCTACCATCTGAAATTGTTTCGACGGTGGCTAATTTTGTAAGTTTATTTAATACAAATCGGTCTCTTGTTACGTTTGAGATTGTAACCTGGATTGTTTTGTTTTTAGACACAATCGCGCAGTATTTTCTTTAATTGCTATGTCAGTTAAATGGGGTAACTTAGAAATTTTAATTTCAGCACCCATTTTTGCTGGTGCATCTATTGATAGTGTGTATACCTTTTCCTCGTTTGGATTTAATATGCATTTGTTTGTTAATTTTACGAAATCAAATGTTATATTATTAAGTTTTACGTCGCTTGCATTATGTATGGGAATTCTTGTGTTTTGTGAGACTAACATATTATTGTGAAGGTCGATTTGAAATTTAAATTTTTGTAGCAAATCTATACCGAATATACCAACATAAGATGAATTAAGTTTTTGGTCGATGACTAATAAATCATGATTAATATTTTTATTACCTATAATTATAGGAAAATTATATGTACCGAAAATGTCTAATTTCTGGCCTGTCAATGATCTTACTGCTGGTTGTGAGTCAATTTTCTTTATCGAGGGATCGCCGTTTAATTTTTCAAATATATTTTTCTGAATTAGACTTAAACAAGCTCCCGTATCAATTAACATATATTCTGAACTTCCTGCAATTCTGACTTTTACCACGGGGAGATAAAACTGAGAAGACTCGTTCATTTGGGTATTTATAATATAGTTTTGATCGGACCTAGTTGTGTGTGTGGGTTCGCCGATTACCGATCTAGGATTCACAAACCCACTTAATAGTTTTCCGGATATCTATTATATCTAGTAGAATTATTATTACCACCACTCCGAAAGTTAGGGCCTAATTCAACTTCCTTCGAAAACGTCTGTTCGAATCCGAAAGCCCAGCTCGAACTGTTTTTCTCGCTTCCGTCTCTTGCCATGCAACTACCCGTTTTCGAAACGTTCGGAGTGTTAGGGGTTACCATCATACGCCGATGATTGCTCGCTTTGCTGTGACGTCATGTAATTGCTTATTGACCAATAAGAAACAAGATTACATAGTCAGCTGGTTCAGCGCGAAGGCGAAAGTTTGCTTCAGGTCGCTGTTTGTTTACATCGCTTCGTTTTTCCGAGATCCAGATCATCAAACAGGAGGTTTGGATGTATTGGAAATGCGGCCTGACCTCAACTTTTGGGCAGTTAATGGTGAGTTTTAAACATTTATTTGTTTTATTTTGTGTGACATTTAAATTCAGTTGCTTTAAAACTGTGTCATATTTATATTTTGTAGTTTAACAAACACAGTGAAGGCAATTTATGTTTATGCATTGGCATGCTGTCGATTGGTGGGCAAAAATGTTACTTCCCGTCTAGTGAAATTTATTGGATTGCATGTCATTAAATTTCATGTTTTATTTGTATTATAGGTAAAACAGGCATGCTAACCAACTGTCTCTGAGCACAGTGAAGCTCCTGCTGGGACAGTAAATGGACATTGAAATCGGTGAGCTTTTGTGTATTTATTATACAAAATAAGGAGTTACTGAAATTGTAAATTTTGAAGTGTGAAAAGTGAAGGAATTTGTAAAGGGTAAAACCAAAATAGTAGCTCTTCTGATAGCCTAGTTGAAAATTGAATGTGGGCAATTTGTGTTAATAGAAATTTAATTTCATAAATCAACTCAATTATGTCTCATGACAAATTGGTTAGTTACTAAAAAACTCATTTAAAATATAGAGCCTATTATGAACTTCCAGTGCATATTAATGAATATTTCATTTACAAAGTTGCAGATTAACCCATACATTTAGTTCATCTTTTTAACATCTCATGTATTAAATTGATGATTTAGAAGTTAAAATATTGCAGTGTTGTATATGCTTTTATTTAACTATTACATAATTAATTTTACATGAAATATTTTGGAAAAGTCACGCAGAAATATACACAAATGATTAACTCGGTAGGAATACTGTTTTTCCTTGCACAGAAAAAGTAAAGAATCTATCGTACCATAATACTGTTGCAGTTAAATATTAGAAGTATCTTGCAAGTGCACAAAGTAGTAAATTGAGATAAATCCTATGAGCAGTTTGCATGTGCATAAGAATAATAAATTAGCACCCTTAGTGTTTCACAATTACCTGCCTCACGTGTACATGAATATTATGTATTTTCAGAAGAGCTACGTTATGTTAAAGGATCCAGATTTCCCAGCCTCAATTTGTGGAAGAAATGAATGCTGAATTACTTTCAGATTGTAGCACTGAACAAACGAATTACAGAATCTTTCCTTCTCATAAAATACTGAAGGGCATTGGTTTTCTTATTTTTTCTGCATATTGTCGGCTACAATGTGATACTTCGTAAGTGCAAAATACCAATTTTACAGGAGCAAAAAAACTACCTAGAATCTAATACTAGGTATCACTAATGTACATTTTCCCATCTTGTTGATCTGATGAATGAGGTCTCACTTCACCTATGTGCTTATTTTTTGCAAAACTCCTGGTTTGAAAACACTTTTGAGAAATTGGCGCTTACGAGGTACCACATCTTAGCCAACAATGTAATGTAATTTCAAGTTACATGCCAAAAATTCTTTTCACAGCAATTTAACATTCCTTGTGTGTATTTATGTCCATTACTTGATATGGGCTATCTAGTGTTTGGCACAGTATTGCCATATATGACCTTGTGCAAAAATACTTCAAATCTAAAAGCTTTATTTTTTTTAGAAGCAACACCAAGGGTTCAAGAGTTGAAAGTGAAGAACACTGTACACATACTAATAAAGTTAAAGAAGGAGATCCTCAAGATAAAGCGTGAAGGCAATGAGCTTATGCAAACATTGATCACAGAACGAATTTGAATAAAAATTCTTTTTCAAAGTTTGGTTTTTGTCATTTTGAACACATTTTTACAGAATTATTTTGAATGTACATTACTTGGCCAAGTTATCAGTTAAATATAAAAAAAATGTTGCGCTTTTTTTTTAAAGCCTAATATCAATCTGAATAAAAAGAACTTATAAAAAAAATGAAGAGTGTAAAAGAGTATTCATCTTAAGTAGCAGTGTCCCATTGCATGCTCATCCATGGTTCTTGTTATGTTTTTAGTCTATTTTGCTTTTCCCAATTTGACATATCTGGAAAATGCACAAGATGATGAAACTTCAAAAAATCCATTGTTATGAAATTTTCTGGCAGCAATTTCCTGTACAGGCAGGCCCAATTATCAGTAGGTATATAACATATGGTTTACCTTTTCTGTATAAAAATAAAGTTGGAAGTTCTTTTAATTGTACTTATTTACATTTAATTCTTTAAAATCTGATATAATTTTCAAGCTTTTATTTTTAAAACTTAAAATATCTGCAAATAAGATTATATAATAATGGTGTTTTTTCTTCAAGCAAAATAACATTTACAAAACCATTCTTGTACTTGAAAAAAGTGACAAATCTTGGTTGATTCAATTTCACAGAAATAATTTTAAAATTTCCAATCCCGGTATTAAAAATAGCTAAATACTTTTTATAGTCATACAAACTTTTTCAGTTTCCTGCATTCCCTGTGAAAAGTGATTATTAACTATGTCCACAAAATATAGCAGAAAAATCAATGAAATGCGATATTAAAATTTAAAAATCAAGAAAAAACGTTAAACATATTTTATTAATTCATGCAAATTTTTTGTTTTTCTTGGATTTGAAGTGAGATTGTAATGCAAGTCGCATGTAATTGCCCACATATAGATGTATAACATTAATGTAATGGGAAATATATCTGGCCAGGTCTTAGAAAAATTAAAAGCTACAAAGTAAATAAGCTCTAGATCTAAAAAATAATAAAAAACACATGAAAATATTTGTTTTAAGTTATTATTTTATTTCACCAAATACACATGTAATAATGTCATGAGAATGTTTTAATAATAAATATAAATAATCAAAACATAAACAACATCCATCTGGCTCCAGAGTACTCCCAGGCCACTCGGCATTAACGTCCACCTTAAATCTGCATTGCAGTCCTACAAAAAGTGAGAATTTTATTAAAAAAGTAGTCAAGTATTATGAAGTTAGTAAGTTGAGTATACTTCTGGATTTTTGAACATTCAAATGTAACTATATACAGCGAAACTTTGATCAACCGTCAGTTATTACGAAATACCGCCGCTCAGTATGCACGAGCCTCGAAGAAAATGAGACTGAAAATTTGAGTATGTGCCTATGTCTAGAGCATAAGTTCATGTAACAATATGTGCAAAATACTGTACTTAATGTAAATTGTAAATTATTTCTGTAAAATAAAATACATGTATGTACAGTGTTTTTCCAGTTCGTAAACATGCATTTTTATCGTTCGTTCATATGCAATGGATGGGGGTGAGTTGCTTAAGGTTTTTGTGTTATACGTCGTCTTGACACTGATGGTTTATCGAAGTTTCACTGATGCATTAGTATGTCTTTTGTCAAACTTTTTTCTGCACACCACTCAGGAACAGCTCTGCTAATAATTAGTCACTAGGACAAAAGCACTGAAATGATGGGTGCATAGTAAAATGTATTTATTTTGGTCAAACTTCATTCATATACTTTTTTTAAACCTGACAGTGCGTGATCACTGGCTGTGATATCAAATGTGAAATATTGATCAAAACATGATTTTTGATGTTTTGTATCGTGTTTTGCTCTGGACATGACATCACAAAACAATTAGAAACTCTGCACTATTCTTGAAGTCATGCCAAACATGATTAATTTCCAAGCAACCCTTTTTAAATCAAATGTTCATAGAGAGTAAGATTTACTTATCTGAAACAATTTTGCAAGTCTACACACTGATAGTTCCACACTCTTATACAAGGAAAAAATGTGAAAAACAGTTGCACATTCATGGGTATTAATGTTATGTACTTAAGTTCCGTGTAACTTTTCTAATATACCTTTTTCGAACTGACACAATTTGGAGTCAAACAAAATTGGAAGTTTACTGATGTTCGAAGTAACTTGTAAAAAAGTTCTTATCTCAATGGGTTAAGAAGGTGTGCATGATCACTTTGTTTTCGAGTACAATAAAATAGAATTTTAAGTGAAATAAACAAACCAACTGGTCATTTATGGAAAAGTGACCTTTTCTGTTCAAGAAAACAAACCAATCATCACAATTGGGTCTTTGAAGCCAAATGTGGGAGCAATCAATTACACCCAAGACATTTAGGAAACCAGATTAATGTAGAAGAACCTTTTTTTTAACAAAGTTTTTCTGCAGGAAATTTTAAGGTATTCAGGTAAAACATGCCACACGGCATTGCACTCTCATCACATACCTAGAAGCAGTTGCTTGAAGCAGCATCAAGAAATGTTCATCCCCAATAATTGTCTGGAATTACCAGAACCAAGTCTCAATGTTGACAACACTCAAATAAAGTTTAAAATCAGTAAGTTTACATTTGAAATAATAACATGAAACATTTAAGTCATAAAAAGAATGAAAACAAAAGGTGCTATTGTTAAAAACAATTAATCTGTATGCTGTTAGTCATATTTGTAAACAAAAACAATGCATCTAGTCAGTTGATTGAGAATGTCAGGAACAGTGTGTTGATATTCTAATGTGCTTTTATGAATGAAAATTGTGAAAAACTTAATATTCAATAACTACTCACTATACTTAACTCTACTTTATGAAAGAAACATGTTTTCATTTAAAACGCATGCATTATGAAAATAGCGCTTACCTGATTTTCCACAGGAAATCCAGTCGTGGTCGGGCATCAACTGTTTGCCCAGCTGGTATGTTTTGCGATGTAATATATATCTTTAAAAAAACTCATCCATAGGCTTGCCGCGAACTCGCAAACACGTCTCCCAATGAGGAGAACGTCAACAATGTTTGAAAAAGTTGCAACAGCTAGCAAATTTCGAACGTTTTGAATAAACTCACCGGGTGAAAAGGAGACGAATTCGATTTCGAAAAAAAACGAAAGCGCGGTGGTAGTTGAATGCCAAAGTTGTCACTAGACGCCGCTAGGTTCGAATTTTGAGACGAAACGTTCGATTTTTGGGTAGTTGAATTAGGCCCTTAGTGGGTCTTCGTTGGATCGAGAACTGAACTCGGGGACGAGAATTTTGACCCCTATTAGGAGAGCCATATTGACTGTGAAAAGATCTCTCTCGTTCGAATCGGGTCCCCCTGCTGCCCGAGTGATTTGTGTTCCAACCGGAGGGTCCTCTATTCATGTCTCTGGAGGAGTGTGTTTGATGGGGTGCGGTTAAATTATGGCCACGGTGGTTGAATGTCCTAATATACTGTCCACGCGGATAGTTATTTCTTTCCCTCATCCTACTTCTATCCTCAACATTATTGTAACCACTTTGTTGTAACAGCCTCAAGTAAAGGAAACAATTTGAGGCATTATGGTTTTCCCTGTTACAGATCTGGCACGTTTGACGGGTTAATGACGGGCATCTGTCCCTACTATCGTCATGATTTTGTAGCGTCAAATTTTGGATAGTTGTACTAAGATCTGAAATCTTTTCATGAAACTTGTTATTTTGTAGTTCTAATAACCGTTTGAATTCTATTTCGGGATTATGGATACGGTTTACTATTGGGCTATCTGTTTTGTTATCTTGAATTAGTTCCATTACCTCAACCGCCTCTGAAAGATTTGAGGGATTTTTAATTAGAAGTAACGTTTTGTCATCCGAAGGCATACCTTCAAGGAATCTCGTGAGTTTGGTTTTTTCAATTAGTGAATTTATTTCCGCACTCTCGTCCACATTCGGTTGATCAAAAAACTCAATTGTTGCCGCTTCTACCCTACTGGCAAACTCCCTGATGGACTCATTAGGTAATAATTTTAATTTTAAGAAGACATTTTGTTGAGATAAAGGCGTGGTTTTTTTCTCAAAGAATTTTAAGAATTTATCTTTAAATATATTGTAGTTTGTTTCGTTGTAAAATTGGGGATTTTTGATAATGCGCGAAAGGGCATTTCCTCGCAATTTAGATTTGAGAACAATTAATTTTTCTTCAGCAGAACAATTCGCTTGATCACAGATGTTTTCTAAAGATGTTATAAAATAGTTTGGAGTTACTACAGTTTCTGCGTCAAATTGAGGCAGGAAGGATTGAAACCCCGATAATTTAGAAAAGGCGGGCACAGAAAGTTTAATATTGGTATCCTCATTTTCCGACATTTTTGCTTTTGTGTAAATAATAAAATAATTCAAATTATAAATGTCATGAGTTGATTTATGACCATTTGTATGAAAATTCTAGTTAAATATATATAATATGCACAGTGAAAAATTATACTCATTTAAAACAGTTTCAATGTGTCTGTCAGCAAATATATTGTTCCCAAGATATCCCTTAATTTATTTGGCACCATTGCTGGGGGGCTTTGCTTCTCTCTTACCTGGAGATAGTGGTTAGTACAATTAATGATATTAATACAACCCCAGGTTCACTAATTATTAAATTTTAGAAGACAGAAACTAAGGTCGCAAGTGGTTAGTACAAATGTGGTTAGCGTCATGATAAAATAAAAGGCCAAAAGTTCATTAACTATTAAAATCTGAATTAACTGCAATAAACCAGGACTTAGGAACTATTTGAGTACAAGACACATTGAAAAGGCGAAGTCATTAACAAATAAAACTATTAATTTATTAAAACATTAATTAATTATAACGGATACATATAGTTTTAAACTAAAGTACGCGTACACAGTTAAAATACATTCTTTTAAAGAGAGTGAGAGAGAGATATATGTGAGGGTGTATTCACACGCTCTAAGATCGACTTACTTGTTAAGGCGACCATAGTCGAAAACTCGACCTGCACTGCTCCAAATCTTCCTCAAAATCTAATCTCTATTCCCAAAATCTCGCAAACTCTATATCAGAACAAGTCTCCAATCCTGGGAGATGACCGCCTACCTGAAAACCCTCGGCCAATCCGTTCTTATTTTTTGACTTAACTTTGATTATTTTATTTTTTCTGGCTTCGCTCAGTGGCTAGTCAGTCCCCTCTTAAAATACTCTCATTGGTTCTGAATTCTCTTTCAAGATTTCCCTTTTTAGATTCCGCTCAACGCCCCCTCATAATTTTGGTTAGAAGCCCTATTATTATTTAACGTCAAGTTCCACTAAGCTTCAGTATCGGCATCCTGTGCATCTGGCTTTCACAAGCACCTAAATTCTTAAAACTTGACAACCCCTTTTTATATTCACCTTTGTATTTCTAAAGCTTTCTGAAAGTTTCCTTTTGGGTTGGAATCTTGCGTATTTCTATTCCTTTTCGGCGCTTCATGAAAGGGCAGCCACTCCTTATTCGGTACAATCGGCGGATCTGTTTACTACATTCCTGCTTCGACGTTTTCTTTTTTTCCCCCTCTCTTGCGAGAAAGGTGAACGACTCTGTAGTTACTTTGTGATTTCTTAAAATTGCTGTTTAGGAATATGATGAGATTACATTCCCTCATCAAATGTATTACCTTATAACAATATATGATAAATATAAATGAAATAAATAATATATGATACACAATCTTCTAGTTTTTTGGCGGCCCTCCGATAAGTCATAATGAATCTATATGGCCCGTGAACAAAACAAGTCTGTGCATCCTCGTCCTAGTATCTTTCCCTTCGGGTAAGATACTAGGACAAGGATGCACAGACCTTCGCTAATAGTCCATTCTGTTGCTCCAGTGTGACGTTAACTTACTGCCTACCAATAACTTATAATATATATATATACTGCTGGCTACCCAAATTGCAACACCAAGAAAGACAAGAGAAAGACATATCACAACAAAATTTATTTTGTAGATAACATGTTGACCAAGTATCAAATGATTAAATTTATAGACTTCTGTGAAGTGTGGTTCCTGCCAAAATCAGTAGCCAGAGTAGCCGCCATTGTTGGAGATCACCGCTGCCACACGCCTCGGCATTGATTCAAAGAGACTTTGGATGTGTTCTTGGGGTACAGCAGACCAAGCAGCTTCCACACGTTGCCAGAGTTAATCTGGTGTGGCAGCTGGGGATGTAATCTGGGTCAATCGTTGAGCAACCATGGACCACATGTTTTCTATCGGCGAAAGATCCGGAGAGCGAGCTGGCCAGGGAAGCAATTCAATCTGGCGATTGACGAAGAACCCTTGGACAATGCGTGCCACGTGTGGTCGCGCATTATCCTGTTGGAATATGGCTGTGGGCAAGCCCTGAAGGTAAAGAAGGACAACTGGCTCCAACACCTCGTAGATGTAGCGCTGGTTGTTTAAAGTACCGGCAAAGCGTACTATAGGAGTGCGAGAGTGATATCCAATACCGCCCCATACCATAATACCCGGTGCAGGACCAGTGTGGCGGTGCATAACGCAGCTGTTCAGCATCCTCTCTCCACGGTGTCTCCAGACTCGAATCCGACCATCGTGGTGTTGCAAACAGAAGCGTGACTCGTCAGTAAAGACAATTTCATTCCATTCTGCCTTCCACATCCTTCTTTCATCGCACCATTGGCGGGGGACACGTCTGTGGTTCTGCGTCAAGGGTAGACGAAACAATGGACGTCTTGCGGACAGACCACTCTGCTGTAAACGGCGTCGAATGGTACGCCCATACACTGGATGATCCGTTACAGACTGAATGTGCTGTGCTATGGTTCGTGATGTGGCTGAGCGATCCATCACTGCCATACGCACAATATACCTGTCATCACGCGAAGTGGTGCACTGAGGTGGATGCGATCGAACACGTCGGTCCGTCTTACCCTCCTGCATCCAACGATCACATATCCGCATTACAGTTGTTTGGTTTCGTCCAATACAACTACCGATTTCCCTGAAAGATAATCCACATTCTCGGTAGGCCACTATCCTTCCTCTGTCGAACTCGGATACTTGATAAAAAGATGATCGCTGTTTTCTACAAGGCATAATTGATCGTTTTTTTTTTGAAAAAACCACAAGAAAAACACAATTGCCGTACTTGAAATCGTCGAAATCTCCAAGCCTTAAATAGCACTTTGAAGTGGCGCGCGTGATGTGCGTCTGCGCTGAAATTCTAATCATTTGCATCTCACCTCCGCTAATGCATGTTGTAAATTTCATATTATTTGAATGCTTCCTTCAGGGTGTTGCATTTACGGTGGCCAGCAGTGTATATATATATATATATAATTATAACATTCAAAACACATATTTTATGCTGACTGGGTCAGGCTCTTCCCTGATGACACCCTGATCCCACCAACACATAACACAACTACATTTTTTTACTACTCTAGTTTTTGTATGTATTTATCCTTATTTTATATAGAATATAGAAAATACCTTTCTACCAGAACACAAAAATTTCTTCGAAACATATTTTAGTAAACGCTGCAATAAATTCTTTTCAGGTAAATCTCCAACCAGCTCATCTTCCCAGTACAACGGTTCTTTTTAAAGGAGGGCATTTTATTTTTATCATCAGCTATCTTCGAAAGTGCATTTCAGAATTTCAATGAATCTCCATACTTGATCGATCGGTTTCTAAAATATTCATGAAGGCTTCCACATCGATGTTCCATCGACAAACCATTTTCTTATCCTATTGAATCTTTATATTTTCACCAAAAAATATAATAATACATAAGATAAATTCCTGCACTTCTAGAGGCTTTTAAAATATTTGATCATGCGATGAAGCGGTAAGGACAATTGTGAAATCTCTTCGTTTTTAAGAATTCCAATAAAAAAGGATGCAGATATATCATTTTTTCTTTAATTATAGTTCTTTAAAAAAATACTGATATGCAAACACTAGTATAAGAGCTATTAAGTCATAATATGTTCGGTTTTAAGAATGATTTCTAAAATATTGTAATCTTACAATTTTTTAGCGATTTTAGAACGAGTATGTCATACTAAAAGAAATGAATGAGGCAAGTTATGGAAGGTAGGTAGGTATTTGAATTAACGTCCTACTGGAGCAACATATAGGGCTATTGATGAAGGTCAGGAATCAACTCCGAAGAGAATTGGTAACAGCAACTCGTCATTTGGAACCAAGGTATGATGACGAGGTTAACACCGGAGCTGACACCACACTATCCAAACTTCCACACCACACTAATAACGTAATAACTAATGACGCTAACGTGAGGACATTTGAAGCCACTACAGATTTAACATGCACTATCTCCCCTTCCCCCTACTCGAAGGTCTTGGGTTGGAGTAAGTCATGGAATACTCTGCGTAAATAAAATTTCATATTTTTTTTCTCAGATTGTATTTTACTGCTATTCGTGACAGACCTAAGCAACCTAAGCGTTTCTACAGGCGTTGAAAACGAGCTGCTGCTTTCCCTTGAACTTTCCCATAAAATTATACATAAAACAGAAAATATGTTTGCCTGTAACAGTAAAATTTCTCGAACGCCGTGCTGAGGCTTATGAAATTGACTCTGAATTGCTTATGAAATTTGTTGAACTCATTTTATTGGGAATTTCTAGGTCAACGCAACTATATTCATCTCGTTATGTTATTCTCTTCGAACCATTGCAGTAAACTTTGATACAGAGCGTTTCGCAAGAATTTTAATCAAAATCGACACGAAGCGTCAAGCGCTGTTACGAGCAACGAAATCGGAAGACGAAAGAGCTCAGTCACGTGAAGCCGGACACAGCTCAAAAAGATATTCGACGGCGCAACGAAACTGCTGGAAAAACAGAAATTGTCTCGTTTTGTCTGAAACGGCCAAACTTTCGGACGAAACCAGGTAGTTAAGTTAAAAAAAATAAAAAATACATATAACTTCGCTTTTATTTCATTATTTTATATAACTACATCAGTACAGTGTTTGTTTATCTTTGTATCACCATTTTAAATTTTTCGTTTGCATTGGTAACGTCCATTTAAGTTCATTTTGGAAATTAAAAAGCAAAGACAAAAAAAAAAAAACCTTGACATATTTGGAACAATAAAACACATATTTATGGCAGAGACCCCCATAGCTTTCTCACTACATATTTCGCTTATTGTTCCAAAACAATACTTCTTACTGATATTTGCGCAACATCGCTATGCGGGCGTGTGGCTGACTCTGTGGGTTTACCCACTGCGCTAACAACCTGCGAGTTGCAGATTAGTGTAGCCCTCGGCGTATTTCTTTCTTATGTGTCAGCAAAAACTCTCCTCTTTGCTTTAACCTGAATCTGCCCAAAAGTGAATGAAGAGTGATCACTACCCGTTATAAAGACCCCTTACTAAGACTGAGTTTGTTTCTAGTGAGGTACACTTAAGGGATAAGTTTCTTAGTTCGCAACATTTCCCATATTTTCATAAAACCTGTGTTAACAATCAACTGACACATTGGCGTGGTGTGGAAGTTTGGAGAATAGGGTGCCAGCTCAGATGTTGTTCTCGTCATCTGACCGCGGTTCGAAATTACTAGGCATTGTCCTTGGATCTTTTCCTTCGAGACTGATTCCGAACCGTCGCCAATAGCCCGTCATGCTGCTCCAGTACGACGTTAATTTTAACTATCTACCTACCATCAAATGAAGTATTATGTTAGTCAGGGTAGTGCAATGTCGAGGAACAAAATAAATAATCTAAAAAAAATGTTAAATCCAAAAGGTGTTTTTTATACGTTTCGTTTACGCCTACTGTACATTCGGGTTGTTAGTAAAAAGTTCGTAATGTTCAAATGTGAATAAAAATATCAAATGAAAAAATAACTCTATTTTGCACATTTACATAAATAATTATGATTGATATTTTTATTGATAATTCTCTACACACACATATTCATATTTATCACTTTGATGACAGTTAAAGAAAATTTGACAAATTTACTCTTGACGAAATATTTAAAACAGAAAACTAAATAAAACAGCGAAATAAAACAAAATAAATGAAACAATACTTCTTACTGATATTTGCGCGACATCGCTATGCGGGCGTGTGGCTGACTCTGTGGGTTTACCCACTGCGCTAACAACCTGCGAGTTGCAGATTAGTGTAGCCCTCGGCGTATTTCTTTCTTATGTGTCAGCAAAAACTCTCCTCTTTGCTTTAACCTGAATCTGCCCAAAAGTGAATGAAGAGTGATCACTACCCGTTATAAAGACCCCTTACTGTACATTCGGGTTGTTAGTAAAAAGTTCGTAATGTTCAAATGTGAATAAAAATATCAAATGAAAAAATAACTCTATTTTGCACATTTACATAAATAATTATGATTGATATTTTTATTGATAATTCTCTACACACACATATTCATATTTATCACTTTGATGACAGTTAAAGAAAATTTGACAAATTTACTCTTGACGAAATATTTAAAACAGAAAACTAAATAAAACAGCGAAATAAAACAAAATAAAAGATGTCGGGAAAAAGTTGTTGTAAAGGTATTAATTTGTGATTTCTTTTTTTCACTTAATCTCGCAGTTGCCACAACTTACAGCTGAAAAGTGCACAAAATTTAGAAATGCGAAACTAATTCATAGCAAAAGAAACAGAAAATATTACTGCACGTGATCAACCAACACGAGTTTCCGTTTCATTCCCGTTCGTTTAAAAATATCGTCTGTCCCAAATATTCGGAAATCGTTTACATTGCGCAAAGAACAAAAATAAGACTCGAAATAAATAAAATAGCACAACAGAAATTCCATACAATTTTTTTTTTTAAATAATTGCTTTTTTAGCAGTACTAGTAAAGCAATCAAAGTAATCGTAAAACTCAATATACATTCCAATTTTTTTCAAAACTACCAAATTATGGTTGATTTAAGCATACTAACTCGGTTTTTTTTTAGCGTGAAACTTATCTAAATATAACAATAAAGAAATGTTTAATATTGCATTCACTAAACTAATAGATAATGTATGAAATAAAATACACTGCAATCAAATATATGGAATAAAATTTATGCTATGCCTGTACAAATACACAAACACAAAATCGAACATAGAACAGAAAGACGGACAGACGGACTTTTGCAACCAAGTTCACTCACTAAATGAAAATAAGTACTCACAGTAGGCAAATTTCCATGAAAATATATTAAACCGTGTGGACGTGTACAGGGCACAAACATTTTTCATACATACATACATACATACATACGTACGTACAGACGGACACCAAATGCACAAGAGGGGGCTTTGACATCAAAAGGGGCTTGAAATGGGTCGAAGATATTCAATGTATACAAACACTCCATTCTTATTTATATACATGTTGTTTATATACATATTATTAAAATGTTGTTAATCTATAAAATTATTGAGAGCTTTTAAGAGCGCATAAACAAATTTAATTTAATTTTCATATTTCATTCTTTACATTTCTAGAGTGAACACTAGAGTAGAACATTTTATTTTCACAAGCATTTTTCTTATTCAATGCCCATTAGTATCTTAGTGAAATGTAAAAAGTTTCGTCCAATACAAGTTATTGACATTCAATATAAGTTTCGTCCAATACAAGTTATTGACATTCAATATAAGTTTCACTGTTTGACTCAGATGTCAACGTACGACAGATACCCCACGCAATAGAAGGTTTTACGAGAGAGCATAGAATTAGCTTTAAAACTAATCATCAATGCAGCAGATAACTTTTGTGTATAATTTTAGTCAGTTTATATCTCGACTAAAAATTAGTTCATTGAAAAAAAATTTCCTAAAAACTTTATTTTGTGAGTGAAGTTTTATTTTTATGGCTATTTATGTATTTTGGTAAGTCAAAAAGATTTATTGGATTGTTCTTCCTTTATTTTATTCTTAGCACTGTCTAATTAGAACGCAGTGAATCATAAAGTGCTGTTGTAATTTCATTCGAAATCGCCAGGTTTGCTTCATTACGATTTTACTCTTCCGTGGAAGGCGTGGTTTCCCTTCATTTGTACACAAAACTAATTTTATAGTTTTATCGTTTCTCAATTGCAACAAGATTGTTTTTTAATGCTTTGACCAATCTACAAAAGCTGAATCCCTTCCAGAATTATTAAAAATTTAAATACACTCTATAACAAAAAAATTGACGCACCAAGAAGGAGTTGTCCGATAGAGACAAAAATTGGTGGATAGGAAAATTATGTACTGAATAGAAAATGATTAAAATTTCAGAACAATTGAATGATTTATTTCATAGTTACAGTAACGAGCTCAATAAGGTGTTGACCCGCCTCTAGCCTGGATGCAAGCTGCCACACGGCATGGCATAGACCGATAAAGCTCCCGGATGGTCTCCTGCGGTATTTCTTGACAAATTTGCTCCAATTGTCGGACTACGTCATCAACATTCCCTACCGGATGCAGTCGACTTCCCATCATATCCCAGACATGCTCGATGGGAGAGAGATCTGGTGATATGGCTGGCCAAGGAAGTGTTTGATAAGCTTGAAGACAGTTCATAGCAACACGTGCCGTATGTGGTCTGGCATTGTCTTGCTGAAAAATAAGTCCAGGGTACTGCGAAAGGAACGGTAGCAAAACAGGTCTCAGAATGTCGTTAATGTAACGCTGTGCAGTAAGTGTACCTCTAATGACGGCCAAAGGGGTCCGGCTATCAAGGGAAATGGCACCCCAGACCATAACTTCTTGTTGAGGGCCCGTGTGGCGTGCAATAGTGAAAGCAGGATCGGCACGCTGCCTTGGGCGTCTCCAGACACGTCTTCGATAATCGTCAGGACACAGTTGGAAGCGGGATTCGTCGCTAAAGATTATACGTCCCCAGTCCCCATCATTCCAGCCTGATCGAGCCAAGCACCACTGTAATCTGGCTCGACAGTGTGCAGGCGTGAGTGGTAGGTGGCGTAACGGTCTGTACGAGCGTAGATTTCGCTCTCTCAGCCGTCTGTGAATGGTCATGGTGGACACTCGTGTGTGGGTCGCACGACTGATGGTTGATAGCGATGAATCAGGCGCTGTCACAGCTGATGTGACAATCACTCAGTCCTCGCGATCTGTTGTGGCCCTACGTCAACCGCTACCATCATGACGCTGAAATCTGCCAGTGTTCATCCACTCTTGCCAGCATCTTTTAATCGCCGCATCGTTTCGACTCACATGACGAGCGATTCTCCGATTTGCCCAACCTGCCTCTTTCAATCCAATGATACGACCTCTTTCAAACTCTGAAAGTTGCTCGTAATGAGCTCGAATCCTGCGGCGAGGCATTTTTTCAGTCGTTAAAAGGTATCCTAAATCGCAATGCAGCAGAAATTTTTAACAACAGTTCAAGAACAACTCCTTATATACATCTGCTGGATTCGCAGTTCCGATGCGCTGGAGATCGCACTATTCATTCATTGGACACCAAATTTTAATCATTTGCATATTTGGTCAAAACATTTTTGCATACAAAATTTCAAAGCAATCGGATGATTCCTTCTTGGTGCGTCGATTTTTTTTTGTTATAGAGTGTAAATAATTAACGAAACATGTTAAAATGGATTAAAATAGTTCTAAGAAATTTATATGTTATCCACGTAACTACGTATAATGAATATATTTTTGTGGTTTAGAGAAAGAATTAAATCGAAATAGAATTTCTACTATGATAAAAGGAAGTGTTTGTTTGTCTGTTTATATGTACGCATTGTCCTGATGAATATATGACACTTACAGTAATCAAATTTGGCATACAGGTAGTCAGAATTTTTTGCAATTTTTGTGCGAAGCATCTATTTTTAAAATTTAATCTAGAACATTTCAAAATGAATTTAATGAAATTTAATTATTATTGTTCTACTTACAATAGCAACACTATAAAGATATGACAGATTCTAAATTTATTTTTTTCCGTGTTTCCGTTTCATTTTCCGAAGAGCGATTTTCAACGGACCAAAAAAACAAATAAAGTTTTAACTGGAGTTATGTTGTTCTTTTTTCTGTCTCCTAGATCGTTAAAGACAGAGTAAAAACTTCAACGGATTTGAAATCTGACACACAGACGATTCGAACGAAATCTGAATCACAGACGATTCAAGTAAAGGGAAGCAAAACAAATAAACTTTTTGACTGGCAATGTTTAGTTCTTTTTTGTAAAATCATGATCGTTAAAGATAGATTGAAAATTTTAACGGATTTGAAATCTGCGGAAAATTTTACACCATATAGATACCTCATATACGTTTGATTTTCTTTTAATAAATATTTTTTCAATTAAATATTTATATTTTTGCAGACGTCAAGCCGATTGGATCTCTTCGCAATTCGAATTTGGCCGCATTTGACAATGACGAGTCACCACGAGCAACGTCGTGATGGCTGTTATCCAATAGGCTACGTGGGTTGCCTGCTAAGGTGTTCTAGTCATCTGACAGTGGTTCAGAATTACAAGGTGTCGTCCTCGGATTTTCCCCTTCGGGGTTAATCCAGGACCGTCACCATTTTTGCATTCTAAAATGTTATTTCACATGTGCGAACTGAGGAAACAGCTAAAAGGAGAAAAAATTCCATCGACCTATTCAGCAGACTTTTGCACGATCGAAATTGTTTCTCATACTTTTCGATTAGACAACATTATTTTCACAATATTTAAAGCGTATAAAAAGTTTATAAAAAGAGTTGAAATATTTTATTTTATAATTATTTTACTATAGTTCACGAGAATGAACTTAATTTAAAAGGCTTGAAAGTATGAGCGTCAACACCTTTTTATGGAGCTGCCGGTCCTCCCGACGGAAGGAGTAGAGAAATATTGCTAACATTGCCAATAAATAACCAAACACATTGTTCAAGCTAACACCCACTTACATATCGACTGTCTCCCAAAAGAACTTTCCTCGCCACCAAGTCTGTGCCTGTTGCCGTAGAAACGGGTCTTATCGCGCTAGCTCAGGCGTGATCTCGTCATCTGACCGTGGTTCAAAATTGCGAGGCGTTGTCCTTTGATCTTTCCCTTCGACCGTACCCCATTGTGTTGCTCCAGTGCTACGTTAATTATATACCTACCTACCTTTGCTCACTGTCACCTAGATGTTTATCTGCAGTTGTGATTATGATAATTGGAACATGCAGGATCATTAACTAGCAAGGAATTTCTTACATTATACTGAATGGAATCCCCCGACTTTCCACGTTTTTGGATCTTGCGCCATAAAATCACAAAATCCAATCCAATCCCGACTATCCAAATTTAACATTCATGGATTATTTTCCCAGTTATTTGAATTCACAAACAACCACGTGTTAGCAATGATGTCCTGGGATCAGTGAGACCCGAAGTTAAGCACATTTTTGTTACGGGTAGAACGGTTAGGGCTCTTGCAAGGATGAAATCAGTTATACCACAACCGCAAAATTTCAACGTACTGTGAAGTCAGCCCTTAAGTTTCCCTTGAATATTCTCTATTTAGGAGTGTTGGTTGTCAACCTTTGGTTTTAGAGAAATTGTATATTCTAGTTTTCGCGTTTCTATTTCTTCTTTCGCACCATCAATGGTATTTCCCTCTACAGTCTCCATGTTATAATAAGAAACTAACTTTTCAGCTCAGGTTAGATGCCTCATATTTCTATATAAAGTATTCTTTATACTCTAAGAATACATGCTATTTTTTTTTGATGCACTCATTAGATCCTTCAATAGAACACGAGTATCAACTTGAAGACTAGTAAAGTCATTCATCGAGATATAGTATTTATATTTCAAAACTAAAATCCTTCAAAGAGCAATCAAGAATTTCGCGATGCTCTTACAAAACTATCTAAATTTCTTCGTCCATCACTTAATCCCCTTAACATGGATCTAAAGCTTGTAGATGGTTTTGAACTTATACACGAATTCCCATTTTATTCAATTTGTATTTTAGTTTAGACCCTATGAATAAGGAACCATATTTCTTAAGGATGATTAAATATTTGTCAAACATAAAAAAATATCATCATCTGAAATAATGTTTATGGTAAAAAGTTTTGTAATTAAAATTTTAATCTAATTTTTCATCGTCTTTAAAGAAGGTTTAAGTTTTAAATTTAGGTTTTCAATTTCAAAAACATTTAATTTGTTTTTCTATCCTAGATGTTTCTGGATGGGAGGTGCTCACCAGTTTTGCTTTCTAAAGTAATTTTGTTAGTTAACAATTTTAAGTTTTGGACCAACCGTTTCTTTAAATCCATAAGCTAACAATCGTAAGTCCTCTTTGATAACCATGGATAAGAAATACTTGAGATGCAAAATTCTTACTTTTTGTTAAGGTTTGGTTTGTAAGGTTTTTATAGCGCAAGGGTTAGATCTCTCTGGCCAAGTTGAGCCACTTTTTTTTTTAGAATTCTACAGAATTATCACAATATACCAAAATATCTGTACAATTGGAATTATGAGGTCAAATTCAGTTTTATATTATCCTATATTCAAAACAGTAACAATAATAAAAACTGAAACAGTGGATAACGAGTTGAATTTACGTCGCACTGGAGCAACATGCAGGCTATTGTCGACGATTCGGGATCCATCCTGAATGGAAAGATCCGAGGACGACACTTCTTAATTTGAAATCACGGTCAGATGATAACTGAAGCAATATTTAAGAATCCTATTAATAGTTCTTTTGTTTTCATGCACTTTTAAGTATACAGAAATTTAACTAGAGTTTTCAATACATATCGAATATAGTCGGTTATGTTGAACTAAATCAACATTATTTTGAAGATAAAAGAAAAGTGAAATTTCAGTTATCATGTAATACTGAGAATGAAGATAAAAAAGAATGCACACAAGAATTTTAAGAAGATAAAACGAACTAGCTATCACCATTTGATAGCAGTTTCCGTTCCTTTTTCATATCGATTTAGACATGTGACATCAGTTCTTTTCATCAGTTTGGAATGGATACGCCACACAAAATGGTCTAGTGGTCATTGTAATTTGACCACTTAATATATCAAGTGGATTCTTTACATTTTACGCTATTTGTCTTTTTTTCAAATAATTATATTACGCACTCCCAAACAAAAGTTTTATGTAATTAAGCAATTGAGCTGCATACTTTATATTATAGTGTTAAAAATATTGTGTTGCTCCGTTGTTACGTTAATTAAATACCTATCTACCAAGCGTTAAAAATTTATTTAAAATTACGAATTAGAAGGCAAGACACCCATTGTGCTGATATTTAAAAATAATTTGTCCCTTGATTGATTTGTAACAATTGCATTAAATTCTATACTTTATCTTTTTTGTCTTATTTATCCCATATTTGGCTTAATTGGCCAAACATGGCCATTGCGCCATAAACCCCCAAACCAACCATCAATTTCTAAACGTCACTTTCTTTAACTTCTCTCTCAAACTCTCTTACTGTAGTTTTCAGTTAATTATGAAATTGGATATTAATTATGATATGGAGGTACGCTGATTTTAGTAAGATACTCCGAAATTGATACATCCGTTTTGTTTTTGATTTCATTTGAATTGTGAACAAAGCTAATAACTAAATCGTCTACCACGCAAAGAAAAATAGCCCGTTGTGTTGTTCCCAATGCTACGTTAATTAAAATACCTACCTACCACACAAAGAAAGGAATGACCCCGAAATTACCGAAAGGATGACTCGAAGACTCATTGATCTCATAAATTAGTTTCATACTCTATTCGTAACTCCTCCCCTTGTCATTTTCTTTAGGTATTTTAAATAACTTCGTACTGTAGCAACACAACGGGCTATTGACGACGGTCCGGGATCAATCTCAACTGGAAAGATCCGATGATAACACCATGTAATTTTGAACCGCCTTTGGCAAAAGAGAAATGACTGAAAGAAACGAATTTTAAATTTATTATAGGACGAGAAATGTACCCAGATGATAGATAGGAAAATTTGAATCTTCTGAATCGATTTCCATCAAAATATATAAAAGATGCGACACAAATATTTTTTGGGGAGGGAAACTTTTTTAGTCCGGGATCAATCTTGAATGGAAAGATTCGAGGACAAGACCTCATCATTTTGAACCACGGTCAGATGACGAGGTCAATACCTGAGGTGCCCCTTCTCACTCTCTCCAAACTTCCACTCCATGCCACCGATAGAATACTTGAAGCCACCACAGATTTAACATGCAACAGTCCAGTTATATAAGTTTTGCGTTTAAGAAGGAGCTTGCAATACCCCCATACCCAACGGTCGTAGCATGAATCCAGTTTTGAGCTCGAAACTGGATCCAGGCAAAGACCGAACAAGCACGGAACACTCCGGCTGCTAATCCGTTGTTTTTCCTATCGGGCTACCGCTGTCCCCAAACCGAAAAAGACAAATTTCTGCAATACGTATTCTGCTCTTGCAATACCTAACAAAAAAATATTATCGCAGTTCCTTTTCGAACTCAGAATTAATTCCCAGAGGTCTCTTCTACCGAATACAATACAGGGCAGAAGGTTGTAAGGTTTCAACTCATAATGAAGGGTCCAGTTCAGGATAATTTTATAGGGGTAAAGAATAATGTGATTGGAATGTAATATCCACCTTTTTTAAAATGGAAAAAAATCTCAAAATATTTGTCAATTTTCAAAGTAGAATGTACAGTTGCGGAAGGAAACCTCCTCTATTTTATTTGTGCACTCTTCATTGTAGAGTAAATTCAGATACACGATTTGTGAAAAATACACGTTTGTGAGTGCTTAAACATTTCTACAGAATTCAATTCAATTAAATTTCATCTGAAAATTTTCGACGCGTACTCAGATCAACTGGATTAAATAGGCGTTCTGCCCGAATTTTTTTTTTTTTTGTAAAAGAGAAAAATAGAAAATTTAGGCTCACATTCGCAAAATCAATGATAAGGAAGCCCAAAAAGTATTGGAATCTTGTTTTATTTGCATATGGAAAGCAAATTTAATATTTTTGGTTCCTATGGTGTATAATTGTATGGAGAAGAAACACGAGGAACGCAATCCCAAGCACTTAGTTGGAACAGTAAAGCATGACGGTGGAGGTGTCCTTGTGAGGGGGTGCATGTCAGCATCAGGACTAGGTAAGTTGGTATTTATTGATTCCATAATGAATCATGATCTTTATTTAAATATTTTAATAGACAATTTAAAATTATCAGCCCAATATTTGGGTATTGGAATTTTTTTATCAAGAAAACGATCCTAAGCACATGGCTCTCAAAGTTTGCCTCTGGTATCTCTATAGTTGTCCACAAATTCTGAAAACACCACCTCACTCGCCAGATTTAAACACAATAAAACACATTTGGAAAGAACTGGAGGTTAGAGTACGAAGATACGACATTAAAACGAAAAGCGATCTAAACAGTAATGATTGAAGAATAGAGGAACATTGATGCATAAATTACAAACAAACTAGTCGACTCTATTCCCTGACGTTTAAAAGGAGTTGTGGATATGCTATAGGACATCCTACTAAGCACCAATTTACCGAAATATTACAATACTAGAGGGCCCGCCCCCTGCTCGCTAAAACTCGCCAACCCCCGGAGGATTGCTTTGCAATCCTTATTGGTTCGCTACGCGAACCTATGCTCGCTTCGCTCGCATCAATGAAGACATGTGTCCTAGCAGAAAGGATTGTTTACAAAATATGATATACCAAAGAGATATTTTTAAAATCTAAATTTGCTATATTACAGAAAATATATATACAGTACCCTGGAATCAGAATTCAAATGAAAATTTTGAGTAGAATTGTGAACGCTGCTTTGGAAATGGAATACCCAGCATGTTGTTTGTGTGTACATTTCCATAAAGCACTCTTGAGTCACCCACACTTTTTCATTCAGTTTGTTGTCGAAAGTTATAGTGCAAGCGTCTTGTTGAACTATAATTGTTGGCCCTGAAAAGGACCGTTTTTTAAATGGCCCTGAAATGATCCTCAGCTTTCTTTTATTTGTAATTTTAAACTGCAACAGCTCGACTAAAATTTTTTTTTCAATAAAATTTCATCCGATAACGTTATAAATTCAATTGAGGCGACTTCGTGGTAAACAAACAATCGTACGATGTTGCCAAGACGCGATAACAAATAACGTCTTTTTTGCGTGCCACGTAAGAGAATTATATATATAGATTTACTAATATGTTGAGATTTTTTTAAGTATACGAATACTTTTGTAAGGAAACTTTTTTGTTACTTTTTGATTAGTGATTTTCCAAAAAAAACAAAAACGTTTTACTGTGTTTTTTTAATGTTTTATGTAGATTTGTTAGGAACACAAGTATAAGATATTAAAAAATTATCATTCTGAAATATTCATTTTTATTTACGGATATAAAAGTATTTCATTGAAATTCGTATGTGTGGTCAAACACTTTTGAGAGCCACTGTAGGCCATTTCTATCCTGTCTTCAGACCAATCTGTAGCCATGAAAAATGGCACTCAGGCAGTCTTAAAAGTGCTCTTCGAAACCCCAATTTTGAAATCTAAAGTTTGTTTTTCTGCAATAAATGAACATGGATAAGGAAACACGTTCTACAGGGTTAACGTATGAGTTAACACATGGAAAGATCGCGGTCATTATTGTAGCTGTCGCGGTAAGAAACACGTTCTACAGAGTTTTTGTATTTGAGTTAACACAGGGAAATGTCGCGGTTATATTTTAGCTAGCGCGGTCATATTTGAAACCCGAGCAACGCCGGGTTATTCAGCTAGAGAGGTATAAAGTTTGTGTTCAGCTTTCCAGACTCGTATCGTTCTTCGAAATGCTCTTTCTCTGTCATGCTATATATTTTTTTTATTAAAAAGGCAAATAAAATCTGTATAGATTTTATTTAAAAACTGTATTTGTTATGGAATTGGAATCGTGAGATTTATTTTTGGATCGATTTATATAGGACTCTAAAGGCGCGTATGCATATGCGAGTCGAACCGTTCGTGAGTCTCTGGTTCTCATGATTTGGACCGGGTTTTGTGCTCCAAACGAACGGCTTGTGTTCTGCTCGTGTTGATCCGCTTCCTGTCGGTTTTTCGACGAACACAAAGGCGTTCATGGTTCAGATTTGGACGGCGTCGTGAGTAGTTCGCTGCTTTTCTTTCTGCTTGCGAACCTCCAAGCTCCATCATCATTACCGGAGGCTGACGAATGACTTCTTGGTGGTTGGGGTTGGTTCCTTCCTTTCCCATGGATCGCTGGAAGTTCGTTGTGAAAATAACTTCAACGAACGGTTCACGAGCGGCTCTTGAACGGTTCGGCTCGCAAATCTATACGCACTTTTATAAGACTGCAGAATTTGAGCTTTTCAGCACGATACATTTTTACACTGTTTTAAATTCACTTATCTCAATTTTTAATTTGCACATGAAAAAAATGACGTATCGCAAATGCTATTATTCAGAAAGTCGCAAAGAATGTTTGGTTTTGTCTGTTATATAGGTCGTTTTCCCCCCAACCCTCGAATTAAAACCTGTCGACCTGTTAAACTTCGAAAAATCTTTTTACATAAACAGAGCTCAAAAATATAAAATCTGAGGAATTTCCCCTGAGTTTCCAGGCTAGATATATTTTCTGTCAATATCATTCTTTGAAAATTAATTCAACTTTAAGATTGATAAAATTGTTTACTCACAAGAAACATGCTGCAAACAGATGAAACCATGAAACTTGGGAAAAATTACCTCCCTCCAAAAGTTATTTATTTTATAGTTAATTTTTCCAATTTGAATAAAAAATCGTTTGCCATTTGAAATTCTCAGACACTTTATAATTCCCTTAATTTGATTCACATTTCAAGGATGCTTAAAAAAATGAAAATTTCTTCTGCAATCCTTAAGAATGAATTCTGTTAATTACAAAAAAGCAGAAAAAAAAGAGCCTCTTTCTTTTTGAGCCTTCCAAAAAGGCAACGTCTGTCAAGAATTATTGTTGAATGTGAAAGTTTTACGAGCTGATTTTTTTATGTGTGATAATTTTGGCGCTACTTTATTTTTATTTCAAGCGAATAGCGCCATGTGGCGCTGCTTTCAAATCAATGGTAACCTTTCAGCCGCCATATTGTCTGTGGTATTGGACAGAGCCAGTGTGTTATAGCGAAGCGAAGTGTTGTGTTATTGTAGAAGCGTGACGTAATTCTATGTTTTTATCTATGTATCGTCTGCCAATATTTTCGCCCCATTTTAGTTTGTAGTGATCGGTTTGTTGTGATCAGCCTCCGGCATTCAAAAATCAAAATACGTTACTCAAAAATTTAGAATCGTGGCGCTTACGCCAGCCCTGTGGCCAAATAACTACTTTGACATCGGAGGTTTGGCCATGCCTGTCCGAAAACAAGGTAATGAGCGATATGGATATTGTGAAAATTGTGTTTTTTTACCGGTATTATAGGATCGTGTGTCAAAACATCGCCGTATGCTTCGAAATGTGTGTGTGAAGTGATTCGATCGCACTTCATGTGGTTTGTTGCAGCGATCTGACATCGCTCTCAACACACCCTTATTTTTCAAAATAGAATGTCAGTTTCATTATTTTGTGGCATTATCTGACAAATGATGAGTGATATAATTCGACCATCAGAAAAGAAGAGTAACAGAATACGAATTGTGTGCATTTGCTGTGAGAAGTGGAAGTGTACGAATTACATATGATCGCTTATAACCATATTCTGGTGTTACCAAGATTTATTTCATGTCAAATAATGTTTTTGATGATATTTCTATCTTTACTGTGTTTTTGATTACAACTTGAAACGTCTTCAGTGCAAGAAATGTGCATTATCGTATAGTGGAAACGCCGGTTAAAACAAATGCTAATTTAAACGCATGAACGATTTTTCATCATGTTGGCATAACTCTTTCAAGTGCATAGCATTGATAAAGAATTTTGGTCTTTGTAAAAATGATATCTCAAAATTATGATGCTTATTGCGTTATATGCATATTTCTCACTGATGTCATTCATACATACATGCTTATAATTTGTAATATTTATGTTAAATTAGATTCGTTTTGCGAATCTCTCTTTTAAAAAAATTAAAATTCATTTAGTAAATTTCACTCAGACCATCAACTACTTTCATTTTTTTTGGTTGCAGCATCTCTTGTTGATTATTAATTAGTGAGACAGCTGTTAAGGATTTTTATTTTAGGTTATAAGTACATTCTTGGTGTGCCTTTCCACACAATGTTTTAAACCAATAGCTTTTTTTCGATATTCTTTCCTTATTAGAATCGCGAAAGTTGTAAGCTTTGGGGTTCTTTCCTATGATCTAACAACAATTTTATAAGATACTTTTTGTACATTTGGCTTCAAGCATAACGCATGGATTTTTTGTCTTTCAGGCATTAGATTTTAACTTCCTGATTTTTGATAAGCAGCGAAATCTTAATCTGAATCCAAATAATCACAATATACTTCTCTGACATACACGTTATGTTAATTTCTTTCGAAATCATATCATTACTACCTGTTTCTCTAGAAGGATTACTTGGCATAATAAGTGAAACTTGATTTATATCTAAAACGTATCTTAAAGTTACTTTGTTTAAAACTTCTAATTTTTTGAAATATTTAGAATTTCATTTGAAGGTTAGAACATAACTTATATTTTGTATTTTGAAGATATGTGATAACACCTCGTATTGTTTTTACTTTGCTGTCTATTTGTTGATAATCTTTGGCTACTTTCTGAATGATCATCTACATTCCTAACATTTAATGTTAATGTTTTTTTGAGAAAAATAAATAATTAGTCTGATAAATCATTTTGAAAATATCTGATTCTCTTATTGCATGCTGTAAGCTCCTTTCTTTCATTTGTGAAATTTTAAATCTTCTGTGAAAGTCAAAGTTTCAAAGCAATAAGTTCTGTACACAATGTTAACACAAAGCATCAGTCACATGCTTGAAAAATTTGCATTCAGTTTTTCCTATGAATGTTAAAGTTTTAATTTGGAAACAATAAGCTATCTTGTGAGTCAAGACAATGATAAATTGTTTTATTTTATCTATCTGTATAAAAAGATTTAGCTTTAGGCAATTTAAATCTGATAAAGGAAGGGTGTTTTTATTGAAAGCTACTATTTGGTCCTTGGGTGATATATTGAACAACCTCATGTATAACCGTAGAATAAAATCTGGAAGTTATTTCTGTATTATGTATGCTCATTCATTGAAATTGTACTAGTTTGAGGTTTTGAGTAACATATGATTCATACATGACACCCATGTATTGTTACAACAGAATTAGATGACTGTTGCAGATACTTGTTGAGGGTGGTGTTGCTGTGTAGTGACCCCTCTCATTGACATCCCTCCACCGTCAGGGTGGAGTGACATCTTTAGTGTACGGTTATCATTTATTTACGGTTAGTAGTGACATGTGTACGGTTATCACAACCCCAACTGATCTTCTTCCCTTTCATTTTTACCCTTGCCTACTTTTCTGCCTTTTGCTTTCTCTCTCATTGTGTTGATGCAGCTTGGCCAAATATGGTTCTTGTGCCTTTAAAGCTGAAAACAACTATTGACATCCCCATGTTTGTGTGCATTTTTCGGGTGTAGTGCATCTAGTACAGTTTTTAATCTTTTGTTTACAAGTTCAGATGAGAATAAAAACCAGATCAATGGGATTTGGAAGGCCAATGTGCTCAGTCGAATGTTTTGAAACTGCTGGGAGCTCGCAATATCAAATTTTTTTATCTGTGTATGCAGTGCATATATATATACATATATTTTATATATATATATATATATATATATATACATATATTTTATGTATATATATACATATTATATATATATATATATATATATACATATATTTTATATATATATATATATACATATATTTTATATATATACAAGCATATATTTTACTGCTTGGGGCCCCCCCAAGCAGTAAAATATATGGGGTCCTGAAACTCAAGATAAAAAAAAAACGTTGCAAGAAAACTTTCATTAAGTTATTAACAAAAAGAAAAATTGTCACAAATTTGATACCATAACACATTGAATAAATTTATTAAATTAACAGATTTTTGACATGAATTTCTTTCTTGCTATATTTCTTGCAAATTAGTCAGTGTTAATTTGGTTAATAATGTTTTGCTCTATAATGTTTTATCTATTTTCCAGAATGGCCATATTAATTGATCTTTCTTCTCCCATAATACTCCTTAAATATTTTTTACACGCTTTAAAACAGAACAATCTTTCTCCTGATACATTAGATAAGGGAATTGTTAAAAAAAAATTTGAATAATATTTCAACATTCAGAAATGTGCAAGACATTTCTTGGAGGCTCAATAGATGTCTGGTGTGGTTTTTATGGTGCCCTCGTTTTCTTTTAGAAATATTAAAAAATGGTCAAATTCATCTTTCAAAGTACAAAACATCAATGTAATTTTTGGAAATATCGTTCAATTTTTTTTATGGTGTTCTTTTTTTAAATTCTGTCTTGGTGTTATCACATGACATGAAATGCTTTGACAATAAAATGTTCTCTCATTGTAAATTCATGTCTGACTTCTTTGTTTTCATCAAAAAACTTTTTTCCTCTATTTGTTTGCGAGTTTATCCATCTTCTACATTAAATGATAGGCCTGATAAATCAGTTGCTTTTTTTAACTAACTGTAAACTCCCAATATTATGTTTTGTGCCAGGAATTCCAAATTTCTTGTGTTGATTTTTATTTAGTAACATATGATAAAGGTTTTTACAACAAATTTTATGCTAAAGATTGCATATAAAGTAACAAAAAGTGTGTCCAACAATTACTTTAATAGTATTATGTAGCTATGTTTGTTTTTAATAATATACTAATTTTGTAAGTCACAATCTATTTTTTGAGTATCAATAAAAGTTTATTTGTACTTATTTTCTTTCAGAAGCCCATCGGGCCTTAGAGCTTTTAGAGGAGTATCATTGTAAACTTAATAAACCTCAAGACAAACAGCTCAGAAATGCCATAGAGAGGGTTATTAGAATATTTAAAAGTCGTCTTTTTCAAGCTCTGCTTGGTGAGTATTCTATTGCTCTCTAATCAGTCTACTCTTTGCAATGAATTTGAATGTAATGAATATTCGGTTGTGCCAAATTGAATGATTTGTTTGAACTGTGTATGTTATAACAATTAGCCAACCAGCACATAGTATTTGTGATGGCAGTGTGCGTACTCACATTAAAACTAATTTAAATCTATTTGGTATTAATATAAGCATCAATATGCACATTTCATACTTCCAAATGAAATAAAAATTGCTAAAAATATAAAACAGCATTTTGTTTAAATTTTTCAAATGTACTTACTGGTGTGAATTCTCATATCCAATAAAATGCAAAGCAAAAAGCTCACACCTCAATCATGTTACCACAGTTAGTTTCTGAATGTCCTCTTCAATTGTATGTCATTCACTTCTTCAAAGCCAATTTCTGTTCCTTTGTAAGAATGGACTTAAATGTTTGATTAGTGGGTATTGAATTGAATTATTTTCTGTGTAAAAAGGTTATTTTATCACTACTGAATGTTTCAAAACCTTTTTATGTTTACTTGCTCATCTGTAAATGTCCTTTTAATCTTAAAATTTTTGAATTGTACACTACTAAATGTTACTGAATTGTAAAATACTAAATCAACAACTTTAATCTTTTTTGAATAGTTAGGTTGAAGGGTTTTGTCATAGTTTTGATTTAAGAGTGGTATACTATCAGTGCTTGATTGACCTAGTCTGCGTTTGTACAACTGTCAACTAAGCTGAAAACCATTAACTCCCCTCGCTTTCCACCAGTTCATCCACTCCACAGTACATGTAGTTTGTCGTTATCGTCCCTAAAAATGAACTCGGAACGTATGGCACTTAGAATGTCGTTGCATAAGTGATTTCTAGTTACTAAACCACAGTTGAAAATGTGGAGCTCACATTATGATATGATGCCTCTCAAGACAATACACCTCTGTTTGGTAATGTTTACCTGATGATACCATGTTTCCACCTCTTTCCAGATCACCTGATGTTCAAAATAATTTATTAGACTGAACCAATTGTTATCAGTGAAGAGTACTGTACCCATAGCTGTATGATCCATTTCCCCCCTCCTTACACCATTGTAAATAATGTCTCTGATGTGTAGGCATTAACGGGTTGCTACATCGTGGTTGTTGGGCAAATAGTCCATTTTATGTAGACACCTGGCAGCCATTGAACCTAGATACTGTGCATTCTGAGATAATCTAATATTGCTTTACAATATTACCTACAATCTGGCTTGGATCTCTTTTGGCCTGTAGGACTATATATTGGTCATCCCTTTGTGTTGTTTTCCGTGGATAATCAATCGGCACCAACCTTTCTAACAGCTGTTCCTGTTTTTAAAGTCTTACACACATGTGAAACAATGCTGTGGGTGATACTAAACTCATTTGCACTACTCCCACTGTGCCCTTCCTCCTGCTTATCAAGTATTCAACCACTCATAGTCTAAATATATCCTAGTAGACCTTGTATCATCTGTAACACAATAGTACTTAAACCTCTTACGACAATGTACACACTCACTTTCCACCTCAAAGAAAAGCTGCTTTTAACAAGTTTAGAGCTGTCACTGCATTTTCGTCATAACTTTTCGGAAATGTACGTTTGGATTGCATATCTACCAATCAGCTTTCGTTATGTTAGTTGCACCAAGGTTTTGTTTCAGTTTTCGGATTCAATCTCTCATGTACTGTAGATCCTTACGTTTTGCATACCTATGTAGTAAATTACCATTTTCTGCCATCAGAATTTACCAGTAGCAAAATAAAATTCCTTACCCAAAACAAACAAGCCCTGATCCTAGAGCAACCGAATCCACTTATATTTATTTCAGAGGGAGCAGTTTGCTTAATGTAGTGTGACATCATGTACGGAATATGTACCACAAACTGCAGAAACATTGCCACCACCTATATTTTAGTTTGGAATAAAAAGTCTCTCAAACGACCTGCTTATTCAATTCAAATGTAAAACGTGAATGACAAATGAAAACCAAAATTTGTGGCGTGTTTTTTAAGTAAGTACCATTTTGAGATATTGCAGCACTGAGGTCGTGGTTCTGCGCATGTGCACTAATTACTTTCATCTATTGACTAACCACAGGCGCCATCACAGAAGCATTCGTTCGAATTTACGTTTGTTTATGCATATTTAAAATTTCTCAGACTATTGAAAATCCTGCTTATTGTGAATAACGTGCTGTCATTAATTTCGTAAATGCAAAAATGTGAACGCGGCGGAAATTCACCGACACATTAGTGAAGTGTATGAAGAAAACGTCATGAGTGCTGGAATGGTAAGAAAATAATGAAAAGTTGATGAAAAAGTTTGAGAAACAGATGCTATGATTTTCATCATTATCTAATGAGTTCCTCATGTTTCAAGAAGTGTTCTCTATGAAATTGTGACAGAACGTTTATTTTATTGGAAGATGTGCTCATGCTGGGTTCCAAACATGCTGATACATTTGATTTGCACAAAACAAATCGTTTTGACTTTCCTCCAGAGGGAAAATGTTAAAGGGGATAAGTTATTAAACCAAATTGTCACTGGTGACAAAACATGAGCAGCTCACTTTATACCAAAATCATTCATTATCAACCAAGAAAAGGAAGTCCCAAATATCATTTGCACTGTGTTGCCATGTGTATGTCGGCCGTGCTGCGGTGGTTAAGCAAAGCAGATGGAAGCTTTCTGTGAGGATGGAATTCAGAAGCTAGTCGTATGATATGATAAGTGCCTTAATATAGGTAGCAATTATGTTGAAAAGTAGATTAAGGTCCAGGCTTTCATGTAAAAATAAAATTATTAAAAAAAAATTGTCCTTGTTTTTTTTTAATATCAAAACGGTACTCTTACTTAAAAAACATGCCTCGTAAAACCTTAAATATATTTATTTAACATGCTTTTTATGGTATACTTTTAACATGAAATGTATCAGGATACATATAGGGTTTTGATAGACAGACAGCTAGTCCCTTTGAATTTACTAGACTCTTGACTATCAATACTTAGTTATTGATTGACTTTAACACACTTGTCTATTTTGCATAACAATATAAATGGGAAATAAAAGTTTTTCTTTCATTAAGATGTACTTTGCATCAATTGTCAAATCACAACTGTATTGTAATTTTCAGTGGTAGCTTGTTATTTGAACAGAAGTACTGGAAAGTGTTGACAGAACTATTTTTTAAATTTGTGTACCATTAACAGTAAATTAAATGAAAATGTAGTTGAACAGTAATTTGAAAATCTAATTATATTCATCATGGGATGCATTATTAAATTTGCCATTAATTCAAATTGAATGGACGGAGTCTTAAAAATTAGTGAGGTTCTAAATGATTAAAATTACATATGCTACATCAATGATGACTGATAAGATCATTCTTAATGCATTTTGTTTCCCACTAAAATAAATTTTCCCAAAATTCTATTATGTAGATGGGTTTTTAAATATGTCTTGTCAGACAGAACTCGGACATTGTCATAATGAATAGTATTGATTTTTAAATTGTTTTGTGGAATGCCGATAAGGAGTGTTTAGATTTATAGATAACCGCACATCTTATCAAAATCCGTTTTGCTAGTTTTTGAATATTTAAAAGAAAATATTTCCTTATTTAAGTAAAACATTAAAAATACAATACTAAGGATTGAAAAATTTTGACTGGCTATATTTTAAAATATGTATGTGTTAGGGAAATTTAGCTACTTGAATTGATTATATTAGTCGGATGAAGAATTTAAATATGGAGATCAGGTGTAGAAATAAGATAATTAATTTGTATTGACAAATTTGGATTTTGGTTTGGACACTGATTGAATTAAATAAATTATATTTTAAATGTACAACAGAGGTATTGGATTTAATAGCTGAAGTGAAGACTAACATGAACAGCATGATTAAAATTAGACAACTGATTTAAATAGACATGATAGAAATAGGAGATGAGACGAATAATTCATGTGCTCAGAAAACCAGTCCCGGACGATGTGAGCTGTGTGAACAGGGTCTTTGTTGTCTTGGAAGACACCATCACCATTAGGGAACAAAGTTTGTACCATGGGATGGACTTGATCGGCCAAAATGTTCTTATAATCCTTGGCTTTAATGTGCCCTAGCAGAGTAATCATAGGGCCCACATAAAACCACGATATTGCTTCCCGAACCATCACAGAACCCCTCCATGTTTCACTCTTTGCAACACAAAGACTATATTATAAGCTTGGGATGGCATTCGTCAGAAGTAAACTCCGCCAGAAGAGGGAAATAGTGTGAAACAAGACTCATCTGACCAAATTACTGCCTTCCATTGCTCCTTAGTCCAATCTTTATGATTTAAACACCCTTTTTCCTGTTACAGGCATTAGCATCACTGATGAATGGTTTTTGAATTTCAGCTCGGTCAGAAATACCCTGCTTATGGAGCTTCCTTATTGTTTTAGTACACACAGGGTTTGTGAGCACGACATTCATTTCAGTAGTAACTTTAGCAGCTATGGTCTTCTTATTTTTAGTCATAATCCTCCTTAACGATTGTCTGTCCACGATCACTCAACTCACACTTTCGTCCGCGTTGTGATTTAGCGGAGACTGTTTTTCCTCTTTTCAAATATATGGATAAATCTTAGATACAGTACCTCTTTAAACACTTCAGCTAGCTTGCTTACGGAAGCACCCACCAGACGAGCTCCAACAATTTGCCCACATTTGAAGTCTGTTAGTTCTGACATGATGCAATTACAACTTCACAGAACAGTGCGACTCAACTGCGCAGCGTATTTACAACGTCAGTAGGCCAAAACACCAGCGCCACCTACACATTTCACTAGAATAAACATTTATTTTCAAGCATGCATTTCACAAGGTGTTCCCATTCCAACCCCTGTATATATAAATTAAAGTCATTATTATTCTGACTTATCACACTTGGAATAAATAAAATAGGCTCGTGAAACACTTCAGCTAGCTTGCTTACGGAAGCACCCACCAGACGAGCTCCAACAATTTGCCCACATTTGAAGTCTGTTAGTTCTGACATGATGCAATTACAACTTCACAGAACAGTGCGACTCAACTGCGCAGCGTATTTACAACGTCAGTAGGCCAAAACACCAGCGCCACCTACACATTTCACTAGAATAAACATTTATTTTCAAGCATGCATTTCACAAGGTGTTCCCATTCCAACCCCTGTATATATAAATTAAAGTCATTATTATTCTGACTTATCACACTTGGAATAAATAAAATAGGCTCGTGAAACAGACACTCAAGAACCAGCTAAGGATGTTGAATAAGCTCGCCTGAGGGAGAAATTAGAGAAGAGATAATGTGCTTGGGCATAGCATAAGTTGAGTTAGAGCACAGAGCCACTGTTTTCATTATGAAACTGTCAATCAAGAACAATGGATCTGTGACAGATTTCCTCGATATCTGTTGAAGTTTTTACCTGTGTTTTCAGTTTTGCTTTGAGATGTTTTCTTGAAACTATGGTTTTCACTGTGATATGAATTTTTTAAAAGTTGATTTTCCTTTTGAAAACAATTGCATTCATTTAAAACTTGCATAATGGTATTCAGTATTTTTTTATCACTTCTACTTGCTCTTGTTCTGTATAGTTAATTAACTTTTAGTATTAAACCAACAGTCTCTTTCCATCTAGTCAATTTATTTTTATTCTAATTTGTTAATGATTATGAGTTAGTATCAGTTCATAGTACTGAATAAAGAAAACACTGATTGGCTTTCTGGTTTGACTCTTCAATTAATAAAGTCATGTCAAATGATAATTTTATTTATTTTCAAAATACAATATTGTAAAGTAGTAAGGTATGTCGCAATAGTTCAATTTCTGAGCAAATGTTTTTATAGAACAAGATATATTAAGTTTTTCTCTAAATAGGTTGTATTATAATTTCTTAAAAAATGTGCAATTACAATTGTAAAAAAACCACATATGTAAAGGGAAACCTGTTTTTTTTTTGTTATGTTGTTGCTATGAATGCATTCAGAATTTTATGCATAGCACATTTCACAAAGAAGTTTCTTAGTTATTTACTTAAAATTCCCTTGTAAGATGCGTGGAATGTTTTCAAATCTCTACTATTATAAAAGGAAGTGTCTGCGTGACCAGACAAATCTATAGGACTTAAGTAATGAATTTTCACACACAGGTAGTTCTAATTTTATGTCAATTTTGTGCGAAGCCCGAATTTTAAAATTTAATTTAGAACAATTTAAAATTAATTTATTGGCATTTGTTTTCCTTAGCATGGCAACAGTGTGAAAAGATCGCAGATTCTAAATTTATTTTTTCTTTCATTTCCTGAGCACAAATAATTCCAGTGAAGCAAAACAAACAAATAAAAATTTTTGACTGGCGTTTCTTTTTTTTCTTCTTTTTATCTTTGCGATTGTTAAAGATAGAGTAAAAATTTCAATGGATTTGAATTCTGCGGAACATTTTATACCAGATCGATACCTGGTAGTCCCAATTTTATGCGAATTTTGTGGACACGAAAAGAATTGTCATGGTTGATGCTGTGCTGGACTGCTAGTCAGTAATATTACCAGAACATAGTTATAAAAATACCATCTTTCAATGAATACATAAAAGCTGTCTAAGCTATTAAGATTTTCATTTTTTATATCACACTAACAATTCTTATTACATGAATTCTAAGTGCTGAACACAGGATTCAATATTTATTAAATAAATTGTATTTAAAGTCTCTTGAAAGATTATGTAATGTCCGTACCCCCGAACAATTATGTATGTGCAGAGAAAATTCCTCAAGAATACCATTACACAGCATTTGGTATAGATGACACTATAAATCCCTGGAATGAAGGATTTTATAGATGTCAGGGTACTGTATCCACCGAGAGTATATTTCTCTGTAGGGGAGGGTATATTCTGTTTTAAATAATACTTGAGAAAAAAGTGTATACATGAAATATGCTTTACTTGGTTTTTGCTAATGCCTGTCAAATCTGAAGTGTTTGAATTATAATGGCACTACAAGAGTGGAGTTTTAACTACTTACAAATACAAATATTGACGACCAGCTACAGGCTCGAGCCCAACAAGGCTGGTCCTTTGTTTATGAATTCCCCAATTCCCACTGACTATCCAATTGTATCTTAAATTCGTACACTCCCTTTGAATTAACTATATTTTCTGGCAACGCGTTCCAACTGTCTATTACCCTATTAAAATAGTAGTTTTTCCTTAAATCCCGATTAAAATGTGTCTTATTCAATTTATACCCATGACCCCTTGTTCTGTTATCCCTATTGAAATTTAAGCCCTCTGTGTCCCCTTGTTTTACCAACTTGAAAAGCTGAATCAAATCCCCCCCTCCTTCTTCTTTCCAGTGTATACATGTTTAGCTTACTTAAACGTTCATTATAGTCGAAATTTGCTAGACCCTTTATTATTTTTGTAGCTCTGTGCTGAACCCTTTCAATTGATTATATGTCCTTTCTCATATATGGAGCCCAGAATTGTACAGCATATTCTAGATGTGGTCTTACTAAACCCTTATATAACGGCAAGATTATATTCTTATCCCTTGAAGTTACAGTCTTTTTAATAGACCCCAATAACCTATTAGCCTTTTTACCCGCAGCTGACCCGCTTTTTACCCGCATTGGCATTACCCTGGTGCACAACAGGAGATGGGTTCAAGTTGGTCCTCACATTCAAGGCACAACCCCTTTTTCATGGCCACTCATTCACTCTAGAAATCCCTGCCTCACCCTGAATTAGCGATTAAAGAAAGATAAAAAAGTTCACCATTTCACTGATCTGGGGTATGGTTTTAAAAATAGAGTTGTAAATACTTGTAGAGAGATGTATATATAGTAGAATATACATCTCTCAAAGTAATCATCTCTCAAATGTATTCGATCAGAGTATATGTATAAAATTGTGTATTTATGGTAGTCCAATATAGCCTTTTCCTCCATAATCGATTGGAAATGATGTAATTTACACTAAACCTGTTGCCAACCCCCCTCCCCCCCCAAAGGGGCAAGTGAACTGCCACCGGTGGTTAAAGCTGAAGTTTTACACAGCTGCAACGTAGTATAAAACTACAAATACTTTAATTAAAAAAAAAAATTGTTCATCCTCGCTGCTGTGAGGGTTGCTATGGAGTGGTTTCATCCATCATCCGAAATGGATATGTTATAGCTGTAAATAGACCAAGTTCTATCTTGGCAGTTGTATGTTTGGCTCTGTACAAGTCTTAAAACAGAATAATACAAACGGCAGAAAGTATCAAAATAGGAAAATGGTTCGTGGCAATTATGGAAAGTCAGTTTTCCCTTTGTGTAATTATAGAAAAATATGCATTAATCGATAGATTTGTTCAAATAAAATTGTATAGTAATCATTTTGCACAAAACGCCGTTTTTTTTAAAGTTAAATCCATAAGCTTTTTTGCCTGAGGAAGAATTCGTAATTGGTTTTGAATTTTAGAAACATAAAACAAAGTCAAATGAAATGAATAGTTTGATTGAAAACATTTTTTGGCAAGCTTTCCTATCAGACTGAAAAATGTGTTGATAAATATATAGTCTGTAAATACGTAATCGAATCGGCTGGTATTATTAATCATAAATGTAGCGCCTTCTAATTTTACCAATTGCGACATTTAGCTTAAACGAATCACTTGCTAATCTAGGGTATTCGATCAGATTTTCTGTTTTCTTCAGTGCGCCTAACTTAATCACTAGTTTGGACAACTGAAACTGATTTTCTCTTGAGTTATGGTGTATTGTCACGCCACAAAAAGTATTTCCATGGTGCAGGAATTTATGACGTAGCGCGTTTGAATGATATTTATGAAAATCGCACAAAAAAACGAAGTGAAAATCTGGAAACGAAATTATAAATCAGTTTTACGTTCTTTTAGATTGCTTATATTTATAATGAACATTTAAGACTCCACTATGTTTATTGTTCTACGTATACTGTAATCTTTTTTGTTAACGCAAGACCTTCGTCGATGCCAAATGATGACAAATTCCAAGAAGCTACATTTCACAGTAGTTGGCAGGTGTAGCATACATCTAAGATCAAGTTGCTGAACTATTGTATCTAGGATGAGTTATTTCCTCGGTTCCAGATATAATGTGTTTTACTACCAGTGTATCCTTCGTTTTTATTTGTTTCGTTTAGGAATCTAATAAGGCTTGCTTAGCACATGCCAAAGTTTGCTATCACAAAATTATTATGAGTGTGCATTGTTTATTTGAGTTCAAAACTGCATTTTGTTGATCGATTATCCTGAGAAATATTTATTAAAATTTAAGAGGGAAGAGATAGCGGCTGTTCCATGACGTTGGCATGGTGCCAGCGGCGGTGCCTACAGTGGATTTGTGCCAAAAAAGCTGTTTTTCTTTGCCATATTGACCGATTTCATTGTAGTTCAAGCGCACGAATGTTGATGTTGCTTCTCGTCTCGCAGTTGAAACTTCAAAAAAGTTCAATTGAACACAATATTTTTGACGCTCTTCTGTCTTTTTGGTTATGCTTTTGCACATTTTTTTTTTTGCGAGAGGCACGGTGAAATGTATTTGTCATCACTGTTTTGGTGCCTTGAGTTTTTTTTAAGAGGTGGGTTTGTGTTATGAACACACTTCTGAAAATGTCAGTACACTTCTTGCTGTCAGTTGGGTTGTTTTCAAGATTCGGCTTTTTCGACAGTTCTGAAATGAAAGATCATTCAGCTCAAGTTCGAAGAAAAATCTTGTGCAATAGAAATTTATGTTTCCAACCTAGACATTAAAAACTTTCCAAGAAAAGTCAATGAACCCAATCAAAAAATTTACCTCTAGTTAAAGTAAAATATGCTTTAAAGGTTAAGGCATACCCATGAAAAAAAATTTCCTTCTATTCTGAAATCGAGGGGCCAGAACACATTGCGTAAAAGTAATTTTTAAAGGGTCATAATTATTACTATGGTTTAGTATTTTTAAACACAATTAAAAAAAAAAACACGTCGAAAAAATATTTTACTTTCACAAATTATCTGTTTTGATGAGCCTACGTGGCTCAGTGATTTTGAAATTCGTATATTTCTTTCTCTTGTATGTGTCGTCATCTTTCCACGGTACAAAATTACGTGGTGTCCTCGGGTTTTTCCCTTGGGGATTGATCTCCGACCTTTGCCAATAGCCCATTGTGATGCTCCATTGCGACGTAAATTAATTTCTTACCTCCTTTCTGTGTGAATAGGTAGTGTAATTAATGTAGATGGAGTCACAATGGAGAAACTCAGCGGGCTATTTCTGTGTGAATAAAACGTTACTTGTGTGTGTATTGCTCAAAAAAGAGTGAATTATGCTTTAAAGGTTGAGGCACCCATAAAAGAAAAAGGATCACCTATTTAGAAATCGAGGGGCCATGACACATTGAAGAATAGTGATGGTAAAAGGTCATAATTATTCCTATGGTTTAGTATTTTCTGACTTGCATTTGGCCCAGCTTGGCTAAATATGGCCCTCGCGCCACACAACCCAACAAACCATTAATATTTTGCTGGTTTTGTCACTTCTGGGAAGAGGATCCTTGTACTTCGTTTTTAGTTTTGCGCATTTACTCGTTTCGTATTCATTCATCCAATGATTTGCTAAAATAGTGTTTATTTTTTGAAGGGGCCCACTGAAACCCAGTTGGTAGAGTTGCGAATTAGCAACCGTAGTGTTGCCAATTCGAAATTCGAGCCAACCGCAGACTGTCTTTTAGGGAGTGGGGTTGGTGCACGGTATATCTGTCCTTTCAAATATCCCATGTTGGTGTGATGCGAATTTCGGGGAGTGGGGTGACAGCTCAGGTATTGACGTCGTCATTTGAAAGTGGTTCAAAATGACGAGGTGTTGTCCCCGGATTTTTCCAGGACCGCCGACAGTAGCCCGTTGTGATCTATTGCGATATAAATTCAACTACCTATTTTTTTATTTTGAGGTATACGAAACATCGCTTTATTTGGGCTGGTTCTGTTTACCGAGGAAGAGGTCTAAGAATTTTGTGTCAGCAGCAACCAAGGTAAATTGTCGAATGTGACACTCTTCAGGAAATAATAAGGACAATAGCTGGGTTGGGTTTGGCCATGCTACGTCTGATCAATAACATCAAGTAAATAGACATACACAAGATTTTTTTGATACAGAAGAGAGAAACACCCAGGGAGGAATACAGATACAATTTGTTTGCTTGTAAGATTTGCAAGTGTAATTACTTTCATGTCGCTGTATTGATGAACCATCAACCAATTAAAACATATTCTTGTTTGATGTGTTCAATTTTTAACGTTTTCATTGAAGAATTTTGCGATTTTGCAGCAGTGGGTTGTGGCTTAGTGGGTTTGCCCACTGCTCGAACTCTACGAGTTGTAGGTGGCGTAGGTTCAATTCATCCCTGGTATATTTCTCTTCTGTGTAGATAAAATTTTGATTGTATATGTACGTCCAGTACATGACGTATTTCTTGTGTGTACTTGATTTTGTCTGACTTGTGTCTGGCGCAGTATGACCAAAGGGCCGTGGCATGACAATAAATAACTAATCCAACCAACCATTTCATGACGTTTTCTGTCGTGTGTTTGGCGCAGGTTGGAAAAATATGGCGTTTGCTCCACACAACCCAAACAGCTAGTTCTAGCTCTTTATATTTACCCCTTCTGTTTTAATATAATGCCAGTTTTAAATTAAATTAATGGAACCAACATAGTAAAAATATGGGACTTATCCGCTCAGTAATAGCTCTCTATTTTAAATGATGTTTCACGCACGCATTTTGAATGCTGTTGCCACTCGTGGTGAACTGCATATGGTGATGAGAGACCTGAAACAAAAAAGGAAGCAGTATACAAGTACATTTCTGGAAGACGCCGTGGTTTGAACATTACAATCACGTAAGCACCCGCAGAACACCCCCTTACGCCAATGTAGGTCAACCGCTTCTTGGTAGCAAAAAAGGAAGTTACTCACGAAAATCGTGTATTCACGCACTGTCGAAGCAAAACGGAATCTTCGTGTATGCGTGGTCGGTGCTCATGCCAGGATTCATTTTGGAGGAGTATTTCGTGATACGTAAACTGTATTCCAAAGGTGGAAGGGGAGCCGTGTTTTTATGTGTGGAAGAGCAATACCTGTGCATTCGGAGCGTGGGTTGTTGGCAAGACCTGAGTTTTTGACGCGTTAAATGTTTTTTCTATCTTAAATATGAGATGCGTGTTTTGTTTTTGTCATTTATCTTGCACAGCCTTGTAGTAACGAATAGCCATCCCCCAACCCCGGTGGCGAGTTCCAAACTCGATCTACCCATAGACCGTCGTATACATCGGGTCTTGTGCACGTTAAATCTAACATGGACTCAAATATCCTCACGTTGGCTGGATGTGGATGTTAGAAGAGTTAGGTTCCAGTAGTGTTTTGACCTCATCATTTGAGCGTTGATCTAAAATATGAGGTGTTGATCACGGACCGTCGCCAATAGCCCGTTATATTGCGTCAGTGCGATGTTAATTCAATTACCAACCTATTAGCCCTTCCCTCAATATTTTTTTACAAAAAAGTGCATGCTGGAGAAAGTTTAATCAATGTTTATCGAAGTTTCGCTGATCAAACAGGTTAAATACCCGTCGGTGTTAACACGGGGCTTTAACTCTCTGAGGGGTTTACATGCTCACATCCATTCTGCAAACTGCAGTCTTTCCTTCATGACTTCCAACCAATTTTAACACTTGGGATGTTCTGATTTTAGGGGAAGGGTGTCGTGCGTCAAGGGTGTCGCACTCCCGAGAATACCCAAACGATTTTTTTTCTGCTTTCATCCCATTATCCTTCACTTCTCTCCTTTACGGCATTTTGTACTTGAAGTTGTCTTGTGTTTGGCCCAAATATAGGCCCTTGCGTCTTGCATTGGCTAAGAAACAATTTTGCTAAAAGCAGAAAGTATTAAGGATTTCCTTAAATTTTCCGGACTTTAAAACTTAACTTGCATTTTAGTATTTAACCCTTTTGAAAATTCAAGAAGTCTTTCAGTCATGTTATGGTTTATGCATATCTATTCTTTTTATGGGTTTTCTCCTTTCAACGTCCATGTTGTAAAAAAAAAAAAAAAATATATATATATATATATATATATATATATATATATATATATATATATATATATATATATATTTTTTTTTACACTGTAGAGCGTTAAGTTAGACCAATCACAACTGTCAACGATGACGTCCAGGGTATGCTAACCAGTATCATTTCTGTTTTCGCCGTTCAAAAATACAATAATAGTGTTAACAACAATTTCGATCACACTCCTCACAGGCGTGCCGTTTTTTGTTCTAATTGTATTTAAACTAAACAGATAAATCTTGATTAATGAAAGAACTCCTGTGATGGTTTTTGTTTCACGATTTCTGACATTGCTGATTTAAACCCACTTTTTTTTTAAAATCTTAGCGTCGTAACTGCCCTATAGTGGCCAGCCTTTGATGCAAAAACCCATTCCAAACTGTCTCCGGTTCTGGACTAGGAAAAATTCGGGTTTCTTTGAGTGACAAGGCATTTTTGTCTCGACGAGGTATCTCGTCAATGTCTAAACTGATCAGATCCTGATCTTTGGAGATATCTCTTCCAAACCACCTTGAGGGTTAATTTATTCCTCTTTCATCAACGGAAATCCATACGAATCCATCTGTGTGGAACTTGATGTTGATTGTACTCTTTACGTACTTTCAAAGCCGTGTAAGAAAATTTTCGAAATTAAAAAAAAGTTAAAAGTTTTGAAAGAACGAGAAGGAAGCTTGAATTCAAGACCAAATAATCTATGTGCACTCTTAGAATCAACTATAAAAAATACAATTTCCACATTAATAAAAAAAAAGTGATTTTCTTGAGCACAGTTTGTCCTTTTTCGCATAAAGCTTTTTAACGTGTTACCCGAGAGAATATTCCTGTTAACTCTATTGCTAAAAGTTACTCATAATCAACGCATTTCTTATTTTTATAAACAGTCTTAGTAAGATACTCGGCATGCTTATGAGAAAAAAGTTCACCAGCAGAAACAACAAACATTACATTAATTATGCAAATTAAAAGAAATTAGTGAACATGATTTTCGTTTTAAGTTCTGATAACATAATATGGTTCATTAAAAAGGGTTTGATAGTCCAGGGCTCCCCAAGGTTATAAGAAAGCTCTGAGAAGGCCTGATTTTTCATTTTAGTTTTGACGGGCCCTTAAAGAGCCTTAATATTAACTGAACGTCTTGAACTAGAAAAAAAGAAAGCTCATCAAAAATCGACGTCATAATGTTGATGGGTAAGGTAATTTTAATTTACGTCGTACTAGAGCAACACAACGGGCTATTGACGACGGTCCGGGATCAATCCCCTAAGGAAAAGATCCGACATAATATTGATAGATAAGTTAAAAATCGATGCTTTTAATGCTGGATAGTTGTCTTGACGAGGTACATAGTCATTTGTATCGTCACCAATAGCAGATTTTCAATATCACGTCATTAGAAAACCTAACAAATTTTGATCTCGTCAACTGACTGTAGTTCAAAATTACGAGGTGTTGTACTCGAAACATTCACTTCAGGATTGATCCCGCACCGTCACCAATAGTCACCCTGTGTGATGTAATTTCAACTACCTACCTTGATCTCGTCGTTATTAAAAAAATCAGCTATATCTTGATACGTAAATTTGTCAGACCTTGATGGACAAGATGTGTGCATCGAAACCGCTTCGAGGGTTACAACTGGGTCCGTGAGAAGTACCGTAGAAATTGTCTTAATTTTTGCTGCGTTTGAAGAGTGAGAACTTTATAGTCCCCATACCACCGCAAGAATAAAATAACATGAAATCCTCGCGCTTATCAGGCTGTGAAAAAATTAAGCTACAAGTCTCTGTGAAATATGAACAGTGAACCTCTTCAGTCAGTCCTTCGTGATGGCTAATGGGATGCAATCGCCTTTTCCCTAATGCACTTCACGCCGTATCGAATTCATATCCAGAGCAGTCACTGGATATCTTGAATTTTATATATATTCAAGTGTTGAAGAATGCTCCTAAGTATGTACAGGACCGTTTCTGAGGTATTAGCTGCTCGCGTGCAAACCTCTTTAATTCATCCCCTCTTTTCAGAAACATTTGATTTGCTTAACTTTCGTTGCGTCCAGCTCGTATCCAAAAAATTATTTAGGCCGCGGCAGCCCGGAAGAGTAGCGGCCCGGAGAGTTGCGAGTTTGAATCCAAGCAGAGTGCCATGTACGAAGGGGGTGGTGCACGTTATATCTGTCGTAGCCTCAAATATCCTCGCGTTGGCGTGGTGTGGAAGTTTGGAGAGTGGGGTGCCGGCTGAGGTGTGACCTCGTCATCTGATCATGGTTAAAAATTATATGGTGTTGTCCTGGATCTCCTCCTTAGGGGGGGGGGGATCCTGGACCGTCACCAATAGCCCGTTATGTTCCACATAATGATTTTCTGATTGTTTTCAGACTATTTGAGGCACTCGGAGGCATATTTTACCTATATGATTTACGAAACTTCGATTTTCTTTTATGTAACTAGCTGTAACATACATTTTTGATAGTTTTTTTCCAAAATCCTTTCGGGAAGAATGAGCTCCTTCGGCACTCCCCTGAATGTATTATGGCCATTGATGAGTGTTGTTTGACTATTCTTTAATGGTGTACAAAATATGCAGAGTACAGCTGAACTTTGGCATCATATAGAGACCATCTGGAATGCCATTCCTCAGCATGACCTATTATTTACAATTATTTTCCACTAAAACGCACACTAATAAATTTTTTATCTACGAAGATGCCGAAATTATCTACATTTTACGATGATTGTAAAAATGTTGAAAGATGCATCTAAGGATGTATAAAGAAGCCGCTGAAATTTACTTGGGTGCAAAAGATACTGAACCAAAAAATGTTTGCTTAAACTCTATTGACCATACTTAGAAGTACCTCCTTCTCGACTATCTTAAGAGCATTCCAGATAAATAGGCTATCAGAGTTTTTAGGCCGTATGATGTGCGTATATTTCCTTAAAAGTCATACATATCTTTAAAAGTCATGCATTCCCTTATATCAAAAGTCTGCGAAGCACTACTTTCAAAATTTAAAATTCTTTAATATATAGAGCCGAACTTTTATTTAAGACTGTTTTCCACTAAACCACCATAATTGGTACATTTTTTTTTACGTATGAAGATGAGTAAAACTATCTATTTTACCATGATTGTGGAAATGTTTAAGGATACAGAAAGGAATGATGGAAGACAGGAAGAAGGTAAAGGAAGCATTGAACCAAAAAAGGTTAAGTTACCCCTATTGGCCGAACTTGGAAGGACTGCTTTCTTGACTATCAGGGAGCATTCCAGATAAACAGGCTACTATATTCTTTAGGCAGTATGATGGGGATTGACTTGAAGCACAGCAAGTCTGCTAAACACTATTTACGCAATTTAAAATCCTTTATTATATTGTGTCGAACCTTTTTATTAACGATGTTTTTTCCACTAAAACGCACCCTATACTGTATTTTGTATGTACAAAGATGCTAAAACTGTCTATATTTTAATGTGAAAGAAAGGTTTATTTAAATTCGAGCTACATACTTTCAATCTACATCGAATTGATTCTTCCCGAGCAACGCCAATTATTCTAGTTTTCCCGAAGAGAGAGAGAAAGAATGTTTCTTCTCCCCTTCATACATTAAATTCCGTCTTCAAGGAGTCGGGGGAACTGCCCTTTTCTGATCGCGCCCTTCTGGAACGAGGGAAATCAGATATTTTTAACGTAAAAATAAGGCTACTTGCTGTGTTCTCCATCGAGATGGAAAAAGGTGCCTTTTTTGGATCCATTCTCTTGGAATGCAGCCATGTCTCGTAATGGCGTTGTGGTGGGAGAGAGCCTCCTCTTCTCTCTTATCTCCACATCCCTTATTGAATCCTTGCCCAGTGTGTCACCGGGGAGGGTCAGGGTTCGATACGCCCCGACTTTTCCTACCCGCATGCCCCATCAAGTATTTATTTCGGCATGAGGGGAAGGGTAAAATGAGCGTACGAGGCTCCGGTTCCTTATTACGTATTCATCATTCCCAGACGGCGATAGAAGAGAAGTTATGCTCTCTCTTGGATTCAGCCGTATTCTCTGATTGCGAGAATTTTCTTACTTGGAGGGTTTTGCAGACGAGATATGATGTATGCTTCGAGTCACGCCACTCTGTTCTCTGCAGTCATTCGCGGCCTCAGTGGCGGATGAGTTGATAAGTTGCTTCTTTTCTTTCGGTTTACACTGTACAGTCGTATCTTTTCTTTCCAAGGTAAGGCTGTAACCAATGATTTATATCCTACATCATACCTTAGACGTTTCGTCTTAAGTCTCTGTCTGGCAGTTCAATGTATTCCAGAAACAGAAATGAAATATGTAACTATATCAGTAGTATTATTCTCTGTAAAGTCGACAATATCAGGGCCCGTATTGAGGTAGGGTTCCTGTCATGCCTGAAAGGGCACTCAGAGGACAAGTTGGTGAGTTTGACTAGCTAGTTCGGTTGAGATGATTTTGCAGGTAGTCGTGCCCAGTTAGAACACTAAAACAAGCGACTCTTATAAGTTCTCGGTGGATACTGTGGCAACTGAGACTAGCAAAGGAGGTCCAGTCTTTCTCCTTCCCATACCTTTGTAAGTATTACCTCGAGGACGTTTGTTTTTTGTTTTTAATATTCTTTTATGATTAAGGATGCATGATCTTCAATTGGAAGACACAGCTGGGGTACTTCAGTAACTGTTCTCATTTAAGCCACCCGCCAATTCATTGCTACTACAGTGACTGTAACCATTGATACGTTACTTTCACAACCTTTTATGTGGTATTCCTGTGATGGCTCAGTGGGTTTGTCCACTATGCTAGCAACCTGTCAGTTGTAGGAGGTTGGTTCGATTCTTTCCTTGGTGCAAATTGAATTCCTCTGAAAAACTTTCTTTTCCCTCGACATTGTTCTGGAAATTTCTTGTAAGTTTAAGCAGTATAAAATGTTTGAAATAATTCTTTTTTAGTGTTAGATCTCTTAATGTTTCGCCGTTTCTTGTTTATCGCCGTTTTAGGCAACGTTTGGCATTTAATCATGACCAAATCATATCAATTCGGAATTTATTCGCACTTTTTTATTGACGAGGTGCTGAAATCGTATTCGAAAACCCAGCCCTGAAGTGGGCGAATCCTTTTGGCCCAAGGGACCTCAGGTTCACGTATTCGAGATACTCTTATGATGTTTTCTTTTCCCATGGCGCTGGCTTACTGTCTTTAGTAAACAAGGGGTCGCGCTCCCTGGATACCCAAACGGTCTTTTTCTGCCTACAGCCCATTATTCTATTCACTTCCCCCTTCACATAAATTTTTCCTTGTTGTCGGTCTTGTATTTTGCGCAGCTCGTCCAAATGTGGCTCGTACTCATTAATATTCATTTGAATAGTTGGCTTGTTAGTTTAACAAAAATAATATCAAACAATTTTGAAGTTACCTCATACGGCAGGGATTTGTCTGATAGCTTATGTGTTTAGTCCCATCTAATTTTGCAAAATAAATATTGTTGAAAACAAACCCCTGAAAAATGTGAACAGGATTTTTATTAAAGAGTTGTCATTTTTTAAAGAATGATTATGCTGTTTTTAAAGCATTAACGTATGGTTCTAAAGTCACGGCATACATCTATCATATTCATCCATCATTAATATGTAATCATAGTATTTATTTACCTTTACTTATGTAAATACTTATGATTATTCACCCCATCTTCGAAAGTAGGGATGAATTGGAAGGTCCTATATTTATTTTCAAACTCCTCCCTTTTTTCTCGACTAGGGATTCCAGTTGCGAGTAACAAATATGGAAGGGGGTTAAGTAAATATATGCCCTTCATTCACACATTTACTCCGGATGTTTGCATTTCTGCCTAAGGGCTCTCGTGTGTCATCTGCATCACCTATCGAGTTCTTCACGTTGAATTCTCCTTATTTGTCTTCGCAGAAAACTCCCGGGTAGAATAAATAGCCTCATCTCACAAAGCTTACAATCCTAGGTGTGGATTTGCGTGTAAATAAGAATCTGTTTGAGACAAATATTTTGAGTAACGATAGGCCAGGTCGAGAAAAGCTCGCACTTTTCTCTTCTCATTGAATATGCGTTTATTTTCTCGCGTTAGTGTTTCGTCTTTACGCCAATTTTTGGCATTCTAGCTAGTTTCATTCAACTGCGTGCCACCCCTGGTTCTGTGTGTCGTTCCCTTTCTTCTGATGGAAAACTGTACAGATTTGAGTCTGGTTGGTGTGAACAATGTGGACTGTGGACCTTCATTTAGAAACGACCCGTATCACAGCTTATGTATAGAAAGGATAGCAAAGGCATTTTAATTCTTAAGTTGTCCAAGGATCTTTCAGTACAATATTTGTATTGAAGTTTTGCTGAATGAAAGCGCATGTATCTGAGAGGTATTTTCTTTCAGGCTAATTATAGATGACGGTTGTTCTTCAGCGACACACATTTCCTGTATGTATTCTGAACATGGTGTCAGTTGTTGTTGTTGTTTCTCATGCCTACACTGGCAGTCCAAAGGAGTGCCAGGCCCGTCGAAGACGGCAAGAGGGGTGCGCCTTCCATGTTATTGAGCCTCATTGGGAGGAAGTCCGACTTTGCTCGATATACATGACACATCCGTTTTTTACAGGAAGGCCCCTTTCATACATCCATTCACTCACACATATCGTAATTTAGATCCCAATCAGAGGCCGATAACCCCCTGATCAGGTACCCCCAGAGGTATTGATTTGGTATGGGAACATGGGGGACTTTGTGACCACGACCTATTTAACGTGCCCCAGTCACCATTAGTGAACACGACGGTCTTTAGCCAGGTCGAAGCGCCGATCTCGCAATCATCAGAATTACATGCTCCGCCGAGGACAGAACCCACAACCCTTCTGATTCGAGCCCGACGCTCTACTGACTGAGCTACAGCGGCTCTGGTGTCAGTTGACTTGTTTTTCGAATCGATTTCAGCACTTCGCCAATAAAATATTGCGAAGAACAAATTCCGAATTGATACATGGTAGTTGGTTGATCAACAGCAATTACATTAAACGCCAAACTTTTCCAAAACGACGGTAAACTACTAACAGCGAAAGATTTAGCGATCTGTCCTGAAAAGTAATTATTTCAAAAAGTTCACATTGCTAAAGTTTAAAAGGAATATTCAAATGCTCTTTCAGAGTTCGAATGGCAGAAAAAAATACGAATGTAATCATGCAAGAGCATTTGGGTAGTGTTAGTAAAATTTTCAGACCTTCTGGTTTTGTTTGTCTACGCTGAAAATCCCTCTCATATACAATATTCTAACTTCTGTTCGACCGTTCATTCCATTGGTGCATGAATTACAAACACAGAAGATTAAATGTTTGGGAAAAAAAGAATGTGTCCCGTTTTTTTTATTTTAGAGGTTTTGTGCTTTTATGTGAGTGTTGTTACTAATCCCCTTGATCAAGTTACAACCTAGACCAAGTCCTGAAGATCATGTATTACACGTCGGACGACGACCAACTCCTGTTCATCCAGGAGTTGTCCCACAGAGCGATCTATTCCTGCTTTCATCCCACTACTCTGTGTTACCCAATCCCTCTCTGCCCTTCATGACATTTTTTACCTGACGTTGTCATGTGTTTGGCTCAACTTGCTTAAATATGGCCCTTGCGCCGTAAAACTCGTAAAGAATCAACCCACCGAGATACCGATACAATCCAAAATATACGAAATAGTTGCTCAGATTGCGTAGCAGGGACAATTTCGAAATTTCAGAATTCCTTCACAAAAATCATATCTTGTGTGCCTGCTTCAGTCGTGCCAGAGTAGTCTGATGCAGTCTTAAATGAAAAATGGACATAGAAAACACAAGATTCATTTTTATGTTTCAAGTCTCTCAGTTAATTTAATAATTTATAGTTTTCTTTCCGTTTCTACACTTTTGTTGGTATTGTAGTGTCGTCGCGCGCATCCCAAACGGTAGCAGGAAAACAGTACGAATCGTACACAAGGAGAGGACAACTACCATCTAAGATTTTAAGTTATAATTTGAAGAATATCAGAATATATACAATATTACATCATAGCATTAATAACAGTCAATTAAAAAATTAAATTACATTAAATACATATAAGTATTTGTTCTCAAAGTCCAGCCTAGTCACCAGCGTCACCCTCTGCCTCAGTGCCTCTATCGTCTCTCGTGCTCTGTGTCTTCTCTGGAACCGTCGTTCGTCAGCAGTTCAACGGTAAAAGTAGAGATCCAATCGGATCCTCTGGACGAATATGATATGACGCAGAATAATAATCAGTCAGAAAATATTGAGCATTCCGACAGGTGTGAGAAGGTAGTGTGAAAGTCTTTACAATGCAATTATAATTTGCTAACGAATTAATAACACAGACTAATACCCTTAGGGCCACATCTTTTAGTCTGTATTGTTTTCACGAACTCGAGGTACCCTAGTAATCTATGTATTTTTCCCCATGGGGTTTACTCTTCATTCTTCTCTCCATCATTTCTATTCACGATTACTTGACACTGTCATGAATTTGTCGCAGCTTGTTCAAATATGGCCTTTGTCCGATAAAACCCAAAACCAACTACACAGACTAATACTGTTCACAACTTTAGTTATATATATTCCCACTTACCCGTCAATACTTCCAAGTATGAACATCCGCCCTTTGTGAGACTTATAGAATACTTCGTTGAAAATGTTTCCGAATTTATTGGATTTTTGAAAGACATTTTACTACGCACAAAAGGTAATTTCTTTGCACGTCTGATGTTTTTGCAGCAACCGGACTCGCCTTTTACTGATTTAATAAAATCACGATGGCCTTGGGTGAAAACATTTTTTCTTGGTGTTCGACATAATCTTCTCCGAAGACGAGGTTAAGAATGATTTAGAATGCGGAGAAAGTGGTCTCTCCTCGATAAAAAATGTTTCAAAATGTCTTGTTATAAATAGGAATCGTTTGGATCTTGTTAAAAATTAAATTATTGATCTATAAAAGTGACACCATTCTGTGGAGTGGATTATAGCAAGAATAAAGAACTGTTCATAAACAACATTCTAATTCTATCTTAGACTATCAATAGTATAAAGGACAAAAAGCTGTTGTCATTAAATTTACACGCTTGGAATAATTCATTTTTAAAAACTGCTCATTAAAATAGTTGCGTATAGTTAAAAAGTAGATTTTTTTTTTGGTCAAATTTTATTATTTGAATTAATAAATTCAATTTAATGATCACAACATCCTTGTGAAGGCGTATTTTTTTGTTAGGTTTTTAATTTCGTAATAGATTTGAAGTTAAAGCAATGTATTGATAAAGAGTAGGTGGAACGGATTTATTTAATGACAATGCAAAATTTAGTTGAAAATTCATAAAGGAAATATTTGGATTGATGAGTTACCTTTTCCTGGATTCAACACATGATCAAAGTCACAGATTAGAGTAAGTTATCTGATTTAACTTAAAGGCCGTGGTAGCCCAGTTGGTAGTATCGCAGATTAACAACTTTGTGGTTGCGAGTTCGGCACTCAATACTAGGAAAGACGTATGTTAAATATGTGCTGGTATACGTTAAATCTGTCGTGGCTTCAAAAATGCCCTCACGCTGGCGTGGTGTGGATGGAAATTTGTAGAGCGGCGTGCCAGCTCAGGTGTTAACCTCGTCATCTTCGAACCGTGGTTCAAAATTACTAGATGTTAAAAAATCCTTCATTAAGTCCTTCCTAGGAAGGCTTTTCAGGTAAGTAGGTCCACCGATTTGACTTAAATGAATGCCGATAGAGTAAAAAATGCTCAGAAAAACAAGATATGTGATGAACAATTGAATTTATTCTTTTATCTTTATTATTTTTTTTTTACTAAAGCGATGATATGCAGTCTTGGTGTAAATATTGATGTGTGATTGGTATCTCAACCTTTTTATATATTATATCGAATTCTGCTTAGTATAGCACCGATAATCTTACATTTGCAATGAAGATAAAAATGGCATCTTTATCTGTAAAACAAATCTCGTTTACGTGCAAATAATGCTGATTGTGTAATTTAGTTTTAAGCAGATAACTAAGTTAAGCAGCACTAACATGTTATAGTTTATTTTGTTTACATCACAATCAGTCATTACTTATTTTAGAAAATAGTGAAGACATAAAGTACGTACACGATTTTCTTCGTTATTTTTATAACACGAGTATACCTCATTTATATTAAAACAAAAATAGTCTTATCTGTTCATTTTGGTGATCAATCTAAAACATTGCCGAATGTGAATACATTAGTTTTCCGATTGTAGTGCTGTTTACTATTTAATGTTTTGTAAAATTAAGTCACAGGCCAAATAACAGTCACTTAAATCTCTCGAGTCATCTTTTGCAAAAAATTTAATTTCCAGTGAGAAATTTAAAAAAATTAAATGGATGCTTCAAATTACAATTTGATGGACAAGTTTTGATTCGCAAGTTTTTTTTTTAGCTATTGAGAGGATTTTTATAGCATTAAAACGAAGAAAAGTTTTGTTTATTGTGCGAATCTGGATGAAAATTAATTCGAAATAAATTAAAAAAGCTATGTGTGGTAAAAATGTTTGGCCTAGATAGAGATTGTTATTTAAATATTTTCTTGTGTGTGTTGCGTTAGGTGCAAATGAATTTCCGCTGAAGATATGTTCGTAAGAAAAGTTTTGAACTGGATAATACCTTTAGAAGAAAGCAAATATAGTATCGAAGAAAACGAATCTGCAGTTACAGAACAAGTTGAAACCAAACCACTTGAGAATCGCCAAGTCTGTACTCCACGTGAAAGCCCCGAAGTCAGCACTCCAAGTTTCGGTACAGCAACAAGTTTATTGCAATTCTGTTTGGAACCAGACAAAGACCCTGCCGATGTATCCAACATTACAGTCGAGAACAGCTCTCTTATAAATTCTGATGTTGGATCAAACTGCCGTGACGATGACATGTTGACTAAAGATTTAGATCCAAACCAGAAGACAATTCTGCGTGGAAATTGCCCTGAAGCAAATCAAATCCGCTATCGATCTAACGACTCCCTATCAAACCAGGGAAGCATAATTTCTAAGGGAGCTGGTGATGGGATTTCGAACAACGCTGACGTGTCCAGACTGTCCCCTTTGTGTAAGAAGATTTTGCAGTCGAGGTTTTGCTCTTCTTCGCGAAAGAGCTGCTATACTCAAACTGAAAACAAGAACACCAGGCGACACCGGGACATCAAACTAATACCTACTCCGAAAAAAGCTGTGGAATTTGAAAGTACACTCACCACTCATTTCTCATGTGATTGCGAGCTACCGTCGAGTGCCAGAACGTTACTACAGCAAAAAGAGACGCGGTTTAGCAATGTCAAATCGGCGACCTCGTCCGATACTTGCCTGTACGGCGAACTATTGGTTCTCGGGTGCGATGGGACTGTCCCCGATCACCTGACCGATCAAATGGATTGCAGGTTGCTTCTGCGGAAGAGACCCAAACCCAACGGCGTCAAAGAGGCGTTTAGTTACATCACATCGCGAGACCATCCTTTAACCCGAACGTCCGACAAGCACACGGTCTATTACCAGCTCTCTGCCGCCCGATCCGTCGTCGTGGAATACGTTCGGGACAAGAGCACGGACATGTTTCAAATCGGACGCTTCGAGATGCAACCTGTGGATTTCAGGGTATTGGACCTGAGCGGAGGCGATAGAGCTAGGAACGGCGTGTCCCGATTCGCTTGCCGCGTCTCTGTCCAGAGATTCGGAAACCACGAGGCGAGGGTGTACGCAGCTGCGTTCGATGCCACCGGGCACATTTTCTTGGGAGAGGGTGCGCTGACTTGCGTGCGGGAGGGAAAGATGGACGGATTCACCACTAATGGCGTCCTCATCATGCACCCGAAGGCCAATCGGGTGTGGCGAGAAGTTTCCGTCTGCGGATTCATATACCCTCTTAGGTCGCCGAACATTGAAGCCAAAAAACGTCCCCGACTTCTCGAGGAAACGAACGTTCTTCAGGATGGCACTCTGATCAATTTGTGTGGCGTCACTCTGCTGTGGCGCACCCCGTCCGGTCTCAGGAAGACCCCCAGTCGCGAATGCCTGAAAAGAATCGAATCCGAACTCCTGAATTGGTCTCCGGAATATGAAATTCCGCAAAAGTCCTTGTATCGGGACCGCAAGGACAAAATCAGCCAAGCTTTCGTTTTCCTGTCGTGTGGTCATGTCTTGGGATTGTTAGGAGGCGGGCAGTCCGGCACTTTGGAAGGGTGGACTTGCCCCGTCTGTCGATCTATAGGTCCCATCGCTAAACTTCGAATCGGCAAAGAACCGGGATTCTATGCCGACAGTGATTTTCTCACGCATGCCTTCAGACCGTGCGGCCATGCGTCAACTCTCAAGACGGTCCAGTACTGGTCTACTATTAAAGTTCCGGAGCACAGAAATATACAAGAAGGGTTTTGCCCATTCTGCGGAACAAAACTCAATTCTATTTCCAAGTATATAGAACTTAAATATCCTCAATAGATATTATTACGCATCTTAATTTCTACTGCCAAATAGTGATCCTTAATGCTAATAGATTTTTGATTTTATAATAAATGAGATGCATTTTTTAAATTACGACTCTAAATACTTGTTTTGTTTCTCTGAACTAACCAATTTATTTTCATTCCTGTCTTGGACTATTATTGTTATCCCAATTACTAATTAGAACCATTTAAAATTTGTTGCATGGTCTTAATTGCTCTTTCTTTCATTTAATTTGTAGGCTTATATTAATAAATGCTTCTATAGCTGAGCTAGAATTATCAGTTTTCTAATAGAGGAAGAACCCTCATCCATACCTTTTCGCATTTTTACGTTCAGTTGGTTTTTTAAATATCATTATTTAATTTTTTCCACATTTAAAATTACCTTTAAATCTATTTTATCTAAATTCTTTTATAATTCAATCTTTTAAATTTCACTCTTTCAAGGTTTTATGCTTATGTAAATTAAATTTATTGATCGTACTGATAAACGATGATAGTTTTGTTTTATTATCTGATTATTTTTTGTTCTCATCCACACATTTTACATGTTTTAGAATATATTTTTTTATCTTTGTCTTAAACTATTAATTTTAAATATGTTTATACATTTATTGGATTACATTCTGTCTTGTGTTTGGCGCAGCCTGTCCACTTTTGGACTTTGCGACTTAAAAACCCAATATCCAATCCAGCTTTTTAATTTGTGCTTTACGAAATATTTAAGTCAGACTCCCATAAATTCAAAATCTCCGATGGAGATCTTGTGACTGTTAACGTCCAAATGAACGAATATATGACAGTTGCAAATTCTTCATCTGCCGTGTGAATAGATGGACGCTTGTGTGGAATCTACGTAACACTGCTGTAAACATCGACCTTCTAATTAAATAGACGGAGCGTATGTGCGCAACTTCTTCCGGTTGCTCGGTTTAAGATGTGTCACGTGGTTGTGGGAAAAAGTCCATGGATCCTTATGTAGATAAATTATTGACTGATTGAAGTGATAATCCAGCGTGATTTAAACAAATGCTTCGATATTCAGTCGGACCAAGTCGATTTAAAAGCCCACGTTTCTTACCCCTTCTACGATCTTCTACGACAGCATTCCGTCTGTTTCATTAGAAGGTCGAGAATTTCATCTTGCCAATAAATTTGACCTTCGACCCCTTGTTAAGTCGCGTTTACACCGGAGTTGCAAACTTTCCCCCTCCAAACATCGAATTTATTCCGAGAAACGGCACTTATTTTACCGTCACGATCTCGTGTCGGGGTGGCGAGTTTGCAACTCCAATTTTGTTTTCCACCAGGAGTCGGTAAAGATCAAAGGATTGCAACTTTTGGGGGATATATCTTCGAGACGAAATTTGGGATGTTCGCTCTCTGTGACATTTTGCCCTCAGCTCTTGCCTTGACCACATATCCCGCCAAACTGTCAGTGAGTGACCTATGCGATTGAAATGTCGTGATGAATGGTGATCACTCTTCTCTACAAAGGGGTGAGAAGAGTGCACACCCCTTGGTGTTGCCGTTAAAGTCGACAAAGCGTTTACACCGGAGTGGGTCGTAAAAGGGTCAGCATGGGGAAACGGACCACGCCATCAGTAGTTCCCGTTTATACGTAAGGGCTGTCGTGGCCGCAAATGTCCTCGCGTTAAGCTTCGGTTTCCTAAGAAAGCGTAGCCGTGATCTAGCGGCCGTGATGTATCGGTAAGTGACGTCACTAAAACGTTGTGTATACTAACACATGGTGTTGGTTTCCTAGAGAGCGGTGTTTGTGAGCGTAACGAAAATGATCGGAGCCGCCATTTCCATGACTGTCGTCATAGCGGTCTCAAACAGTTGGGGAACGTTTTTTCTCTTGTAGCGGCCACATTTCATTTCCTGCTCCAAACAATTCGAACGGAGAGGAGCGAAATAAATAAACATTTTTGACTGCCATTGATTTATTCGTTTTTGTAAAATCGGGATGTTTAAACACAGATTAAAAATTTCAATGGACTTGAAATCTGCGGAAAATTTGACACCAGATCGATACCTTAAATGTGATTTTCTTTAAATAAATAATTAATTATGTAGTAAATAATTAAATAATCAAATGGTAAATAATTGGATATCGATCTGGCGTAATTTACGCTGATTTGAAATCTGTTGAAATTTTCACTCTACCTTCAACGATCCCGAAGTTATAAACTTTAAACTAGGGAATAAAAAGCCACTTTGTTTTGTTTCTCGAATAAAATAAACCACGACAGCCGTCTGTGTTGCCCATTCTCCAACGTATTCTGTCCGTCTAAGTTGACACCTCGGGATTTTTGTTTAGACGGCCGTCTAGTTATGCCCGCGGCATCATGACGTATCACGGCTGTTAGATATCGGCTCCACTTTCTTAGGAAACCAAAGCTTTAGCATGATATGGAAGTTCGGAGAGAGGGTTGCCAGCTCAGGTATTGTCCTCGTCACCTGACCGTGGTTTAACGAGGTGCTGTGGGATCATTCCCTTCGGCACTGATTCCAGACCGTCCCCAATACCCTGTTGTATTGCTCCAGTGCGACGTTAATTCCCCATGTGGAATTTACTCGTTTCGAATAAGTGCGGGCTGGAACGCGCCTTTTACACCAGATTAACCTTTTACTCCAGATTAATGTCTCCAATTTGGCATCGACCCAATCATTTATTTCGCGAGGTCCGTTTGATCTGGAGAATTTCCTATTAGAAATACAAGTCCAAATGTTTTCATGGAGGTTTTGTGGAAGCTGGCCCTTATTGTGTTGACTTGTAGTAACCAACTGTCTGCCCGATATGGGCACATGCAAGGATCGATCTCGCATATGAGATCTTCAGTCTCCAAATGATTGCTCTCTAACCACTATTCCACCGCGTTGGTTATTATAAGCTCTATTTCAACTCTCGCTATCTTTCATACAGAGTAGCATTCTATTAAATGTGTCTGTTATTTTATATCCTGACGCATTTTAACGAGTAAAAGTCTTATTACCTTTTTTAGATCACTGAAATTCTATGTATAGTGGAATGATTATTTGAATAACAGCCCTTGATGAATAATTGCTCAAATCTGTACATCGAAATATTTGAAACAGTTTCCCTGCTGTTTTGAGCAGTTAAAAACAGTCTGGAGTATTTATTAATTTGAACCAAATGTGGAGAAGCATTTGAATTTTTTTTTCTTTCTTTATCTTTGTGGAAATCAACGTTTATTAACTCAATTTCTTGAGAAAACCACTTGATCTCTCTTAACCTCTTTTTGAGAAAAAGGGTTGATGGTTATATGAAATAACACGGTAAATAAGTGCTAATCATAACCCAAAACTTTCCAGAGGAAATTTATGTATGAATCATCGTTTGCTTTGCGTAAACGTTTTTATAATTTTTTATTTGAGGGAAAATCATACCGGTTACAAACTTTAAAACTATATTTATCCTACGATCTTTGAATCACTGCTTTCTAAAGCTTCAGGGAAGATAAAAAAGTTAAGAAGAGTAATTTATAGATGATAACTCAAAACTTAGAAAGTACTTCATTTGTCACCCCATTAATTTTCACTAATATTGTCAATTATTTTATTTGATGTTGGAAATATATAAACATTTCGAGTTTAACATTATTTCCATTCTGCAAAAGGTTGATTTTTGATGGCACAAGGGCCAAATTTGACCAGGCTACGCCAAGCAAATGCTTTTCCCTTTTAGTAAATAGATATGCATTTACATAAAATTTTTTTATCGACATAAAAGTGAGAATACACCCAGGGTGGTTACAAGAATTGAACTTGCACCACCTATAGCTCTCAGATGCTAAAACAGTGGACATACCCACTGAGCTGTCTTATTTTGGTTAGTTGCACGACCCTTATGGCGCAAGGTCAATATTTGGCTAAGTTGCGGCAAACACAGGACAGACAACATCAATTGATAGACAAACACACACAATAAAAGTTTTACGGAAACAGAAGAGGGGGAATTGAACCTGATCCGTTTACAACTCATAGGTTACTAGCAGGGTGGACAACCCCACTGAGCCATGGTGGCACCATAGACCTGAAATGCAAGTAGATGAAACTGACTACAATAATGGACCGGACGCCAGCGGATTTGCAAAAAATCCGACAATTTGTTTGGTAATAGTATGGCCTGGGACCTTTCATGTTCCTAGTAAATTGAACGCCGACGCTTACATGAACAATTTGGACAATCAGGTTCTTCCTACGCTTTGGCAATTTTATGGAATGGACGAATGTTACTTCTAGGACGACAACGTTCGATGTCATGTTGCGTCTTATGACAAGCAGTGGTATCAAGATATGTATGTAAAACGTCTTCCCAGGCCTGCTCAGAGTCCAGACGTAAACCCCATAGAGCATTTGTGGGGCGAGTTAGAGCGACGCTTACGGACCAGGGAACCACGTCCGAAATCTACAGCTGAGCTGGCGACATTCTTGGACACAAATACCCATAGCTGTGTATCAAAACCTTGTTGAAAGTATGCCTAGAAGGGTTGCTAGTGTAATTGCAGCACGTGGGGGACCATCCCCCTATTAAAGCATGTATTCTTTCCCTTATACCATCACATCTTGCTGTCCGGTCCATTATTGTAGGGTAGGGTATAGTGTAAGGATCACGTTACCACTAGTTTTTATCACATGATCCTGGGCACATAAAAAGACTACCATTGCTCAATCTGCTTTTATATTCCCTCTATGTGGGCGGAAATGCTACCTTATACTGCAAACTTAATCACATCTGGTCGCGACATTGCTTTACTGTCATGCATGGAAATAATTATTTTAAACTGATGATTGCATTTGCATGCACAAAATATAACGAGTTCCGTGCTCATTAGGAACTTAAGTCTTCCGAACAACAGAGAGTAAGGATTTTCGATTCTGGAATGATTTTTTTTATTAATTAGTTTATGAGCCATTGTATCTATGTATACGATGCGTTGTATCGAGCTAGCATAAAATTAGCTTCTTATACTTGTGGCCGGATGTCTTCGAGTACTCTTTTGAGAATTTCGGGGAGCTTTAACCTTTAAAAATAAATTAATGATGTAACGACTGTAGTCTTTTTAATTGTATGACCATTTTCTATACGATGCGATTCAAAACAACTTCTTTTATCGTTTATGATGCATGTCTCCTGGAATGGAATTCGTATAAAAATATTTATGCATTAATAGATTTATTGAAGTTAAATTCAATGATTTTTCTTTAGTTGTTATCTATACTGCTGTTTGAAAAATGCAACACCATGAAGAAGTCATCAGAATTAAATGAAATTTAATATACAAACGGCTTGTATTAGTACAAATAAATTAATACATTTTCAAAGCAAAAAAACAATATTAAGTGTCCGCAATCAGTATTTGGTGTAGCCACCACGCGCTACAATAAGTGCTGCTATACGACGTGGCATGGAGTGAAACAGATGTTGAATGTCTGCTTCTGGAAGAGAATTCCATATTGTTTGTATGCGCACCCAAAGTTCGTCTTTTGAAGCTGTAGGACGCAGATCACGAGCGTGACGCTGACCAACCAAATCCCACACTTGATCAATAGGCGACATATCCGGCGAATAAGCAGGCCGAGGAAGAAGTTGCATGTGTTGGGCTGAAAAGAAGTCTCAAGCATTCCTTGCAACATGTGGGCGTGCATTATCCTGTTGAAAGATAGCTCCAGGGATGCCTTGATTGAAGGGAACGACTTCGGGCTCTAGGACTTCACGGACGTACCTGTTCCTATTCAGATTACCCTCAATTCGTAGCAGCTGAGATCGTCCATGATACGAAATCGCACCCCAGAAAGTAACTCTTGGTGTTCGGCCACTATGACCTTCGATAACGCACTCTGGAAGGCAGCGTTCACCAGCATAGCGTCTAACACGAATTCGGCCATCATGGTTCCACAATTTAAAGCGGGATTCGTCAGAAAAGACAACTTGTTGCCAATCAGCCCGCCAGGCTCTGTGCTCATGAGCCCGTTGCAGACTAAGCCGTCAGTGGTTTGGCGTAAGGGGGATCCTGTATAAAGGAATCCTTGCACGCAGTCCACGGTGCAGCAGACGTCGTCGAATTGACGAAGCCGTCATTAGTACACGTGTAACAGTAGACCAAAGTGCTGCCAACTGCCTGGAGGAAGCTGTACTGTTATTCACCGCCATGTGGACCAGGTGTCGCGCGCTGACGTCACCTTCCGTCGTCCACTCCCAGTTTTTCAAGTGTTCCATTGCTTTCAAATTCGCATCACTGTGGAAATGTTTCGCTGCACACGAGCTGCTATTGCGCGATAGGAAAATCCTCCTACACGAAGGCCGATGATTCTCCCCCGTTCAAATTCCGTAAGTTGTTAAAATTTCAGCCTATTTCGTCGTGGAGGCATACTTATGTCTCACTAAACGTTCGCCACTAAAAAATAACCACTCACTATTTTCAACGTCCCGCTACAGCCCTCTATTTATACGCTTTTAGCATCAGTTTAGAGGGCGCTGCTCACACCACGCATGCGTGTTGACTCTGAAAATTTACTACTTTGCATAACATCCTATAAATGACATTTGCTGCAAATTTCATTTAATTTCGGATGATTCCTTCATGGTGTTGCATTTTTTACAAACAGCAGTGTACTTTTACATTTCTTATAGTGCAATGAGTGCCTTTTCGAGTAGTTCATCATTACAGAGATTACTGTATAATCGCTCAAAAGTTTCCTATATAAGTAAATGCATGCAAATTTAAACAGGATTAGAGTTATATATCACTATTCACCATTAATGAAATATATTTCAATATCACGGACATCATACTCCTGATCGTGTAGGTTTCCGAACCTTGCTACCATAAAACCCATAGTCTAAGTCCCATATTCCAAAGTTTAAAATCGAAAATAAAAAAATAGTAATCATTGCTTTATAAATAAAAATAATACTTCAAAATTAAAGCAAAATATATCCATTTTCCCCTTATGGGAGGTAATATCTAAATGTGTAATCCGTTTTTTCTTTTTTTCTTATATTATCACTAGGGGGTTCCGCGCCTTGCTCGCTATCGCTCGTCAACCCCCATGATTGCTATGCAATCATATTTAGTTCGCTTCGCGAACTACAGTTTCAACAATGAGGGGGAGGGGTTTGCTTCACAATCCATCCCCATTTGAATCGCTGCTGGATTGATTCCGGACTCATTGCGATGTTTATCGCATGCGACCGAGTAACGGAAAATCGCCTATTTTTTTGCGAGATTAGCGGATCCGTATATAAGCTGACACCAGTACTTTAGCTTTAGAAAACGTTCCAAAAATTCTCAGCTTATACACGGAAATATAGTGTAAATAAAAACAAAATGTTTTAAAAAATGTCGATAAAAAATTTTTTTCCACATAAAAAGGAAATATTTTAGCAATACATAGTGTTAAAATACAGAGGAAATCTCATCATAATTTTAAATGTTTTATCTGATCCGTGTTGTTTGTTGAAATAGTATTTTTTAAGAATTTCATATTCGACTGTTGCCATGGAAACGGCTACCGAATTTACCGGTTCTTCTGAAAACATTGTAAACTTTCTAGCGCGTACTCTCAAATTTTATGAAAGAATTAATTTAAAAATATAACTGGTGTTTATCGTCTACTCGTGCTCCAAATTCATTAGCCCATTGAACAGCAAGACTCGCTATTACGTGACTCGCTATCTACCAATAGATAGAAATAAGTAATCGGAATGATATGCCATTGAGCCCAATTATGAAATACTATTAGGAAACAGTAAATAATAGATTTAATTATCTTGTTTGAAGTAATTTTTTGCCTATTTCATTCCTAAAAATATTAATTTATTAAAATTGCTTCAAATTACATTTTTATGAAATTTATTTGTATCGAATGCATTATAAAATGGATTAAAAAATGTTATCAATGTGTTACTTATTGACACAATTTACCAAGTAGTTGATATTTTAGGATATTAGAACTTCCCCATGGTATCTTGGAAAGAAATTAAAGAGAAAACTGAATGATGAGAAGAATTAAAAAGAATGAAATATATTTCATTTCGCTAAGATGGCAATTGGTATTTTCGGTTCAACATCTATGTTGTATCACGCGCGTAATAACATCTATTATTTTTATAGATATAGTATGATTAGAACAAAGGCCAACATTTCTTTTATTAAATTGCATTTTACAATTTAACCTTGATTTTGATGATGACATAGTTAGCCTCTGTCTAAGTCAATCAATCCGTCCTCGCCATCGATTCACAGATTTATTGGTAAACCATAACTTGTGATATAGTTCTTGTAGCGCACTCTTAACCTATCGTCTCGGCAGTTATATAGATTTTACTTCCAAATTAGCCCGTGGGTCGCGGTGGCTCCGTGGATTTGACGATTGCGCTAGCAATGGTCAAAAGGTTTTTCAAATTAAGCAAGACGGAAACCCATTTTGAGTCTTGTTATCATCAATTTTTGAAACATTCGATCCTGAATCTTGGAAAATGTTGGGTATTACATCTCATTAATGTGCTTGGTAGCGATCCATATGTAGCTGTGCAGTCTCGACGATCCATTCTTCATACTGCTTGCGCCATTAAAAACGCCCTACTATTTTCAAACCTATCGTCATTTGTCATACGAATTTTCGTAGCATTTTTTATTTCGTAATAATCTCTATGGAATTCGTACCACGTAATATTCCAGCATGAATGAAGTGGTTAGATACTAAAAGGTTTGATAATTTTCTTTGAATTTCTTTTAATTACTTTAAGAAACAGTTATGAGACTGAAGAGTAAGCACACCCACACGCACAACAGCAGCATACGACAAAACATGACATGCTCATGCGCTTCTGTACAGGAAACTTGTCAGTACGCATGCGTATTTCAACCATCTTAATGTCACAGGACTGATGTTGGACCGGTGTTTGGCTTACCTTAAACTTAGTTTTACACAAACAGAAATATGGCTGAAATAAAATATTTTATGTTAAACAGAATGTGACGATGTTTATATAATCACAAAAAATTTAAAATACCGGAGGACCAAAAATTGCCTTCCCGAACCCAGTTGGAAGAATAACGGATTGGCAACCTGAGAATTGCGAGTTTGAAACTCATTCCAACCAAAGACTACGCTGGGGCTGATGAACATTAAATCGGTCATGGGCTCCCGTTTTCGTGATGTGGGGTGTCAGCTCAGGTATTAACCTCGTCATCTGACCGTTGTTCAAAATGACGAAGTATTATCCTCCCCTTCAGATTTATTCCTGAAGCGTCGCCGATTGCCCATAGTGTTGCACTGGTGCTACTTTAATTACCTACGTGCCTCAGACACATTCCATGTTTCGGTATGCAGATATAATTAGTAAGAATTGACCCCATTTCTGAACAGTAGATAGGTATGAATCTATGACGATCCATAAATTGCGAATAGCCCGTCGTGTTGCTCTAGTGCGACCGTTGTACCTTAGATTGCGAAACACTGGTGTAGAAGCTTCCAATGCTAGGTGAAATCTCATTCGTAATGTATTTCTGGATCGTGTGATTGAAGTTCATGTGGATTTATTTCTACTCAAATGGAGACAGGCCGCCCCTCGATTCATTACACGCGTTACCGGGCGTGGCGATCTTTTTGCCCCAAATTGATTCTCCAATAAAGAATGACTAAATCGTGGATTTAGGCTGCTGTAGTATTGTACCGCTTACATTAAGAGGAACCACCTAATCACTTCATCGGGTTTTCAGGGCGTGGTTGGATGAAAGATTCATGCACGGGCTACCGTTGCCCATCTGAGTGTTCGTGACTCACGAATCGACTGCCGAAACAGTTTAATTAGATTACGTATTTGCATTTTTCTCCCTATTCCGCTTCGAAAGGATTCCTGTAACCTCTTCACCCCACTGGATGGTGGTTTCGTGAAACTATCATTAATGCGTGGTATTTATATGGGAAAAGTAAAAGGAACCACCCCTCCCTCTCACAGCACCGAGTTGCGTCTTTCGATAGAGGCTCTTCCATTTGTCAAAGTTGTTACCATCTCTGACGCATTGCTTTGTGTTTGTTCTTAGTCAGACGCTTAGGCCACGTTCACATGAGGCGTTTCAACGCTCGTATGGCGAGGTCCTGCCATTAAATTATGTTTTTATTCCTCTAAATAAAGTATCTATCTCTGCGACCTTAAAGAACGAGACCCTGGTAGCCTCGCCAAACGCGTGTTTTACGCGGCTCATGTGAACGGGGCCTTAGAGCAGCGAGTTTCAACCATAGACAGCACGTGGGAGTAGGTCGCAAGATGTCTGAAGGATAAATCACGTGAACTTACGCATCGACTTAGCTGATTGGCTATTGCAGAGTAGTGTTTTTAATCACACTTTAACCAATCGATTATTTGTCCCGCCCCAGGATTCATGCCGTTTCCCACAACCACGAGACCATACTTGCCAACTCTTACGGATTTTCACTTAATTTTACTGATTTACGGAAGGGTTTGCCTTTTTTACGGATTTTTAATGTTTTGATCGAGCAATCGAAATATTTCATTCTCTGCAACCATCCACTAAAATTTTCTATCGGACTTCATGAGTGCAAAGACGAAGCAATGGATGAGTTGGAAAGGGCGCCTTATTGTCTTCAGCTGGAAGATTTATCTGAAAAAGAAGGACATGACCGTATTGATGTGCAGTGGGTTGAAGTAGGTAAAATACGAGAGGCTGATAAACTTCTCAAATTCGCTTGATTGGCCAAAATTATGCTTTCTATTCTGCTCAACCTCCATTCCAATGCAGAGTGTGAGAGAATCTTCAGCCTCGTCAGAAAGAACCGAACTGAATACCGTTCTCTCATTTCTAATAAAACGTTGGAAAGTTTGTTGGTGTTAAAGACACACACAAAACTCAAAACCTTGTTTTGAGCAGAAATTCAGTGCAGTATTATTACAAGACCAAAAAAAGCTACTACGGCTTCATGAATTTTCTGCAAACCCCTCTTCTGAATAAAACACTAAATGAAACAACTTTGTAAATAGAAGTGTTCAGAGTTAGATATTAAAACACTTCTGCTGTGCGAGATTTCTGCAGTTGATAAAAATGTGAATTTTGACTCTTATGCTTTTTTAAATACATATATATATAATACTAGTTATTGTGACATATACGGATATTTCATACTCACATTAATTCATATATTTAATGCTGTGTTTTATCTTTATGTCAAGGAGCGTTCGGGTGCTAAAGTTTTAATGATGCACAGGTTTCGAAGTGCAAGTATGCTGACGGAGCGATCATTAAAATGACTTGAAATTGCGAGCACATGCTCCGTCTATTTCATTGGAAGGCCGATGGTTTCAACCTTATTCATCTCATGGCTTACATAAGCTACACTGCTGGCCATCGAAAATGCAACAATGTAGGAAAGGAGATATTTAAGCCATATTTATTATACAAATAGCGTAAGGTAAAAGGGTAAAATCATTGAAATTTCAGCTCCGTTCGATTTATGAAACTTGAAGAAATTGTTATTTTGTGTAGCCGCCATGGCAATAATTACTGCTACACTCCTTAGCATCGAAATAGGCTTTGGATGTGTGTTTGGGGTTTGTCAGTTCTTGCTGTACTTCCGCACGTTGCCAAAGTTCATCTGGCCTAGACTAGGGTGGTCTGTGGCGTGCCAGTTGTTGATCGATCATCGATCAGACGCGTTCGACGGATGACAGATATGATGAACGGGTGGGCCTGTAAATGAACCTGGTGGACATTTAGGAATTGTATGTTGCATGCCACGTACCGTCGCTCACTGTTTTCTTGAAAACTGTTCACAAGATTCAAAACTTCAGAAATGTAACCGCAGGCTGTTGAGTGTACCGGCAAAACGTCTGTAATCGGGCATTAGAAATGGAAGTTCTGAAAAAAAAAATTAAGCATATTAATTTGATCACTTCATTTCAACAAACTATTTTATGTACCCGCTGGAGAATATTCTTGAGTATATTTCTCCAAACGATCATTACCAAGAATTTTACATATCTACTTGTATCATTATATTATAATTGCGTCTACCAACGTGCGTGTATAAGCGAATGAAAGAATATACGCGAACTTTCTTGATTCATATTATACATTAATCACTCATCATTCTGCACCTTTCTTAATTGTCTTTTCTTTCCTTTAGATATACAAGAGTTTTACGAAATCACTCTCTTAGACGATACGAAGAGTATTCAGCAGAAGACGGCGGAAACTCTCCAAATAGCAAACAAATGGGAGAACAGTCCGCCTTTAGCAGGAATCACTCAAAACAACGAAGTAAGACATCACGCATATCTCTCTCCCAAGCGAATTGTTTGTTCAGTTTACTATCTCCAACCTGGGTTATTCCAATTACAATTACCGGTTTTATGTCATAATTACTGAATGCTCTGGGCATGCGGTTTTATTCTGAAGATAACGAGAAGTTTTCTGTCTCGTGCCCATTGTAGTCTTGGTCCTTTTGTGGGAATCCGCGAGCCCTTGTAAATCCGTTTTCTCTGCAGATAATGTGAGCCGAATGGTGAAAGCCGTTTTCGGGCTGATGATTTTTCCTTAATGAGGGGATCTGATGATTGCTTCAACTTCCACAAGATAAATGCGCCTCCCCTTCATTCCATAACCACAACCGAACAATAAACGGATGGTATCTGCCGCTGCCTTTATACAGCTTAAACCGGTACATTTTGAGGTGTATGTTCTGGAGATGGGGGTTTAAAAATTTGGATGATTCGATTCGTTACTGGGCGTATTTCTCTCCTGTGTCAGTGCAACTTTCCTGGCACTTGTATGTCCACTTACTTGAGTTTATTTGGCGCAGCTTGTCCAAATACGGCCAAATAATTTTGTGTGCAATTAATCTAACTAATAAGCGGTTAGCGATCTATACTTCAGGTTACACATTAAAAGATAAATGATTCAATGGCCACTTAAATGCAATAAAGCATGCTACATACTGAGTGCCCGAATTGCCGTCGATGCCCGTTCTTTATAAACCGTTTGGACCATTTTGCGAATGTATAGTGCGGCTCACATGATAAGTGATTTTGAACGATTTTATTAGTCAAATGATGCACGTAAAGTAACCTTGAAAAGGTCCTAATTTTTAATTTTCCCGAAAAAGTGGGCTGGTAGTTGAATTAACGTAACACTGGAGCAACGCAATGTGTTATTGGCGACTGTCCAGTATCAGTCCCGAAGGGAAAGATCTAGGAACAATACCTAGAGTTTTCAACCACGATCACAGATGACGAGATCAACACCTGAGCCACACCCTATTCTACAAACTCCCACACCACTCCAACGTGGGGACATTTAAGGCCACGACAGATTTAACGTGCACCAGCCCCTACGTACACGACAGTACAGTCTTTGGTTGAATCGAGTCTCGAATTCGCAACCTTTCGCAGGCTAATCTTTCAACAAGGCTAAATCAAAGAGAGTCGTGTACAAAGGTGCACGTTAAATCTGTCTTGGCCTCAAATGTCCTCACGTTGGTGTGGTGTGGGAGTTGAGAGAGTGGGATGCCAGCTCTGGTATTTCCTCGTCATCTGACCGTGGTTCAAGATTACGGGTTTTTGTCCTTGGATCTTTTTCTTCGGGTTTGAGTCCGGACCGTCGTCAATAGTCCGTTGTATTGCTCCAGTACGACGTTAATTAAAATATACCTATGCTAACTTGGCTACCTCGGCCCCACTAAAAGATTGTTGATTAAAAAAACCATAACAGGTAGATTGAAATTAATTGCGTTTAAAATTGGATGAAGTTTTGCAAAATTGAAACCCATCAAAGCATTTTCCAATTTGGAATTGGTACCCGATTCCAAATTGTGCAACTAATCTAAATAAGATGCTGAAGTATGAATAATTTTAGTACGTTTTGTTAGCATGTTTTCTTTAAATGGTTGCCTAATAATTAAATTAAACTATTTGACCATAAAATGAACCATTATATTCAAAATTGGATAGACGAGAGCAAAGAGTTCTCTTTTTAATGTTTCGCACACGTTATCGGCTATGTTTATTTTTATCTGGATAGCTTACTTTCTCTTTCCCTACTTTTATATTTTTCATTAAGGACGTTTAATGGTACGATAAGCATTTTTTCTTCCTGTTTAGTGCAGTTGCTTCCGAATTGATAATCTTATCAGAGGCCAGTTTTTCCAACAAGTGCTCCATGATACACTCCTACTACTTCTTGTTTTACTACCTATAAAAAGTGAGGCCTGAAAAATGCGGTGCACCGATTAAAAAGCGCTGTTTCAAAGTTCCTTTTTTAGGTATTGTTATCGAGAAACGGAGCAAAAAATTATTTTCGGAGAAGTGTTGCTCGTTTGCATTTTTATCTTTCGGATGTTGTCGCGACGAACTTTTTATGTTAAGCTTTTTTTGTCTTTGAATAAAAAGTTCAGAAAACCCTAAAATCTTTTCAAGCACGTCTTTTGGGGTCTATTGCTTTTAATTAATGAACAGCTTTTTAACAGATTGAGAGTGGAAACTTTTTATGTGAAGCCGTGAGGTGTGAAGTGCAGCTGGCCTTTGAAAGAAAACCCCTTTTTGCTGTAGGCTAACTGAAATCGCTCATTCATGAGCGATCTTTATTATAGTTATCAAGTATCCTCCTAAAAAGTTTAATTTTCTTGTCCTTGGTCGATGATATTTCGGATTCGAAACATTAGTTTCGAGTTTCTTATTTCCTCCGAATATACCTCTAATTCTCAGACGTGTTGTGGAAGTATGGAGAATGGTGTGCCAGCTCAGGCGTAACCTCCTCATCTGATCGTGGTTCAATATTGCGCGCTGTTGTCCTCTTGTCTTTCCCTTCGGGTTTGACCCGGACCGTCGACAATTACCCGCTGTGTTGCTCCAGTACCAACGTTAATTAAAATACCTACCAATTTTCAGATGCTGAAACATTGAATTGTCGTTTGAGCTGTGTGAAAATTGAGAAGTATTAGTTTCGCTTAAGACCCCGATTTTTTTATATATAGTTTTTATTTATTTTTAATGCCAGCTCATGGGGCTACAAGGGCGCATTTGTGAACCACTTTTGCGTAACCCTGGTGCACCATGTTCATGCCCTTTTATAAAGACCACATCTCCATTCCAGATGCACAAATATCCATGCCTCACCCCGTATTTGAACCAGGAACCTTTCGATCTAGAAGCCAGAGCCCTGACATCTAGATCGATTGATCGGTCGATGTTTATTGTGCAGTTATGTTTCCTCCTTTTACTTGTTCCCATTATAAACTTAAAATAAGAATGTATTGGTGTATTCTCATTGAAAATTAAGTGCGATGTCTAGAACCTTAAACTTATTTCTGTCATTACAAAAAAAAAAAAAAAAAAAAAGGCTATTTTATGGTAGTTAGGTAAATTTACGGATGGCCCTGTTGAATGTTGACGAATAAAAATGTATGGCGAAAACGAACGTGGGTTTAGATGATCAGAGAAATTATTTTAACGTCATATTTCGATCATACTTGACCTATGTTAAGATCATAAAAAACATCCGCTTCTTCCGTGGCGTAAAATGATACGATATGCTCTGGAAATGAAATGATGTACAAAATTAAAATAATCTTGTCCTGTGAAGGCAACACGTGGTTGCCGAAAATTCATTACTTCCCCTTGAGAGCGCCACCCTTCCCGATTACGCCATCAGATTGAACAGCGTCCCAGATTAAACCGTTTTGCAGAGAGCCAGTTAAATCTGACGAAAGTGATCATTCCAATTAGGAACTGTAGTGACATTTTGTACCCCATCTCTCAGCATGCTCTTCCAAACGGCGTGTGTCTGGCGGGAGGCCAAATCGCTTTTGGTAAATGTCATTTCTTGCCCCGTTCCACGGCTCGACGAAATCTCTTGTCATTGTTACTGAATCTGATCGGTATTGTTGTCAGTGCTCACTTAGTGATTGATACAGCCTCGAAGAAAAGACAATTCGCCTAGACAAAGGGAACAGTGTAACGCGCAAGTGCAACCAAAATAAATCGCATGCATCAGTATTGAGCGATTAGGGTAGTTGTTGAAAAGTCCACGCAAGTTCAGTGAGTACCAAGTTGAAAAAGTACTACCGTTTTTCTTTACATACATTCCCGACTCGCCAAAAAGATTCAGAGCGCTTCAAGGGGATGCGGGGGTAAAGACGCATGACAAAAACAGTAGTCAGTAGGTCCCAGCCCAGCTTAAAATAGCCTTAGAAAAAACTTAGTGCACGAAAAAATATGGATAAGATCTCCAAGTCTGATCAAAGTAACGAATCACCGAATACCGCTGTTAGGTTTAATGCAGCGGGTATTGACAGGAAAAGGATTCAATAAAGGTACTTAGTGGTGTCCGCTCATTCTGAAAGACCGTGGTAGCCCGGTTTGAAGAGAAGCTGATTAGCAACCAGAAGGTTGCGAGTTTTAAACTCGATCCGGTATACAAACCATCGTGTACGTAGGTACTAGTGCGCGTAAAATCTGTCGTAGCCTCAAATATCCTCATGTTGGCGTGGGTGGAAGTTTAGAGTGGGATGCTAGCTCAGGTGTTGACTTTGTTATCTGACCGTGGTTTACGATGACGGCGTGTTGTCCATTCGTGTTCCCCGACCATCCCTAATAGTCAGTCGTGTTGCTCCAGTTGCATCGTCAATTCAACTACCCAACCCAATCTGAAGAAGTATTGCCGTTTTTAAAACTGTATAAAGAAGTTGGATTTCTACTAATGCTTGTCGGCCATTAGATTTGGTTTGATGGTGATAGTAAAATGATAATTGCTAGTTAATTGTTATTATTATCTTCTTCGGTTTCCACTGGGCAGTATGATCTACTTTTGAGTTTAAAACGAATCAGGGATAATGATAATGCAGGAAAGGCCATGGCGAGTTAAGAAAAATATAGATACTTATGAGTGATTTGACATGGTAAGGCTAACATGGTGGGATGCAAGTTTTAAATCGAAAGCGACTGGGCGTCTCGTTCCAATTGTGCTGTCTCAGTGGAATCCCGGAGTATCATGAGAGGTGCGGCCACATCGCACCCGCTTTAAACTGGGGGTGGGGGAGGTATATGCTTTCCCGGAGAACTTTAGGGAAGTTGATCTGCATTTACATCTTATGGAAACCAGGAAATTTCAAGCAACCAATCTGACTTCAGCAGATGCAATATTCGAACTTACAACCTAACACTTCGGTCTACCAGTTTTTTAAAAACGAAGCGTGATGGAGAGGAACAACATGTTAAAAGGTTTGATTTTTCTTAAAGACTGATTTTCAGTTTTGAATTAAGCATTCCATTTGATACGGAATTGAAACTGGCCTTTGAAATGTAAGAAAAACATTTTCCTCTAAAGGGAAGGTTGAGATGCAATATGCTTTAGGTTGATGTCTGATCAGCTCCAGCAACAGATGGTACCATCCCCGATGGTGCCTCTTATGCAGCATATGCGACGCTAATGCCTGGATGGGTAGGCGTTAGTGCTCGTGCAGGCTACTTTATATGCGTGCTTATTTACATACTGTTTTCTGGTTTCGTGTATCCCTCATTCACTCTTCTGATTATTCGTTGATCGTCGAGTTTTTATGCGTGAGTATTTTGTGTCTACTTGTAGTTACGGTGATGCAAATGCATTGTATATTTTTGTTTCTTGCTGGGCGTTGAATAAAATAGACAAGGAAAAGAGGTTTTGGGTCGATGTGGAAATAAACCATTTTTTGTGTGTTAAATATATGTGTAAAATTTTTAATGAAACTGATATTATTACATACTTTTTGATTTTTAGTTCAAAGATTCTTCGTGATGTTGACAGAGGAATTTTGAATATAAATAATAGTTGATTAGTTTTATGTCGCGAGGGTCGTATTTTGCCATGCTACACCAAACACAAGTCAGACAGCATCAAGTGTTGAATATGCACGCAAAAGAGGGTGTGGTATCGTCACCCCAAAACGGTAGCGTGGAAACGGTACGAATCGTACACAAGGAGAAGACAACCAACCGATAAGATAATTAAGTTCTTGTTATTGCAAGAACATTAAGAATATATGCATTATTTACACAATCTTATTAACGTTATCACATTAACATATTTTTATACATCAAAGTATGTATATCACAGGCCAACGCAGGGAACTAACTCCACCTGTTGCTTCTGTCTCTCTCTCTCTGCCGTCTCTAACCGTCGTTTTCAATGTGCTTTGCCGTAGTCTAAAAAAAACCCAACATTAAAAGTCAGTAACCAATTGGAGATCATCTGGACGAACACCACCTGCACCCAACAGTAAAAGTGAATAACCAATCAGAGATCATCTGGACGAACACCACCTGCAAAGGACGCTCTTTTTCACCTGCTTTTCTTAAGTCGTAAAGCGCGCGAAGTAAGAACAATCAATAAAAAATGGCGCCAATCAATAAAAAAATTAGAATACATTCGGCATTCCGAAATTCTGCGCGAATTGTTTTCTTTTTCCGGTTGGAGCATCTCACGATTTCACAAGAGAAATACACACAGGGAGGCATCGTACCTGTATCATTAAAGAAAAATATAGCAATCTGTGGTTGGCTAGGTTGTCATTTCAAAATTTAAATTTCTTGGCGAGATTTCAACCTCTGTGTTTCATACTTAACCATTTGACTACGGCTATAGATATAACTGGCACGATTCTTACAACTTTCAATGTACAACTGCTGTACTCTGGCGCTGTAGTCTAAATTCTTTCTCGGCACGTTTTGTGCTTTGGACGAGAGTGGACTGTGGTTGATGAACCCTCAATCTCTCTTTTGTACTTTAAGGTACTGAAATTTTTTTAGTTTCCAGAGCTTTTTAGTATTTAATAGGAACTTAGTAACGAATAGGAGATAAAGTTGTGAAAATTTTGTGCTTTAGCCGATTCATTTTTAACTGAATAACTGAAATTGGTACAAAAATAGTTAAAGAAGATACTTTTTTTGTTAATATTAAAAAAAAAAATGTATGTTTCTAATGCCACTATTTCACAAGTGCTTTGACTAGCAGCTGTGCTTTTGCCAAATTGTAGGGCTCTCCCATTAGACCAAGAGATAGACCACTTTTATCTACCCCAAGTTCATCATATGATTTGTTATGATAAACTCGAGAACGGTTCAACTCGCAAATTTATTAAAAAAAAAAATGCAACATACTATATGGGCATCTTTCTCAATTTAGCACTGATAAATTTGTTTGGTTGGAATAATTTATAGTTTGTGCAATATAGTTTTCAATGGATATAATTGCAAGATCCGAAAGCCTTTCCTGACATATAGTCGAACGTAAATAAATTTTGATAAGTTTTAACAAATTTTAATTTACTAAAGCTTCGTTCACCTTTACTCACAGTGACAGGTATAGCTAGAAAAACTTGGAAGTGCTGTCCACACGTTCGGGAAAATATCATGCCAGTTATTTTGTTTAAGAAGTTGGAAGTACTTGTAACGGCTCCACTGAAATCTTCAGAATCTTTTAAAAATGGAGTTTAGTTATACTTATGTATAAAATGATTTTCACATTTCACTTAAATTAACTCTACCGTACGCTTTTTCTGCGAGAAATATTTGAACATGCGACATCTAGTGTTAAAAATATAAAATAAATATCATATAGTATATCCAAGTAGTTTAGTAATGTTTAATATATTGATGTTTAGTAAAAATTACACCAACTGAATGTACAAACAGCTATACTTTTTTTTCGTGCAGTATTTGATTTCGGGGCACCCCATGCGGTCGCACTGGTCGCACCGCCCTAGGGACGCACGTCGCTTGCTATCATGTCTTCGCGCGAGGAAAATTACGCGATTTTGGTGAAGATTTGTGAGGCTTTAGTGATGGCTAATTTGTGCAAGAGGAAATAACGACGTTGGTGGCACCCTGACCTGTATAAAAAAAAAACCCTGGTACGGAGCTTATGATGGACTTAAAGTTACCAAGAAATAAGCTGCCAGTATAAGAATTTCACGTGAATGTGGCCTTCTGATTTTGAGACACTTCTGCAGACTACCCCAATTTCGAAACAGGAAACATTTCCGCACTCCCTCTCCGCTCAAGAAAGGTAAGTAGCTATACTGCTTGTGCTAGTATACACTGTTGATTGAGTTTACAAATTTTCTCTTTCTTTATGTTACGAATTTTATTTATGTAATTAATTGTTACAGGTTAGCAGTAACACATCGATTTTGAATACCGAAATGATTCTTATGTTTAGGATCCCAGAGTAAAGATTTAGTTATAAATATCAATCACTTTCAGTACATTTTCCTCTGATCACTCCATAATTAAATAAAAAACGGCGGAACAAAATCAATAAGCACGAAATAAATGTCAGGAAGCTGTCGCCAAGTGGAGAGATTAGCGAGTGCCAACAGGAGCGGTTGGCGAGTGACATGCGCGACAACCCAGCGAAGGGTTGCCAAGATCAAGGGAGAGTCTTGAGAAAGACGAGCGGGAAGAGTCCGATTGGTTTTTTCTTCCGGATGAAGCTAATCTGCGCTACCGTCGTTATATAGCAGTCAATGATTTCTGGTTACTCTTTTTAAATGTTTTGTATCGTGTTCCTTTTTATGTAATAAATTATCTTAGGACTAAAAACTGCTGGCTGGACCTTTTATGATTTTGGAAGCAACAGAAAGAACCCATCCAACAATAAATTAAACGATGGAGCATGGAGCTTCAAGAGCAGAAAGAAAAGAAACGAACTACAAACGACGACGCCCCAATCTGAACTGAGAACGCCTGTGTATTCGTCGAAAAACCGACTGAAGGCGGATTGCCACGAGCGGTTCACAAGCAGTTCGTTCGGCGCTTAAAACCCTGTCCCAATCATGAGAACAAGAGTCTCGCAAATGTATATGTTACCGCTAAAGTGCAGTAATTAGTTATTCTACAGATTATCTAGTTAATGTGCAGATTAACTAGGGTGATCCGTTAAAGTGCCGAAAATTGTTTCATTTCTCAAATTACCTAGATAATCTGAAAATTACCTATATAATCTGCACATTACTTACTAGGCACTCGTTAAAGTGCGAACTTGATTCGCTCGTTCTACACTTCCTTGATTTTGGCTGTGTCTAGGTTTGTCATTAACCATTTTGATTTCTGGCCACAACTGTGTTACACTTCCTAAGATTTTATTACAAAATTCGCGTCCGTTATCAGAAAGCAAAATACTTGGAGCGCCAAAAAGGAGAAAAATATCAAGCAAGTTATAGGCTACTTCAGGATGTGAGCGGCTTCAATACAACACATTTTGTCAAGTGGTCTTGGTATACGAGAAGGAACTTAAACTTTCCATCTGGTTGAGATTGGTAATCGATGAGATCCACCTGGTATCTGCTATTGAAATGCGATGAAATAATCGGCTTTACAACAATCCCTTTTTTCGCACTTTTTTGTTTTTGTTGACAAGGTTCGCATAAATCCAAAAACATTTTTACTTGGGCTTGGGTTATGTTCTTATAAAGTGTATTTAATTGCTTGATCATTCTGTCTCTTCCACCGTGGCCTATTGACAAATGAATGGAATACAATCTGTCAAACAATTATTCGGCATGGACAAACTTTTTCACACTTTCTCGCGCATCTGACAACGGCTCAATGAGTTTTTCACAGCCTTGTACATTCAACATATATCTTCGAATTATTCGAGAATTTCGAGATGATTCTTTCTTCTTGGAAACAAACTTTTGAACTTTAACGATGCGGAAGCCGTTAATGTGCACATTGCCTAGGTTAAGTGCGGAAAACTCTTGATTCCGCACGTTAACGGAGCAAATTAGTTAATCTGCAGATTAGCTATATAATGTGAACATTAACGGCTTTCGAGCTTTAGCGGTAACACATACAACGCTGACGATACATATCTTAACAGCGGTTATGCCCGCTGCGTTAGCAACCTGCGAGTTGTTGGCGGTTTGATTCCTTCATGGGTGTATTTCTCCCCTGTGCCAGTAAAGTTTTCTTTGTGTGTGTGTGTCCATTATTTGACATTGCTTGTCTTGCGTCTGGCGCTGCATGGCCAAATATGCACCTTACGCCATGAAACACCGAACCAATCAACCATCTACCTGTCCAATTCCCCATCAAGCTAATTAATCTAGCTGTGTTCCTCACCAATATCGCCAGTTCTCGAAGCTCATGTTTCTGATGGATGAAAACAGGGAAGGGGGGGACCCCGATCAATGAGGGCAGGAGCACAAGTTCCAGAAGCGAAATCAAATTAAGAGAATCGGAACGAGAACAAATAAAACCCACGTAGACGAGACCAATGAAGGCGATAAAACCCCATCGGTTTTCCTCTTTCTTTGGAAAGTAAATGGCTCCGACGCGTAAACTCCAAACGGCGTCTTGATGAGCCCTCGATTCCCCCAGGGAAGCGATTGCAATAAGACGCGAAGACGAAATTCATTAGCTTAAGAAGTGTTTGATAGTTACTTGACATTGAACTAATATTTTTGTCTCGGTAGGGAGGAAATTAAACTCGAGCAACATTTTGTGAGGGGGGGGGGTGTCGAGCTATTAATGTGTTTACCTCTATCTCGTATCTATTCTGGTCCGTATCTATTTCTGGCGAAACTGATCGATAGGGTTCCTTTGCGTTTTCTTATGAATGTCAGATGTGTAATAGATTCGTGGCGAATTAGCTTATAGTGAAGGTGGGCGATTATTTGAAGTGGATTTTGAAATCGTGGCTGTGTAGTTAATTTAGAGCGCGCTGCACACGTTGGAACTCTGTATTTCTTAATGGGTTCGAATGTGTTCGATTCTTCCCTGAGTATATTTCTCTTTTTTGTGTCTGAAAAAAAGCTTTCATTGAGTGTACGTCTGATCAGTATTTCAGTGTGTGAGCGGTAGATGACTCATTGTTGTCACTTATGGCAATGTCCAGTTGAGAGAATAAGTTATCTTCCAACTTGGGGAGTATTAACAAACCCCTTTATCCGTAGCAATGTTAAGAACAATAAAAAAAATAATAAGTGCCGAATATAATTACTGTACGATGTTCATACGTGTTGAAGAGATTTTCACTGGCTTGCTTCCCCCGCCCCCCGCTAATTCTCCTTGACATGTGTTTGAAACTGATACTTCCTTTCTGTTTGGATTATAGTTGGGAATGTACCTCCATTGATGTTTGGATCAAGATTACCAACTGCTACTTTAATCCTGTCATTGATCATGTCGGCGATCTTTGCTATGTTAAGAGAAATACCAGGTGGTCATGAAGTAACCTCCTTGTATACGTACCCCTAGTGATCACAATTTTCTGCTAATCGGCGTGAAGCCTAAGAGGCTTAGAGATTTCAAGGTATTCGTTTGAGAATTATCTAATTAGCAAGAATCGAGCCCTCCCGGTTACGGATACAGTTATCAAAAATTTAAAATTTCGACAAGCAACACCTACTTTTTTTATTGCTATGTGATAGAGGCTCAGTGAAAAATCCAAAATGGCGTTGAAATTGTACCTTAAGCTCTAAAAATGACCAGAGCACTGTCAAAGACGAATGTTAACGACAAAAGAGGAAAGAAAGGCAACAAGCAGCAGTGATAATGCACGTTATTAACATAAATCACAAGCACCTATCACAAAACACCAATTGTCACCAGCATTTGTAAATAAAGGTAAAATGTTATATGCTGTCACTTGTTGCCTTTCTTTTTTGCTGACAGTGCGCTCGCGCAGTCGCTTACCGAACTAAAGGTGTAATGTCAACCCTATTTATGGTACACTGTTCCACCATCAAATTGTGATGAAAAAAGTTGATGCTGCTATTCGGTATTTTCGAAATAATTTAATTGTATCCATAACAGTAAGAGCTCTATTCTTGTTACTTTCATTGCTCTCGAACGCATATCTTGAAACATCTAAATCTCAAACTTTTTTCCGAATCGCTGAGAATTGAGGTCGCTAGGGACAACAACTTCATGACCACGGACAGATAGAAGGGACTTGCAAGTTGATAGCGACCACTCGCGTAGTTACTAGAACGAAAAACTAAATGAGCCAAAATAAACATGGGCGTAACTCTTGCTCTCAGGAAACGTGTTGACAAATGGGTCACTCCAGGCATATCTGTTTGCTCAGTTACTAATAATGATATTGCTTAGAACCTGGACGTTAAACGCGCTTGCTTATCTTATAGGTTCAATGTCCCCTTTATCAATTAAACTTGCAAAAATGTCTTTCGATTTACGCACGGTTTTTAGTTTTATCGTGCCTTGTCTCCTAATCAGAACATCGAAATCAAACAATACGCTCTTGCGTTGGATTCGTTTAGCATAGGGCTAAGACACTGTTTCACAATACAGGACTAATCCTTCAGAAACAGCTAAAATCCCCATGATCGAAATGGCACTAATTGTAACCATTACCTCATTCATATTCGATTTGATTTGTATGGACACATACCTCATGTCTTTCATTTTATTGCTACAAAAAGTAGTATTTTCAACATTATAGCCTTTTACGTTTTAATATATTTTTATTGTTGGGGGGGGGGCTTTCAATCCTAAAACCTTCGAAAAATACTGAACTATTTCACATTTTCTAAACTTTTCAAAGACAGATTACCCACATACTGGTTGAGAAGCGTTGTTTTTCAACAGAACAAAATCTTTTGTGGGAATTTCAAGCACTAGTGTCCCTAAGTTGAGCCTCGTCATCCGACCGTGGCTTTTAATTACGCGGTTTTGTCCTCGGGTCGTCGCCAATAGCCAGTTGTGTTGCTCGAGTGCGACGTTAATTAAAATACCTACCTACCCAAGTTGAGCATTATCTATACACTTGTGAACATTTTACGACCCCCCGAATCTCGGAATACAACTAAACTTGATATTGTAGCGTAATACTGTATTGTCAGTAGGATAAAAATAGACTAAAAATACAATTAAAATGATGGCTAAAATATGATTTTCGTCTTTTTTTTTTTGTAAAATATTTGGAACTGATGCATCATCTCTACTTTATAAAAGGAAGTGTGCCATGTCTGCGTGTCTCTATGTACTGTCTTGACGAATCTATGGCACTTACAGTAATGGGATTCGGCACACTGGTAGTACGAATTTTTTGCAATTCTTGTACGAGGCCTGAATTTTAAAATTCAATCTAGAACATTTTAAAACTAATTTAATGACATATTTAATTTGTATTGTTTTCTTTAGAATGGCAACAGCATACAAGATCAAAGATTCTAAATTTATTTTTTCCGCTTCTGTTTCATTTTGCGGAGGAATGATTTTTCAGTGGACGATAAAAACAAATAAAGTTTTAACTGGAGTTATATATTTCTTTTCTATCTCCTCAACCGTTAAAGATAGAGTAAAAAATTCAACGGTTTTACACCAGATAGTTATCTTATACATTTAATTTTTTTTAATAAATAATTTTTTTCCAAAAATATTTATATTTTCGCAAGAGATTGTGACGTCATGCCGATTGGAATTCTTGGTAGTTCGAATTTGGCCGCATTTGATTATGAACGTTGCCCGTGGTGTTGGTTTGCGAGGCAAACCAACACCAGGGGCAACGCCGTGATGGCTGTTATCCAATAGGCTACGAATTCCCATTTGGTTTACAAGGCAAACTATCACCACGGGCAACACCGTATGGCTGTTATCCACTAGGCTACGAATTTCTCAAACGAAGTGGGAATTCGTAGCAATCACCGGGGGTTAGCGAGCAGTGATTACACCTAACCCCACGAAAAGAACTGTCATGGGCAACGCCGTGGTGGCCACTCAAAGGCTAGTCTTTAATAAGGAGTGTTGTTTTTAGTTCACATAAAAACTTTCGTATTAGAATGCAGGTTCTCGCGCTGTTTTCCAAACACCATTATCTGTAGAGTTTTCCCTTTATTTAGGGATTGTAATTTATAGTTTTTTCTTGTTTCTCACTCCTTTTCTAATTTTTAAAATGTTTTTACTTTCGATAATTAATAATCATGAAATGTGATTCGTCAATAATGAATCAAAATTACGTATATATTTTTTTTGAATCATGGTGGTTATGCGAATCCCAGATGCAAACAGTTTCATAAGCTATTAATTCGCACCACATTTTATGATTAGTATTTGTAAAAGTTGACCGATAATAAGCTGAATGTTGATGAAAGTTGACGGGAGTAGAATACGATAGAGTATACTATCTTAAATATTAAGAAACGTGAAAGGGACTTGCAGTGCAAACAAGCAAACCGGACTAAGATTTATCTTTTGTTGTCCAATTGCTCTCGTAGAATACATACTGGAGTTATCTCAAAATATAGTTTATCTCCTCTTTGGTAACATTTGTCATTTACGTTGACAAATGTTACCAAATGGCGTTGAGCAATCAACTGTCACAACAATTCGGAATGCATTTTTTGAAATTTTGATTGGCGAAGCGCTGAAATCGTATTAAAATAACAAGCCAAGTGACGTCACGTTCAGATTATGAACAGGAAACACGTGTTGCAGCAGAAACACTATCCCTGCCTATATTTAGCGTGACAGAAAATGCCTCTCATAGGTGAGTGGTGTTTTCTGTTGTATCCACAATCCGTATGAATTATGGAAGACGATGAAACCAAGCTCTTAAGCAGACCACTGTTGTAATATTCCAGCATAAGTAACAGTAGAGGCACCATTCTGAAAAGTGAGCCAATCATAATGCCAAAAATCACGTATCGACCGACAGCGAATGTCATCTTTATACATACTCTATATATCTACAAGAACCGATAAGTTGACATTCACGTTATTTTCCCTTTGTTACTGTAATGCTTGGAGATCATATTACTCCATCCATATATGGGGTCTTATGCTTTTTGATACCTTATCCTTGGTGTTTATCTGTCGTATTCATTCCCCCCACTTATTTAGCAACGATATGTCCTGATCTTATATACAGATTCTTATTTTGACAAAGTTTATCCTTATGTGCAATTGTGTATTATGATCTTATTTTGATGGAGTTAAGTTGACCCTCACGTACAGTTTGTTCGCGAAGTTTTTACAGGGTGAAAAAATTTGATTTTTCTCGAGCCGTATTTAATAAAGCAGCAGAGCATAATCATAAAATGTTGTCAGTTTTATACAATTATTTTTTTTACAAGTTTTATACACTTAAATAATTATAGTGTTGTGTGTATACATATTTGTTGATTTATTACTTCGAATTAGCACGTCTAGATCGGTCTTTTTAAAGCTATATAAGAATCTATTTGGTGAAAGGAATTTTTTCTTCCTCAATTTACAGTCGGTTGTTAAACTCAAAAGCATACTTGAGTTAAATAGATTGTTTTGTTTACTGGGATTTGCATTGTGTAATAACGGATCAATTTCCCCTAAACTTATATTTACCAAAACTTGAAAAAAGAATGAACCATCTTTCATAATTTAAATCACCTATACTTTAACATTGTAAGGTTCATTTTTGATGATTATCAGAAGGACTTCCCTTAGAATTTCTGTGATAAATAGTGCACGATACATGATGAAATACTCGATTAGAAGTTCGTCGGATTGACGGTGTTTACAAACAATCCTGAATGTATTCTTTAGGAAGACCGTGAATCCGATGAACTTCAGATCAGGTATTAGAACACCCAATCTCACAACATTCGCATATAGTCTACAATTCCTGACTTGATCAGGCCAATGGACCATTTCGTAAGTCAACGGTTTGAGCTTGATGGTTGGCTGATTTGGGATTTTATGGCGCAAGGGCCATATTTAACCAAGCTGCGCCCAATATAAAACAGACAACTTCAAGCCAAAAATGTCAAAAAAGGGGGAATAGATTGGTGGAATGAAAACAGAAAAAAGATCGCTTTGGTATCTCGGAAGCGCGACATCTGTATTTACTAAAGCAGGGCTCGAAATACCCGGGTGCACAGGTGCACTGTGCACATGAAAATACAATTGTGCACCTAATTTTTTCCCGCTAGGCGCACCTGTGCACCTAATTTAAAAACTTAGGTGTGCCTTGTGCACCTGTATTAAAAAATATATTTCGAGGCCTGTACTAAAGGCAATAAGCCCCATGAGAAAAAAAAGATCACCCCGGTACGTGAAGCCCGTACACACCTGAAGATGTGCCCATGAGGGATTGAGCTTTCTGGATTTTTTTTTTTTGATGTAACATTTTTTCTGTATTGAATACTAGTGGCATGTCCAGATGACGAGTGGCATTTTATTTAACGACGAACCGGGTTATATCTATATAAATAAGAATGGAGTGTTTGTTTGTACATTCAATATTTTCGACCCATTTCAAGTTTTCTATCCGTTTTGAACCCTTCTGATGCCGAATCCGCCTTTTTTTCGTTTGGTGTCTGTCTGTCTGTCTGTATGTTGTGCCCTATACACGTCCACGCGGTTTAAGATAATTTCATGAAAATTTGCATACAGTGAGTACTTATCTTTATTTAGTGAGTGGCATTGGTTGCGAAAGTCTGTCTGTCCGTCTTTCTGTTCTATGCTCGATTTTGTGTTTGTGTAGACATCACATGAATTGTATTCCAGATATTTGATTGCATTGTATTTTATTTTATACATTATCTATTAGTTTAGTGAATGCAATATTAAACATTTCTTTATTGTTATATTTAGTTGAGTTTCATGCTAAAACACCTGAGTAAGAATACTTAAATCAACCATAATTTGGTAGTTCTGGAAAAATTGGAATGTCTATTGAATATTACGATTACTTCGATTGCTTTACCAGTACTGCTGAAAAAGTAATTATTCTTCAAAAAATTATTTTTTTTTATCGAATTTCATCTCTGATACTTCATTTATTTCGAGTCTTATTTTTATTCTTTGCGCAATGAAAACGATTTCCGAATATTTGGGACAGACGATACTTTTCAATGAAACGAGAATGAACAAGATCGAGCGAGCAGTGATATTTTTTCTGGTTCTGTCGCTCTGAATTAATTTCACATTTCTAAATTTTGTACACTTTTAGTTGTAAGTTGTGGCAACTGTGCGAGATCAAGAGATAAAATTGAATCACAAATTAATATCTTTAGAACAATTTTTTGCGACATCTTTTATTTTGTTTTACTTTGCTGTTTCCAGTTTTAAATATTTATTATTTTAATAAATGTATTTTCCTTCTCATCACATGCAACAGCACCACAAAGTATTAGACTTAAAAATGTTAGGTAAGTCAGTATAAATTTTTAGTAAATTTTAAGTGTAATGCCATTATTGAAAGAATAATGCCGTTATTTAAAGAATAATGCCGTTATTGAAAGAATAATAATGTTTATTAATCCAAACTGGAACTTTTTCCAACATTAAATAATTCGTTGTAATAATGACAGGAGAAGATTGCAAAATTTCACAATGTCGCATACCGGAGGCAAGAGTGGCACAAGTAAAAAAATATTGTTTTGTTGACTATGAGTGCGAGAGCACTCGCCGTAAATCGTAATTTTAATTAATTGAGCTGAACATGAAAAGAACTTAAGAAATGGAATTCCAAATATTCCTATAAATCGTCTTTTATAACCTTAGTATCACCTTTCGTCATTTTGTAGCTTTGTCATATAGCAATTGTGCGATGTATGTGAAATGTATTACATGAATGGATATGCATGTGTAGGATTTGTGTCCAAAGTAAGTTGTAGAAAATATAAAGATGGCGAAAGATGTTAAAATAAATTTTTATTCTACAAAAACGTAAGTCATTATATATTTTGATTATCTCTTCAATCTAGAGTAAACCAATTCAAACCGAGTAAGGTCGAGTATTTTGCTAGTGTATCTATATAAATAAGAATGGAGTGTTTGTTTGTACATTCAATATTTTCGACCCATTTCAAGTTTTCTATCCGTTTTGGACCCTTCTGATGCCGAATCCGCCTTTTTTTCGTTTGGTGTCTGTCTGTCTGTCTGTCCGTCTGTCTGTATGTTGTGCCCTATACACGTCCACGCGGTTTAAGATATTTTCATGAAAATTTGCATACAGTGAGTACTTATCTTCATTTAGTGAGTGGTATTGGTTGCGAAAGTCTGTCTGTCCGTCTTTCTGTTCTATGCTCGATTTTGTGTTTGTGTGTTTGTGTAGACATCACATGAATTGTATTCCAGATATTTGATTGCATTGTATTTTATTTTATACATTATCTATTAGTTTAGTGAACGCAATATTAAACATTTCTTTATTGTTATATTTAGTTGAGTTTCATGCTCAAACACCTGAGTAAGTATACTTAAATCAACCATAATTTGGTAGTTTTGGAAAAATTGGAATGTCTATTGAATATTACGATTACTTTGATTGCTTTACCAGTACTGCTGAAAAAGTAATTATTCTTCAAAATTTTTTTATATTTTTTTTATGGAATTTCATCTCTGATACTTCATTTATTTCGAGTCTTATTTTTATTCTTTGCGCAATGAAAACGATTTCCGAATATTTGGGACAGACGATATTTTTCAATGAAATGAGAATGAACTAGATCGCGCGAGCAGTGATATTTTTTCTGGTTCTTTCGCTCTGAATTAATTTCACATTTCTAAATTTTGTATACTTTTAGTTGTAAGTTGTGGCAACTGTGCGAGATCAAGAGATAAAATTGAATCACAAATTAATATCTTTAGAACAATTTTTTGCGACATCTTTTATTTTGTTTTACTTCGCTGTTTCCAGTTTTAAATATTTATTATTTTAATAAATGTGTTTTCCTTCTCATCACACGCAACGGCACCACAAAGTATTAGACTTAAAAATGTTAGGTAAGTCAGTATAAATTTTCAGTAAATTTTAAGTGTAGTTATGCCTTTATTGAAAGAGTAATGCCGTTATTTAAAGAATAATGCCGTTATTTAAAGAATAATGCCGTTATTTAAAGAATGATGCCGTTATTTAAAGAATAATGCCGTTATTTTAAAGAATAATGCCGTTATTTAAAGAATAATGCCGTTATTGAAAGAATAATAATGTTTATTAATCCAAACTGGAACTTTTTCCAAAATTAAAAAATTTGTTGTAATAATGACAGGAGAAGATTGCAAAATTTCACAATGTCGCATACCGGAGGCAAGAGTGGCACAAGTAAAAAAATATTGTTTTGTTGACTATGAGTGCGAGAGCACTCGCCGTAAATCGTAATTTTAATTAATTGAGTTGAACATGAAAAGAACTTAAGAAAGGGAATTCCAAATCTTCCTATAAATCGTCTTTTATAGTAGTAACCTTAGTATCACCTTTCGTCATTTTGTAGCTTTGTCATACAGCAATTGTAAGATGTATGTGAAATGTATTACATGAATGGATATGCATGTGTAGGATTTGTGTCCAAAGTAAGTTGTAGAAAATATAAAGATGGCGAAAGATGTTCAAATAAATTTTTATTCTACAAAAAACGTAAGTCATTGTATAATTTGATTATCTCTTCAATCTAGAGTAAACCAATTCAAACCGAGTAAGGTCGGGTATTTTGCTAGTATTCAAATAAAAATATGTTTAAAGCATTCTCTGGTTTTTGTCTCTTTATATGGTATTTCAATATTTTGATTAATTTCATAACCTTCGCATAGTTAAAGACAAAAATGTTTTTGAATAATTATGTTCGTGTGTCATTAATGAGTTGATTTAACTTATAGAAGTACCGGTACAAGGAGGAGAACGAAGAGGAGGAGGTGGAGATGAAGTACAAAGATATATCGGACCTAGACGGATTTCCGAGGAACATTGTCGAACGAGCTGTCCACGACCACTTCATCTCCACGTCCGAAACGCCGTCCAGAAAAGTGAGTCCTATTTTACTCAAAAACTCTTTAAAAAATCATGGAGTATTTTCATAATTTACAGGAAATGTCTTTCGTCTTGATTAAAGCTGTGTATCAGTAGACTTTTTATACCAAATTTAGTCTTATGGCAAGTCACGCTTTGATGTGCCCATGCGTAATCCGTTTCTGCTGATAAAACATGCCGTTATGCGTACCTTATCCAACTTATTTTACTGCACTGATGTTGGACCAATGTGTGGCCTGCCTAATTGTACTAAAATATAAACCATCAGTTTTCAAGAATGGTTTGGAAACGGAGGAACCTGGCGATTACGAAATTTCAACAAGTCATCTATCTCAACCAGAATGTGGTATCTAAACCACATTTGTTTTTAAGAAATAAAAACAACGCTGTTTTTCTTCTTCTTATACCTTCAAAAGAAATTGACTCTATCGGTTAGTATTATTCACTGCAACGTCAGAAGTTAAAAGCAACTACTGAGGCGAGATCCTGTCATCACTGAAAGGCGCTTGGCCAAACCTTTCTTGTGCGCTAAGAAAATTCAATCAATCAATCATATCTGAAAGCCGACACGAAGGGCAAGTTGGAGAGTTTGAGAAGCTAATTTGGTAAGGATGATTTTTTAGATAGTCGTTTTGTTGGTGGCCATAATTCATTACTGTTTATGTACGTTTTAGGTACATGAATCAGTATATATCAAGACATTTTCGTATCGATGAAGTGGGTAGGTCGTTGAATTAATGTCGCACAGGAGCAACGAGCTATTGCCGACGCTCCGGGATCAATCCACAAGGGAAAGATTCGAGGACTATACCTGAGCTGGCACCCACTCTCCAAACTTCCACACCACGCCAACACGAGGACATTTGATACCACGGCCGATTTAATGTGCATCAAACCCCTATGGCCGACTAACCGGTATAGTGGTTAAGGGTTAGCCTCTAGATCGGAAGGTTCCTGGTTCGAATCCGGGTCCCGGCATGAATGTTTGTTAGCGTATGGTGTAGAGGCGGCTAGTGCACCTTAAATCTGTCGTGGCTGAATGTCCTCACGTTGGGTTGGTGTGGAAGTTTGGAGAGTGGGGTGCCAGATCAGGTGTTGCTTCGTCATCTGTCCGTGGTTCAAAATTACGAGGTGTTGTCCTCGGATATTTCCCTTAAGGGACTGATCCCGGACCGTCGTTAATAGCCCGTTGTGTTGCTCTAGTACGACGTTAACTAAAATTACTATTACCATTACCACTATTACAAAATACGACGGTATTTGGTTGTATCGAGTTTCGAACTCTCAACCCTCCAGTTGCTAATCCGTCTATCTTCCAATCGGGCTACCGCATCCCTCGATGAGGTAGGTAGTTGAATTTACGTCGTTCTGAAGCACGCGACGGGCTATTTTGTATCGATGACGTAATACGTTGCTTGCCATACTGAGTGGAATTGCAGTCCGATAGACAATACCCTTCATCTATGAGCCAATGTTGCATCGCGATTCACTAGAAATGCATCCCAAAGTGCCTTTCCCTCGGGGGCATTTTAAAAGTTTTACCAAGGAAAAAAAGATCCATTCTGATAGTCGTGTACAACTGAAAGGGAAGCAAGTCCCTTTAAAGTAGCCTTGTGTGCCACCCTCCCGTTCGCACAGTCTCTTCGACTGTGCTTGCATTGTGATCTCTGGGGCAACAGGGAGCATTCGACGGAGTCGTGGTCGAATATCAACTCGCGTCCATTGCTCGTGTGCCCTTCAGCACTTAACTCCCCTAATGGCCCACTTCCCGCCACAAAAGGAGCTTTTAAGGCTTCTCATTTCGGCGGATCCTCCGCAGCTCCAAATGAAGCAGGGGGATTATTGTTTCCCAAAACCGGGGGAAAGAGAGCATTAAAGGCGGGGATCCCTGCACCTCCTCGTATTACACGCATTTCTCTTCATCGTCGAAGATCCCAAGTCGCACCTTCGGTCGTCAGGCACGCCAGATTGGGGATGGGCACTTTAGCGTCAAAGCATCTATATTTTTTGGGAGGGTACGGAAGAAAAATTCATTTTTTACTTTTTAGGGGTTTATTTCCGAGTGGGAAACTACCGTATACTGACCAGCTTATCATAAAAAAAACCTGTACCGAATTATCACCAGTTCTGAGAAAGGGACAATTTGGTTTTTCCTTCTTCGATCTTCATACCCTTTTGAGTTTTGTCCCAACAATACATCCTGTCATTAGCGAATTTGACTATATATTGATGGACGGGATATCTCGTCTAAACCCCCTGGAGGTTTAAGAGAACCTGATTTTTCATTTTATTTTTTCAATTTCTTAATATACGCAGGAAGTCTTTGGTACTAAAAAGCAATAATTTTTACAAGACCACTTCATATTTTATTTCACCTGTATTTAAAAACCATGGTCAATGATACTCGTTCAAGGTCAAATGTGATAAAAAATCGATGGTATAATATTTATGTGTTAACTAAATATAGATATTTTAATACTAGGTGTGTGAAACCTAAACATAGCTCTCATGAAAGTTTCTCCACCATATGCATTCACGATTTAATCAATTACGATCTTTGTGCAGGTAAATAGGAAGTCTATAAACGTCGCACTGGAGCAACACAACGGGCTACTGATTACGGTCCGGATCAACCCAGAAGGGACAAATTCGAGGACAGCACCTCGTAATTTTGAGCCACGGTCAGATGACGATCCATCTATGTGAAATGTAACCTTAAAGGAATGAAAAATAATCTCTTCAGTTATAAGCGCAGAGAAAAGGTTCGGAAAAACACAGGATGAATGTTCTCTTCTGATAAATTTAAGAAAAAATTTATTACGGTGATATGTATTTGAAATATCACTCCTGAGAAAGTTTCAAAGCAATATCTCTAAAAATCAGCTGATGCATAAGTTAATAAGGACTTGGAATCTCGAAATTTATTCGGAAACTAGCTAATTTAACTAAAAATTCAACTCACTAATGGTTAAAAAAATAAATGACTATCAGAAGTTTTTCTTCCAGTTAAAAAACTTGAGATCCTTCATTAATGAAATAAGTATATTTATGTAAGAATTCTCTCTCTCTCTCTCTCAATATATCGCACCACGGCAAAAAAAGTTGACACAGGTCAAAAAATAAAATTTTTCATGTTTTGTCATTGAAAAATATGTATGAGGTGCTCCATCGTGTTATATTACTATTCTATAGAATATAATAGAAGTTACCACTGTAAATACTTATCTAAAATTTAAAAGAAGCTGATACTGTTTCAATATAAGTTTTACAGTATCCTTTAAGTTGATATTTCTCAAATTCTGTAAATTTGAGTTGCGTCACTTAAACTGCCTGGGTGCGATATGTTAGCCTTTTTGGTTAATCTTTCCAAAGGATTTTATTATATGAAAATGAGAAATGTGATCTTTCCGAAGGATTCAATTGTAAGGAAATGAACCATAGTTTTTCCAAATAATTATATTATAAGGAATTGATCAATAGAATCATTTCAAAGGATTCTATTCTACAGGAATAATATAATCTTTTCACAAGATACTTTCTTTGTTTGGCTCATCTTGACCAACATTTGGCCCTTGCACCATTCACTTTCAATAAACCAGCCAACCAAATCAACCTTGCATCCTATTCCCTTTTTTGCACAGGAGGCTGACCTAGGCATTCCAGACATTTTCAATTGTATTAAGATCTCTCTTGAGCAGACAATACAGAAGAGTTATTGCGTTCGTTTGAAACTACTCTCCTATTGGTGACTTAGACACATGTTTTGTAGAAAAAATGCCACTTTCAGGAAATATATCTAGAGGAGCTTGTCATTGAATACGCAACATTTCCCGGTCTACTTCTGAATCCACGTTACCTGAAATACTTTCCAATCCGAATCATTACAGACCCTTCGCCTCTAAGGCTCTTGGACAAATGTTACGGTTCGTTAAGCAAATCATGCCACTACGGGGAATCCATCCGGTCTGTCCAGATTAAACTTTTCCTTGTGTGGGATTAAGAATCTTCATTCCGTCTTGTTAGTAATTTTTTGGCCCATTTCTAGCCGCTTGATTGATTGTATGTTGTTTTGTGCGTTCCAGTTTTTTTCTTGGTTTTTGCATATATTTTTTTGATTGCTTGCAAGTAGTTCTCGGATAGTAATTTTCGGTGCACCTGCTCACAATTTGTTGATGCCGAAAGTTATTTCTCGTTTAAGGTTTTAAATTTGAATCAAATGACAACTTTTACCTTTCGTCTTGATAGACACTAACTAGTCTGTAAAATCGGCTATCTCCGCTACTTTTTAGCCGAAATGTCTTTTTTTAGACAGGTGAAAGAAGGAAATATTCGAGAATTGAAATAAACAATAAGTTCTCCAATATAAAGCGTTCTGCGTCTTGTAAAATTGAGACAACTTGGGTGCATTTTTCTCTTATGTATGTAAAATGTTTCTTTTTTTGTTTGTTTGTTTGTGTGTGTGTATGTCCATTTTCTTGACGTTGTCTGTCTTGTGTTTAGCGCAGCTCGACAAAATTTGGCCCTTGCGCCATAAAACCCAACCAACTTGTAATATTTGGTCAAAATGAAGACAAACGATTTTTACTTTGATATGTGACTTCAGTACATCGGGAATGACGAAATTTGTGCAATACAAGTGATAATATGTTTATTGAAAAATCCCAATAATTAAGTTTAGTTGACGAACATGGAAAGGAAGCTATATGTTTGTCTCATATAAAGAAAATTTTAATTTATGATTACTACCTTATTTTGGAAGTAAAATATTTAAGAATCGATAGACCGGCACACTTTCAGTTTTTCTGATATACAGAAGATGGTATTTTACTGAAATCTTAACCTGCAATTTTTTGTGTTAGAGTGAAAACAATTCCCGAGATTTTTTCCGAGAAATATTTTGGATCACTTCGAAATGAAAAGGGAATTTAATTATGTGTGTGACTTTTGGAACGTATTTCTCTCATTGCTTCCAGATGTTTTTATTCAATCCCCCTCCCCCAATTTAAATTTCAAATTTTTATAGTCATTGTTCGTGCTGCCATCTACCGGTTGCTCTTTCAAACGCAAATATGTTCCACATTTCTGGGACATAAATAATAATCGCTTTCGCTCCATAAAAAAAGGACAGATCTCTCCGAGTATACATTGAGCAACTTTATAGAAGTACTTAAAAATTTTATACGCGTTTGCAGATTGTGTAAAATATCGAAAACAGGACTATTCCGGAAGGATCTATTTAAAAGCTATTCATTTGCAATATCTTTTCTCATCTGGGATGCATTAGGGCTCCTTCACTAAGATTAGGGCTGAGGAGCGAAGCAAATAGAAGGTCAAATCGATTTCAACTCTTCCATAAAGAATATTTTGATGGTCCCCTGACATTGGAGCGGAGAAGAATAAATACCGTCGTAAATTTTGTGACTGTCCCGATTTCGGGATGTTTTACGGCTCCCTTTCTCGCCTCCAGATTGGACAGCCTGCTTTGACGATCCAACGATCTGTCCTTTTGATTGAGAACCTTTTTTATTTTTTGGTCTTTTCTTGTGCGAGTCTTGTCCTCTTGGCTCGCCAGTTTTAGCAAAAAGGAGGGGGATCAATGAGGGTTTACGTTTTACGGGGGAGGGAGATCGTAAAATCGAGCTCCTCTTGCGCGGATAGCATTTTCCTTCCTCTCTAATGAAAGTTTTAAAATTTGGAAAATGATTTCTCCTTTCGGTTCCGTTTTCCTCACGGAAGTTTTCGTCCGTGTGCAGTTACTGCTGGTTTGGAAATTTTATGGTATTTAATATTGTGAAGTAGATTGGAGTTCGTTGAATGTTGAGTATTTGTAGAATTGATGGAGTCGTTAAAATTGGAGATTTGTGAGAAGAAACTTGAATAGAGTGATACAGGATAGTTTGTCATTTCCTCTTTTGTTTTTGAACTTTGAATATTTATTTGTTTTAAAATAAATTCTAAACTTGGGTTTTATTCCAATGACAAATATTAGAGCTTTTCTTAAACCTACAGAATCTATAAGTATGCTCTTATAGTCTAATCCAATTGGAGAAGGGGTACTTTTCCCTTATAGCCATACATATAAACTACGGCGCAAATTTGGCACATTTTTGCTGATTTCTTGGCGCTATTTGTTTTGACCTTTAGACTACTGCCGGTACAGCAGTTGTACCATGATCGCCTAAATTAGACAACGGTTAAGTAACATTAGTGGTACCTTGAAAGTTATAAGATTTGATTTGCCATGATTTGTGATTTGCCTAGAGATGACCAAGAGGTAATACTATTTCTTCACAAAGAAAGATTGTGTTCGAATAACTACCTAATGAAATAAAAATGTGCCTTCTATGCCGAAATGGTTATGTAGCCTTCGTTCGTGCCGAGAAGAAAAAGGTGACTGAACATAACGAGATTTACTGGATCACGCATTCCTTTCATTACTGCCGCACGATTCATTTATTGATGGTGTCTAGAGCTAACGTCTGTTGAATTCTGTAAATTACAGCTTCAAATGAATCGCAACACAATGGTAGATTGGAATAATTATATGCGAGTGCCAGTTGCACTATCAAAGGAAAAAACTGAAATGGCGCCAAAAAGCTGGTATGGAAACAAATAGCGCCATTCTATATAAAACTGCGCCAAATTGGCGCCGAAGTTTATTGGTTTGGCTATAACGGAATGTTACCTAAATTTGGAGAGCGCGAGAGAGCGGTGGTGGTCAATGATTGTTTACGTTTCACTGCAGAGGAGAATCGTACAATCGCATTCCTTTTCCTCATAACCATTTCTTTTGTCTCCCAAAGAAAGTTTTAAAATTTAGAAACTGATTTCTCCTTCTTTCTGTTCTGTTCACGTGCCGTGGTAGCCCCGTTGACAGTGTCAAGAATCAACAATTGGAGGTTTCCTCGTTCAAAACTCAATCTAACCAAAGCCCGTCGCGAACGGTGCTTTTGCAAGGAACATCTGTTGTGTACCCAAATGCTCTCATATTGGCGGGGAAGTTTGGGGAGTGGGATGCCTGCTCAGGTGTGGACCTCGTTATCTGACCGTGGTTCTAAATGACGAGGTGTTGTCCTCGCTATCTTTCCCTTCCGGATTGATCCCGGACTATTGTCCATAGATCTTGTGTTGCTTCAGTGCAGCATAAACTCAACTACATACCCTCTTCATGGATGCTTTTGTCGGTGTGCAGTAACCGCCTGGTGGAGTTTGTTTAATGAATTAAACATTAAAAAAATTATTTTATATTCACCAAGTATTGGTAGGTTTTGCTTTGTGGAAATGAGATGAATGAGAGAAACACACAGTGCCGTAAAACTCAATCCAACCTGAGCAGAGACTTGAAAAGGAATTAATACAAATATAATAAACTGTATCATTTTCTTTAAAATAAAAATCTTAAAAGATATTTAAACATTTAAAAATACATTTCTATTAGGTTATAAAGAAAGCAAATCCTGATGCACTTCCCAGTACAAGTGCTTAAAAATATCAGATTTCCAGAAAACTGAAGTATGAAAGATATATTCTTATAACACACAGGCATAAAAGTGCATTACTTCAAATCACAATGTAGCTTGCATTCAAATTTTGATGGATTGGAACGGTATTTTGAAACAAAGTTGGGGCCAAGAATATACATTAATTTTATTAATGCATTATTTATATTAATTTACGGAACAGCTACACTCTACGTTTATGAGCAATGGCAATGGCAACGGCCAAGGCGATTTTTTTTGGCTAACTTCTAAAGTCGCCAAGGAAAGAATATTTCCTAACTCTTTTTCGATCACAAACTTTTTTCTTTTTACAACATACTTTTTGAGCACATTTCAAAACGTTTTAAAAAGTATATTTTTAAAAAATTTCACAAAAAGTAGTAAGCTTAAGCACATATCAAAACGCATTTATGAACCAGCAGAGAAACTAAGCTACGAATGTTGGGTGAGAATACCCTGAAACTTATCAATTACACTAAATACAGTGGGCAAGTTGAAAAAGAAAAAGATTTACAAAAGAAAAAAAAAAGCAAGAAATAATACAACCTGATAACGTCAGAATTCTTTCGTAAAAAATAATGAAAACGAAAATGGTCAAAAAAACAAAACTCTTAATCCTATCGTGAAAACTATTAGAATAAAATAAAAATTCCACAACTATCAAAATACAAATAAATAGACCAATGGTATCACAGAAAACGATTTAAAAGGACCAATGCAATCAAAGGATATTTTAAAAACAAAATAACCAATGGGAGGAAAGAAACAATTTCAAACGAATCAATGAAATCAAACGACTTTAACGGATTTTGGAAGAACTTTCTAGAATATTCAAAATGAAAATTGAAAGTTTCCGTCTGCCGAGGTTACCATGAAAACCACAACAGCAATAATGAAAGAGGTGTTGACTTTATTTATCGTAACTTGCTACTAGAAGTGCGCCAAAAAAAAAAAAATCGCCAAGCCGTTGCCATCAGTCATAAACGTAGAGTGTAGCTGTACCTAATTTACAAAATACATTAATAATAATTAATAATATCCATTAATTGTATTTAAAAGGGTTAGTATCTGGTTATTACCACGACGTTCACTTACTAATGAAATAAATACATCTGTATCATCAATTCTGTTTCCGCCTATTCGTAATCTAATGTACAGTTTTGAATTCCTTGGTTTTTATTTACTTTGGCCCAAACTTTGCGCTCGAGCTTGTATCAACAAGGAGCGGACGTTCGTTCCCAGACAGCTCGAGTCCAATAACCCTTTCGGTTGTTAGTGAACTTGAATCTGGGCAGGCAGGCTGGCGATGGTCGACGGAAAGGAGGACGGGTTTTCCACCCTTACCCACACTTCTCAGGTAGAAAATCGTGCCCCTTGTGTACTTAGCTGCTTGTTTTTGCGTCACCGACACCGGGGAACAGGTGTTCATCGCCGATGCCTTAGTTTCTGATACATGCCTTTCAAGTCGGCTGCTCTAAAGAGAATGCTCTTTTGCCTGTTGATTATTTAAATTCAATGGGTGCAGTTGAATTATGTTTGGTGTGTGCTTCGCACGGAAATATTTTTTCATGGGGCTCTTGATAACTAGATTGATGACTGTAATTTAGTTTCAATATTCCGGTTGGGAGATGCGTTCCTTTCATAACTATGATGTTATAATTATAAAAATAATGACTCGCGATTTGAATCTGCTTCCACTATGGTGATAGTTCGATTGTACGTGGCAGTAGATCACGCAACCACTTCAGATTGCTATATTTCTTGGAAAAGACATTCCCCACACATTTCCTTCTCAGTTGATATCGGGTATTTATGTGCTAACCATATTGAAGCTTGTATTGTGCGGGGGTTTTGGTGTACGCATGGGTCACGAAGATGCGGCATTAAAATCCTTAATTTAATCCTCTTGGGGGTGCACGTACTTATATCCGTTGTGCAATCTTCAGTGTCTTCCTTGCATGATTTCGTCATCTGACCGTGGTTCAAACTTACGAGGTCTTGACCTCGAATCAGGATTGATACCGGACCGTCGCCAGTAATCCATTGTATTGCTCCAGTGCGACGTCGGTTCTACTACCAACCTCTTTGTATGGTTTCTCACCAGTCCTAACTTCTCGACCAATATAATCTTTCCAAAGATTCTTTCATCCCATATGGTGTTGTGTCATTATATGTGGCGTGGGGTTAAAGCAACTTGGAAACTACACAACTTGGCTACACAACAAGCAAGCTACACAACTTGGAAACCCCGTGCCACTCATTTTGGTATTTTTAATTAACGTTGCACTGAAGCAACACAACGGGCTATTGGTAACGGTCCGCAATCAACCCTCGAAGGGAAAGATCGGAGGACAACACCACATAATTTTGAACCACGTTCAGATGAAGAGGTCACACCCGATCTGGCATCCCACTCTCCAAAATTCCTCGCCACGCCAACTCCGTGCCACTCAGAGGGCTAGTGATATGTACGGTTACCGAGCTTCAGAGATTACGCTTAAACAGTTTCAACTCATTTTCAGGTAGTAGGTAATTGAATTTACGTCGCACTGGAGCGACACAACGGGCTGTTGGCGACGGTCCGGATCATTTCCGAAGTGTACGTTCCAAGGACAACACCTCGTAATTTTGAACTAAGGTCAGATGACGAGATCAACACCTAGCTGGCAGCCCCTTCTCCAAACTTCCACACCACACACGTCAACATGCAACTCATCCTCAAAACAGTTTCACAAATGTCTTGGTTAATTGGATTTTATGGCGCTAAGTCCAACCAAGAAGAGAACAAACTGCCACCAAACACAAAATAAAACAATAAAAGCAGCCCAAAAGTAAAATATCGTTAAAAATAATCCCTTTGGCCTGCCTCTCTACGGTCATATTTTTCTTACGAAAAAAGGGCTAATCAAAACGATTCAGTTTTTTCAAGTCCATAGTAAATAGCTCAGTGGATAAGGTATTAGTCTATCATTATATGTGCTCTAAATCGGTTATAGCCTATCTTCGTCTTCCGTCGTGTAAAGGCGTGGACTTACTAGAGAGTAAGAAAAAGGCTTGCTTAGTAAAGTAGATGTTGTCAACACCGATCGTGACATTTCTGATTGATGCACTCGAGTTTGTTTATTATTAGCCCGGAATGGGGATTGTAGGGGAAGCATGTCACTAAATGGTCATACTCTTTTACTAGAACATATTATTTGTAGCATGATGATTCAGTGTATTACATCAGTGGTCCCCAACCCCCGGGCCGCGGACCGGTACCGGTCCGTGGATCAAATGGTACCGGGCCGTCCAAGAAATATTAAATTATTTCTATTTTATTTACTTTGGTGTATTTATCTCGGGTTTGTGCGGTTTTTATCTATGAAATGTCCACTCAAATTAGGAGGCATAAATCACAACTTGAAATTTGTTCTGTTACTAGAGCTTCAATTATGATTTCTGAATTCTGTATGTCTCTATTTTCTAATTTTGACAATTGTGACAACTGCTTTCAAGTTGGCAGACAAAGTAGCTGCATTTACATCCAAACTGAAGTTGTGGGGACTGCGCGTGAACAGAGGCATTTTGGACATATTTCAGACATTAGCGGGGATTTTAGGCGAGACTGAGCCTAAACATTCATTCTCCTAGTTGGTGCACGATCACCTGTCTTTGCTTTTAAAAGAGTTCGAGCGCTTCGTGGTTTTTTTGTGGTTGGGAAACTATTTTATTGATTTAGCGTTCTAGTGAATTATAAAATGTTAAATCACGTATTCATTTTTTGGTGTAACTGTATTTTATTTTGAAGGCATGTTTAAATCCAGTTAAATTAAAATTATTAAATCAAAACAATCTAAAATATAAACAATAAACGTATCTCCCCCCCCCACACACACACCGCGGGCCGCGTTAAAATTATCAAACCTTGATCCGGTCCGCGGCGATTAAAAGGTTGGGGAGCACTGTATTACATGACTGCTTTTGCTAAGGAAATTTCCTTAGATCTCTTGTATATTTCTGTATTTAAAATCCACGTCACTTTGCTATTGTTCAATTAAGTGAAAGTATCAGGGGATTTCGAAAATATCTGGCTAAATTGTAAAGGGTGGTAGAGGGGCCTAAAACAAACAGCTCTGAATTTGTGTAGCTTTGCATGCCGTTGAAATCCTTTGCGGAGAATGACACCTTATGCCACTGAACCGATGTTATCGCAATCCTAAACAGCGCCCTCTATCACCAAAATGCAGTCTTACCGTACACACTATTCTTTAACAAAAATGTTAATTTTGGCTTCCTCTACCACTCTTTATAGTTTGGTCAGATATTTTCGAAACACTCCGTGTTCTTAAAAGTCTTATTAAATCTTAATTTGAAGTAAGAAATTTAAATATTCTTATGACGTCCTGGTATAAACAGGGATGACCTTGTACCATCTTATGCATCTTCTCCATAATCCAAAACGTTTGAGACGGACCGAACTCTTAAAAAACCGATTTTAACTTATAATAAAAACGCTATTGACATTGTATATCTTTGTTTCTTAAAGGAAGGACTTTGATAGTAAAATGCAAATGGCCTTTGGAATCTTTGTTTCTGAACCTTCCAGTATATGATCAGTGTGAGGTCCGAAGTAGATAATTAATCTAAAACCTGATTTCCCAACCTTTTGTTGGCTCAATTTCCCCTTTTCGAAACGCTTTTATTTCGGTGCCTCCCTCCTCTACGAAACTCACTATTAATGAAATGCATATGTAGCTGTGTCTGTTAGTTAAAACTAAGACCTTTCACCAAAATACACTGGTATCCAAAATTATCTTTGCATTATCATTGCAAAATTATCTTGCATAGAATCACGGATTTCTCAAAAACTGAACTATAATTTTATGAATTTCTGTGGAATGAGACATAACATTAATACAAAGGGAAAAAATTTAAGAACGATGCACATGATATAAAACTGTAGCACGAAACAATAAAAATGACAATAATAGTTGACAAGCAGAAAAAAACCCGAATAACTTTAATTAAGGCTTATGAATTTAATATGGAATGTGAGATCGCACCTGACTTGTACACACATAACACAACGTGATTTCATGCTGACAATAATGTTGTTAACCACATTTTGGGGAATTAACTTTCACTCCTCCAGCAATGCGATCTTCAGGGCATTTATATCTCTAGGAGGAAGATGTCGCTTTTCCAAGATAGTCCCATAAGTTCTCTATCGGGTTCAGATCAGGAAATATTGCTTATTACGATATTCCCTCAATGTCTTCATTTTCAAGGAATTCGTCAACGAGGTTTGCGCGATGTGGACGAGCATTATCGTCCATAAAAAAAAAATCAGATCCATATACACCTCTGAAAAGTCTTACATATCGTTCTAAGACCTCATCCCAATATCTCTGGCCGGTCGCAGATTCTCTGTTGAAAACGTGTAGGGGTGTACTTCCATTGATTATTCTTCCTCCTCACACCATCATGCCTGCACTACCAAAACGGTCACATTCAAGGAAGATTTCGCGTTCCTGCGTTCCTCTATATGTAAAAACGTTTAGAATCGAGATGTTAAACTGAACCTCGACTCATCAGCAAATATATTCACTTTGCGCAAAGCGCTTGATTCACCGTTGGATGACGTAACACCTTGATTTGCATATCGTTTGATCAGTTTTGATTGTTTAATGCTAATTAGGCTTGTCTTTCACACATTCTATGCAAAAATGTATTACATCGATTGGATAGTATAATTATTTTTGTGTATGTAAAGATAATTTTTGACATGAGTGTATTTATGTCTATGTGTGTAATTTTAGAATTTCAAAGAGACAGTTTGAACAACTTGGAATTGATATTATAAGCTATTTATTAAAATAAAATAACAAACAATTATGCATTAATACAGTTGATCAATACTCTACTATCTCGAGCTAACAATTTGCAGTGGGTTCCACTTTTTTATTACCCCTTCAAGCGGTTTCGGAGAAATCGGCCAATATCTGACCAATCGTGTTAATGACGAGCTATCTCGTCATCAAGGTATTGCTTATTTTTGCATGATAACGAGATCAAGATATGTTCAGTTTTCTTCTAATGACCAGGTATCTCGTTCATGAAGATCAGTGCAGTTTTATGCTAATGACGAGTTACTTCGTAGAGGCAACCATCAGGAAGGTTAAAACAATCAATGACAGTGGATCACTAGTGAGTGAGTGTATGGTCAAGGAGATATAAGTGTTTGCTTGAAACATTTATAGGCGATACATTTTGTAGCATCGTATTGCCTACTCTTGCTCCTCAATGTCACCCCTATTTCTACTGGGTCCAACATTGCCCCTCAAGATTCCTTCAACGACCACAAAAGGCGGTCACTTTGGGAAATTGATATAGTTTATTGGAGATTTATGGCGCAAGGGTTATAAATCCCCAATGGCGCATATATGGCCAGGCTGCGCCAGACACAAAGACATACAAGATCAAGTAATAGACGCATACACACAATGAGAGTTTTTACTGACTGAGAAGAGAGAAAAAACCCTGGAAGGAATGCACCTGGAAGAAATCGAACATGCGCCGCTTACAACTCGCAGGTTGCTGACGCAGTGGGCTTGCCCACTGAGACACAACGTCCCCAAAACTGATATAAAAAAATTGTTGATGTCAGAGTTATTCGTACTATTTTCAGCGGATCGATGAAATGGTCCTCTAGTACTTCGGAACGACGTGCTTCATTAAAATCTGAAAATTAAGACGATCAATTAAAAAAAAGCCTCCGCAATTATCGTACCTGCGATGGGTTCATGAAGATTTATGACGAATTCAGCGATAAGTATTATTAATGGCCGCCCCCAGACACGACTCGTAATTTTCTCCAGCGAGGTACGCAAGAAGAGGGTCCTTTTTTCATTCTTTCAGCTGGTCATAATTTTCTTTTTAAATTGGTGGTTATAAAAGCTGATAACTTATTGGGGGTACCTGCTGAGAAATTTGAAGCACGACATTTCCCCCTCCCTTCATCTGTGGTACATGTGAACGGAAAAAATTCGAAAAGTTTGAAGGCGCTGTCAGCACGCAGGGTCAGATCAAAGTCGGATTTTTTATGTCAGAAACTGATAAATTTGCGTTTTAGTATATCTTGAAGCTTGCATATTGAGTAAACATTTGGGGCGGTGTGATAACAGTGATTACATCACACATTTTTAATTCAATAACTTGACTGTTTTGGCATTTTCATGCTGTCGAACAATAGGTGGATCATCAATGAAGAAACCGTGTAAGAAAAGTTAGTCCTTCTTGTTCTAGACATAAATCTTTCCGTGTAATTCAAAATCAGGCGATGTGATAGATATTTCATCGATTAATTTTCAAAACAGCTTCCAGTTTTTATGCAACCTAGGCCTGTTATATGCCAATCTTGTATAGTTGCTGTGCGGGGGATTTATAAGTCACCTATCCTAATGAAAGTTAAGTGCTTCTTGATCCTTGGGAGCATGGATTCAATAACATGGTACATGTTCATTTACCTTATGCGCTATTATGTCTGAACCGGTTAGGAGGATTCCCTATTATCCCGGTGGTGAGATATCCACTTCATTTCGATTGGGATCTTGCATGGGCGGTATGAGGCGTACACCTCCTCATAATGTCAAATAGCATTTGCCTGCAAATAGTTTCTCATCTAGAGTTTTTGTCATACTTCGTCTTTATAGTTTAGTGGAACAACCAAGGATGAATCGGCATTTCTATTACCTTACTGGCGCTTTTACTACTGGACAATTGTTTTTCATTCTGTCCATATGATGTTATTGTTTAAATGAATCTTCGAAATGTCATTAATCATTTGGCAATCCATCACAGTTAATTATTTTCTCACATATTTGGTTTCAATCCGCAAGTTGAGTTCCAGAAGATAAAGCGCATGGAATCAATAAACTAGCAATCGCTGTAGTAAAAACGGATTTGCGCAGCCCCTTCAACACACGTGAAAAAGATGTCGCCGAGGAGTCGAAAAATAGGAAAAGTTTTAAACCTCTGCTCAACAGGGGGACCGCATTATGGATATGCGGTCATTTTTTTTGCAACACAAGGACTTATTATATTGGGACCTACGGCTTAAATTCAGCAACATTATGTGATGCAGTTACCTATTGCTGAGCAAATGTTCACCGGGTGTGTGATGTTTTGTCTGCATTTACAATACCGCTGCTGGTATCCACATCCCGTCGACCCCTTCCTGCATTGGATCAGGGTTTCCACAGGCCCTAAAAAACCCATAATATTTGTCGAATGTCCTGACATTTTTTATCCAACCCCAAACCGTCGTTTCTGCAGGGGCCGCGGTAGTGCAGTTGGAAGAGTAACGGATTAGCAACAATAGGATTGCGAGTTCGAAATTGGGTAAACCAAAGCCCGTATACACGAGGGCTGGTGCGCTTTAAATCTGTTGTGGCCTCTAATGTCATCACATTGGTATATGGTGCGGATGTTTGGAGATTGCTATGCCAGCTTAATTTCAAAATGACGAAGTGTTGTCCTCATATCTTTCATTTCGGAATTGATCCCGAACCGTCGCCAGTAGTCCGCTGGGGTGCTCCAGTGTGATATTAATTCACCTATCCACCATTAAGTTCTGCTTAAAACGAACATCAATCACATTTGACCTTGGACAAGTATACTTTTTCTGAGTTTGAAATCCAACCATAACACCTGTATACATTTCTTCACCAATTACTCGATCCGGCATATGGAAGGCTTAAAGTTATAGTGGTGTAAGTCACTTTAAAAAAAAAAGACAGACACAGAAACCGGATGTAATATAACCACATTTAACTAACGATGCTTAGTTGGACACAGAAACCAGATCTAGATAAGTCAATCAGTTAACTGAAAACGTGAAGTAAGTCAGATCTTTATTCAACGACCAACTGATGGCAGTGGAAGTTGTCTTTTTTTTTCTCCGAAAAAGTGACTTACACCACTGTAACTTAAACCCGTCCATATATATAAATGTGTAAAATAATCTCAAAAAGGCATAAAAAACCTTGAAAAGGCATAAAAAAAATTCCTTAAATTTTCTAGTGGGAATCTTGCGGAACTCCCGATTTGAGAGCCTTGGCACTTCTTTAGATAGGTACGGGTTTCACGGACCCGAGGTACTCTAGTCGTCTTTTCTTTTCCCATTGGGTTCTCAGTGTTTAGTAAACACAGGGGGTCACGCTCCCGGGATACTCAACCGATCTTTCACCTACTATTTTGTTCCCCAATCCCTCTTTTCCCCCCATTTCACGGCATTTTCCACTTGTCTGTCTAATGCGTGGCCAAACATGGGCCTTGAGCCACAAAACCCGAAAGCAACCAGCCCGATTTGAGAAACGCCGTTCTTGAACACCGCTTCAATTTTGAGACGCGCCCTCCAGCCAAAGAAACGCCGGTGTGTAACTATTCTACTTCCGCCGAACGCTGCGACGTGTGTGTTGTTGTCTGCGCCTCTTCCATTCAACCCCTGTCGTTGAGATGTAAACACAAGGGGATCCTTTACCGGATATTTCATGCACAACACCTGAAGGAGACCTTGTCCGGATGATGGCCCGAAAGAGGCGCAACAGCATGGCCCGCCTCTCTCGTTGGTATGTACAGGTATGTGTCCGGCGTTCATCGGGGCGTCCTCCTCTATCTCTATTGCGCTCGGGAAACAGGTGGTGGTCGAGCAGCACCAGATGGAACACACGCGATGGTAGCTTCGATGTTTTTCCGTGTGTGCGTAATCGTGCTGGCCGTTTCGGGAAACCTTTTCACCTGAATGCCGTCTCGCGTGTTCTGGAGTTGTGATTGTGACGGAATTCCTGTCGTTGTCACGGGTTGTCGGAGGTATGCGTAATTGAGAAGGATCGGGAATTTAGGGGTTCGTACTCAACTGAGGAAACGGAATACTCCGGAAACGTTATTGCACTTAACATCCCAAGAAAACTCGGGGATAAATTGAGTGTCGTCGGTCAGTAGACTTCGAAAATTACCAAAGAGGCACTTTGCCCTCCGAGTGGTTCCGACGAGATAACTCGTCCATGAAGATCTGACTAATTTTGCTAATAACAAGACATTTCGTCATCCATGTATTACCAATTTCTTTCTATGATAACGAGAACAAGATCTGGTCAATTTTCTTGTGATGACGAGATATTTCGTCCTTTAGAATCTGGGTCAGTTTTGCTATTGCAGGGATGCCACAGGCGACTCAAATACGATTTTTTGCTACTTTTTTTGAACCTTGGCGACTAGGGCATCTTTTTGAACAAAATCATCTTAAAAGGTACTCATTAAAAAGTTTTGGAGACTATTTTTAATTTACGAAGTTCAACGAGGATTTAGTTATTTTTTGAAGGGCCGCAGTAACTCGGTTGGAAGAGTTAACGTATTAGCAACCGAGTTCGAATCCAACCAAACACTCGTAATGCAGGGTGGATGCTGTCCTCGTCATTTGACCGTGGCTCAAAATTACTGGTACTGTCCTTCTATCTTTTCCTTCGGGATTGATCCCGGACCGTCGTCAATAGCCCGTTGTGTTGTTCTAGTACGCCGTTAACTAAAAAATTACCAATTCGAAGAAAACTTTCGCAAGAGACGTCAATTTCGAGTTTTTCTAGCCAAGCCGTGGCAACCATGAAAGGAAAACATCGCAATTTGTGATTGCCAGAGTCATAAAAATGTTAAGAAACTATTCCATTTTTTAGTTTCAAAATTAAAATTTATTGGTGAGATATCCAACGTCTGTTTCATTCTTTATTAGCACACTTTATGTTTTAGCTGATTCATTTTGTATTTGAGCAACTAAAGTTACTACTAAAATAGGGTTTAAGGGAAGACTTTTTTGCTCCTATTTTTAAAAATTTAATGCTACTCTTTTTTCACAAGTGCTTTGGCTGTAACATCCCTGTAATGACAAGGTACATCGTCGAAACGATTACCAGGAGAGTTAAAGAAACGGCTTCTTTTTTTCAAGGTCTGTTCACGTTTTTTTAAGATTTCATACGCTATCGAATAAATCTGAATTTCTTCGGGAACGTGATTTAGAGAATATAAGTTTTCAAAGAAATTTCAGTTTAAACCCCGAAATTATTGTAAACCTTGTAACAGCTCACTATTTCATAAAATTATTTAAAGCTTTTTAATTTTTTGATAGACGAAAAGACCATTACAAATTCCCCCTATGAGAGTATATAACTTTATTTCAATTCCTTATTTGGAAAATTTAAAACCTTTTTTCAACGTAAAGTTCCTTAAATTTTGTCGGTATCCGTCCTATTAATCAATAGATTTCTCTTAAGATTTAGTATGAATGTTGAGAAACTGGTGGCAAACCACAATTTTCATTCAAAAGATTTAACGGGATTGAGTTTTCTAACTTTATTTTTCTTTCGAAAATTGATTTGAATGCATTTTGACTTGCTGGAATGCGTCATAACCACTTTCCTAAAGAACTGAGATAAACTACTTTTAAACACATTGTATTTAGTGTGATAGTTTAGAGTGAAAGTTAGTGATTTTTTTTTGTGCGTGGATATTGTGTGTGTGCTTTAAATTAAAGAATTTGTAAACTTGTTGAATCATATATTTTGTAAACTTCGTGTAAACGTAAATTAAACAATAACATCGAGATATTTTAATCTTAACTTCTTTCTATGTACGTGATTATACTCTATTTTTTCAAAAAGTATACAAAATCTATCTTGTTATAACTGCAAATCTGATTTTGCAGGAGAATTTTAAAAAATCACGGATTCAGACTTCATTTCCTAAATTTAGAACGTAATATTTATGATATACAGGTTGTCCCAAAAATGACCGACACTGTTGGCGAACTTCGTAACTAATTTTGAAAATTGGTGGGATAAAATTTCCTAGTTTCCTAAGTAGAATGCAGCGAACAGTACATTTCTATCGCCTTCCGTTTTTTAACATTCATTTTTCAAATGTGTCAGTCATTTTTGGGACACCTTGTATTATAATATATATTAATGAATATAATTCTTATGCATGTACATCTAAAACTATGAGCACTCTCATTATTTTGATTAGAATTTTGGACACCAAAAGAAACTAGAAGTCGTCGTTTAATAAAACTTACATTCCTGTAGAAGTAAAGCTTGGCCAATAAAAATCTAATCCGACCAACTCGCTGAAACTTCATCTGTGTGACAATCGTTACATTAATTTTACTATTTTCCTGGAGGAGATGGAAAAATGTACAATTCAATATTTCATTTAAAATACATCTGATTCATTTATAAATTTTTTATCGTATATTCTAGTAGGTCATTAATAAGGTACGTATTCACTGCAGTGTCAATAAGTTCCATCGGTGGCATTCCACGAGAACCGCAATTTCAGGTGTAAAGGGGTCTCGGGAGAATTTAATTACGGAGCCCAGTTCATGTGAGGCTCTTTTCATTCCTCCGAAAAATCCAATTAACCTCGAAGTGTGTTGAGAGAATTTCTCTCTGGGTGGTAAATTTTCTCGACCACTCTTGGAAAAACTTTACCTCTCTCAGTGTGAGCATTCCTCATTTGCCGGAACGGAATTCCGAGCTCTGATTGGCTGAATAATTAGTTTTCCAGGCTCTTTTTCCAAATTTTGTTTTTATTAAACTTTTATTTTTCCTCTCCCTAGGTTTATTTCTGGGTTGAAATCCGACGTCTTCTCCGTTACCCACCCCCTTCTGTATTCGATACTTTTAAAAATTAGCTGTCGTCTTGCTTTCTGGAAGGTGCCGAACCGAGTGTAATAAATTACCCGCGACAGGACCGCGCATTAAAACAGGGTAAATTAAAACACTCCGTCCGCGGTAGTGCTCTTATTTGCTTTGGAGGTGGGCTGTTGCTTGCTGCTGCTGCTGTTGTGCATGCTTATTGATTTTCGTGCCCAAGACCTGCCTCATAGGACTTAGATTAAATTTGAGTTAATGTGAAGGTTTCGGCGTCGGGTTGCTCGTTTTGTTTTTTTCTGTCGGCTGGTGCGGTGAGATATTTTTTCCACCTCAAGTGCCGAAAGTAATTTCGGACGAAGAGAGTGCGTGAAAAAAAGTGCCGCAATTGCATTATGTTGTTTTCTAATTAGGGCGTGGATAGGCGTGCTCATGCTGGCATGGTTTTTTTGGGGGTTAAGTTGGACGCACGAGCTCTCATTTCCTTAATCGAATGTGTGTTCGACAGGCAATTAGATCTGGAGAAATTGGAGGTGAGATGTGGGAATTGCTGTCCGGGTGTAGGGCTGCCTCAGGCGACTTTTTGCTATTATTTTTCAATCTTGGCGACGTGCCTTTTCAAGCATAATCTTCTCGAAATCTCCCGTTTTAAAAATTTTGTCGACTTCAGAAATTCTGGGGATTTTTTTTTTTTTTTTTGCCAAAGGTCAAGGGAAATGTAGTCATTTTCTTTTTAATTAGTAACGGACGCGGGAGAATGTGTGATTTTTTCCCCTGGTGCTTTGGTGACAAGCAGGGCTTGAAATAAGTCGCGGTAATCACGGCAAATGCCGTGATCTTAGCTTAAATCGCCGCGACGATTAACGGTTCTCACGGCAAGTTTTGCTGTGAGTATTTGAACTCGAATGTTTCATTATTTCTCGTTGAAACACCAGCTATTTATATAAATAAAAAAAAAAAATAAAAAAATAAAACTACGTGCCTTAGAATGAGGATGTGCGGGTAGTCCTTCGCTTTCAGATTTTGAGGCTGATCGAGCAGTTCAGGAATGGTTTCGTGTATGTCATTGCAGACCTTTCTTTTAATTATGTAGTTATGAAACAGTTGCAATTTTCCCTAGCCTAATTAGTCACTGATGCCTTCGTAAACTTGATTTTTAGGAAATAAACGTTTGTCTACAATATATTATTTAAGTGTTAGTTTTTTTTTTCCTTATCTCGGATGGAGGATTTCATATGAAAGGATTTTAAGATTTCATATGGAAGGATTTTAAGATTTCATATGGAAGGATTTTAAGATTTCATAAGAAATAGCAAAAAGCTTACAAAAAAAATGAAGTATTTTTTTCTTCTCATTGCATTATTCATTCAATTGTTTTAAAGTTTAACGAAACATCTGCAATTGCAATTTAACATTATTACGGAAATTTTAGGTTTTGCCATGAGGCTGAATAGTTTTTGTTGCTAGCGCTTTGGCTTATGAAAGCTGACAGCAATATTTGCTGCCATCTTCAAAATCTTATTTCCGAGCCCTCGTGACAAGTCGTGGCAGGTATGAAAGAAAACATCGAAATCTGGTTGCTGGATTGCTATGAAATTCGTTTACCTTTTATATATTTAGTTTATTTAATTTGAAAATTCAAATATCTTTCAATGTTTATTTCATACTTAATTTTGTACTTTAGCCGATTCATTTTGTATGTCAGCAACCAAAACTGCTATTAAAGTGGGGGGTTAAGAGGAGACTTATTAAAGTGTCGTATGGATGGGGGGGGACACTTATACAATGTCTTCGTAGGTACATATTTTAATTAACGCCGCACTGGAGCAACACAATGGGCAATTGGCGATGGTCCAGGATGAAACTTGAAGGGAAAGATCTGAGGACAGCCCCACGTAATTTTGAACCAGGGTCAGATAGCGAGGCAACACCTGAGCTGGCACCCCAATCTCCAAATTTCCACACCTCGTCAACGGGTGGACATGAGGCCACAAGAGATTTAACGTGCTCCAGCCTCCTTTGTACACGAGTCTTTGATTGGATTCGAACTCGCAACTCTCAGGTTGCTAATCCGTTACTTTTCCAACAGGGCTTGAGGAAACTCCCATAGTGCTCCCGGTGTAACACAAACTGCAATGTTTTTGCTAATTTGTGCTGAAAAAAGTTTGATCCATTCAAGTAAACTTTTTTTTTCTCTCCAAAATTAAGGCAATTAAAAATATTAAATAATTTAAATTACAATTTTTTTTTGGCGAGATCTTTAACGTCTGTTTCATACTTGTGTTTTAGCAGATTGATTTTTGGTCCGAGCAACTAAAATAGGGTTGAAGAAAAGACTAATGCTATTTTATGCTGTTACATTTATGCTACTATTTCATAAGTAGCAGTGTTGCATATGTCAATCGGCGTTTTAAAAGTAGGTCTGTTGGTTGTTATCGGGTTTTATGACGCAAGAGGTATATTTGGCCAAGCTGAGCCAAGCACAAGGCAGACAACACAACGAGGAAGGAAAAAGCAAAAGGGCAGTTGAGGGTAAAAATGAAATGGAGGGAAGATCACTCGGGTAACCTCGGGGTTGCGATGTCCGTACACACCTAAAGATTCAAGACATAACGTTAGTGCTATTTAAGAGACGAAGTACCTTGTGCATACGACCAGAACGATTAGAATCGTTTAACTCGTTTGTAGTTAAAGTATTCAACGGATTGGGACCACACACACCTAAAGATGTACCACTGAGGGCCTTTGAAAATCGGGGTTTTATTCTTGCTCTGGTGAATTACAGTGGGTGATAAACTATTGGTGCCACCCATTGCAGAAAGGTATTTTCTAAGGTTTGTGTAAAAATGGACTGCAGATATGGAGAGGTTTCAAGTATAAACAAACAAATCAGAGCGAATTCAATTTGTTTTGTTAGAATCATTTTGATAAAGTCTCAAACAGTGCAACCAACGACAGTGATGCAACCATTCTGCAACCCAAAATGATGAATTAATGAAATAGATTCAAATACATGTTTAGATTGAAGCTTCGCATCGAGTACCTTTCCATCGCTGTTAACCACCGATTGCCCATTTCATCAACCGTTCCTTCTCATTCAGCCCGAACAAGCGCTCTTCTGTGGAACACAGTAACTATTTGCCGCTAACGGGTTGTTAGAGATCTTTTGTGGCACATAGATTCTCTCTCTTCCACCCCCACATGTTGCTCGCTCCTCGATGGCTGCAAGCGATCCGCCTCTTTTGAAATCATTAGTTTTCGAGTGAAGTAATGAAGTGTCGACGAGGACGGCTTCCCTGTCCATGGAAACTGGATGCTCATTTGCACCAATCGATTTTTAAGCTCGGGGAATTAGTTTCCTTGAATGAATTGGGAATGGGGAAACTGACCCGGATATAATTTCCACTTTGGAATGTATGCCCCATCCTCTTGCTCGCCGTTCTCGTGATTAACCGTATTTGATTTTCCCCCACCCTTCTTAGTTGGGGTGGCTAGGGGAGATTGTGACATGCTGTGCCTTTCGAGTGTAACAGTACATTTTTGTGCTGCTTCGACGAGAAGACAATCGGCCTTGGGTCAGTCGAATTTTGAAAAGTTGTAATAGCGTGTTAGAAACCTGCCATCAATTCTCTTGCGTGGCACAAAAAAGACGTTATTTTTTATCCCGTTTTGGCAACACTGTACGATTGTTTGTTTACCACGAAGCCTCGCGCCTCAATTGAATGTATAGCGTTATCAGATTAAATTTTATTGAAAAAAAAATGAATATTAGTCGAGCTGTTGCAGCTTACAAACAACTTGCTGTGTATTCATTCGACTTCCAAAGCTGTGCTCACATTTCGAGTCAAAATTTGTTCAAAGTTGAATTCTAAATTGTTTGAGTTCTGATTCCAGAGGAAACTGTGTATAAGTACTGAAGCATAATAAATTTATACCTGAAAAATATTATTGTTTTAGAATATCATATTTTGTAAACAATCCCTTCTGCTAGGACACATGTCCTTATTGATGCGAGCGTAGCGAGTAAGGTTCGCGCAGCAATCCTCCGGGTGTTGGCGAGCGTCAGCGAGCAGGGGCCGGGCCCCTTAGTACTTAAAAAGCGTGGATGTCGATCGCCGTGAATATTTTTCCAACTGCCAACTTGTTATCAATGCCTATCATGCTTTCGGTTTTGAACATTGAATTTAGAATCAGAATCCATGCAAAAGACGCCTATTGTCATAGAGATTTGTTAACATTTCCGCCAGTCCCCTAATTTGACTAATAGACTCGTTCAAAGCTACTTGGACTCGACTACCAACCGTAGACGTGAAGTATAGACTACTGTTGAAAAGAGCTTCAAAAAGGGCGACCAATATGTCGACTAGTAGACACGTGACTGTTCTGAAAATTGATTTGGTTGATCGATTTGTATCTTATCGCCTCGTTTGGTTGTGTAATATTTTATGACTGGGTAGATGTGTGAATACGCATTCCCACAAGAGTCATCGCCAAAGTGTGGACCAATTAGATGATGATGAATGTTTGGTACCACCCAGCAGACGAAATCAGTTTAAGAGTCATGTTACTACTAGTTTTTGTCACATGATCCTGGACACATATAAATGTTACCATTATTCACTCTACTTTTATATTTCCTCTATGCTGCCAATTCGCGTGACAAGTTGGATTTTCAGTGTAAACAAACAAACAAAACAGGTGATCTGTGAGGATTTTACTTCTGATATCGAAATTCTGTCGCTTAATACACATCGGGGAGACCTTAAAACCCAGTTCACACATAGCCGCTATGGCAACTTTTGGAATCTGATCTAATTGATGTTGACCAATCAACTATTCATATAAATTCAGAATGTATTGTTTGTAATTTTTATTGGTGACGGTGACGAAATCGTATTAGAAAAACAAACCAACTGACGTCATGTTTAGAATACGAACAGGAAACACGTATCGTCGCAGAAACACTACCGAGATCTATATTTATCTCGTCAGAAAATACATTTCATACCAACACCGCTGGAATAATGTATTACTTCATAACATTTTGAAGAACTGCTGAGAAAATAAGTGAATATCCTTTTAAAAGGATTTGGCCACGGAAAAGAGTAATTACGCTGAGTGAAAAGATCGAGTGAAGCGTTTGTTGCAGAGGGTGAATCTTGACTTTTTGTAAAGTCGGGATTCCATTCCACACACACACACATCTCTTTAACAAGAAGAAAATCCTGGAACTCATTTAAATAAATGAATAGAAATTCGTTCTTTCGTTTTGTTTTTTAGTTTAGGTGGAAGTTGGGGTTTTTGTCTTGCAAGTGTATTTATTTCTTGTTTTAGTTCTTGTCGGAAACTTTTCGATTTCGTAAAATTTTTTACTGTCTTCTAATGTCGTAGAATGACACCGATGCTTTGTGACCTGACAGATGGTCAGTTTTAAATTGACTAAAGAAGCTCTAATAATTATTTAATCGTATGTGTGTGTAGTGATCAATTCAATAATTATTGTACATAAAAGCACGTTATTCATTAGTAAATAATGTCTAAGTGTTGTGACATAAATAAATCAGTCATCTGAGTAACACCTCATTTCCAAACCAGTAAAATTTTTGAAAAACTAAAAAAAATCTCGCTGTTACGTTATTACAAGTTGTATTCATACTTAAATTTGTTAATGTATACATGTAGGGGTCTGGAAGTTATTTAAGAAAAAAATATATTTTAATCAGTTTTATGTGTGAAAAAAAATTAAAAAAAAATGCTATTGTAGATGTGTTGTTTCTTAAATGACTGACATAAGGTGCAGTAATAAAATATTAAATAATGGTTAGAAGTATTGGTTAAAACGAAATTTGTTTTTTATTTCAAACAATATTTGGTTTGAATACTACATACATATGTTACAACACTACCGACAGTCTACATAAGTTGTTTCATCTTTGTTCTCACTACATGTCTTCTTCATTTTCATCCTTATCGACAGTTGGTCAGTCTTATATTTTGGAATAAAACTCATCAACACTGTCTGCAGGAAATCAATCTTTGAAATTTTGTGATCACTAATTTTTTTATGTTTATTGGTACACAATTTTGTCGGTTAGCATAAGTTTTAGGAAGTTCTGGAAAGCCGGCATGTGGTTTTTTGAAGTCAAAGCTGTGTTCATTAAGTCCACTAATGAAGTTTTTAGTTTTGACCACCTACATGTTTGTTAGAATAAGTTAGCTCCATAAAACTTGAAATGATCCTGGGATTCAACCAGAATGGATTCTGACTTTGTCACCATCCAAATGGACTGCATACCAAGGCGTCTGCAACAGATCATTGATTGCGACGGTCACAAAACGTCTTTATTAATATTTATAATGTGACAACTCCGAACATTTACACGCTCCCTCAATAGTTTTTATGGATTTTCTCGGTCAATTTTCGCCGTTTTTCATCAAATCCACCTGAAATTGTGTGTAGAATCCAAATTTGTAACAAAATATGGGGGTTCATGTTGAAAATATCGGAGCAAGCACCCAATTTAATATGAAGACGACCACTAAGACAAATTTTAAGTATTGGTTTTGTAGAAAACATTCATCCCTATTGATTGCTACCTTCCGTTTTGTTCTGTGATGTAAATTGTGCATTTGCGATCGGGTGAGCCCTTTTTTGTTTGACGGGTGTACATCAAGAACATCACCAATGCAATCAACCAAAAATGAGCATATTTTATTCGGGCCTTTCTTTGCCAAACTCTCGTGACGCATATAAAATTTGGCTTGGTTGCTTTTGATGTCGTGAATGTTTTACTGAATCTCCAAACTGAATGTCATTTGAAAAACAACTCATCTGAAGATATATTGTTTCTCAAATGAACCAAAATTTTGACATCTCGTTTCATTGTGCCTGGATATTGGAGGTGCAATGTTTTACGCGGAGTGGATGTGGCTTGCCCTTACCGGTAAATTGACATGGCAAACTCAGTTTTGAAAAAGGGGAGATGAGGTGTTTCTCAATTGACTGATACAAATGTACATTACTTAACTTATACATTGAAGTTCGTTTGCATTAAAAAATGCGTTGAAATATGCATTAGTGAATGATGTATGTACAAGAATGAATATTATGGTAACATTATTCTGCGAATTACAGCAGTGGCAAAAATTGTGGAAACATTTTGGAGACTAGGGGGCGCCACCCCCTGCTCGCTTACGCTCGCCATCCCCCGTTATAAGATATAAATATGACAGTTTTAAAAAAAAGTAACAAACATTTCCCGATTTTTCCCGAATTTCAAAAAAATACTATCAAGAACCAAATTGAAATTTCTGAAAAAAAAAAAAAAAAATTCGACGAGCGGCAAAAATTTACATTGAGAGGTACTCTTTAAAAAAAAACTCACGGCTTAAGACTGAAAATTTTATGTGTTTTGCTCACTCGCGGAAGAAATTTCGCTTTTTTAACTTTGACACTTAATAAACCCTAAACTAATAACCGCATCGGAAAAAGATCTTTACAATTGTCCAGGGAACACGATGAGAACGAACCATGTTAATTTCATATTTTTCTGATCCGAACTTTCTAAGGAAACCGTCTAAGCTAAACAACACAGTTTTCAATCCTGCGGCGACGGTGGTAACTTTTTTTTAATATAGAGAGAAAGTACATTTTTTAGGTTTGATGACTCATATCGCAACTTTTTTTGGAGTAACATCATAAAATTATATAACAATCAATGTGGAAAGGTAATTTAATCAAATATGTAATGTAATAACTTTTGTGATGGATTATTTTATTAGCACCGCAGTTATAAAGAAGAAATATGAAGCACAGAAAAATGACATATACAAAAATTATCAGTGTCTGTTAATACTTAGTTGGGAAACCTTAAGCGTTAAGTACGGCAAATCAACGCCTTCCCGTGAAACGTGAAAAAATTTGATTGAATTATTGCTTCCATTAATTGGCTTTTATTGCTGGGATGCTTCTTTCGCAAGTTTCTTTAGTCGGCTCCATAGATTTTCTATTGGGTTAAGGTCTGGGCTCTTTCTAGGCCATTTCAGTAGTGGAATATGATTATCTTGAAACCATTTTTTTTGCACACAGTAGCTACATGACATGGAGCTGAATCCTGTTTAAATATAAATGCTCCATTATCTTGGAAAAGATCACTTTTGGAAGGCTTCAGTTTGGTCTCAAGTACTTCATTTGTGTATTCTTAAGCATTTAAATTCTCATTAATCACGCAAATTTCACCTACACCTTTTGACGTCATACAACCCCAGATCATAACACTAACTGTGTCTTTCACGGTAGGTGTAATACATTCAGGATGCAAATCTTCTCCGATTCTTCTCCTTACGTATTTTATGCCATCACTATCAAACAAGAAGATTTTGATCTCATCACTTCAAATAACACTGTCCCATTGTTCCGTTGTTTAGTTAAATTGAGTTTAGCCCAGTTTAATCTTTTCAACCTTTGTTTAAGAGATAAAAATGGCTTTTTTCGTGGAATTCTAGCATTAAGACCAGATTCCTGCAGTCTGCACGGAACAGTCCATTCACTCAACTTCACATTGCATTGTGCCATTTCATTTTGTATACACCCAGATAATTTTCTTCTGTCACCTAGGCACAGTGTCTTATTTCTTCTATCATCGCTTGCTTTTGTGCACCGTTTCCTGCCGTTACCAGTCTGATTTTGTAGTGACTAAATCTTATACCTCAAAAATTCAGAAATTCCACCTTTGGTTTTGTTTCCACCAATTTATCTTCCAATTTCTTATTAACTATAGCCTTGTTCACTTAATAGTACTATTTTACATCGCTTTATAGGTGAACAGCCAACTCGTTTCGCCATTTCTTTGATTTTATCATGTTTTACAAGCTTACTAAATGAAAGAACACACAAAAAACAACCAATTTGATAGCAATCACATAGCACTGAGAAATGTTCATTCCAATTAAGGAAAGCTACTTCATATCAACCTAAACAAGTTATGCTTCCTTTTTCTGGTTATTTGGGGCTATAACTTTTGATAGAATATACAAAGGGCGTTTCATAAAAACTGAGAGTAAAATCATAAAAAATCAAGAAATATATTTACCGAAAAAATGCATCATTCTTTTTCAAAATACCTTCCCTCAGATGATATGCAACGGTCCCATTGTTCAACCCACTTTTCAAAACAAGTAGAGAAGCCTTTTTCTGGAAGCTGTTTCAAAGAACCCTGCACTGCTGAAAATACCTCAGAATATGTATTAAATTTTCTACCACGGAGCTTCTCCTTCAACGTCGGAAACAGCCCGAAATCGCATGGTGCGAGATCTGGACTGTAATGGGGATGTCGTATGATTTTAATATTGCATTTACTAAGATATTGCTGAACAGAAGTAGCGTCATGCGGGCGAGCATTATCGTGATGTAATGTCCAATTCCCTACCAGTTCATGTCGCTTTCTCAATATGTGCGCCGACCAACCGGTATCATTACATGATTAAATAATTTTTCCATTGATTTATCATTTTATGGTATTACTATTAAAAAAAAATTGCGATATGACCCATCAAACCTCAGAAATATGCTTTTCGCAAAAGTTTTTCACAATTTGTGCCGCTACTGTATACTGGCTACTTTCTGAAAATCCACCTGGGTCAGCGAAAACTTAGTCTCTCTTCTAAACTATTTAGCGGATGAAAAAAATGTTTTTAAGAATTTTCTTTAGGGAGAAATTTTTTCAAGGAACGCCAATTTCAAAGTTTTGGCGCTAAGCCGTTGCAACCATAAAAGTAAAAACATCAGAATCTAGTTGGATTTTCATGAAAATCTTTTAAAAAAAATATTTAATTGTTTAATTTAAAAACATTTTTTTACTGGCAAGATCTTTGTATATGAGCAACTAAAATTGCTACTAAAATAGGGTTCAAGTGGAGATTTATAACTATTAAAAAAATTATGCTTTTAATGACACTATTTCACAAATGCTTTAGCTTTGGCAGCCATGCACATTCTTTTACGACTTATTAACGAATGAATGTCGTTTGTTCGATTGGACGTACCCTAACTATACAGGTGGGCATCGTCGAATGTCACTGATAATTAAATGATATATACTTTTTGAGGCATTAGCTCTGAAAGAACATTACCGCTGTTCCAGTTCTGTTATAGATTAGAAAACAAACGGAATGAGTCGCACTGTGTGAACTAGCAGCCATTTATCCATCTAGGCTTCGGGATGATGAACGAACCTTTCTTGTTCCCAAACTCCTTTCTTTGTGCTCGGACTTCCGGATATTAATACGTCCAATCAATTAGTTTTTTCATCCATATCCCGATGAGAATAATAGATACTAATTGAGAAAAAAATATTCGAAGAAAAAATCGCTTAAAAAACGGCGTTGAATTCTTCCACGCAGCACAAATGGTGGAGGAAAAATATTTCATCGGAATGGTTTTCATTTTCAGGGCCTTATTTTTCTTGTTGCGTTGTGCGGAGTTTGGATATTTATTTGATTTTGTTCTGCTATATAATATATGAATGTTCTCTTCTCCCCGTTTCTTTCTCTGGTGACTGAGAGTTCTTTTTTTTTGTATGGACACCAAAGGCACTGGGGCTTTGGTGTAAAAGGAATTTATATTCTCGGCCTTTCTCAGATTTTTGTGTATGCTCTGTTGGGTAGTGAAGACGTGAGTGAACGGATCGGATGTTTGACGAGTTTCACTTTTCCACTGCAGGGGAATATACCTGCTACTCTTACATTTTATATTCTAACTATTTTGATAGTCACATTACCCAAAGTTCGCACTTCTCTGGTCTAGGAATAAACGACTCGGAGCTCTCAGCTTTCATGATTAGAATAGTCATTTAGATGCATGGCTTTCATTTTAGCTGAAACGGAGTAGTTGATTTTTAATTTATTGTTTCATTTGACGGTATTACTATTCCAAAATATGTTTGACAATATATAAAATTGCAGTTTTTTTCTCGTATGAACAGGTGAACCTTTTCGTTGCGTGCAAGCTACTTCTCTAATATTATAAAAGGAAGTGTTTGTCTGTTTCTTTCCCGCAAAGTCCTAACGAATCTATGGCACTTACAGTAATGGGATTTGACATACAGGTAGTCCAATTTTTTTGCAAATTTTGGGTCGATGCGAATTTTAAAGTTCAATCTAGAACATTTAAAATGAATTTAATAGTTTTTTTCACCGTTCTTCCGCGGAATGAAGAAGCATCAAAATTTAGACTTTTTGCCCTCACGTCACCTTGACGTCAGAAAATAACCCCAGAAAAGCAACTGGCACGGGCATCGCCGGGCTAGCCACGCAGTGGCTAGTTTCATATAAAAAGGACCTGCACTGGCTAAACCAAATTAAATAAATGCTTTGAAACAACACTAAAATACCTCATTTCAACTCTTCGATGTACAAGTCGTAGTCCCATGCATCAAACTGACGGTTCGATCAGGACTGTGTGTTCTTTCCTCAGTAGACTGACATAATTGGAAGAAAAATCATGTTTTCGAAGTATTGATTGTCTAGGTTTAATAAGAAACAACAGGTAATAATTTTTTTAGCGTATTTTATTTTTGCTTTGAAACAACGCATTTTGAGGGTGTCTGACCAATATTTATATGCCGCGTCTGCAATGCGATACGTACAAAGCAATCTGTCCATCCTAAATGGGATTGGTAACCCAACTCCTTCTGAGAGCTATCCTTCTGGCCGTGGAAGTTGCAAACTAATTTGGTGCGAAAACGGATCTTCCAATGACTTCCCAATTTACTCCTAAATGCCAGGCACGATCCCGGCAATAAAGGCCGTAGCGCATTCTAATCATTAAGATGTGATGGTGTTTTTCTTCGGAGGCCCACTAAATTTCTTCCAGTCTATTTCTGTCAGTCAAGCGATCGCTTCCTGCTTTCATCCCACTACTCTATTCCTCAATCCCCCCTTCCCCCTTGCACGCTATTTTTCACTTGCCATTGTCTTAACCAAATGGCCCTTGCGCTATAAAAAGCTAAAACAGCTAACCATTTCTGTCAGCATTTCTTCCGTCCATCCTAAATCATTACCATTTAATAAGTCCACGAGAATTCAGTTTGTGCGTGGAAGGTGGAAAAAATGAAAATTGTTGAGCAAGATGGTAAAAATGGAAATCATCATAACCCTCTGCTGTCGCGCTATGATATTTTACATGTGAGTTTAAGATCCAAGTATTTTCTCTCCATCGAAGGGATTGATTTTTGCACAGTTTGAATTGATTGGTCACCGAGAGCAATTCCCTGCTGACATTTGGTCCTGGATCCTGTTCATCTCATTTTCGATTCACAGTTGTTCCATGTTTTCGCTTATCACTTGCACACTGAGATTCACACTCGACGTCACCTGCCTGTTAAAGAGGAAAGCTGTCATCAATAAATATAGCGTTGTGTAGACGTGTCCATACCCCTGACCTACCTTCGGGCCGAGTCCGAAATGTGTCTAAATTCTACAGTGCTGGATGAGTTTGGGCCAGTGTAATTTTGGATCGCGTGGAGCAACTACTCTTCAATTACAGTCCGTTAATCCATAAAATATCCTTCAATGTTGATATCAAACTGCTCTCGAATCGTCCAAACTGTAAATTGTTGAATGCTCGCAATCCAACGTCAGGCCGGAGTATTCACAGGAAAACTATGGTTTGTGCGACCAAACCTACCAATTTTCATGTCTAATTAGCCCTCGTATTAGGGACCGTAAAACGACTATCCAAACTTTTGTACTTAGAAGCTGGTGAATTCGCTTTACCAGTTTCCCTGTAACGGATTTCCCTGTAACAAATCCAGAGCTGTAACACAATCCTCTTTTCGCTTCTGTCTTAGTGATGGTTTAAGATAAGTGATCCACCAGCCTATGCCCATCGAGATCCCTCGCAATTTTGATTCGAACAAATTAATATTGTACCAGGAAGGTCCGTCGGTCAGCCTCTTTCCTCCAGCAACTAATCCTCTCCGGCCGATTGCCGGTTCCAAATCTAGGAATTAATCACGTCCGGATCATCAAACGGTCGATTTCCAGAGGATTTGTCCCCCTACCCTCCGCCCCTTAGGAGAAAGAGGCCACCAGGGAGTAGAGGTCGCGCCCCGGCAGCAAGTTACACGGACTGGTAAGCCCTCTTCGCCTCTGTGGCATAGCCCTGGTATTAAAAGTTCTGCCCTTTATGGAGAAATAGTTTTACTCGGCCGTGGCACTTCGCTATTTCATCACAGTTACTACTAGAAGAATTTGAACCTTGCGTGTTGAGGAGAGTGATTTATTGGCGGGCGTGACAGCTAAAACGTAGCCATTTAGTTGGATCCCGAGTCGAAAAGGTTAATTTTTTTTTTTACATTGGATATTGAATTATATGCAGAAATCCCAAACGCACGAACGACCCGTGGTCTCCCGATTGGAAAAAGTATCGGATTAGCAACCACATAGATGCGAGTTCCAAACTAGATTCACCAGACATTAGAGTACGTGGAGGCTCGTACACGTTAAATCTTCCGTGACCTCATATGTCCTCACATGGGCGTTGCGTGGAAGTTTGGAGAGTGGTGAGTGGTGTGCCATGTCAGGTGTTGATCTCGTTATGTGACCCGTGTTCGAAATTACGAGGTGTCCTCGGGTCTTTCCCTTCGGGATTAATCCCGGACCGTCGCCAATTGCTCCTTGTGTTGTTCTTGTGCGACGTTAGTTGAACTACCTATCTACCCACCCAAACAAACGAGATTATTAGAGAATATTAACCTTTGAATTTGGTATACGTATGACAAATTATACCTTCTAGCAGCTTGATAGAGGTTCAAAACATGAAGAATAATATTAAGAATAATTTCCAACAAGAATGGTCATACTGAACAAATTAGATATTAAGATATCGCGTTTAAAAACATGCCAATTAGCTAATTAAATTGTATCTTAATTAGATAATTAGTTATTTGCACAATCTGATTTTTTCTCCCTGAAATGATTTTAAGAATACACAAATTACTTGTGGTAAGAAAACTAGATTCTAAAAGTCAAAATTAAAAAACAAAACGTACGCCAATGAGAGAATTTTGAAGTGATGCCGATTTCAAAGTTTGAGCTCTAAGACATTACCTCCTAGAGATAAGAAAGCCAAACCACTGTTTTGTGACGTCAGAAAAATTAGGCGATGCAAAACATTGTTGAGCGTTTGTTTATCAGCAAGTTCCGACTTCATTCAACGAATTATTTAGTTATTGGATTTTTTCAGCTTAAAGTAGCATAATGAAATGAAATTGAAAGCAGGGGAAGAAATATATAGATATACAATTTATAATAGTGGGAAACAATAAAATATGACAAAGCAACGTTCAGAAGGTTAAAATATAAACAGTAATGTTTGCGATGCTTCATTGAATATCTGGAAAGTTACGGGAGGAAATAAATGCGACCCAGTGAAATTAAGAGTTTAAATTAATTATGGATACAAAATCAAATTGACAGTTTAAATTATATTTAATAGGCAATGATTAAAAAATTCTGAGACATCTGTGGGAAAAATAAATTTCGAAGAATACCCATCATCCTTGATAAAAATGCAGCCATATAAATATATTTTTAATTTCGATTAATTTTCGGTTATTCATAAGAAAGGTTAAAATTTTCCAGGGCTATTTTTGTTGGGTTCTAGGACCTGTTGATAAATTATTGTATCTACGTGTATAGCGACAATATGATACATTTTACACAAAGAAAAGCTAAATTATGATAGTAACATTTAGTAAATCCATTATTCAAATGAGTTTGCTAAAAAAATAATTTCCTTATTAATGGAATTTAAAAAATGACGAGTTTAGTATTAATGCTTTTTTTAGGTAATTAAAGAACATAACTATAGAAGTTGATCAGATAATTTTTTTTCAATTAGAAGCATTTGAAAACTATTTATATTTAACTTGGAGGATGGATGCATATATCAGGTATCTCCAATGTCAATTGCATAATATTTTTTGACCAATATATCCATATAGTCCCTTTTATATTGTGTCAACTATTTAAAAAATATTTTGCCTTAACTTTTGAAAAAGGAGGCTGGAGAAGTAAATCCTGTATGCAAGAATTAGTGAACACCCATGATATATTAGGGTAATTCCATGCTGAAAAGTAAAAACTTGAAAAAATAAAATAAGATATATTTTACATAGTTTTGGGCTTAAAAAAAGACTGGAGTTCTTTGGTTTTGATTCATCGTGATTGTATTTGATTTATTGTAATGAAAATTAAGCTACTAGAATAAAATTTTGGAAAAATGAAATTTTTATTAAATTTAATTGATGAATGACAGTTTTAAAAAATGTGCATGACTACAATTATGAAAGGCTTTAGAAAGGAATGTATATACTTTTCAAACTATATCATGTTGAACAAAACAGAATTTTATTCAAATGTTCATGAACCTTTTCTGTTATTCCTCTTTACTGTAATGCAAGTTATTACAGTAAATTTAATTCTGTGGACTTAAAAATATCAATAAATTAATAACATTCTTATCAAAGTTTAGCTTTTTACTAGTTTGTTGAACAATTCAAGTAAATATTTTGTTTTCTATTATTTTTTGCTAATATATTTACACTTCAAGATCAGTATATTTGTCTAAATGTAAGTTACCGTGGAATTGCCCTATATACATATAACTTGACATGAAAATTCAATTCCAATAATGGATTAACTTTAAGCATATAGTGATTAGTACATTATTATCATACATGAAATCATTGAGCTAACAAATTAATATAGAATTATATCAACCAGTCATTTCCAATGTACCCTATTGATAACATATTGAATACTATGGTAAGAAATTTATTTTAGAATTTCTAAAGTTCACTCACTGAAAGCAAAAAAATAATAGGACACTAGAAAAATAAATTTAATTATCTTTATTAAACATAAAATTATCATAGCATAAAAATCAATACAATAAATTATTCATTTTAATGAATTTACATAGCATATCTGCCAACACCACATTGCAATAAAAAACATCCACAGTTACATTTAAATAATTAAATTTGTTAGAGTTTGAATTTTTCTATCTTTAGGAAATTTGTCATTTTGGGATTTTTAGGCCTTTTTTTATCTTTAGCAGACAAAACTAGTACAAATCATTTATTCTTTTGCATCAGTTCTTCAAAAATATGTTTGTTGATTTTTTCAGAATTGACTTTTGTCGCAAGTTTCAACTGGCAGGAAAATTTCTGACGAGTTCAAAACATTTGACGTGATATTACATACAACATTTCTCTTATTTTGAAAGTCAACAATTTTCAAAGTCTGTGGATAATAACTTAGATACAATTATGTAATTGCATATACTTTGGTAATTACATCATTAATTGGATACTTCAATCCACCTCGATCTAGATTTTTGATCAAAGCATAACATGAACTTAATTCAAGTTCTCTATCAACAGATAATTGAGCTTTACAAGATAAACAATTGATGGTTTTTGAAAGAGAATGAACACAATAGCCAGCTACAAACACAATAGCAAGAATAGTGTCATTCAAGTCAGAAATATCAGAGTTACAAACATTAATTTTACCCAAAAATTGAATTTATTCCCCCAAATTTTCAACTTCAACTACATCTTTCACATCTGAAATACCAATATCAATTTCACCATTTTTTTTATAGCTTAACCATAATGGAAGAAGAGATATAATTCTAATTTTTTTTCAGTTTTAAAGAATTCTGTCAAATTTATATTATACTGGGCACCTGCTAGCTGGCGATAACTGTCAAAACAGTCTTCTAATTAATCAGTTTGCAGTTAATATATACTAAAAATTTAACTCTTCTATACAATAAGTTGTTAGTTCTAATATTGCACGCGTTGTGTGATACAATGCTGTTTGTGTATCAGCATATTTTACAATAGCATTTGATTCAATTTCATGAAGCTGTTTTAGTGTTAAGAGAGGCAGATTTTAATCTTTCTGTGATTTGTTCCGCATTCGATAAATTATTGTCCAATTGGTAAAACATTGGATAAAACATACACTGTCCACAATTTTTTTTGGTTTAGCCAATTATTTCTAATACATTTCAGTATGTGGACAGGTTCAATAATGGAAAACAATGGTTTTGAAGGGTCAGCAGGATGATTATAACAAATACTCAATTTGGGTGGGGAAGCAAAAAAAGAAATAGCTTTGCGATTAATAGCATTATTGTCACTGATGATGTACCCAACTTTAAAACCAAGATGTTCAAGACCTATAAGAATTTTAAACAAGAAATAAAGAATGTTCAAAATAATTGTCTTAACGGGTAAAATGTGTATAACATCTTTATAACTAGATTTTATACTTTGCAGCATAAATACATAAGCAGAATTAGTTGCCTTCTCACAGTTATAGGATACCCCAATAATATCACCACCCTTATAATCAAGAAAGGCTTTCAAATGAATTTCATCAATAAGTAATGATACATATTTGTCAGCATCATTTAAGTGTAAAATCTTTTCCTAAGCATATAATAAAAAATTATTATCAAGTCCTTCAGTTTAATGATCAACATTAAATTTTGAACAGTCTCTTTACTGTCAAAGGATGGGGTATAATTACAAATCCACAAATTCTTAAAAATAGATACGCGTGTGGGGATATGGTAAAGATCAAACTGTTTAAAATTAAGAAATCAGAACTGTACCGATTTCGATTCTTGTAATTTTCAGCAAGTGATAGCTGTTCAGCAACAAACCCAATAATAAGCTTTGACTTTCACTTGCGACACACTTTAATAAGTCTTTCAGTACATTCTGCGTTAAACTAAACATATTTTTAACATTACCGTCTCCATTTGGAGCATTCAGGTTTGATGTTTCCAAAAGAATGGAATCTAAAGTATTGATGTTATTAATATGAAAGGGAAGTTTGTAATTTCCAATTTCAGAGATCATAACATTCTCTTTATAGGCTTTGATAAAACAATCTGAATCAACAACTACAGACAAGGATATCACTAGTGCTGACGTTGAGATAATAAGAAATAAAATGCCCTTTTCTTTTTTTAATACAGAATAGCAAGTTGGCACATTGATCATTTCAACACCTTCCAAATGCTGGGGATCGCTGCCTTTTGAAGCCGAGGCTTACATAGGCTAACATAAATTTTCCTTCCATTTTTTCGTCGAACTCTTCTGCGACGTACCTGATGTCACTTGACAAAGTGAAGTTCAGAAACCTAAAATTATGTAATAATTTTAAAATAGAGTTCTTATTTAAATTTCTAATGGACAAACACACATAAATCGCACCCCGGCTAGAAAAGTGAAGTTATAAAATTAAAATTTTGATGTTATGTTATTGAAAAATATGTATGAGGTGCCCTATATTACTATTAAATACAGGGTGTCCTAAAAGTTCCTGTACTGACGATTCGTAAATTTACTATACAAAAACAACAGACTTCAAAACAATAATTTTTATCCTAATGGTAAAAAGCACTTTCAACCTAACGTAGAAAAAAACAATTTGAACTTACGTTTACAATAAATGTTCAAAATTTCCATCTTTTTCTTGGATGCAAAACTGAAGTTTGCTCATATTTTTAGAAACAAGTTTCAAGATGCTGAGTAATGGCAATTTTCAGATTTCCTATTGTTTGGTGATTATCTTCATAAACTTTGTTCTTCAAATATACCCACAGGAAAAAAATCAGGAATGTGCACATTAGGGAACGAGATGGCCAAAGGTTTATTGAGACGAGGTGATCGCCAAAAAATCTTGAAGCATGGTCATGGTTGTTTCAAAACATTTTGAATGGCAAGTTGCAACGTCTTGTTGGAACCAAGAGTCTCATTCATTCACTTCTAATAATGCAACAAATTGGTGAATAAGTTGATACAGGGTATCTTTACTTAGTATTGCATCCTTTGGATATTTCTGTCGCCAAAAATCTTTACATCTTTCATGCGATTTCTATTTCATTATTCTAAATAAGCCTCAAACAGGACAATTCTCTGAATGCATGATAAATTTATCTTGCAATGAAGAACAAAATGACATGGAACTCTTTTATCGCACAACTTGAGTGCAAAGAAAATCAAACGATAAAAATTAAAGAGTCGATAAAACAATATGCAGACGATAAAATTCAATAATTAAAAAAAAACACTGGCAATAAATTTTTTTAAAGTTGGAGTACAGGATCTTTTAGGACACCCTGTAGAATATAATAGAAGTTACCACCATAAATACTTACCTAAAATTTAAAGAAAGCTCATACTGTTTCAATGTTTTATAGAATCCTTTAAGTGATGTTTCTCAAATTCTGCAATTTTGAGCTGTGTCACTTTTCTTGCCAGGGTGCGATATGTCTATACAGAAATGCAGAGCTCCCCCAGACAGTTTCAGAAGGACGCAGAAGGATAATTATGAATTATTACTCGACAAAATTTTCTCTTCTTCTATAATGCTTTTATTTTTTTTAAAAGTAAAATTGCATTATTACTATTTTTGTTGATTGGCTACTGTCATAAACATGGAGTATTTTACAAAATTAATGCCTTACAAATGATCAAAACATGCATTTTACTCAATGAAAATTATTATTTTTCAACTCTTATCTCAATACTGTCTATGAATATTAAATTCATGTCACTCGACAGCAAACTTTCCAAGTTGATATTATGACATGGGAGAGGTTTAGGATATATAAACAAAATAATACTGTAATAGGCTTATTCATTATTTGTTCGAATTGTTTTTTAATCATAATTAAAGTCAATTAAGATGTTTTGCTGTATTGTTATCACTATTATTGATTTATACATTTTAAACCGTAACTTTATATATACTCAATTATTTATCATTTACCATATCTTTATCATTTATAAGTCATGTATAAGTTTCAACCAAGTCTTTTTACTGCATATATCCAATCCGGGTTCTTGCTGGCTTTTAACAAATTACGTTATAATTTTACTCAAAAACAAAAGTCACCACACAAAACTATCTTTATATTTTTTCAATTCATGAGGTTTTCTATATGCTTCGATCATTATAAAACTACAGAATACAATGCCAACTTTAAAAAATCTCTTCACTTACTTTAAAATTGTTAGTTAAGACATAATCCTTCCTCGGAATTACCGATATCCATTTTCTTCCGAGCTCTGGATCAGATGGGAAGCTGAAGTCTTGAAACTTGGGATTTTTCATCATAGTTACCTCGTAGTTGAGGAACTGAACACTCAAAGATATATTAATACTGCTTTGAGTTATTAAAAATATATAAAGTTAAAAACAATCCTTCCGCAATTTTCACCACACAGTGTACGTAGATATTTCAGGCTTCTTCGTAACCAGTGTGCGTTCCTATCATCGCCTAATTTTTGTGACGTCACTACTTTCTAGTGACGTAGTGGTTCTATTTTCTTATCTCTAGGAGGTATTGGCTAAGACATGGTAATCATGAAATTAAAACATCAGGATCAGTGGTTGACTGTCGTAAAAACCTTCATCAAGAACAACCTGTAAATATACCACTTTGACACTGAAGAGGTAAAAGGTTAATTTTATCATTTTTGATTATATTTTGGCGTGATTTCGTATAAAATACGGTCACAAAATAGTTTCGCCGAGTTCGGATTGCCGCCAAGAGAGATTTATAGATAGCTAATTGATTTAATATATATCTATCTATATATATATATCTATATTTCTCTTACGTGGCACGCAAAAAAGACGTTATTTGTTACCGCGTTTTGGCAACATTGTGCGATTGTTTGTTTACTAGGAGCCTCGCGAGTCATTTGATTCTAAAGCGTTATCGGATGAAATTTTATTGAAAAAAAAAATGAATTTTAGACGAGCTGTTGCGGTTCGTAATAGAAATCTAAGAAAGCGAAGGATCTTTTCAGGGCTATTTAAAAAACGGTCCTTTTCAAGGCTAACAATTATAGTACAAGACGCGTGCACTACAACTTTCGACAACAAACTCAGTCAAAAATTGTATGGGTGGCTCGAGTACTAGGGAAATGTACACACAAACAACATGCTGGGTATTCAATTTCCAAAGCAGCGCTCACATTGCGAGTAAAAATTTGCTCAAAGTTTTCATCTAAATTCTGATTCCAGAAGTACTGTATATATCTTTTATGTAATACAACAAATTTAGATTTGAAAAATATTTTTTTGGAATATATTTTGTAATCAATCCCTTCTGCTAGGACACGTGTCTTCATTGATGCGAGCGAAGCGAGCATAGGTTCGCGCAGCGAACCAATGAGAATTGCGAAGCAATCCTCCGGGGGTTGGCGAGCGTTAGCGAGCAGGGGGCGGGCCCCCTAGTATATATATATTACATTAAATTTATTGGGGATAACGATGATAAAAATACAAATTAAAGTGACTGTTCCACTGCATTTTTTTGAATATGCAGCTGTTTTTGCACGTTTTTAGACTCGTGATTGAAAAGCACATTCTTATTGTATTTAGATATGGAATTATTTATTTTTTAAAATGATTTGTGCATAGTATATTTAAATTTTCTTGTCTTTTTCTTGTCTTTTATTTGGTCTCTCAAAACTGTATGTTTTAAAAAAATTGTTTTGAAATATCCTTGAAAAGAAGTTGAAAAATACCGGTAAAATTTATAAGTAAGAGGGAGGACTAATACACAAAAATGTTCCAGACACTTTTCTTTTTGATCGGGAAGTTTATAAATGTTCTGAAATCTATATATAAATAAGAATGTAGTAGTTGAATATTTTCGACCTATTTCAAGTTTTCAATTCTGTTTGGACTCTTCTGATGCCAAATCCATCTCTTACGCGTTTGGTGTCGTGTCTGTTTGTGTGCCCACGCTACGTACAAAAGTTTTAATATATTTTTTACGTAAATTTGCATACTGTGAGTACTTATATTAATTTAGTGGTTGAACTCGGTAACGTAAGTCTGTCTGTCTTCCGGTTCTTTGTCTAATTTTATAATTGTGTGTTTGTAGATATCACATACATTTTCTCCATATATCTGAATACAATGTTCTTTATTTTATACTTCACTAGCCACTGCGTAGCTAGCACGGCGTTGTCCGTGGTGTAAGATATTAATCTGGTGTAAAAATTTCCGTAGATTTCAAATCCGTTGAAAATATATATTCAATTAAAAAATTATTTATTTAAAGAAAATCATATTTTTAGGTATCAATCTAAACTGAAATTTTCCGCAGATTTCACATCCGTTGAAATTTTTACTCTATCTTTAACAGTCTTGGAGATAGAAAAAAGAACTGACTTCAGTTAAAAGATTTGCCTGGCTGGAAATTTATTCGTCCGCGCAAAATCAAAGCGGAAATGAAAAACCGAAATGAACTCCGCGTACTGCGGATGAAACAAACTTGGTATGATTCCAAACCATGACTGCAAGGTCACACGTATGAAAAAAGTTCTCCGCGGTTGGAAAAGCGATGGAGAATAAAACTATAATTTCATTTAAAAATCTTCTAGATGGAATTTTAAAATTCGCCGCGACCCAATAATTGCAAATAATTTGGACTACCTGTGTGCCAAATATCATTGCAGTAAGCGCCATAGAATCGTCAGGATTTTTCGGCCCCAAACAAACAAACAAACACTTCCTTTTATAACATTAGAGATTAGTTTAGTAAAGGCAATATTAAACTTTTTTTTCTTTGCTTACATATTTAGATCGGTTTTATACTAAAACATCTGAGTGAGTATACTTAAAACAACCATAATTTGGTAGTTTTGAAAAAACTGGAATGTACATTGAGTTTTACGATTGTATTTGTATTTCTTTACCAGTACTGCTAAAAATAATTATTTTTGCAAAAAATTTTTTAATGGAATTTCAGCTATGATACTTTATTTTTTACGAGTCTTATTTTTGTTCTTTGCGCAATGCAAACGATTTCCGAATATTTGGGACAGACGATATTTTTTAACGAACGGGAACGAAAGGGAAACTCTTGGTTGATCACATGCAGTAATATTTCCGTTTCTTTCGCTCTGAATTAATATCGCGTTTCTATATTTGTTGGACTTCTTAGTTGTAAGTTGTGGTAACGGGGTGCAAGACAAAGAGTTAAAAAAGAATCAAAAATTAATATTGTTTCGTTGACTGTGAGTGTGATAGCATACGTCATGGATTCGTCAATTTTATCAATTGAGTTGAGCATGAAAAGAATTTAAGAAAGGAAATTACAAATCAACCCTCAAAATCGTTTTTTGTAGTAGTAACCTTAGTGTCACCTTTCATCATTTTGTAGCTTTGTCATGCAGCAAGGTACGTTGTATGTGAAATGTATTACACGGATGGTTATGCGTGTGTTGGATTTGAGTCCAAAGTAAGTTGTATAAATTATAAAGATGTCGAAAAGGCATTAAAATATTATTTTATTCTACGAAAGACGAAAATGTTTATATATTCTGATAATTTCTTCAATCTAGTTAACCAATTCAATCCGAGTAAAGTCGGGCAATTTCGCTAAAGTATTAAACAAAATGAATTCTCATTGAGACAAGATTTATAAGTATTAAAAACATATTCCTTTGAATATTCATGAAAATAAATTGAAAAGTATATCTGTAAAAGAGAGTGAAGAACTATAAAAACGGCCTAGACACGTCCTTCGGTTGTTTGATTGGAAAGTTTATAAATGCTCTGAAATATTAAATAAAATGAGTTCTCATTAAGACAAGATTTATAAAATCAGTTTAAAAGTAATTGAATTAAGTGAACGATCCCTATTGAGCTTCATCTTACATTTTTGTCCAAGCAGAAAAAAAAAATCTGGATTGTTATTTAATTTCCTTCCTTATAAATAATCATTTCTTCGGTTTTTATTCGTGCATTAATACTTACATTATTTATCAAATCTTAGCAACAAGATAAAAAAAAAAGGATTTTTTTCTGCCTGGAAAGAAGTGTCGAAAAACAAGGATAGACGCAATTTTTTCCGTTTGAGTAATTAGCTCGTAAGCGAACCATCTTCGTTTTCTTCTCCCCTTAGAAATAAGGAAATTTCTTCTAATGTAATTATTTTCTTCTACAACCAACATGGTGTTAATTACCATTACTTTTTAATTCATTTTGCTCCAACTTCTTCTACTTGCATCCGAGATGTTTTTTCTGTGCTCTTAATTACCAGACTGTTTTATTTTTCAATCTACTGCGCGAGCGGCTCTGCTTTTTTAATGATATATTTGATCATTCGGACTTTCTTGGGTGACAAACCCGAAACTTAATATTGCGCTATATAGTTGTGGGTGCAAACATATCTGATAAAGAGAGAGTGGTATATGGGCTTTTTTTCGTAATTAACTCTTTGACTATTTTTTCCCGTTGTGATTAGGAAGATTACTAGTTTTCAATTTTTTCGAAGTGTAATATAGAGGAATTAAATATAAATATAGGGGAGAAAGTAATTGGAATTTCATTTACATGTTATTTTTTATATTGCGCCATTTTAATTGGAGACGTGGGGTTGAACAATGCCAAGTGTGGATGTTCTTTGATGTAGGATGAAAAGATTGCTTGGAAGGACATTTTATTCCGTATATTTTCCAAGATTCTCATTATATTTGCTAAAAGAGTACTAAAAAACGCTCTGAGGTATTTAAAAAAAATTTCGATAGAGCAGCGTCTGAATTCTTTGGCCCAAAATAATACCCACTCTCAAGCTTCTGTGTTTGCTGATTACATATATTGTATACTAGCCTTTGCGTGGCTAGTTCGGCGTTGCCCGTGCCCGTGATGTAAGTTATTTATCTGGTGTAAAATTTTCCGCAGATTTCAAATCCGTTGAAATTTTTAATCTATCTTTAGCGATTCCGATTTTACGAGGGAAAAAAAATAACAATCCCAGTTAAAATGTTTTTTATTTTTTGCTCTCTCATTCCCTGAAATGGAATAGGACACGAAATGTAATCTGTTTCTTTTTTTTTAACCCGAAGGGCAGAAGATGCAATCTGTTTCACGTGACGTCACAATCTCTTACGAAAGTATTAAAATGTATTCAATTTAAAAATTATTTATTTAAAGAAAATCATATTTTTAGGTATTGATCTTAAGTGAAATTTTTCACAGATTTCAAATTCGTTGAAATTTCTACTCTATCTTTATCGGTCTAGGCGATAGAAAAAAGAACTGACTCCAGCGGTTAAAAGGTTTATCGTCTGGCTGGAAAATGATTCCTCCGCGCAAAATCAAAGCGGAAACGAAATTCCCCCCCCCCCGCGTTATGCAGATGAAAAAACTTGGCATGATTCCAAACCCTGACTGCAAGGTCGCATGAGTAGAAAAAGTTCTCCGCGTTTAAAAAACCGATGGGGAATAAAACTATGAAATTCATTTAAAAATATTCTTGATTGAATTTTAAAATTCGCCGCGACCCTAAATTTGCAAGTGGATATCAGGTAATGACTAATCTATTCGCATCAGTTTGTGACATTTTTATAGAAAATATTTCGGAAGCGTACCAATTACCAATTGGAATAATTGGACCAATTACCAATTGGAATAATTAGACAAATTACCAATGAGGTATTTGCATGTGCGAGGGTTTTGCTTACAAATGATCTTTTCTAGTATTTCTAAGTTTAAAAATCCGTAAATATTGCGTTTAAACTTTCTAAATAATTTTGAAATGATTATAAAATCAATTTTAATTTTGTTGAAAACGAAAGAAAGTCACGTGATCCGAAAACAGGCCGCCATTGGATGTGACGTCATTGCGCATAGCTGAGCTTTTGTTTACATCTCTCATTTATGCTCCCTGTACACTCGCAATCGCTCTTGTATGAAATCAACACGTGTCTATATTGATTCGCAAATTTATTTCATAAGCAGCAGTAAATAAGATAGTAACTGTTTATAAAAAGTACTTCATGAACCAACAAATCACTAGTACCAATACTGTTTACAAAAGGGCAATCATAAAAAATAAACAACTGAAAGGTTCAATTAAGGGGGTCCAGGACACATCAAAATTTTTTTTTTATTAATTAATTTAGAATTTTTTTGTACTGATTACCCATCTAACTAATAAGCAAAATCTCAACACAAATTTTCCAAAAGTTTTTTTTTAATTTTAAATTTAAGTTTTTTGAAAAAAAGAGGGGTCCTTTTAAATTGCTAAAACTCAAAATATTCTTGATCCATTTTCAAAATTCTTGCAGTAAATTATTCACAAATTTATAAACTTTAATTTTAATTCAGCAATTTAAAAAATATTAATTTAATAAAAAATAAAAAATATTTGAATGAAAATCTATGAAAATTTTAAGGTACTTTTTTTAAAAAAAGTCATATTTTTAAAAGTAAATATTTATTTCAAATTTGCTGAATCAAAATTAAAGTATAATGTTTGAAAAAGATATATTCCAAATTTCAACCCTTAAACTTTATCGGTTTTCGACTTATAGTAATTTGAATACAGGAAATCTTGAAAAAATGTATCATGGAGAAAAACGCATTTAAAGTTTTAAAAACAGATCTTGTTGCCATGACAACAACTGTCGAGAGTGTTAGATTTTCAAAACAACGCACCACAAAAATTATTATATCTCTAGTTCCAATTAAGATAGAAACATGATTTAAACGTCATTTTAAGCAGAAAAACACAGAGAATTTCTTAAAACAATAAAAAAAATAATCGAAAATTTGACGATTTTTGTGTCCCGGACCCCCTTCATAATTTAAAATATTATGCAGAACAGAAATATTCGAAGAGTTTTGAAAAGGTTTTAGAAATGCATAAAGCCCTTTTACACTAAGTATCATGACTGAACTTGTCCAGTCAACAGTTATCAACTTGTCCAGTCAACAGTTATCAACTTGTCCAAGTTATAAACAACCATAGCAACGCCGGCGCAGTGGGTTACTATGCGCTGTGACGTCACAGAGCAGCCATCACGAAATTCCTGTTTTTCCCGCCAATACCGGAAAGGGAATTTAAAAATTAATATCTCGGGGAATAGTTTTCCATTTTCAATAATATATGCGTCATTTTTCATGGATTTTCATCCTCTAACATAATAAAATTGAAACAAAAAACGGTGAAAATACCTCATTGGACGAGGCGTGACCTTGGTGGTTCGCGGTAGTTTCCTTCCTTTCCCATGCATCGCTCGTGCAAGTTCGTGGTGAAAACAGTTTCAACGAACGGTTCACGAGCAGCTGGTGAACGGTTCGTCTCGCAAATGTATACCCACCTTAATCCGCTCAAGGTCAGGGCAACCTTAGAAAACCAAATTTATTATAGGACTCAAGGAGAGCCCAAATTTTAATCGATTTCGAATCAAAACATAGGTTAAAAAATTTTTAAGAGCCGAGGAATCAAAGCTCAAATTGCTGTTCGACGACGCAACGAAATGCTGTGGTAGGTAGGTAGGTACTTTCATTAACGTCTGACTGGAGCAACACAATGGTCTTTGGGAACCGGTCTGGGATAAATCCGCAAGGGAAAGATCTGATGAAAACACCACGTAATTTTGAAGCACGGTCTGATGACAAGGCAACGCCTAAGCTGGCCCCCACTCTCCAAACTTCCACACTGCGCCACGTGAGGTTATTGAATGCTACGATAGATTTAACGTGCACCAGCCCCTTTGTTCACGGCGGTCTTTGTTTGGATTCGAACTCGCAAACCTCCGATTGCTAATCCGTTACGCTTTCAACCGAACTTCCACGACTCCCCTGCCGACCAACCAGTATAGTGGTTAAGGTGTTAGCCTCTAAATCAGAAGGTTCCTGGTTCGAATCCGGGTCCGGGCATGGATGTTTGTAAACGTATGGTGTAGAGGCGGCTGGTGTACCTTAAATCTGTCGTGGCCGAAAGTCCTCACGTTGGGTTGGTGTGGAAGTTTGGAGAGTGGGGTGCCAGCTCAGGTGTTGCTTCGTCATCTGACCGTGGTTCAAAATTACGAGGTGTTGTCCTCGGATCTTTCCCTTAAGGGGTTGATCCCGGACCGTCGTCAATAGCCCGTTGTGTTGCTCTAGTACGACGTTAACCAAAATTACCATTACCATTCCACGACTCCCAGAAAATGCTGAGGAAATAGAGGCGCGACTTGGTTTGCCTGAAGCAGCAAAATCGGGCTTTGGGTTAGCTAGTTGAATTTACGTCGTATTAGAGCAGCACATCAGGCTATCTATTGGTGACGGTCCGAGATCAATCTCGAAGGGAAAGATTCGAGGACAGGACATCACCTCACCATTTTGAGGCAGGGTCAGATGACGAGGACAACACCTGAAGTGGCACCCCACTCTCCAAACTTTCATACCACGCCAACGTGACGACATTTGAAACCATGGCAGCTTTGACGGGCATCAGCTCCCACGTCTTTTGCGCTGTTAAACCAACCATAATAAAACAAAAATTATAAGATCAGTTTAAAAGTCATCGTCAAGTTTTCATCTCTTCCAAAGCTGAGGTTTTTTTGGTACGTAGTTTTCATCAAATCACCACCACAACGCTCACCGAACCATGAGACTTGCTCTTTTTCCGCACAAATAGCCTTCTCTTTCCTCGGAAATGAAAGAGCCATTTCAAAAATCCGCACCTAATTTCGTTCGCGGCGAGAGAGAAACTTCGCCTGCCGAATACCGCTCTTTCATTGCAGTTTGCTCGCTCCAAACACCCTATTTTACCTTTTCCTAGGGAAGAGGTATAATAATAAAAAAAGGCCCCTTTCTCCCTTCTTTATTATTTCGTTAACGCGTTTTGCAACTCTGGGCGCCGTAACGGCGCGGGTGTTTTATATCGTTCTCTCTCTCTCTCTGGAAAAATGGATCTCCCGGCCTCTCGCAGTTCTCACCAGCGTCGTATTCAATGAGCAGAGGAGAAGCGAATGGCTCTGGAGTTTCGCATGTGCAGAGTCGCCATCATCGGCCGCGAAGAGATTACGTGCTCCCCCCGACTTTCGGGCGATAATAACACCTGATTTATTCCCTCAGATCTACCTGAATATGCGCACATAACAGGTTGCTATCGTGGCGGGAAAGGGGAAAAAAAATGTTCCGCGACTGACGGAGTTATGTCGATGCAAATCTTGTAGCTACTAGGTCGTTTTTTCTTTTGGGTGACGGAATGGGTTTTCGACGTCCTTTTCTACAATTCAATAGGGTTTTGGATTTTATTGTTATATCGACCTTCTTTTTTTGCTCATTCAATTGTGTTTGGAGTTTCCTTTTTATCAATAAGCGTAGGACCTGCTTATGCTCGTGATTGCCGGTATGGGTATTTTCTTGAACAGTCCGATAATATTAAGGTCGAAAGAATGCCCTTTGGGTCGTCGTGGCTCAGTGGGTTTGCCCAATGCGCTAGCAACTTACGAGTTGTAGACGGCGTAGGTCCGATTCCTGTCAGGTTTGATTCCCTCTCCTGGGTGTATTTTCCACTTCTCTGTAGGGCCGTGGTAGTCCGGTAGGAAGTGTATCGGATTAGAAACCGGATGGTGTCCAACCACACACCGTCGTGTACAAAGGTGGCTGGTGCTTGTTAAATCTATCGCAGCCTCAAATGTCCTCACGTTGGCGTGGTGTGTTGAGTGGGGTGCCAGCTTGGGTGTGACCTCATCACCTGACCGTGGTTCAAACTTACTATTGATCCCGACCGTTGCTAATAGCCCATTGTATCGCTCCAGTGTGACGTTAATTACAATACCTACACTATTTATATTAAATATCGCGTTACAGCTCCTGTAAAAGCAATCTTTGTCATGCCTCGTTTATTCAAGGCATTTCAATCTTTCCCGTCATGTTCGTTTGGCATTCCGTGACGTGGTTCTGCGTTACTTTTCATTTCGCAAGCCATTTGCTGTTATTGGGCGCTTTAAAAAAAAAGTCGACAGCGAATTTACGTCAAACGCAAGCGGCAGACCAGACTTTCAAATGAGAGAGTATTCTTTAAGCGCAATCGGGTCGGGGAGCGCGGAAAAGAGCCGTTTCATTGCGCATTCCGCACGGGTTTTGAATCCAAACACTCCCGCCATTCACATGCAAATTCGCCGTGCGTGCCAGCACACCAAGCGGTACTCGACGCGAAGCGAGTCAATCGTTTCTGACTTCAAGGTTTTTTTTATGCGTCGCTCTGCAAACGTGGAGTCTTTTCAGGATGCTTTTCCGAACTTCCCTTATGCACCTGTTCGAATTGTTATGGATTATTGTATCAAACGCTGAGGCGACGCGTGTTTCGAAAGCTGGTGTTTGAAGTAAATAAGCATGTCGTAAAAGGGATGTAATAACCGCAAATGTGTACTGACTCGCGGGCTCTGGATGGCTTTGGAGTTGTAAAAATGGATTGGCTACGTGTCTATTTTCAAAACACAAAGGCGATATGTCAGTATTTCAGTACCACGAGTTGAGAGCGGATTTATCCAAACTATCGAGGAAGTGATCCCGTGCAATTTGTAGTAGGACAGAAAATTGGGGATTGCAGGCAAGTCTGTTATTAAAAGGTAGGTAGGTAAGTGAATTTGCCTCGCACTGGAGCAACACATCGGGTATTGGGAAGGTTCGAAGGGAAAACTCCGAGGACACCTCATAATTTTGTACCATTGTCAAATGACTAGATCAATTCCTGAGTTGCCAACCCATTCTCCTAACTGACGCACCAAAATGATGTCATTAGATTCCACGACACATTTAACTTGCACCTGCGCCCCCACGTACTTGGCGTTCTTTGGTTGTATCGGAAAGCGGTTCGAATTTGATTAAACGTTTTCGAGATACTCGGTATTCAAATGCCTTCCTGGAGGTTTGAGGGAAGAATGGCGTGCATTTATTTATTCATTTGAAACCAGGAACTCCAAGAATCCAATTTGACCATGTGGTTCGTGTAGTTGACTGTGTTGGGATTTATGTCACAAGGGTCATACTTGGTCAACTTGCGCCAAAAAAAGTCGTGAAAGGATATACACACAGACAAGGAAAGATTTTCATGCACAGAAGTGAGGAATGCACCCAGGGAGGAGTCGAACCTCCATCGCCTACAACTCGCAAGTTGCTAGCGCAGTGGGCAAAACCCACTTAGACAAGGCGAGCCCCATTTGGCGCTTGTGAGGATCGAACTTAGATTCAAGCGCTTTAGTTTACCGATCTCCAAACGAAGTGAGTGCTCTAAACACAGGTTTTGAAAGAATCAAACTTGATTTATCAATTGATAAGTGTTTCCAAGACAGAGCACCGTCAGGAGGCCGTAATCTATGTGGGCGGGGAAACTTTTGTGAGGAGTTTTTATCTCTCAATCCCTCGCCGACCATCAAAAATGCATTCGGATATCTCCATTTTTCCTGTCTTCCTAATTAACCGTCCTCTATATTTCTTTGCGTAATCAAACCACTCATACTTTTTATTGTAAAGCGTCTGTTTCCAGTAAGGCGTTATCCCTTGATGAGGTAATAAATACCTGAGCCCGAGACGTCATTTGACGTTGCTCCACTTTTCCCACCACTTTGCGACTCCTCTCACGAACTTTTGGAACAAAAATACCGCAGAGTGCAGCGCGTAATGCATATTTATGACCATAAGACGCTTTTAGGCAGGTGTTGGTGTGGAGGGAAAAAAAGTACTTTGTGTGTGTGTGATAAGAAATTTCTGGCTCCATCCCTCGACGAAAACTTCCAAGTTTTATAACGAAGTAATTACCGACGGGGAGGGGATTTGGGGTGCTTATACATTTTTATTCCCTTTTTCTTTTCGTGGAAGGCTAATATTTGGTTAATGTTTTTCATGTTTGGAAATTCACTTATAGTGGCAGGGTGGTTATTTTAAGTGAATTTAGATATCGCGTGCTGGATTCATGAATAATGATTTTGTTTTTTGTGGAGAGTCAACTCGCAGAAGTGTCCAGTTTCAGATGTTGGTCGGGGATAGGTAGTTATTTAACGTTACATTGAAGCAGCACAACGGGCCTTTTGGCGACAGTCCGGGGTTAATCCGAAAGAGAAAGAACCAAGAACAACACCAGGTAGTTTTGAACCACGCTGGTCAACACCTGAGCTGGCACACACTTTCCAAACTTCCAGTCCATGCTAACGTTAGGACATTTGAGGCCACAACAGATTTAACGCGCACCAGTTCCAAATACCCGATGGGTGGTTGGATCGAGTTTCGAACTCGCAACTCTCCGGTTGCTAATTCGTAACTCTTCCCAACTGGGTTACCATGGACCTCGATGCAATGTTTGAAGAGCTTAGAGGTATTTCGAGTTTTGTGCTTGATTGCTTGACTGAATCTCAACCTTCTGTTACTTTTTTATTGGTTTGTACTAAGTTGAGGAGTCGTGGGTCATACACAGTGGACATTTACTGTGCTTGCAACCTGTGAGTTGTAGGCGGTGCATGTTCTTTTCCTCCCTGGTTGTATTACTCTCGTTTGTGTCAGTAAAACTTTATATGTGATGTTCATTTTATGTGTTTGTTCACGTTGCATGTCTTGTGTTTTGTGCAGCATGGCCAAGTATGGCCATTGCGCAATAAAACCCAACCAACCATTAAAAGTTGACTTATAAACTATTAGCAGGATTATCGGTATGTTTTTTTTAAACCCAGAGTTTTCTTTCGATTTCGATTTTTTCAGCCGTATTTTAGAGTTATTGTTAACTACAAACTTCGCTCGGTGTTACACCGCATTTATTGTATACTCTATAACCAAAAAAGATCGACGCACCAAGAAGGAGTTGTCCGATTATGATAAAAATTGGTGGTTGTGATGAACATACATAGAAAAACGATTACAATTTCATAACAATTGAAGGATTTATTTCAGAGTTTGACCGTTACAAAGGGAAGAGGTCAATAAGACGTTGGTCCACCTATGGCCTGCATGCAAGCTGTCACCCGTCGTGGCATAAACTGAAAACGTTCCCTCCCTGATGGTGTCCTGCCCAATTTCTTGCCAAATTGTCTCCAACTGTCGGGCTAAATAGTCAATATTCCGGGATGGTTGCAATCGCCTTTCTATAACATCCCAAATGTGCTGTATGGAGAGAGATCAGGAGACCTAGCTGGCCAAGAAAGTGTCGGGAAAGCTTGAAGACAATTCATAGAAACACGTGCGGTTTGTGGCCGGTCATTAGCTTGTTTCAGATCCTCCTCCTCCCGACTCACCCGTTAGGGTTTGGAGTCTTTGGCTGTGAGGGGGGAAGGACTTCCAGCCCATGAAGTAAACCCAATGGGGCCCACGCCGACCGGACAAGCATTTATTGTGTTTTTAAAATTTACATGGGGCAAAAGGCCCGGTTCATGAATATAAAAGGACAAGAGTAAAACATTGGGCAACAGGCCCCAATAAAAGGTCCGTGGAAACATAAAAGATTGTGACGTAGTATGACATGAAAATAAAACATTGGTAAATATACATAAATAAACTACGATGAAGTGTTGAAGCAATAAAAATAGAACAGTAATAAATTTTTAAAGATTAAGAGAAAGGGAACGCATCGGGAGGCCAACAGTGCTCAGGCCACAGTGGTCCCATTAGCCACTTCTGCCGCAATGGAGATGCATTTTTTTAATTCGAAATTTGGAGATCGCATTCCGAATTAAAAAATGCATCTCCATTGCGGCAGAACTGGCATTATCTTGTTGGAAAGTAAGTCCGGGGTGTCGCAAAAGGAAAGGTAGCACAACCTTTCGTAAAATGTCGTCTACGTACCGCTGTGCTGTAAGTGTGTCAGAAATGACTCCCAAAGGGATCCGGCTATCAAAGGAGATGGCATCCCAGACCATAACGCTGTTGTGGGCATGTGTGTCGTGCGATGTCAGGGCAGGATCCCCACGCTGCTTTGGACGTTTCCAGTTGTCGTCAGGACACAGTTGGAAACGGGAGTCTTCACTAAAGACCATAGCTCCCCAGTCAGCGCCGTTCCTAGTGGATCGAGCCCGGGTCCAATGTATTTCTGCACCTTCTTGGCGCGTCGATTTTTTTTGCTATAAAGTGTATTATAATTTTGTCGCGTATCACTGAACCCATCGCTTATAGATGTTTTCACATTCATTAGTTGGTTTTATATTTATGGCGCAAAAGGGCAATATTTGGCCAAACTACAAGACACAAGTATAGATTAGTAAGACCACATCTAGAATATGCTGTACAATTCTGGGCTCCATATATGAGAAAGGATTTAAATTAATTGAAAGGGTTCAGCACAGAGCTACGAAAATAATAAAGGGGCTAGCAAATTTCGACTATAATGAACGTTTAAGTTAGCTAAACATGTATACACTGGAAAGAAGAAGAAGGAGGGGGGATTTGATTCAGCTTTTCAAGTTGGTAAAACAAGGGGACACAGAGGGCTTAAATTTCAATAGGGATAACAGAACAAGGGGCCATGGGTATAAATTGAATACGACACATTTTAATCGGGATTTAAGGAAAAACTACTACTTTAATAGGGTAATAGACAGTTGGAACGCGTTGCCAGAAAATATAGTTAATTCAAAGGGAGTGTACGAATTTAAGACACAATTGGATAGTCAGTGGGAATTGGGGAATTCATAAACAAAGGACCAGCCTTGTTGGGCTTGAGCCTGTAGCTGGTCGTCAATATTTGTATTTGTATTTCACATCAAAAACTTTCTTTTGAAACTGCAAATTGTATTAGAGCAGGGCTCGAAATACCCGGGTGCACAGGTGCACATGAAAATAAAATTGTTCACCTAATTTTCTCCCGCTAGGTGCACGCTGTGCACTTAACGTTAAAATTAATTTGTTAATTATGTTATTTATTTATTTGTTAGTTATGTTATTTATTTATTTGTTAATTATGTTATTTATTTATTTGTTAATTATGTTATTTATTTATTTGTTAATTATGTTATTTATTTATTTTTAATTATGTTACTTTGATGTTTGAACAAAATATTAGTATCTACCTCTCGCTCTAAAGAAACGTAATTGAAATTCCTAAATACACAATATGCGAAAACGAAATTGCTGGGTCGTAATGGGTTTATACATGAGTAAGGTTTATTTGTGTCACTGCTACCAGAACTTTCCGTTGATTGAAACATTTCCCAGCTAGCTCTGTTGAAGCGACTGTCGCGACCGCCGTGCGCCGGAGAAGGGATGATTTAGATGTTTAAATATTTTTATTTACTATCTACTACTAACCAATATAAACATACCCAACTAATAAAGTAGTTTCTCTCTATATTAAAAAAAAATTGCCGCCGCCGTTGCAGGATTGAAAACTGTGTTGTTTACCTCGATTCATAAACAGTTTCCCGAGAAAGTACGGACAAATTTTGGTCTTAAAACATCTTTTCAAGATATCGTTTCGTTTTTAAACCATGAACTGCACAGATTAATTTGTTTAGCGGTTCAGCTTTTAAAGTGTATCATTATATTAATTTAAGTTGTACGAAATGCTATTTGATCAAACGATTTAAAAACATTTTTGTCTGACATATTTTTAATTTTTCAATAATCTGCTTTGTTCTCAAAGAATTGCCATATTTCCTGCTCCTCTTATTAATTCACCAAAATACGTCCCTAAGGAATCCTGTGTTAACCTCGCAAGAATCTTATGAATTCATTGCTCCATCATTTTAAAAATGATCTTACAGAAATTCTTTCCAGATTTTAGTGTGAAAGAATCTTTAAAATTTATCCTATGACGAAAATTCTTATATGTATTCACAATTGAATTAAAACTTAAAGGAATTCTAACATATTTGTTTCAATCAGCTAACAGATTAAACTTTTATACTTTGAAAATTATAGTGAGGTTAGCGATAAAAATTGAGTAGCTGCCACACATTCCTTATTTTATAATATCGTTTAAAAATAAGTTTTAGCGCAAACAGAAATTTGCGCATTTAAAAATAAAAAAACTCGCAGCTGAGTCATACGTGTTTCCTAATGAAGCTGACATCTCAGATAATTTTACTCTTTACTTTCTGTTTGCATTATTATTTAAATAAGTTTTCGAATATTTGAGGAACTTTTTTAGCATTACTTCAAAATAAGAGAGTTAGTTCTCTTATGCATTTGCCGGTCATTTTCAAAGACTTAATCATCATATTACATTTTATGGTAACGAAATTATTAATTTTGGAACGTTATAAAGTTTTGAAAATTCAAATTAAAAATAAAGTATTAATACTTAATTAGCAAATTGCAAATGCATAGCAATTTATGGCCTATGTTTTTTGTTGATTTATAAGTAACTGCAAAATTTGATCTAGTTCGGTTAAAAGTTATTATTAGGCGTGATAATGTGTAAAGAACAAACACATATTCCTTTGTATAGCAGATTCGATTACACCCTGCTCAGATTAGCTAATGGAGGGTTGTGAGTTCGAAACTCGATTTACGACAGTTGTGTACGTAGGGCCTGATGGCGTTCAATCTGTCATGGCCTCAAATGTCCTCATTTCGGCATGGTGAGGAAATTCGGAGAACAGGATTTGACCTCCGTATGACCATGATTCAAAACTACGAGATGTCCTGGGATCTTACACTTCTGGGTGGATCCCGGATTGTCACCAATAGTCCGATGTGCGGCTTCTGAGCGACGTGAATTCATCTGTCTACTTCGATTGATCCTACTTCCTTCCCGATTCCTAGGTGTATTTTGGTCTTCGGTGCCAAGAAAAGCTTTCGTAATGCTTGTCCATTTACTTGACCCTTGGCGTAGCGTTGCCAAATATCGACCTTTCGCCCACAAAAACCAACTAGTCAACAATTATCGCATTATGTAGTTTGGAAAATTAGTTATACGTGTGTCCTGATACGCCGTTCTCTAAATTGTGTTTTCGCAGACATAAGAAATTAGATTCCACGAGCTCCGAAGGTGGTCCAGCTGGTGATTCAAATTAGTTTTCAATCTTAACCGGCGACGCGTAGTCGATTCCGGTTCCGACCGCCTGCCGGACCGACGCGATCCGGCAAATGGAGCGCGTGTGCGAAAGGGCGCAGCGCCACACTTGTTTCTGAATTCTCTGCCGCCGTTCTCTGCCAGTCATCGGGCAGACGTGCCGGCGAGCAGTCCACTTTCCCGAGCGCTCGCTTGCACTGCTCGCTTTCCTTTTTTTTATATATTCCCCGTGTGTCACGCTATCGGGGCGGGTTACACCTCTTCGTTTCCTTTTTCGTTATTCTGCTGCGTTCTACCATGCCGTGTGTGCGCTGTCATTTCGACGACGCTTATTTTCCAACATGTGTCGCGTTCAAGGTGGATACGGTTGAGGTAACAAAAAAATCCCTGGAAGTGTTCACGACGATGTGAATATTGTGTTTGTGCAAAATATTGGAATAATCATCAACGACGTTTGTTCAGGATAATTGGAATTTTTCTCCTGATCAGATCTAAATTTTGAAAGAGTGGTTTTACGCATGCGATTTCGTCGTTTCTAAGTGGATCTAACAACGATGTAGGGATGTGAACCATTTTATGTTGACGGTCTTTTGATCTGAAAAGTGCGATGCGAAATCCAGACTCCATATGCATTGATGACAATAAATGATCCTGTAATGAAACTCCAGTCGGCTTCAATTAGTTATATTAATGGTCTTTTGATCGCAAGCGTGTGATTCGAAATCCGAACTCCACATGCATTGGTAACAAAATGGTGATATAATGAAACGTTGCGTCACCCGCATTAAAATTTCAGTTTTCAATCAGCCTCAATTAGTTCTGTTGTGCCCTGTGAAAGGAATGCTTCTAACTTATTTCCCATGATCCTGGATAGTAGATGAATATCGAATTTATATAAATGCGGTTCTTGTTTAGCTTTGCATCTTTGAATTGTACGTGCGTTACAGCCATCTAGGGATAAGTCTGGATTGATTATATCTCTTCTCTTTAAATGTCATCCGTAAGAGAACCAAATTAAACGTAATCAAATGATGCGATGTATTAGTGATTCCAACTTCGGATACCATTTAGGATTTGCAAGTTTCGTGTGTGCTTTGCTTCTTCTGCCTGCTGATGATCGCAACGCAATAGTTTAGCTTAAAACACATTGCCAAGACGTGCGATTCCACAGGAGTTAAGAAAGTCAGTTGAAGCCAATGTCGTAAAACGTAGTCTTTGAACAGATTGGTACAGAATTAGTCCTGCCGGTGGATAACTAAGTTCAAAAAGTGTCCCGTCTCTTACCATGCGTCTAGTGGGGTCCAATTCGATCCCTTTCTTCTCTTACGATAATTTCATCTCATAGAAGGAATACCAGCAACTCCGATCAGTGCTCAAAAGTGTTGATAATCCCCGCGAACTGTGCCGGATAATAAGTACGATGGCAGTCCGGATCACGAACTCGCCTCAGCCGAATCCAGTGTGTGGAAAGCCTTCTGTTCTTCGCCACAGCCCCTCCAGCCACCGTCTTTCCGTAGGTGAGTGGCCGGGCACCCAGGATGACTCCTGTCCGTGGTGAGGCATGGTGTGGCTGCCAGCAGCTGAAGAAATGTGCTCACTGTGTCCTCTGAAGAAGAGACAAACCAAAATGGTGCGATTCGATTCTTACGTGGATACGATCTCGTATTTGGAATACGCCAGTACGTGTAAGGTAAGAGACACATTAAGGAGTTCCTTATTAGATAGAAGGTAACACAGCTACCTTCCCCTGTCGCTATTTTCCTGTCCTCCTTTTTTGTATCGGGGAGCCGCGGCAACCCGATTGGAAAGTAGCGGATTTGCAGCCAGAGGGTTGCGAGTTTGAAATTTCGAAACATACAAAGACCATCGTGTACTTGGGGGTCTGGTGCACGTTGAATAGGTCTGATGGGGCGTGAGTTTAGAGAGTGGGGAGACGGTTTTTCTTGTCATCTGAATGTGGTTCAAAGTTAAAAGGTGTTAACCTCGGATATTTCCCTTCCGTATTGATACCGGACCGTATCCGATAACCCATTGGGTTGATCCAATATGACGTTAAGTTAACTACCCCTTGCCTATTGTATCGGTACATCCTATCATGTGCCAGCATGTATAAATATTTGGATATGACAGTGCGCGTAAAGAGAGGATTCATGATATGAGTCCTCTTCGAATGGACGGTTACGAGCTTTGTATATATCTAATACTTAACAGTAGATTATTTCTCAACCAACTGTTGATTGATTGTACTGTTTTCTAGAGGGGAAGGGGAGGAGCGCTATGATGCATCAGATACCTTCAAACGCGTTACCTCTAAAGATCATACTTAGAGGTACTGTCATCTTTAGTAACATGTCCGATTGGATGGTATATTTATGGATATATACTGTGTACCTTTCTACTATAGGGTCGCGATAGCCAAGTTGGACTAGTAACCAAAGGATTACGAGTTCGAATCTCACCAAAGACCACCGTGTACAAGGGCCCTGGTGCACATTTAATCTGTCGTCGACTCAAATGTCCTCACGTTGGCGTGTATTGGAGAGTGGGGTACCAGCTCAGGTGTGACCTCGTCACATGACCGTGGTTCAAAATTACGTGATCGATGTTGTGCTCGAATCTTTCCCTTCGTGGGTTGATCCCGGACTGTAGCCAATAGCCCTTTGTGTTGCTTCAATGCGATGTTAATAAAATACCTACCGTTATCTTGTGTTTGGTGCAGCGTAGCCAAATATAGCTCTTGCGCCTTAACTAATCGTATAGTTATGCAATTAGACTGTGTGTGTGAAAGAGATATAGAACATACGTTTTAGTGGATTTTATGTTGTGAATTTAAAATTCGCTTTTAAATATTTGGGGGAAAAGGAAAGATTCAAAGGAAAAGTAGAATATTTGTTTGTGGTAGCGATTACGTAACATGCAATGCTTGAAAGACATGGTAATTATTTTATTGTAATTACCATTTCATGGGATGGTATGGGGTTGGTATTAAATATTAGTTTTCCAAGTTAAAATGGTAAATTTCGTAAAATATTTAATTTTTGTCAACAAAAAAATTGTGTTTAAATCCACTATAACAGTGTTAATTGAAAGGAAGCTTTCTGTTTCTTTGTTCTTCAAAAACGTGTACGTTTTAATTGCTCGCAGTTACCTCTTTTCATCCGTGTTCCTTATTTTATTTCAAAATTGTTTCCCGTTATTTTAAGAATACCTTTATGCGACGTAAAATGCTTTTTTATATTAATTCCGACTTTTTTTTGCCCATGTTTCGGTACTTACGTTGGTCCTGTTATGTGTGCTCGTTTGCGGCTCCATTGTTCTTTTCGAACATAATGCGCTTTACGGAAGGTTTCCTTAGAGGGTAATATTGCGAAAAAGATTCTGATAAAATTGGCCGGTGGTTTTCTCCTTCCACCTTTTTTTCTAAATCTATTCACTCTTATAAAGAGGAAAATTTCATAATTAGCCTTTTCCCTTAAAAGTAAAGAGGATTACAGCGGAAAGCTCTTGTCTTTTTTTTGTACTTTATATATTCCATCCTCCTTAGATCACTTATACTTCAACTTTTCCTGAATTGTGCTGGACTTTCTTTTTCACCCTATTGCCTGAAAATGGGATTTAATGACTGCGTGCATCAAGTAGTGAAAAGGAGCGCGTTCCCTTTTCTCAAAGATGTGTCCTATTAAAAAAAAAAAAAAATTGGGTTTGTTGAAAATGAGGTATTGCATGAAATGAGATGTTTGGATTTTAAAGGTTTTTCCTGCATGGAAGGAGTTTTTAAGGATGTTTGGCATTTAGATTAAGCTTGCACATTGAATTTGAGCGTGTTTTGCCCATTAGTGAAATTGGAAGTAAATGCGGCTTTGAAAACGGTGTAATGTTCCAGAATAGAGCGTGGATCTGTAGGCCCCTTTGTGAAACCAGCTCGATTGCGCGATTTTTTGGAAGTCTGGCGATTATTGCGGTGAGAAACGTACGTTCGTCCTTAGAATAGTAAAGTGGCAGTCGCGAAAAGCTTTCTTTCACAAGTCAAACATAACCCTGTTTAGTTTTTCCTGTTGAATCTCGATTCTCTGCCTTTTTGAGAAATAGCCCTGCGTGCTTGCTGTCTTTGTATGTTACCGCTACCGAATTGAATGCGGTTGAACGTTTTCTACAGTTGGCACACTGCTATTCACACGTGACCGATTGTGTAAATTTTATGCGGAGAAGTTGCGCGTTTGATTTATATTTTTAGAAATAAAATTTGAATTCTGCCATGGTACTTTTTTCTATGTTACGAAACTCGCCGTATATGTTTCCGAACTGATGACGATGTTTTAGTTTCCTAACAAGCACTCCCGAAAACTGAAAAAAGTTATATTAGATCTAAGGTTTAGATTGCATTAAGCATTTGAAGTATAGTTAAAACGTTGCTTTCCATAGTGTCCGCGTTAAAAGAGTAACGGATTAGCAACCGGAGGTTTGCGAGTTCGAAACTCGACCAACCAACGTCCGTCGTGTTTGTGAAGGGCTCGTGCACATTAAATTGAACTTGCTCTTAACTGTCCTCACATTGGTGGGCGTGGAAGTTTGGAGAGTAGGGTTCCAGCTTAGGCGTTGATCTCGTCATCTGACGGTAGTTCAAAATTACGAGGTGTCTACGGATCTATCTTTCCGGGTCGCGCTAGCCCGGTTGGAATAGCATCGGATTAGCAAGCGGAGTGATGCGAGTTCGAATCCAACCAAAGACTGTCATGTAGAAAGGGGGCTGGTGAGTTCGTCGTGGCCGGAAAAGTACTCACGTTGGCGTGATGTGGAAGTTTGGAGAGGGGTGATAGCTCAGGTGTTTCCTCGTCATCTGACCGTGGTTCCAAATTACGTAGCGTTGTCCTCGAGTTATACCCTTCGGGATTGATCCCAGACCGTCGCCAATAATCTGTTGTGTTGCTCCAGCTGGACGTAATTCAACTACCTACCTGGAAGTTTTCCGTTTTGCATAGTGAAAGATTGAATGTTTTCCCGTGGACGACCCTTTAAGCCTCGACGCGGACCCCTACGCCCCCCCCCCGTCCCCTCTTTGGGAACAATTGAAATAAACGATCGGTGAAGTGGTAGTACAATAAACTGCTGCAGAAGCAATCTAAATCAAACGGGTTGCCCTAATCGATGCGTGTGAATGTCAGACCCGTTCCTTTTGCAAAATACGAGGCAGTAAATAGAATACGATTGATTTGTTTTTGTCCACTTCTACGTACGTGCACCAACGGATTTGAAATGTCACGTAGTCTGAAGACCCCCTATTGGATCTTGAGCCGTGCCGATTCAGTTTTTCATTCACACATTTCGTCGGTGACCATAGCAACCTCAGATAGACATCGTCCATCACATGTCCAATCGACATACGGGCCCGTTTGACGGATGTCATTTCATCCACCGCCGAGCAATCGAAACCGACACTATCCATCTGATAGTTTAGGCCGCTCCATTTGTCGCCGGGTATTCAGTGGCGATCGCAAACACTGGGGGCTTTGAATCGAAGTTCATAAAAGTGATGGATTGGTTTTTCGTTGAGAGTTAGTTTTCTTTCGGTACTGATGCTCGTGTAAAGGGAATGCTTCATTGAGTCTTTTTCCGCTAACAGATGGAATTGAAGTATTCAATCTTGGTTTTGGAGATTTGTAACTTTAACCTATTATTTACTACAGTCCATCTCAGGAAGACATTACTTTGGTAAAGGAAATTTGTGTAGGCGTTCGCAGAGTAAATATCCACTTATAAATTTGGGATCGATCCCAAAGAGATTGATGCCCGCATCTCGTCATATTGAACTACGGTCAGATGACGAGTTAGCACATGAGCTGGCACCCCGATCTCTAAACTTCCATATCACGCCGACGTGGGAACATTTGAGGCCACTACGGATTTAGCGTGCATAAACCCCAACATACACGACGATCTTTGGTTGGATCGAGTTTCGAACTCGGGTTTCTAATTCGCCTCTCTTCCTCACATAGAAAAAAATGCTTAAATAAATATTTTTTCCGTTTTGCAAATAAAATTAAAGTCTTCAATCAGAATGCTGGAGATTGGTTACTAAAACTGATTATTCGTTATAGTTAGTCTCAGTAAATTTAATCCTTAGAAGTAAAAAGAAAATGCGTGAATATTTAAGCCTTTCAAAAGTACCTCTCAAGAAAATATATCGTTCTTTTGGAGAACACTTTCTTTGTCTTATTGCTTTTCAATGGCGGCTATTAACTTGAAGTCTACTGTTCAAAGGTCTACCTCCAAAAACTCGTATAATATTGACAAAATAAAACTGTTGTTTGGGTTTAATAGCGCAAGGCCATATCTCACAAAAGTGCGCCACATACAAGGCAGACTATGTCAAGTAATAGACATACGCCCATAAAGAAGAGAGAAATGCAACTTACAGGAATCGAATCTACGCGTTCTAATACTTGCAGGTTGCTAGCGCAAAGGGCAATTGCAGTGAGCTATTGAGATCTCTGGCTTAAGACGGTTATTGTGAACTATAACATGTTCGGTAACCAATTTCGTGTTGAGGCACCATGTCCAGTCTCCTTGTAACACTCCCAATTGGGTTATTGTCGTCAGTAAACACGGGGATCGCACTCCCGGGATACCCAAGCGATCTTTTTCAGCTTTCATCACACTACTCCCAACCCCCTTTTCTCCTTTTCTACACATTTTTACTTGACGTTGTCTTGTGTTTGGCGCAGCTTGGTCAGATATGGCCCTTGCGCCATAAAGCCTAAAAACAACCTACCTTGTAGAGCCGCGTTTACATCTACGAGCCAACCGTTCGCAAGCCTCTAGTTCTCATGATTTGGACGGGGTTGGGGGCGGTTCGTGAAGCGCTCGTGTCGATCCGCTTCCTGTCGGCTTTTCGACGAACACAAAGGCCTTTTTGGTTCAGATTTAGACGGTGTCGTGATTTTTTTCTTTCTGCTCGCGAACCTCCATGCTCCATCGTCATTACCGGAGACTGCCGATGCTTGACCTTGGTGGTTCGCGGTCGGTTCCTTCCCCATGGAGCCCCCAGGGGCATTCCTTCTTTAGGTTTGTACGGGCTTCACAACCCCGGGGTACCTGAGTGATCTTCCCTCCCTTTCGTTCTTCTCCTCCTCTACCCTTCTGCTATTTGCTTTTTCTTCCTCCCTCGTTGTGGTTGCCTCTCCGGAGGTGAGGGCTCCCCTTGAGAAGCTTTTCGCCAGTCTGTGCTTTCAGCTCCTCTTGGGGATTATATCACCCACGTGTTTGACGTGCGTGGAGACCTGTGTCTTGGGAAAAGGTGATCCTGGTGATTGAGGGACAACATAACGCCCCAATACATTGCTTCGGCTCCTGCTTCGAACAAACAGGAAGTGTACTTTGGTCCCAGTACATTAATCGGCTGGTGGGTATTCCCTGCTTGGGCTAAGGACCCGCTCACCAACTAGCTCCTTAGGGCAGTCATAGAGGTGAGTTGGGTTCGTATAGTCCCTGGCTAGCACCGGTGCAGGAACCTGTATCCCCTCGTTGGACTCCATGGTGGGTGGTGCCGCCGGGGACTGAACACCTCTTTTTCTAACATGGAAAACCAAAAACCAACTTCTCCTTCAGTGGAGCAAATGTGTAACAAAAAAAATGAAAATAATTTACCGGAACAAAAATTTTTTATTATAAAAAGTAATCAAGGAAATCTAAAAAACATATCGGCAATTTTACTACATAAAACAATATTAGGCATGGTTGGAGAGACGAAGAACATAAAAAAAACACTAGCAGGAGATATACTCGTTGAAGTATCAAATAGAGCACAAGCTATAAACATACAAAAAATAAAATCCATCGGTCCAATAGAAGTTAATGTTACACCCCACAGAACTTTGAATTCATCGAGAGGTGTTATATCTGAATCAGATTTAGTTTATGATACAGAACAGGACATCTTAGAATCCCTATCCGAACAATATGTTATTAACGTCAAAAGAATAACAATTACAAAAAATGGTCAAAAAATACCAACTAAACACTTAATATTAACTTTCAATACACCAAGCATACCAAAACAAGTTAAAATAGCCTACATTAACTGCCCAGTAAGACCTTTCATACCAAATCCTGTCCGTTGCTTTAAATGCCAAAGATTCGGCCATTCTTTCATCGCTTGCCGTGGAACAGAGACTTGCGCAAAATGCTGTGGTACAGACCACAAGACCGATGTCTGTACTACATCGTCCCTTTGCTGTGTCAACTGCAAAGGTGACCATCCAGCTTTTGCCAGGTCTTGCCCTAAATTTATAACCGAAAAAGAAATACAAACAATTAAAGTTCAACAAAATATTTCATTTCCGGAGGCCCGAAAAATAGTTAATGATCGCACCCCGAAACCTGGATTATCTTACTCTTCAATACTTAAAAAGACCTTCAAAACCAACGGAACTCAAACCGATGTAACTATGTTTAAGCCATCTGACCAACACAAAACTTCATTGAACCAACCTATAACGCCTTCTTTTTCTAAAGCATCAGCTACAACCTCATCGAATACAAAAATCATAAACCAACCAAATCGACCTAAAAATACTTCTTTAAAAAGAGCCATATCATCTGAACAAAATAACATTAAAATTTCAAAAAGTTCTTCTCAAACCCCTCTTCAGCCCGACGTTTCATCCAGAAACTTTAAAACTAATCCTTCTACCAGTGATCTCATTAATCTGTATAACTCAGAAAGCGATATTTCATCTGTAGAAGATGAGGACTTGGAGTCTTCGCCACTGAAGCCGAAGAAGGATCCTCGGCAAGACAAACATCGTCCTAGGACGAGAAACCACAAGTAGTTTTTCCTTTTCTTTTCTACTTTATTTTTATGGCTTCCTTTCTTTCCTGGAACTGCCGGGGTTTTCGTAACAGATGTGATGATGTAAAAGACATCATAAACAAACATAAGCCAGCTGCAATCGCCCTCCAGGAAACATATCTGAAAAACAATGATACAACCAACATTCGATATTTCACTGTATTCAGAAAAGATTACGATGTTGGGCAAAGAGCATGTGGAGGTGTTGCATTGCTTACCTCCCATGACTTTCCAGTCACCCAAATTAACCTTACAACAAATCTCCAAGCTATTGCGGTAAGACTTCATGTAAATATTCTAATTACAATATGTAATTTATATTTACCTCCTAACACCCATGTCGCCACTTCTGAATTAAATAATTTAATAGATCAACTTCCTCAACCATTCATTATACTTGGTGACCTAAATGGTCATCATATTCTCTGGGGCAATTCAGACATTAATCGTAGAGGCAAACAAATTGAGAAACTAATAACGGACAATGATTTATGTATAATGAATAACGGCCAACCTACTTATTTTCACTCACCTTCACTTACTTGCCATTCAATAGATCTGGCAATCTGCACTCCTTCAATTTTACCATTTTGGACCTTCTCTGTGGATTCTTACCTTTACAATAGTGACCATTATCCTATTAAACTAAAATATGAAGGCCAATACCAACCTCACTCTGTCAGCCAAACTAACTACATCTTTGAAACTGCCAACTGGCCACTTTTTACTAGCCTTGCAGATATTTCTAACACGGTAGAAATTGGTGACATCGATGAAGTCAACTCAAAAATAACAAACATAATTATAGCAAGTGCTGACGCTTGCATTAAAACAGTCAGTAATACATCTAAAAAACAAAAGAAACCTTGGTGGAATGAGGATTGTAGCGATGCATATCGGAAACAGAGAAAAGCCTGGAATATCTTTAATAGATATCCAACAAGTGAAAACTTTATAATTTATAAAAAAGCAAAAGCAGCATTTCGAAAAATACAAAGACGTAGTCAGAGGGATTCTTGGACGAATTATGTCAATAGTATCAATAGTAAAATTACAAGTAAACAATTATGGAATAGGATTAAAAGAATTTCCGGTGTTTACCCCAATAGGCAAATTCCTATCCTAGAACATAACAACCAAATACTATCGGCACCCAAAGACATAGCAAACACAATTGGTTCATGCCTTTCCGAAATATCCAGCTCCAGTAACTACTCTGAAAGTTTTAAGAAAATTAAAATTGCATCTGAAAAGAATAAAGTTAATTTTACTTCAAACCGTATATTTTCATATAATTGTGATTTTACTTTTTCGGAACTGACAAAATCTTTATCTTCAGTTCACAAATCAACTCCTGGCCCAGATAATATTAGTTACATCATGCTCAAACATCTATCAAAGAGTTCTCTAAATCATCTCCTGAAATTTTACAACAGAATTTGGACCGAGCATACTTTTCCGCTCTCTTGGAGGTATGCTACTATAATACCCATACTGAAACCAAATAAAGACCCCAAGAATCCTTCGAACTACCGTCCAATAGCCCTAACAAGTTGCTTATGCAAAATTTTAGAAAAGATGGTCAACGCGCGGTTAATGTATATATTAGAAAAAGATAAATGTCTCTCCCCACTTCAAAGTGGCTTCAGGAAAAATCGTTCAACTATTGACAATCTAGTCGCTTTCGAGTCGGAAATCAGAAATGCATTTGTTGAAAATAAACACCTCGTCTCGATTTTCTTCGACATCGAAAAAGCTTACGATCGAACGTGGAGACATGGGATTTTAAAAGACATTTTTAAAAATGACATAAGAGGAAATCTGCCTATTTTTATCCAAAATTTCTTAGAGAAAAGGTATTTTAAAATAAGGATTGGATCGATTTTATCCGATGTTTTTATTCAAGAAGAGGGAGTGCCACAGGGCAGTGTTTTAAGTGTTACTTTATTTATTTTAAAAATTAATGATATTGTTTCTCAATTGCCTCCATCAGTGAAAGGTCTTATTTACGTTGACGATCTGCAAATTTCATGCGCAGCTAAAGACATTCGTTTAATTGAAAGACAACTTCAACAGGCCGTTAACAAAATCACTCATTGGACTAACGAAAATGGTTTCAGTTTCTCATCTTCCAAAACCGCGTGTGTTCATTTTTGTAAAAAAACGGAATCTTCATCTTGACCCTGAAATATTCTTCAAAGATATTTTAATTAATGTTGTGGACAATTTTAAATTTTTAGGCATCATATTTGACAAGAAGTTGACTTTTCAACCGCATATTTTAAATTTACGCAAACGTTGTGAAAAGGCCCTCAACATATTAAGAGTTTTATCGAAATTATCATGGGGATCTGATCGTACTTGTCTTCTAAAAATATATAGAGCCCTAATACGATCAAAATTAGATTACGGCTGCGTGGTGTATGGTTCAGCGAGAAAATCTGCTCTTCAAACTCTGAACACTGTTCACCACACAGCTTTGCGTTTATGTTCTGGTGCCTTCAGAACATCACCCATAAGCAGCTTATATGTAGACTCGTCTGAACCTTCTTTAGACTTAAGGCGACAGTTGTTGTCCTTAGAATATTATTTTAGAATTTCCTCAATACCTCATCACCCATTGCATACCATTCATCACAGCCCATATTTAAAAACGCCTTTATCAAGCAAAAACATCCTTCATCCCTACATTCCACTTGAGAATGCTGGATCTGATGAACGGATCCGAACTTTCCTCACTTGACGTCACCCAGAAAAAACTTTATTATTTCTCTCCTTGGTTTAGTCATGATTTTCAATTTCAAAACCCGTTCCTAAATTTCTATAAAGCAGATACCTCTGATGTTGTATACAAACAACTATTTCAAAAGCATATAGAAAAGTACTCAAATTTCATACAAGTTTACACGGACGGATCTAAAAGGGCAAATTATGTTGGAGCTGCGTTCACTATTAATGACTCTCTTCATAGTTTTAAACTCCATCCTTCATGTTCTGTTTTTACCGCTGAAATCATGGCCATATATAAAGCATTAGAAAATATATCGGATCATTGTCATAAGAAATGTATCATTTTCATAGATTCATTAAGCGTTTTAGAGTCATTGAAACATCCTGATCATGACAGTCATCCCATTGTTTTAGAGTCACTGAAAATAATTTATCATCTTTTATCCAAAAATTTTAACTTGTTATTTTGTTGGATTCCATCTCACGTTGGAATAACAGGAAACGAGATTGTCGACAAAGCCGCCAAATCGGCCGTAACTAATATTAATCATACCATTCCTTATCGCGACTTAAAATCATTAATTTACAAATTTTTAGAGGAAAAATGGCAGAACGATTGGAACGAACAAACGGAGAATAAGCTTTACGCTATTAAACCAAATATTGCGGAATGGAAATCACTACCTTCAAGAAGACAGCAGGTAATACTAACTCGACTCCGTATTGGGCATACGCGGATAACTCATAGACACCTCCTACTCGGAGAAGATCATCCTATATGTAATTACTGCATTTGCCCACTAACAGTAAAACACATTTTAATTGAATGTTCTCATTTTAATTATCAACGGCTTAAACATTTAATTCTTATACCTTGGTTTTAGAAGACATGATCGGTGAGAATCCTCATCCAAATATTTTTAACTTTTTACATGACATTGGGTTTATATATCACATATAATTTTATATAGTATTCATTTTATTATGACTTGACTCATTTCGTTTCATTAATATTTTATGTATCTGTTTCTTTTTTATCTTGAGTTTGGCATAATATGTCCCAAGAGGACTCAATGCCACAAAATCATATCCAATCCAATCCATCCTTCCCCATGGATCGCTAGAAGTTCGTGATGGAAGTAATTTCAACGAACGGTCCAGCTCGCAAATGCATACGCATCTTAACACGTCTCAATTTGTACTTGGGTGCAGCTTGGCCAGTCAGCCCCCTCTTCACCCTTTTATTACCCAACCAACCTAGAATTGTTCTACAGTATTGTAGTGAGGGGAAGGCGAATATGCTATTTTCGAGGCAACGAGCGTGCTAGAAAATGTTTGGGGAAAGATGGATACCAGCAAGCTACTTAATTCCTTTGTTTTTGGAACTAGAAAATCGAGAACTGTTATTTAAATAACACTACCGCACTTAGAAAATACCAAGTTTGCAGTCTGCACTCCATAAATTCATCAAGTCAACAGAAAGGCATTAATAAGCAAATGGAGAGACTTAAACACATTAAGTGTACCGTAAGTAATAACGCAAACATACCTCTCGCCTTGTTACGCAAGTCCCTCGAGCTCTTCAGTTGTTTATCTTACTAACTCTACTTTAATCAATTGATTCGCATCCCTGCGAAATGGCAGGGGGAAGTCTTCGAATTCTGACTGAAAGTTTCCCTCCGAAGATACCGGGAGTTAGCTTCCAGTTTAGTATTTTAGTTTTCGTCATTACTTACGATAACGTCAGTTTATCGTGTTATCAGCTCATTTTGTGTGTGGGTGCACAAATAACTCTAACTCGACACCTCACGTGGATGGCATATTCATAAGTAGTATTTGTAAATTTTCCTAATCGGGTTTATTAATTTTTTCTTTATGGTAATTCGACAACGGTAGCCCGGTTGAAAGAGCAACGGCCTAGCAACCGGAGGGGTGCGAGTTCGAGTCCAACCAAAGACCGTCTTGTACGTTAAATCTTTCGTGGCCTCAGATGTCCTCACGTTGGCGTGGTGTGAAAATGAGAGAGGGGGTATCAGGACAGGCTTTGACCTCGTCATTTGATCGTGATTCAAAATTACCTGGTGTTATCCTCGGATCTTTCCCTTTGGGATTGATCCCGGACCGTCACCAATAGCCCATTGTGTTGCTCCAGTGCGACGTTAATTAAATACCTACCTACCTTCATGGTAATTCTGTTTTCTTCAACAGTTGTCAGTGCGTTGTAGGCGACGCAGGTTTGATTCCTGTAACTTACCTGGGTGTATTTTCTCTTCTCAGTCGGTGATACTTTTCTTGTGTGTTTGGTGTCCATTACTTGGCGTTGTCTTGTGTTTGGCGTAGTTAGGTAAAATATGGCCCTTGCGCAATAAAACCCAACCAACACAGCAACATAATTATTTTTGTATGTTTTACGAATATTTTAAGTGTAAAATTTGATTCTCGTTTGATTGATTGTAGATTGGTAACTATTCAAACTAACGTCGCACTGTGTCTGGGGCAACACCTCGCCATCTTGAACCACGGGTCAGATGACGAGGTCAACGTCTGAGCATGCATCCTACTCGCCAAACTTCTACACCACCCGTGCGTGGGGACATTTGCGGCTACGACAGAGTTAACGTGCACCAGTTTCCACCTTTTTTTTATTCGATATGGTTCAAACAGAATTAAAAATTATGAAAAGAAACTCAGGCGTCCATAGGCACAATCATCTCCCCTTAGTTGTTAAAATATTCTTTGGTTCACTTAAAAATTTTGTTTGTTTACATGGATGCGTATAAACACTTTTTGAGCGGTTCAAGCTGAGGCTTGGTATCTTCTCGGATTGTTCTATACTATATAACATATGTCTGTTTCCAAGGTACATAGAAGTACTGTCGCTTGTTATTGTACCTTTCTTCCACCTGCTTGCCCCATTCGATTGATTTCTTTTATAAGCTAGCTGTAACGAATTATTTCTGCCTAGCCTTGCTTTTTGTCTTGCAATGTGTACATTCTTCCAGATACAAAATGCATCTGTGTCCTAGTTCCTGTAAGGGTTGTCATTGGAGACAGTGTTCCCAGAAATGTATCTAATGACTTGTGTGGCAAGACAATTATAGTTGTCCTTAAGGAAACTACGTGACTTATTAGATTTGGCATCTTGAATACCTCACGTTCGTTGTTGAAAGCTCTATTCCAGCGGAAGTGGTAAACCCCCAATGCTTTCCTCTACTGTTCTTAATGAGAAGGTTTTTCGCTGGTAACGTAAACAAACTATCGGAGAGTAAAAAAATATATCCGGTTAGTCACTAATTTACCGTTTTGGCGATGTGTGATATTAATTTTTGATATAAGCTTGTAAAATGCCGTCATGCCACAAGGCACAAAGCCCTAGATCCCTCTCCTAACTTAATAGCCCGTTGTATGGCTCCAGTGCGACGTTAATTAAAATACCTACCTACTCACTCATAACTTCTTAACGTACTCCATAATGACGGTGGCCGTTGTAGCCGGTTTGGAAGAGTAGCAGATTAGCAATAGGAGGGTTTCTAGTTAGACACTCAATCTATAGTGTATGTGGGGGCTTGTGCATGTTAAATCTATAGTGGCCTAAAACGCCCTCACGTGTGTGTGATGCTGAAGTTTGGAAAGTAGGGTGTCAGCTAATGCGTTTGACATCGTTATCTAACTGTAGGGCAAAATGATGGGGTGTTATCCTCGGTTCTTTGCCTTAGGATTGATCCCGGAGCGTCACCAAAAGTATTGCTCCACTGGGACGTTAATTCACTACCTACCACTCAATAATGACTTATAAATGGATTACTGATATCAAGTATTCGTGTCGGAGTACGTATGTTTCAAACTAGGTGCACAAATTAGGTATTTTAAATTGCAAAATTTAATTACAGTATACAATGCATAATTTTATCAATATGGCTTGCAAATACTCATTGCAAACATGGAAATTCATACTACATTATGCCCTGAGTGGCACATCTCCTTTAGTGTGTGCTGGCTTCACTGACACGAGGTATTTTAATGACGTTTTCTTTTCCCACTGCGTTTACTGCCTTTAACGGAGTAAACACGAGGATCGCGCTCCAGTGCTAACCAAAAATTTTTTTTGGGTTTCATCCCACCCTTTTTTTCTCAATGCCTGTACCCCTTACACGACATTTTTTGCTGACGTTGTCTTGTGTTTTATACAGCTTGTTAAAATATGCACTGGTACTTTAGGGATCTTTTCTTTTTCCATTCGGTGGTCGCGTTCCCGGGAAAACCAAACGATATTTTCTTGCTCATTCAACTATGTTTCCCAATGCCTCTTCCCCTTTCATGATCTACTCGAACTTGTGTTTGGCGCTGCTTGGCCAAATTTGGCCCTTGTGCCATAAAAACCAAAACAACCAACCTTTTGGATTGGATACTTTAAGAGCCAACACCCACTACCACTCAAATAATCTTTTCTTTGTCTTTCCTATTTGCAAGATTTATCGTTCTATAGAACAACAGAACCGGAGACGGTGTGGAAACAGAACCAAGTGACATTGTTATCTAGTTTGTTTTATCTGTCTCTATCACCCTCGACGAGTTGAAATTCTGCACCCCTATGCGGCCGAAAACGTTATTTTCCTTCCCTTTCTCTCCTGTCCAGCGAGGGTGGATCTTTCCTCGATGATTTATAACACCCGTTGGCCGTCACTTTCCTTCTTTCGATTCTGTTCGTTTTTTCTCCCCACCCAGTGGTATATCGCATGATAAATCACATCACGCCAAGTGATTGCTCGAGTTAGAATCCAGACTCATCTTTTAGAGACCTCAACTGGGAAGGGAAAATGTATTTTGCTCTCCAGTAGACAGGAGTGGGACATGCGATTTCGACGGCTACTAAATCAGCTGATCCAAAATTACTGCCGTCAACTGTCGAGAATAAGTTAAATCCGTTGCCGTGCTATGTCAAAGTATGTTTTCGATCAGAGCGTTCGAAATAATTTAAAATACTTTCGCTGCATGAATTGGCAGAATTTTGTGCTCACGAGTCCAAAATTATTTGTGCCAGCCGAGCCGCATCTACGCTTAACCTTTCCTAATTGTTTATATCTCTTGATACCAAAGTGTCTTATTGATTTATAATGAATGAATTTAAAATGTTGCATACTGAGTGGTGTCAATTGATTTATAGTGAATATAACGTCCATATTTACATAAGCGGATTTCATAATTCTAAAATAAAATTATCTAAATATAAGTAGCCGCATTGCGTTTACTTTTGGGGACTGCAGCAGCCCAGTTGGAAGAATAGCGGATAAGCAAAGAGAAGGTCGCAAGCTCGAAACTCGATCCAACCAAAGACCGTCGTGTATGTAGTGCGCATTAAATCTGTCTTGGCCTCAAAGTCCTCTCTGCGTGGTGTGGAAGTGTGGAGTGACAGCTCAGGTGTTGTCCCCGACCTCTGACTGTGTTTCAAAATGTGTATTTTACTTTTCTGTGGTAGTAAAACCGTAGACGTGAAATATAAGTACACTGAGCATTGCTATTGGAAGGAGTTTACAAAATTGTGACCTACATATGTCGACTAATAGTCACGTGACTGTTCTGGAAAATAAATTGACCCGGTTTGCCGATTTGGTATATTATCCCTTTGTTTGGTGATGTAATATCTAATGTTAAGGTAGATGTGGGAATAAGCATTTTTATAGAGTGGCGACAAACAGTGAAATCGGGATCAATGTATCAATCAGATGATTTATCAATGGATGTGCCTCTTTTCCCACCCCGTAGATCAATCCCATTAATTTTCGGCTCCTCCAAAGCAGTCAGTCTAAGGGTCAAGTTACTACTAATTTTGTTACATGCTCCTGGGCAGTATAAAGGTTACCTTTGCTCACTCTGCTTATATATATATATATATATATATATATATATATATATATATATATATATATATATATATATATATATATATTCTGTTTGTTTCTTGCCGCAAAATCCTGACGATTCTATGGCGCAAGCAATGAGATTTGGCACACAGATAGTCCGAATTTTTTACAATTTTTGGGTCGCGGCGAATTTTAGAATTCAGTCTAGAATTAGAAGATTTTAAAATCAATTTAATAGTTTTACTCTCCATCGGTTTTTCAACGCGTTTCTTCCGAAGAAGAACCACCCCTATCTTGACTTTTTCTACCCACATGATCTTGCCGTCATTCTTTGGAACCATACCAAGTATTTTTCATCACGGAGAACGCGGTCAATATTCTAAATTTATTTTTTCCGTTTCATTTTGCGCCGAGGAATGATTTTCCAGCAGAGGATAAAAAAAACGTTTTAACTTTAGTTATGTATTTCTTTTTTCTATCTCCTAGACTGTTAAAGATAGCGAAATTTTTTTAACGGATTTGAAATCTGCGGAAAATTTTACAACATAATAATACCTTACACCACGGACAACGCCGGGCGAGACACGCAGGTGCTAGTGTGTGTGTGTGTGTGTATATATATATATATATATATATATATATATATATATATATATATATATATATATATATATATATATATATATATATATATATTCTCTATACAAATCTACATCGTTAGACCAATTCACACCAAATTTGGTACACTTACACTTTAGAACACTGCGGAAAACATAGGCTATTTCTTACTTGTCTTCAGACCATTAAATTTGTCACACAGATAGTCTTAAAAATGCACCTCGAAGCCTCCAATTTTAAAATCTAAAGTTTGTTTTTCTGCAATAAATGGACATGCACAATGAAACACGTTCTACAGGGTTTGTGTATGAGTTTAACCCAGGGATAGGTCGCAGTCATACTTTTGCTGTCGCGGTAGGGAACACGTTCTACATATTTTAAACCTGAGCAACGCCGGGTTATTCAACTAGTCGTAAATAAGTAAAACTTTCTTTGCGGTAGTCCATTTACTTGACGTTGTTTAGCATGGCTATTGTACCATAGAACACAACCAATCTCACTATCTTTCATTTTTGTCACTTGATAGAAGGATAAATGTTTGATACTCACCAATAATCTCATTCCCTTCCCCTCACCTCCCCCCCCCCCATCTGATTTCTGTTTATCTGTTGTGACTGTAAATCCCGAAACAGAATTAGCCCTCGAACCTCACCATCGCATTCATCTCGTTATTGATAGTTTTTCTTATCCCCCAGCAGAGATTAAACTCGGAAAACTTCTCTCCTCGATCGAAATCTCAGAAAAGGAAGAGAACGAGGGAAATAAAATCTCTTGATTTTTGTAGCCCGCGGGGTTTTACAATGCACGACGTTAAAGCGCAATCGATTCCTCCACTGCCGCGATAACGACGCCATGGGCACGGCCTCCATCTATTACTCGCAGGTGCTACCTCCAGGCCGGCCCAGTCCCTCCTTTGCCGTGTCCGGACGCCCGCGGAACGCACGTTTTTCTGAGGCCGCCCTGCTCCTCTGGGAAATTGGGAACGGGATTTATACGCCAGGAGCCGCCGGATAGACCCGCTTGCTGACGGAAGAGGCTGTGGTGATAAATAAAATATACAGCCTGAAAATTTTACCGAGGCTTGTAATGCATGGAGGGTGTTGCTGGGGAGCGGTTTTCGTTTGGGAGAAAACTACAAATCAAAGATTGTTCACCGAGAGCTGGCGAATTGATTTTGCGCCGCGGTGAGTTGTGGAATTATAAAATTTTCTTAAGTGTGAAGGGGTTTGCCATGGCTCAGTAGGTGTGCCTACTACGCTAGGTACCTGCGAGTTGCAGGCGGCCCCGATTCATCCCTGGATGTGCATGTCTATTTACATATTTGGCGCATCCTGGCCATATATGGCCCTTGCGCCATGAAACCAGGGCTGCCACTGGCGACTGTTGCTTCTATTTACCAGCTTTGGCGGTTGTATCTTTTAAAGCAAAATCTGGGGTGTATTCTGAGATGTATTTCTCTCTCAAACACACCCCGCAATTTATATTCTGTGTATATTTCAGACTCTGTGTGAATTTATCTTTTGTGTTGGTAAAACTTTCCGTGTATGTGTCCATTACTTAATGTTTGTCTTGTACTTGGCGTAGAGGCCTTTGGACCCTAAAACTCCAACCTTTACCCTGAATGGCTTCCAAGTACTAGAGGCCTTGACATAAGCCAAAGACGGATATGACATTACCGCGGGCGGATACTTACTGTTACCTCGCATTTGTTACTGCCATTACATTAATAGTTATATGAAAAAGTATTTTTTTTTTATTATTATTTTCCCGTGGAAAGCTAATTATGAAAGAGCACTGTTCCACCAGAGTGAAGGAAACGCCGCCCTTTCCTCAGATTCATTCCGTTCTGAATAACTTTTTTGCTGTTGCTCTCTGCAACCTCGTGCGCGTGTGTGCTTCTTATCTGTCGGAGCATTCAATAATAGCGCCCGGAGGATCGATGGGAGCTCGCAAACAATTCACTTAATCGTTCCTCCCTGCTCATAAAGTCCTAATTAGTTACTCCCGACCACCCCCGGCGGCAGTCGTTATGTCCCGATAAGCACCCTCCATTTCGTTCCCGAGAGCTGGGCTTCTTTTTCTGGGACACTCGGAGGCGAAGTGGTGTAGTGACCGGGGAAAAAAAAGCTGTCGATCCATTTAACAAGGTTTGCGGCTAATCGCTTTTGTTAATAATCCGTAAATATTTTGGGATTTTAAGCCTACTACGTCGGGGGTTGATGATATCGTCGAATGCGCGAGGCGGTAATAATTTGGGAATATTTTTATGGCGGGGCTAATTAGTGTTTATCGTGTTTCGGCTTATTTATTGTAGCGGTTTTTCGAAGTATGGTACTTGTGGCTATATCTGTGCGGTGTGGGAGAGATGTTGGTTAAATTTAATAGCTGAGGCCGTGAGGGTTTTTATCTACTTTAACCCGCGAGGAAAATCAATGAACGCGCTATTTATGTTACTTGGATTTCCTTTTTATTTCTGGATAATTATCGTCTCCTATAAAGGAATCATATTTATGTATTGACGAAATACCATATGTAATGGTGCGCAACCTATACATTGGTCTTCTATAACATAACTGTTATGCCTTGTGTGAGTATTCGAGCATAATTAATAGGCTAGAGCGTTGGCGTGATGTGGAAGTTGGGAGAGTGGAGTGCCAGCTGACAGGTCATCTGATCGTGGTTAAAAATTACGTGGTGTTCTTGGATCTTTTTCTTCGGGATGGATCCCTACCGTCCCCAATAGTCCTTCGTGTTGCTCCAGTGCGACGTTCATTAATTACATACCTAATAAACTAGAGATTGTATTTACGTACATATTTTATTTCTCACAAACACGGAATTTATAAATTGATTGAGGCATTGTGGTCTTGTTATGAGTGTAAATATATGACTGGTTGTGAATCAGTGGATTTGCCTTCTGCGCTACTAACCTGCGAGTTGTAGACGGCGTTGGTTCAATTCATCCCGTACTTCTCTCTACTGTGTTAGCAAAACTGTCCGCTTGTATGTTCATTACTTGATGTTGTCCGTCTCGTGTTTGGCGTCATGATCAAATATTGAGCCATAAAACCCAACCGACCTTTACGAGTGTAGTAACTTTTAATAATTGTGGCATTTTGCCTTTTTTTTTGTAATAAATTATGTGATATTTCACAGCCATGGTAGGTTTGGAGGGGCTTTGAGAAACTTATTTTGAAACAGCAGAGGCTCGTTTGAACGAACTCACACAACTTTACGAACTTCATCAATTCCCTGCCCAAATGCAGAACACTTACATTTCCCTTTTTGATGAACTTTTTATTTTTACGAATTTTTCCTCTGCCTTTTAAGGGTCGTAAAAAGGACCAACAATAGTATACTCTTGGCTAATTGGTATTTGAGTCACGTCTATGGGTCCAATTAGAGGGCACAAGACTGTGTTCCTACAATTGACCATCTTTAGTGCTGATTCTGACTACGGATAGATTGTGTGACGTCTGAAGCGATAGTGATGATTAAGAATTGGCAAAACAAATAATCAACTGTGGCTGTCTCCATCCGTGCTTTTGCGTTTGACAGCCCTTTTTCCACTGGCGAGTTTAGTTCCTTTTCTACAAATGGAGTTCCCCAAGGTCATTTATCTTGTTACCGGATTCGCACTATGGTGTATTCTGTCTCCTGCCAGAGCGGACGTGGAACGTTGTCGAGTCACGTGGTTTTGGACATGTCTGTTCTATAAATTAGTTGTTAACTTGAAAGTAAAGTGTCCTTTCCACGATTCTCGTTCTGTAGCTTGCATACTATTTCTGAAGTTTATCGATCTGTGTCGAAAGCGACAAATGGGATAACTCGTTACTGGGGGGTGGGGGGGTTGACTATCCACGGCGATTACCATTCATGTTTTTGAGTATGTCAAGCTTCTCCTAACAAGATTTCACACCTTTTCAAAAAAATTTGCCCACGACTCTTTGCTTCGTAACCAAATTCCACCATCAGTGACGGTACATCAGTGACGGTACATAAACCTAACCCAAATCTATAGAGGTAATCAGAATTGTCCGTGATTCAATTGTACCTTCAGTTTATTCTGGACAGTTCTAATGTAAATTCCGACAGACATAAAATAAATGTTACTCCATTGTAATTCGGGGTTTATTTTACGAAGACCTCTATTTCACGTGACGTATACATAGACCTGCTAATGAAAATTGACACTCACGAGACCAATACTCTGTAATAATAAGGGCTGCCACAAGCGACTAAAAGGCGACTTTTTGCTAATATTTTTAACCTTTGGCGACCCAAAGGTATCTTTTTAGACAAAATCATCTCAAAATCTTTTATTTTTCAAGACTTTTTACGATTTTTCCAAATATTTTGGAGACAGTTTTTAAACACTTATTAGATTTAAAATAAAATAAGTTTGTTTCGTTAAAAATTGTTTTTTCTTTTCTCCCCCCCCCCTTTTTTTTTTTTTTTAAGGCGAACATTTTTTCCAAGTACTTCCAGATTTGAAGTTTTGGCGCCATGCCATGGGGGGCAACTGTGAATAATTGTAAACACTGGAATCTGGTTGCAAGATTTTCATAACAACCTTGTTATGAAAATATTTAGTTTATCATTTAAAAATTTTAATTTTTGGGTCAGATTTTCAGCGTCTGTTTCACAATTAATCAGTACATTTTTGATTTAGTCGCTTTATTTTATATATCGGAACAACTAAAAGTGGGTTTAAGACAAGAGGATTTTTTTCATCGATTAAAAAAATTTATTTTATTAATGCCAGGATAGCCACAAGCGACTTAACTTTTATTTTTCAACCTTGGCGACTAAGGATACATCAGGGCCAGGGATATGGAATGATAACTTTATTAATAAACTAGCCACTGCGTGGCCAGCACAGTGTTGCCTGCGACAGTTCTATTCGTGGGGTCAGGTGTGACCGCTGCTCGCTTAATTTTAAAATTTAATCTAGAAGATTTTTAAATGAATTTAATAGTTTTATCCTCCATCGATTTTTCAACGCGTTTCTGCCGGAAGAAGAAACACCGGAATCTGGACTTTTTCTATCCAAGTGTCCTTGTCGTCAGCCTTGGAACCATGCCAAGTTTTTTTCATGGCGGAAAACGTTCAGAAAATTATTTTTGTCGTTTCCGCTTTGATTTTGCGCGGAGGAATGATTTTCCAACCAGACGATAAATCTTTTAACTGCTGGAGTCACTTGTTATTTTTTCTGTCTCCTTGACCGTTAAAGATAGAGTAGAAATTTCAACGAATTTGAAAACTGCGGAAAATTTCACTTTAGATCGATACCTAAAAATATGATTTTCTTTAAATAAATAATTTTTAAATTGAATATATCTTTTATATTTTCGCAAGAGATTGTGACGTCACGTGAAACAAATTGCAACTTCTGCCCTTCGCGTTAAAAAAAAAAGAAGAAACAAATTACGTTTCCTGTGATATTCCATTTCAGGGAATGGGAGCAAAAAATAAAATACCTTTTGACTGGGATTGTTAATTCTTTTTCGTAAAAACGGAATCGCTAAAGATAGATTGAAAATTTCAACGGATTTGAAATCTGCGGAAAATTTTTCACCAAATTAATAACTTACAGCACGGCGTTGCCCGTGGTGTTGGTTTGCTTCGTAAACGTTTCACTACGGGTCAAACCACGGGCACGAGCAACTAGCCACGCAATGGCTAGTTGCCTTTAAAATAAAGTTTACAAGGCTATTTTTGCTACTATTTTTTTAAATTTTATGCTAGTATTTCACACATGCTTTGGGCTGTGGGGGAGCCCTGTGAATGCCATTCGACATACACCACTCGGTTCTAACTTCTCATCCTTATTTCCTCAGTGCGTGTCTATTGAGAATGCCAGTTTAGTTAGTGGGTGTAGCGGTAAAGCTTTCTCCCATTAGCCAGAGAGGACGAGCTTGCATAGTATTTCTGGCGAGAGTGAAGTGACGGTAAAAATACCTTCCGGTGGTGTGTGCTTACTTCTTAGCACGCTTTTTCTCCCCATCATCCTCTGCCTGTGTGTTTCCCCCCATTTATTTTTACGAGCTCGCGCAGTGAAAAGAAAGTCGTTAGAGTACCATGCGTTATGGCGCTGGATATATCCGGTAGGTTTTGCCTTCTCGTTTTCTGCCTTTTCCTTCGTTCCGTGGATTAATTTCAAATTATTTTATGGGTCGTCTTTTGCTTAACACGAAGAGGCAGTGATGCACGGGGTTGCTGTGATCGCAGTTTTACCGCATGTGGTGCATGTGAAAGATAACGCTAATTCTTATATTTAGAAGTTGTGCCCTGGCCGCTATCGATTACCGCATTTTATCCGGCTGTTAAAAGTTGCAAGTCATTCCATTATCTTTGTGACTGTTTTTATGTAGATGCATACGAAGGTTGTTTGGTAAATTTCTGAGACGGTGAAACAATTTAGGGCAGCGGAAGTGAACCGCACTAGAAACCAGTTCCAATCCAACGAAGACCATCCTCTACAAAGGGATCTGATGCACTTTAAATCTGTCGTGATCTTAAGGTTGGAGTGGTGTGGAAGGTTTGGAGAGTGGAATGCAAGCTCGGGTGTTGTTCTCGTGATCTGTCCGCGATTTACTCGGCTCTTTCCCTTGAGGATTGATCCCGGACCGTTGCCAATAGTCTGTTGTGTTGCGACGTTAATGAACTACCTTCCTACCTCATTTGGAATTTGTCAATTATAAATTCGAAAAAGAAATGTTCTATCCTTTATGTACTTTAAAATAATTTCTTACAGGTTGCAAAAGAGCACACGAATGAAAATCCAGGTGCTGACCACGTCATTTGACCGTAATTTAAAATTAGGAGGGGCTATTTTCGGGTCTTTCCCTTAGGGATTGATCTCGAACCACCGTCAATAACCAGTTGTGTTACAGCAGTGTTTCGTAAATTTTACCTACCTTCTCTTTAAAACTGTTTCTCTTTTGTATGATCCAGATGTATGGTTTCTGATTGAATTTTAAGATCAATTAGAGTAACCACGCAGTGAATTAAAATAAACTATCACCTATTAGGCTGATATGAACTTAAGTTACTAAAAGTACACATGACGAAGTCTTTAAAAATCCAAACTAGAATTTATTCAAAAGATAAGAAATGAATTTAAGTTAAGATTAAAAGATTACATTCGACACAGTTACATTAAAAGGTAAATCTAATAACTTGATCGAAGAGATCAAGTAGGCGGGTACGTGATCAAACAAGTGAGAATGGGAATTAAAGCGGGAATTCTGGTGCAACAGATTGCAACCGCTTTTATATAATAGTATGGAAGATCACGTGACAAGATTTGCATAATCGTGATAAGATTTGCATAAAGTACGAATCAAATATGTTGGCTTAGTAAAATTGAGAAAAGGAAGGTTTTCCTAACAGTTTCCTACCAACGAGAGATTCGGGGTTGGATCTAGTGGTGGCCAGGAAGTAAGTTTTGTTTGTTAACTGACGATGTAAGAGTTTATGTACTACCTGGAGACTGTCAGGGGGTATGCCCACTTTGCTAACAATCTGGGAATTGTAGGCGGCACAGGTTCGATTGCTCTCTTCTTTTTCAGTAAACCTTTCATTCTGTATGTATGTCCATTACTTGGTATTCTTTGTCTTGTGCTTGGCGGAGCATTGCCAAACAAGGCATTTGCGCCATAAAAACTCAACCAACCTGTTCTACATAGAAAGCATGAAAACGTCGCCTTTTCAGGAGAAATGTAGCGATACTGTAGTGGAAGGAAATAATTAAAAAAGCGCATTTGTAATTATTCTCTTTAACAAATGTGTCTTTTTGTGTTTCGAACTTTGTAATGCAGAAACAAGCCAAAAATTTTGGCACCAATATATCTTTTCTCTCAGCCACATTAAAGTAACTAAATTTAAATACTCTTTCAATGAAAATATATTACAATTAATATTGTATTTTAAAATGAAAAATTGAAGCTTATGTAGTACATAAATGGATTTCCCACGGCGACCGACCTTGGGGCGGTTGATAGTGGAATAGGGATGGCCCTACATAGAAGCCGTATGCTCTAGCAGTTCATTATTTATTCTGAGCACATTTAATCCAGCGACTTTTCCTGCGTCTTTGTTGCTTGACGTTGAGAATCATTAAATTATGCTGGCACTATTATCCTAGCGTCTTTCACTTCTCTAAGAAAAGCTTCTGTCGCCAACTTCGGAATCGAGCGATAAACTCAGTGCCAGAGTTATCACCAGGAAGGAATTTGTTTACGTTTCCACCATTCCTTTAATTCATCTGATAAACTCGTTTGAAAAAAAAAAGGTCTCAACACTAGATATTCTCACGGACTAGTCTCAAATCCCTTCTGAAAATACTGAACCCTCGTAATTTTCTTCAAAGTTAATGCGAACTGGCATGACCTGAATACCGATTTCTCCAGTCAGGGAAGGGGGCTTTTTGGCTGGAAGGTATGCCCACTGCGCCAGCAACCTTCGAGCTGTAGGCGGCGCAGATGAATTTTCTGTCGGGTTCATTCCTCCCTGGGTGTATTTCTCTCTTCTGTATCAGTAAAACTTCCAATGTGTGTCCTGTGTCTGGTGCAACATGACTGAATGTGGCCCTTGCACCATAATAAAACCCTTACCAAATTAACCGAAAAATTTCAATTTCTCCCGGAGGACTGCGAGTTTGAATCTCGGTCCAACCAAAGACCATCGTGTACAGGGGAGCTGATGCACGTTAAATTTTTCCTGGCTTCTAATGTCCTTACGTTTGCGTGGTGTGGAAGTTTGGAGAGTAGGTGACTCTCAGGTGGGACTTTGTCATCTGATCCTGGTTGAAAATTACTTGGTATTGTCCTCGTATCCTTTCCCTTGGTGATTGATTCTGGGCCATCGCCAACAGCCTGTTGTGTTGCTCCAGTGCGACATTAATTAACTATCAACGAAGCTAAGTTTCTGTCACCAACTTTGGTTGATCCGTTGTTTTGGGGTTTTATGGCGCAAGAGTCATGTTTGTCTATGCTCGCCAACTTTGGAATCGAACGATAGACTCGGTGCGAAAGACGCCAATTAAGGAAGGGATTTGTTTACTTTTCTACCACAGGGGGGGGGTAATTATCTTAATAAACTCGTTTTAAACCACGTAACTTAAATCCCTTCTGCAAACGCTGAAACCTCGTAATTTTCTTCAAAGTTAATGTAAATCTTATTAAGTGATACTCGATTTCTCCCGGAACCCTCACACATTTCGAAACCCGCCGTTCCTTAATCCCAGCCCACGTGGATTTATGAGTCGCAATCTCTCGCATTCCCCTGTCAAGAAATCGCGATCGGCGACGCAACGTAACTAATGAACGACGGCCGCCGCTCGTCCGTCGGACGGGTGATCAATCGGGTATCATTTATTCAAAGACCACTTACTCGTCCGGGCTCTTGTTTATCCGGTGTGGACGATTTATCTCCTTTGTGGTCGCCTTCGCAGTGAATGGAGCCGCGCTTTTGTAGAAATTATGGTTATCGGTTATGGATTCGTATATGAGAAGTAATTTAGTCGCGTCTGGATGCCTTTTGTTCTGGAGATTTAATCGCTCGTTAGGCAGCGCTCGCGTTATGAATGGAGCTTTAATGTTTTTCCGCCCGGAAGTGTCGCAATGGAGAAGATAAGGGAGTGGTAACCTGTTTGTTCCTCTTTTTAAAGTTTGGCGTGGATGGGTTTTTGGTGTCGGTGAGATAATTCAGAAGAAAAAAAATGATAACTCTTGTCGCATTTGATGGTTTGATGAAGTTCAGGACCTGTCTGGATGGCTTCGTTTCTGTGACTCAAAGTTGATCGTTCACTTTATTCACTATAACACACACAGAGGGCCGTGGTAGCCCTGTTGGAAGGATATCGGATTTGAAACCGGAGGGTTGCGAATAAGAAACTTGATCGAACCCTTGCGCCATTAAATCAAACCAACCATCGCATCTGTTTTCTCTTGGGGCCGCGGTAACCTGGTTGATAGATCAGTGGATTAGCAACAGGTGGTTTGCGATTTCGAAGCACTGTATAAAAAAGAATTCAAAATTACAAGATGCTGTCCTCGGATCTTTCTCTTCGAGATTTATCCAAGACCGTCGCCAATAGCTTGTTGTGTTGTTCCAGGGTGACGTTTATTACCTACCTATTCGCTTCCCATCTTTGATGAAATTAGGATCACTTAGGCCCGTTGCACTCTTCCGGTTTTTCAACGTGCGGCGCCACTGCGACACCGAAGCCCAAATATGCACACATAACCGTTAATGACGCACGAACTAAATTCGCGCCATTTGCGACAAATATTCTATCCAAAAAACGTGTTTATTTCGCTTACTTGGTGTAAAAAAAGTATATTTTGAAACAAATGGGCGTTACTGGATACAACCATTTTTTAATTATTATTTATATTCCATTTGTTTATGAAAACAAGGTACTTCAGAACGGATATACATGTGCGGCGACCGTGGGGAACTGCGGTACAAATTGCATTATTGCACGCAAGTTGGACGTACGGCGCCCTAGCGGTGTTAGAGGCATGTGTGCACTGCTCCATTCGATCTAATGTATCTCAGACCGCACTTGCGTTGCGGCAGCGGTGCCGCACTTTGAAAAACCGTATGTGTGCATCGGGCTTTAGGTTTCATTGAAGTAAAAAAAAAATCAAATTAAATTAGGCACTTTTAAAATATTTTACTGAGTGAACTGTATTTGGTGCATTTCGTGAAATAAAAGTAGTTTCAAGTGGGTGGTTTCTGTGCTTAATTATTCAAAAATCTGTCCTTTAGATTTTTTTTTTCTTGGCAATCTTAAGGCAAACTTGCAACTAGAGTCTGTATCGTTAACAAATTCTACTTACGAAATGGTATGTTAAATAACGTGCAATTTTGTGACAGCCAGACTGTTAATTTTCATTCCCATTTACTATTAAAACAATACAGTATGGAATCCTCAATGTCATATAAATTTAACGACAATTCATATAGAATAGTAATCAGAATTCGCCGGAAAGTTTGCTTTATTTCCTCTCTCCTACAAAACAACGTATCAGATTATCTCGTTCCGCATCGCAGTCCCCCAACTCCGTCCTCCGAGGGGAGTCCGGGGAGCGAAACTGCATCGAAATCCAATTACCCCGTGGCGAAAATCCGCAGAGGAGTCCCGAGAAACTGACGTGTCTTCCGCTTCCGACCTGCGGGGAGAGACTTCCTCTGCTAATGCCCGCCTTCATTAGCCGCTTCTTGATTACTCTGTCTAAACATGCCCGTGCCCGGTGGTCAATTGGATCCCTTTCTTCGGCCGTTTGGTGGTCGATGGAGGGAGAGAATGGGGTGGAATGGCCCGCAATTCATTCCTTTGGATCATGCTTGGTTCGAGCAATCGCTACTGGGACGATCTCGTTTGTTAGGATAGATAAGCTTTTCAATGTGTCTAATCCAATAACTGTACTCGGATTCCTGTCATGTCGGTGTGGAAGTTAGGAGAGTAAGGCTCCAGCTCAGGTGTTGACCTCGTCATCTGACAGTGGCTCAAAGTGACACTGTGTTGTCGTCGGCCTTTCCCCTTCGGAATGGATCCCAAACTGTCGCCAATCGCTTGTTATGTTGCTCCTGTGCGATATTAATTTAATTCTTTACCAACATATCAGGTTCGATTTCTTCCTGGGTGTATTTCGTTTGTGTAGGGGCCTAGCCCGGTTGGAAGTGCAGCGGATAGCTCTATCAAACTCGATCCAACCGAATAGCATCGTGTACGTGTGTGTGTGTGTGGGGGGGACTCCAATGTCCTCACATTGGCATGGTGTAGAAATTTAGAGATTGGGGCCGCCACAAAAGCCCGTTGTGTTTTAGCCCGACGTTTATTCAACTACCTACATATCTGCCATGTTGGATTCTTTCCTGTGTGTATTTCTTCATTGCTTGTAGTAAAACTTTCATTTTGTGTAAATGTCCAGCAGTCTAAGTTCCTTGGCACTTAAAATAGATCTATTTTCCTCGATGATTTAATTTTTACTTATAAAGGAAATCGGAAACTGAATGGTAAAACATTCGTAAGGATGATTGCAATCAATATTACAAATGCACCTAATTGATGTGTGGTTGGTAAACTGGGAATTTTTATATCCGAGTCCACAACCGTTGATTGGAAACAATAATGTGTGTATAATCTCCCGAACACCTAATTTCTATCTGCTGATTTATGTCACGAAAAACTTCCCTGGTAATCGCATCTAACATTTTCGACCGAATGCTGCCCTTCGTATGCTTCCCCGCGGTACTGGTTCGTTCTGTGAATGTGGTTTTACAACACGCGCACCCTTCATGCGGAGAAAACAACCTCTCGTTTTGGGGATCCGGATCATTGCTTTTTACCACTTTGCTACCTCATTTCATCTACCAGTACACGAAGCATTTTATTTGTATGGCTTCTATTTAAAAGAAGCTAGCATTATTTTATTGGACTTTTAAAATCGCTAATGAGAATTCATAAAAAATTTAATTTTCTTGAATTACAAAATTCGAGTTTTTTTTATTCCTCTGGTTATGGATGCGACATCGACAGCAAAACATTGATGTTCAAAATTAAACTATCGATGTTGATAATACATTGTCCCAAAAACATCGATGTTCTTAAAATTCAGTGTATTTAAACTTATTCTCCCTTTTTTTAAAACTGGTTTAACAACTAGTGATGCTACATCGACAGGATAACATCGATGTTTTGAAACTTTGACGTTCAAAATTAAAACATCGATGTTGATAGTACATCGCCCCAAAACTATCGATGTTTTTAAAATTCAGAGTATTTAAACTTTTTTTCCCATTTCGTAAAATTGCTTTAGCACCTAGTGATGCGACATCGACAGCAAGACATCGATGTTCAAAATTAAAACATCGATGTTGAAAATGCATCACCCCAAACTATCTATGCTTTTAAAATTCAGTGTATTTAAACTTTTCCCCCCATTTTTTAAAACTGGTTTATCAACTAGTGATGCGACATCGGCTCCAATACATCGATGTTTTTTTTTTATAAAACATCAACGTTTTGAAAACATCGACATCGCATCCCTACTTTTCAGACCTTTCACCTTTGGTCTAAAAGTATGTTCAATTTGCTGTTTATGAAAATTATGCTACTTGGTTATTTTTAAAATTTTTATAACGGTGCTTTTTTTCATTTAAAAATAAAACATCGACAACGCAAAAACATCGACCCCAATACATCGATGTTTTTTTTAAAAAAACATCGATGTTTTGAAAACATCGACATCGATGTCGCATCCCTACCTCGGGGTGAATTTTTCTTTCCCATCTATGCCAGTAAAATTTTCCTTGTGTGTGTATGTCCGTTTACTTGACAATATATGTCTTGTGTTTGATACAGCCTGGCCTAATATGACCAGGCGCCTAATATGAATACCTAATATGAATTGCGCCATTAAACCAACCACTTGTTCTCTTTGAGGAATGTACGAATTACTTTTTTTAATAAAATGAATTATATTCGTGGCGGGGTTAACAAAGCAGTGTTTTTGAACAGCAACAACTTGGATAAATATTAATATTGCGTCGTTAAATCAAACCATTCATCTCTGTTTTTTATGGGGCCGCTGTTACCCGTTTGATAGAGTAGTGGATTAGGAATTTATGGTTTGCGACTTCGAAACACCATCCAAACAAAGACCGTCGTGTATGTGGGGGCGCGTGCACTTTAAATCTATCGTGGCCTCAAATGCCCCCACGTTGGCGCGGTGTGAGACCTTGGAGAATGGAGTGCCATCTCGGGTGGTGTCTTCCTCTTTGGAGTTTGATCCCGGACCGTTGGCAATAGCCTGTTGTATCGCTGAAGTGCGACGTTAATTAAACAACCCACCTGTTCTCTTTGTGGAGAAAATAGTTATTTATTAAATTATAAAGAAATGCACGTTGATATTACAAAACTTGAAGTATTTTTTGAAAACGGACTCTGGTCCTGTGTTAAGAAAAAGAAATTTTAGAATACCGTTTTCATTAAAAATAATATAATAGAGTTTTCACTTGGTCCGGCATTCCTTACGACAGCGTATCACGTCTCTCCTCCAGTGTTTCTTCTCCGTCGAGATGTTATTGCTGCTCACTCCCATCCCTGCACATTCCTTCGCCGGGAGGCAGTCCAGGATGAATGGAGCACCCCTGTAAAGTATTCCGCCAACATTTTTCGCCGCTGCAGTCGTCTCGGGACACGAGGTGGAAAATCCTTTCCGTCTCTTTCATCTCCTTTCGCCATTTTTTTTCTTCTTCTTTTCCCGTTCACCTGGCGCGGAGCTCTTCTTTTCGTTCGCACCTTGTTGGAAAAAAGCGGTACCGGAAAGAAAAGAAGTTCCTTAGTTTGTTATTACTGCGTTTTTACTCCGAGGACGAGGAGTACCGTCCCTGCGTGTTTGTCCTGTGTCCTCTCTCCGGAGTTCTTTCCGCAGAGGCGAGCGGATTATTTGTTCTGTCGACGATGTGTCGCCTCACTTCCAGTGGGGTACTTCCGCTCTTCCGACCTGACCCGCATGCATTAGGCTTACTGGGGAAGGGAGGTTAATGTCTCCAGAGTACACTGCTATCTTTGAGACGGTCCAGTAAAGGTTATTATAAGTAACTAGTTTGAGCTGTATGTTTTGTCCGTTGTTTGAAAGAGATCTATAGTTTTCGTTTTTTCCAGAGTCCCCACGGAACACCGTGGCTCATTGGGTTTGCCCACTGCGCTTGCAACCTACGAGTTGTGGGCGACGAAGGTTCAATTTCTGTAACTTACACTGGGTGTATTTCCCTGTCCTGTGTCAGTGCAAGCCTCGCGTTTTGTATTCATTCTTGATGTTGCTTGTCGTGCAGTTTGTCCGAATATGACCCTTGCGCGTGTAATCACGACCAACTCATGGGTCGTCACTCGAAAAATACTGACCAGATCTTGATGGACGAGGCGTCATTAGAATAAAACTGACCAAATCGTGATGGACGAGATATCTCGTCATCGGAATAAAACTGACCAGATCGTGATAGACGAGTCTTCATTGAAATGAAATTGACCAGATATCTTGATAGACGAGGCGTCATTGGAATAAAACTGACCAGATATCTTGATAGACGAGGCGTCATTGGAATACAAGTGACCAAATCTTGATGGACGAGGCGTCATTGGAATAAAACTGACCAGATATCTTGATAGACGAGGCGTCATTGGAATAAAACTGACCAGATATCTTGATGGACGAGGCGTCATTGGAATAAAACTGACCAGATCTTGATGGACGAGGCGTCATTGGAATACAACTGACCAAATCTCCCGATGGACGAGGCGTCATTGGAATACAACTGATTAGATCTGGATGGGAGAGGCTTCATCGGAATAAAACTGACCAGATCTTGATGGACGAGTATTCATTAGAATAAAACTGACCAGATCTCTTGATGGACAAGGCGTCATTGGAATAAAACTGACCTAATCTTGATGGACGAGATATCTCGTTATTGGAATAAAACTGACCAGATCTCATGATGGACGAGGCGTCATTGGAATACAACTGATTAGATCTGGATGGGAGAGGCTTCATCGGAATAAAACTGACCAGATCTTGATGGACGAGTATTCATTAGAATAAAACTGACCAGATCTCTTGATGGACAAGGCGTCATTGGAATAAAACTGACCTGATCTTGATGGACGAGATATCTCGTTATCGGAATAAAACTGACCAGATCTCATGATGGACGAGGCGTCATTGGAATACAACTGATTAGATCTGGATGGGAGAGGCTTCATCGGAATAAAACTGACCAGATCTTGATGGACGAGTATTCATTAGAATAAAACTGACCAGATCTCTTGATGGACAAGGCGTCATTGGAATAAAACTGACCTAATCTTGATGGACGAGATATCTCGTTATTGGAATAAAACTGACCAGATCTCATGATGGACGAGGCGTCATTGGAATACAACTGATTAGATCTGGATGGGAGAGGCTTCATCGGAATAAAACTGACCAGATCTTGATGGACGAGTATTCATTAGAATAAAACTGACCAGATCTCTTGATGGACAAGGCGTCATTGGAATAAAACTGACCTGATCTTGATGGACGAGATATCTCGTTATCGGAATAAAACTGACCAGATCTCATGATGGACGAGGCGTCATTGGAATACAACTGATTAGATCTGGATGGGAGAGGCTTCATCGGAATAAAACTGACCAGATCTTGATGGACGAGTATTCATTAGAATAAAACTGACCAAATCTCTTGATGGACAAGGCGTCATTGGAATAAAACTGACCTGATCTTGATGGACGAGATATCTCGTTATCAGAATAAAACTGACCAGATCTCATGATGGACGAGGCGTCATTGGAATACAACTGACTAGATCTGGATGGGAGAGGCGTCATTAGAATAAAACTGACCAAATCTTGATGGACGAGATATCTCGTCATCGGAATAAAACTGACTAGATCTTGATGGACGAGTCTTCATTGGAATAAAACTGATCAGATCTCTTGATGGACAAGGCGTCATTGGAATAAAACTGACCTAATCTTGATGGACGAGATATCTCGTTATCGGAATAAAACTGACCAGATCTCACGATGGACGAGGCGTCATTGGAATACAACTGATTAGATCTGGATGGGAGAGGCTTCATCGGAATAAAACTGACCAGATCTTGATGGACGAGTATTCATTAGAATAAAACTGACCAGATCTCTTGATGGACAAGGCGTCATTAGAATAAAACTGACCAGATCTCTTGATGGACGAGGCATCATTGGAATACAACTGACTAGATCTGAATGGAAGAGGCGTCATTGGAATACAACTGACCAGATCTGGATGTACGAAGCGTCATTGGAAGAAAACTGATCTGGTCTTGTTCTCGTTATCATAAAAACATCGGCAATATCTCGATGGCGAGATATTTCGTTATCAGCAAAATTGGTCTGATCTTGTCGAAACCACTTGGAGGGATGCCTTTTTACTGTGTTGGTTTTTAAGATTCTTTTGTTGGTTTTGGTATTTTTTGGCGCAAGGGCCATATTTGGCCAATGTGGTTTTTAAGGATTCTTAATATTTTCTGAAAGTACTTAAAGAATTTTGAAAAGTCTTAGTTTTACTAGAACACTATTTTATTTGACCTACATTCAAAAACCGATGTCAATGATTCTCTTGTAAGCTTAAGTGTAAAAAAATTTGAAGGCATAATTATAGGTTAGCTAAAAACGAATGCTTTTTAAAAGGATTCTGTTGGACCAAAACCCAGCACTCGTAAAAGTTTTTTCACACTTTGGGGGTTAATCTATTGTAATCTTCGAAATTTAACCTTTAGAATAAAAAATATTCTGCTCTTGTAGGGCTCTTTAAATGAAGTTGGGCGCTTTTTAAATACACCAAGTTGTAGCTATTTTAACCTCTTGGTTCCAGAGGTTCACCTTGTGGACTTATATTCTTCCTTTTGAAACCCGAGAGTTAATGTTTTGTAATCACAGATTAACAGTTTTAAATGTACAATGAGCATATCAATAGAATGTGAATAGGTGGTTGCAATTAGGAATTTTGTCCGTTGCATTTCAAAGGACAACGCCTATTTAGGATATAAACTGTAGTAGGTGAATATAGGAAAGCCAAATATAGGGTGAATATAGGGAAGCCAAGGGACATCAGAATGAAGATATTTTTTTGCCTAAAAATATCTTCATTCTGGTGTCCGGCCCAGTCGTGATGTGGTTGTTAGTATCCACTTGAAGTCACAGGGTCTTGTCTAATTAGCCGTCGTGTTGCAAAACATTACCTTAGAGCGACAAGCCAAATTTTAACTTGAAACCAACGGGAAATTATTAATATGCAATACCGATTGCAGTTATTTTCATGTGCGCATAAACTTAATTACGAAATGTGATTTTTATCAATGGTGAATACATGGTTGAATGGTGAATAATGGTTTTTACATGAAAAAGGAATTTATTTTAATGGCATGGATGACCTTTTGCGAGAAATAATTGCATTTCTGAGATGACTACGTAAAGAAATCTCTCCTTTGTTGGTGAATGTTAGTTTAAAATTAAATAGAGATATTACATCACATATGAGTCACTGAATAACAAAAACGTTTCGAATGTAAAATTATTCCGAAAATGCGCAACGAAATTCTCTCGACACCAGAAAATTAAAACATTCACATCTTCAACGATTGTTTTAGTTCTTATGAATATTTATGTGCCTCTCATAATGAGAGAAACGCTTTATGCCCGAACGACTGCCACTTTGGAATACTTTTTCCCTGCATCCTTAAGTGGCCATAACAACCGGGTGTGTGGAGAACACCCTTTATTGAAAACATGATCCGCGGCTCATTTCATATTTCGTCTTCTGTCCGAATTCATTTCATGCGAATTCAATCATTACCGCAGAACATCCTTAAAAGTCACCGAGCTTGAATTGTTCCCTACGCGATCAGAAACACTTTTTAAAAACCCGTCCGTTAATGACTTTTCTGCAGCCGTCTCCATTTGCATTTTCACGTCGTAACCAACATGGCGGAAAAGAAAAGCCGGTTGGGGGGGAAAAAAAAGAAGGTAGTTAGGAGAGTTCCCCGTTGAATGCTTTTATTTGCCTCGGCTTTTCTGTCCCTCAAAAACTCTTAACTCAATTATTGCCCTCGTTTCTGCATCATTCATTCAATTAGGAAAGAAGTTGGTATGCTGAAGTTTTGAAAATGTGTTTGCCCTAAGCGACGGGAAGGTAAAAAAATGTATATAAGCTCGCGCAAAAATATTATTAGTCGGAATTTATGAGATGCGCCAAGTTTTCTTGATTCATTTTCAAAGGTGCTCAGACTCCCCTATTCATTGGTGGAGCCGTAATGGTTTTTCCCTTGATCGGGTGAGATATTTTTTATTTTTGCTTCGCTCAAAAGCCAGTTAGAAGGTACATAAACGTGTCTTTAAATTGGGAAGGTGGAGTTGAAGCATATTAAATTGTGGTTTTATTTTGACAGGACGTCTTTGAAATTTCAATGGTATTTAAAGTCTAAAGCAGTCTACGGTTGAAGATGTTAATTGCAGCGTGTGCAGAATTTATCGGATGCTGTTTTTGACGTGAACACGTCTTTAAAATCGGAACAGTACTTGGGGCATGCACGAAGAGTCGAGTTTTACAACAAACGTTTCAATGGTTTCGTCGAATGATTTCAGAACTGGAAGAAACACAGAAGAGTAAATATAGCGTCGCGTAGACATAGGATGTCCGCACCCGATATGACCTTCGGACCGAGTGCGCACTGACTGCGATGAGAGAGTTTGCCGTATTTGGAAACTCTGTGGTGCTGGGTGAGCTTTGAGCAACTTACTATTTTTTTAAATCAAATGCAAGTGGACTCGATTTTATGTTGAGTGACGATCATAAGTACTGTATCCAACTATCCACTTGAGACAAAAAAGTGGGAACAACATCAAAATTTTGTGGAGGGTTTTTATAAGAGTTCTTATTATCTGAAGTTGACATGTATGAAAGACTTTAAAAGAAATGACGACATTTTGTTTAATTTGTAACATAGCACCGCCTAACACCTAACAAATAACCCAGCACCGGTTATATAAAATTGACATGATTGAACGTAAAGTAGTTTGTCATCGAATAGCATATCACTTAAATAGTTCATGTTTGTGACATTTTTTTTAAACATAAGAGAAACAAAAAATGAATACACATTTACTTATTACAAGAGTGTTGTTTGAAAATGTAATATTTCTAATAATCAAAAGTATCCACTTTAGTTCAATCTTAATCTTAAATGGAGAATGGTCGGCGATTGCCTTTGTAGACTAGTTTTGAAATGCGTTTATTCTCTTAACTTAATCGGTAGTTTTAAAGGGACCACTGTTTTCTCCATCTATAAATTCATGTATTTTGTAAAAATTTCTTAAATGTTGGTCTTAGTGCTTAGTCTTTTCTGTCGAACTCTTTAAGTTTCATTCGAAAGAACTACTGTGGAAATGAGCATCGAGAGAATAGGTGGACTAATTAAGAACCTAATAATTACGGCTTTTTGGAATCCATTGTTTTATCTCATTAATCATGATTTAAAGGAATTGTTCAATGAATCGTATACGGAAGTAAATAACTTTTAAATCCTTAGAAGATTGAACTACTGAATTGCGTGTTCATCGTAAGATTGTCATTTCTCTCACCTCTCTTAAACGAAATAAATCTAATTAGCGAAACTGATTCATTTTATGTAAGTGAATTTCGTGGACTAATTCTGAGACAATTCCTTTCTTTAGCCGAATTCAATTCGTTCGCAAACAAAGCTTAGTTGAAACTGAAGCACGTCTTCCAACGTTCCGCATTTTACTTTGAATCTCCAATAACCTTTTGTAATAAGGATTTATTTGAAGCGAACAGACTAAGTGAACGCAGGAAATGGAATAGAAACAAAACTTTTTTGTTTCTGTTCCATTATATGCTGCATGGTAATAAAATGTGCTCAGCGAATAAGTATTTTATCGAGACCGCGGTTGTCCTATAGGAAGAGTAGCGGATTAGCAATTGGAGGGTTACGAGTTCGAAACTCGAGCCAAATCAATGATCGGTGGGCTGGTATATGCTAAATCGGTTGTGGCCTTTAAATGTCCTCACGTTGTTGTAGTGTGAAAGTTGGGAGAGTGGGACACGAGCACTGGAGTTGACTTCATCATATGACAGTGGTTCAAAATTACGAGAAGTTGTCCTCGGATCTTAACCTTCGGGATTGATCCCAGACCATCGCCAATTACACGTTGTGTTACTCCAGTGCAACGTTACTTCAACTACCCCCTAAACTAAAGAAAAAATATAATAAAGAAATTTTTTGTGCAATATGGATAGATTTTTCTGAGAAAGCATGCTCTACCTTTACTATATTGACCTTTACTATCTTTACTATATTTACTATATTACATTACTATATTTACTATTTACTGTATTTACTATTTACTATATTTACTACCTACCTTTACTATATTTACTATATTACAATATTGACCAGATACAGTATAAACATTCTAATGAAGGACTCAAATGTTTGGTTATTCAAAAAGTTACTTTTCCGCTGTTAGATTTGAAATATACTTCATTAACATCTCCTTAAACCTTATAGGAGAATTCACGGTGATAGTTTGGTTTGTTATTTTGGTGTTTTATGACGAAGGGACTGCATTTGGCCATGCTACACCGAGCACAAGATAACGTCAAGTTACAAAAGGGGAAAAAAAGGCATGAAAAGGGAAAAAAAGGCATTGTTGAGCAGAGTAGTAGTATTAAAGCTAGAAAAGAATAGCTTGGGTATACTGGGAGACATAGACGATGAAAATATGTAAACTAGTATAAATTTAATTAACATTGCAACCAGAGTAATAGATTTAACCATAAAACTGTTATTTCCACGATAAAATGTTTGTTTTGCGTCGAGAGGATTGGTAAGAGTTTTTGGTTTCAATAAGTAAACAAACTGCGATATCCCTCCAAGGTACTTGCCATGTATGATTCCATCGCACACCAATTCATTTATAATTCCTACAGCGTTCTCTTAAAAAAGAACTAAGACCTTCCCCTATTCGATACAACTTTCCGCCTCCGCCCCCGCCCACCCTAGAATAAATACCTCCTTTCGTGGCCCTCCTTCCTGGCTAATACCTCTTTGATTGAAGCGTGTTTTTGATAAGAAGCAAGCTGACCTTTTCCTCGTCGGCCGCCATCTGTCGGGAGGCTGACGTATGACGTTATTCCACCTCCTTATCGTCCGCTGCCAGCCATCTGCGTGCCGGGAGAAGGGGGAGGTGAACAGAGAAAACGCAATTAAGGAGGAAAAACAATATTACTCTCGTGCTTGGCCATGTTTTGCTTTTTTTTCTTCGGTGGGCCGCGATAACGGTACGGGGAAAGGATTCTTTGGGTATTTGCCGGACTTCGGAGATCGTATCTCGGTTTTCTGTGTTGCGGTAACCTTACTTACCGGCATGTGATACAGGGTTTCTTTACCGAGGGACTTTCGTAACGCGACTTGCAATCTGGATTTTAGGGGCAGCAAATTTGGAACTTTTACTGTTAAATCATGAAATTTGCTTTCGGCATTAATTCCGAAACTTCGCCAATAGTCTTAACTTAACGAGTACTACCCCCATAGAAACTTTCGTGACGGTAAAAACATTGCTTTTGCAGCTTGACCAAATCTTGCCATTGTGTCGTAAAGAAAGGTATCAATCCTTTAAGCTTCGAGGTTATATAATCTTCAAGCTCATTCTCTTTACTTTTTATATCGTACCTGTTCAACGTGTTGATTTCTACATTTCAGTCTATTCATGTTGACCTCCATGTTTTTTTTTTTTTTTTTAAATATTCAACTGTCTGTGGTTTGATTTCTTTTTTTTTCCCAGAGTATTTTGTTATTTAACACAGGTCATATTTCATCTTATATTTTCTGTAGCTTGACCGCTCTTGAATCTCTTCCGCCAAAAATCCAATCCTTCTCCGGCTAATATCGGCGGAACTTAAACCATGAAATCAAAATAAAGTACGAACTAATTAGTCCTCATGTATCTAAAAATGACAGCTGAGCAACCAACCAACCAAACCAGTCTAAACAATTGGTGCATATCTTAATATTTTGTCTCTTTATTTCTGCTCTAAGTATACTTTACCACCCACGAAGAAACTACTGCCTGTGATTTGTAGCCTATTCCGCATATTTGAATACAAATGCGTATCGCTCGGAAGTTGAAAACCTCGTCGCTACCATCCTTTGTCGCTGTCGGATTGTCGCATTCATCCGGATGCAATCGGTTTTCGTCTAATATCTTTTTTGTGGGAATCGGAGGATAACAGGCGCTTGTCGACCGAGATTTGATTGATCATTTCCTTCGAAGCGATGAAGTTTTTCCTATCGCAATCGGCATCGACGTCGGAAACACGCTGCAGCGTCGGCGGAATCTTCCCTTTCCGGCACTGCGCCGAATATTTATTTGCTCGGTTGTCTGACGAAGACAGCGTTATGTATTTGGGAATAATATATCGAATCCTCAAAGGAGGTTTTCTTATTAATCTGGGGCCGTGCAATCTTTAACTCTATATGCATAACCACAGGATTCTAGGGTAGAGATGGGTGAGAACGAATACAGGCAAAGAAGTTAATTGTGAATCGGAAATCAACCCTGCTTCTTTTGTCATCATTTTGGTGGTTCAAATTAAATCAATCTGTACATGTTACCTTGTGAGATGTTAAAGCACGTTAAAGAAGACGAGCGTTTAATTGAGTTGGATTAGATGTAAAGTCTGAATTATAATCGATGTAACATGTTTTATGAATTATAAAACTCTGACATGCATGTATCGCTTATTTCGAATGCTGTAGTAGAATGAAGAATTAATGATGGCGTTTCTTTTCTTTTTTCAGAGCAATGACAGCTGGCAGGCCGGCGAAAACGATCAGGTAAGTGATTATGTTTTCTGTGAATCAACAGCAATTTCCTCTAACACCATTTGGTAGGTTTAGAATTTAAAACATATCTTCATGTCATTCCCTTACAGAAAAGGGTAATGTAATGGAAACGTTTGTGTTTATGTTTGAGCGTAACGAAAAACGTAAAAAACAGCAGACATGTTCAGAAATTAAGGCTGATTCTGAATTCGCATCAAAGTCCCCTGATCTTCAATCCAATAGAGCATAATTACGCCCCAATGCAGGCTACACAACATTACTAAGGACAGGAGAAGAGGAAAGACGTGCGTGCCTCAGACGCACGCGAATGGAACTTCTTTCCACAGGAACTCTTGAACAACCTTGTGGAAACCATGTCTTTCTAAAGCCAGATACCACCACATTCACTAAAAGTTGCTTTTAATTGTTTTACAACAACTAAAACCTACACTGTGTTCACCTATGCATCCCTCCATTTCTTTGAAGTTCACTTTAGCACCATGAGGCATATGAGTGTTCTTATTTCATTTAACTTAGCTTATGTAATATTCACTTGTCGTTTGAAGTACTTTGATGATTTTAGACCCGGTATTCATTTAATTCCCCTTCATTTTTGAACATGTGTGTGCAATACAAAACTAAGATTTAACACATTACAAAGAACAAGACTGTCACCGAATTCGATATAACATCTGAAATAAATTTAAACTGCATTAAAATTAAGTGAGTCAAATTATACATTAACGCTAGATAAAAACTAAGTAAGTGCGAAAATTTTCCTGTATCCAATTTTGCTGATATTAGATGGGAGAAAACAACAGCCTCCCCTTTGCATCTCTAATATTTTATCTCAGTTATATTTTGGGTCGTCCACGTTAACGTATTCAATAATTTGGTGTCCTCCTATATCTACACCTTTTAAAATCCTTATCAAGTTTACAAAATTGAAAAACAATGCGGTTGTGGGCTCTTTTCGACTATAAGTTTCAATTTTGTACATCTTACTACGAAGAAAAGTTTTGAGGTCTAGTGAAAAACTATTGAAAAACGTCTGAACTTTTACTAAGTATGGCATTCCTTTTTCTTAAACTACTTTTACGAACTGTCTCCTGCAATAGGTTTGTGAAGTCTGACAAAGCAAATATTGGTGTCGTTTACAAAAGGTTCAAAGGTTGGTTACAAATATTCATCAATACTGACAACGACTAATTGCACACTTAATTGCACGTATAAAAATTCTTATTGTTGGTCGTCATCAATTGTTATCCATCTGTTCTGGTAGCCGAGTGGTTAGCATTCTGGCTTAATTCAACGAAAATTTAGTCCACCTTTTTGACTAATAGCGGACGGAACAGAATGTTTCGAATTTTTCTTTAGGGAGAATATTTTCCAAGGGACGCCAATTTAGAATTTTTAGCTCTAAGCCGCTGCAATCACGAAAGAAAAACTTACTTACCTGTTTGTCATCAAAACCTTATTGAAAAATTATTTATCTTTTTTTAATTCTAAAATTTAAATTTGTACGCCTGTCTGGTTCATTCATAGTTGATGCATTTTGTGTTTTATACGATTCATTTTGTATCTGAGCAACTAAAATTGCTACAATAGAAAAAAAAAGGATTTTTTTTTGCTATTATTTTTAAACATTAAAACTTCTGTTTGCTGTGGCATCTCTGATCCGAACGCTGTGATTATGCCCGCTTCATTTGAACCGAGTTTCTCATTTTAGATTGGATTTTTCGATCCAGTTGTCTTTGAAAAGGATTTGGATATCCAATTGCATATCGCTGAATGCAAATAAGAGCGAGTCATTTCAAATGGATTGCATGGTGGGAGCATCTGGCATTCAGTCTTGTAAACAGAGAATATTTCTGATCAATTCCATAGTCCACTCTCTGAGGATGCGGGTTTGCTTTGATTGATTTCTTTGCTTTTGATACTACACATCGCATTTCCCAATTCCCATACTTAATGATATCATCCGTGTTTCTTTTCTATCGTGCTGTGTCTTAACTCCGGAACCAATTTTTCTCTTGTGCTTTGTGAGTCTATTTGTTTTTAGTGTTGGTGGTGATCATGATCTGATTGATTTAATCAAAATAAAAACCCTTCCCGTTAATGGAAATTACTTTTCCGATACATGTCCATGATAAAATTTTGTTTCTGGCGTTTTCATACAGAAAATATGTACAAACAACCAGAGTTGTCAAATTTCTTTCTTTTTATAAAAGATTCAAGTACACGTTTAATAACATTTCGTTGTTCTATGTTCTCTAGTAACACTAGAGATGAATAAAACTATAAAACTAGCTTTTTTCTTTTGTTAAGTTGAAATTTTATTACGAAACCTGTCTCTACTGTGCGCACTAAAATGTTTCAAAAATCAATAATATAATTAGGCTATTATAAATTTTAAGCTACTTAACTGTTCTGAAAATTCAAATTCAAAACCTTCTAGTCTTGAATAAAAATTAGTTTGAAAAGCAAGTAACAAAGTTCTTCAACAATTTCTATTTCTTGAACGTTTTGTTGATTAGAAATTAAAAGTTAGTTTCAAAAAGGTTAATTGAAAAGGAAAAGCGCGTTCTGTAACTCTTTCACTTTCCTTTATGTATTTCTTAATTCAAACCGTTTGTTTTAGAAATTGTGTAGTTTAACGCGTTTGACTACTCTGTGTTATAGATGAGGGTATTATGAAGATTTTGATGATTGGTCTCCTTGTCATTTTCATCAAGGTCCTCGCGTCCCATTTTTTAAATTATCCGGATATTTTTTTATGGTTATTTAAGTCATTTTGGTGATAATAAAAAGTTAAAAACCTCTGGAGTATGTCTGTACAGATTGTCTTTTTGGAATTTATAGCGCAAGGGTCGTTAGGCCAAGCTGCTCCAAACACAAGACATCAAGTAAAATTACGAAGGAAAAAAGAGGGATTGGGGAACCGAGTAGTGGGATAAAAGCAGGAAGAGATCGCTTGGTTATCCCTTGAGTCCGTTGATTAGTAAAGACAGTAAACCCTCTGGGAAAGGAAAAGGTCTCTCAAATACGTCGAGTTCATGAAGCCCACACACCTAAAAATGTATCCGCCAACTAACCGGTCTTGTGGTTAAGATGTTAGCCTCTAGATTGAAAGGTTCCTGGTTCGTATGCGTGTCAGTGCATAGATGTTTGTAAACGTACGGTGTAGAGGCGGCTGGCGCACCTTAAATCTGTCGTGGCCGAAAGTCCTTACGTTGGGTTGGTGTGAAGGTTTGGAGAGTGGGGTACCAGCTCAGGTGTTGCCTAGTCATCTGACCGTGGTTCAAAATTACGTAATGCTGTTTTCGGACCATTCCCTTGAAGGATTGATCCCGGTCCTTCGTCAATAGCCCGTTGTGTTGCTCTAGTACGACGTTAATTGAAAATTACTATTATTTTCTAAAGATATACCCCTCAGGGCTAAGTCTGTTCAGATTGCTTTATGAGCAATGGGTTGATACTTCCTGTCTGGCGAAGTCGATGTCCAAATGTTTAAGGTAGGTAGGTAATTTAGTTAACATCGCACTGAAGGAACAAACACAACGTGCTATTGGTGACGTTCCGGGATCAATCCCTCACTGGAAAGATACGAGGATAACACCACGTAATTTTGAACCACGGTTATATGACGAGGCTATACTTGACCTGGCACCCCATTCCAAACTTCCACACCACGGCAACTTGAGGGCATTTGAGTCCACGTTATATTTAACGTCCCCAGTTTTTGGTTGAATTCGAACTCGCAACCCTCCTGTTGATAATCCGTTACTCCGGACTATCGCGGCCCCCCAAATGTTCAAGAGCCACTGATACGAGCAAAGCTAAACATTCGATCCCTTTGAAGGAATCGGTTGTATTTTTTAAACCGACAGAAATCTTGACCTTTCCCCGATAAAATTTAACTTTTCCTGTTAAAGCGAAGCAGTAAAATTTCTCCGAAAGAATGGCGTGAGTGGTTGATGGCACATCACAGAAATATCCCGTTTCAACTACGGTAATGTTTTCGATCATCTTATAAGAATCGAGGCATCGATCGATTTGTTTTCAAGAATGGATGATTGCTGCCTCTGTGACACGGCATAAAAGGAACTCTCATCCGCTGAGTAGTTCTCTTAATCTAAAAGTGCCCCTGGAACTGGAGAGTGGAAGGATCCATTTTAATTTACGTTTTCATTCCTTCGCTGCGATCCAATAAGTGATGTTACTGGTGAAGTATCTTTTGATGGATGGGGCCCGTTCTGGAAGGCATGTTCTTGCAGGTGGTTTTTAAATTAGAAGCACGGGTTTTCGATTTTCGAGAGGATGTGTAATTTAAAAATATTCCCGCATACTTGTGGTTTTGTATATAACTCCCAATGGAAGACTTTTTCTGTATGTAGGTGGCGGTTTTCTGCGGCGGAACGCGTTTTCTGTACGCATTGTGAACGTGATGTCACTTGACTTGTTTTCGGTATGATTTCAGCACTGCAATAAAATTCCAAAGAATGAATTCCGCATTGACAGTATTGATTTTTGATTGATTAAACGTCAGTTAGGTAATGGTAATTTCTAATTAACGTTGTACTAGAGCAACACAACGGGGTATTGACGACGATCCGGGATCAATACCCTAAAGGAAAGACCCGAGAACAACATCACGTAATTTTGAACCACGGTTTGAACACCTGAGCTGGCACCCCACTCTCCAAACTTCCACACTAACCGAACGTGATGACTTTCTTTAAGGTTTACCAGCCGCCTCTACACCATACGCTTACAAACAAACCACGCACTGACCTGGATTCGAACCAGGAACCTTCCGATCTAGAGGCTAACACCTTAACCATCAGACCGGTTGGTCGGCGAACGTCAATTATGAGAAACGTCAAATGGTTATTAGCGATATTTTAAGGTAACCCCAATACGTATAATATGAGAGCATTTGGATAGCAGAAGCAAAACCTTCGCTTTCCGTCTGGTTTGTCTTCTTTGAATGCCCATAAATGTAAGGTACGGGTTTTAGTGTTGTATCAAATGGTAGGTAGTTGAATTAACGTCGCACTGGAGCAGCACAGCGGGTTATTGAAAATGAATGCAACGCTTCGTAAGTTTGAACCGCGGTCAGTGGACGAACTGGCACCCTACTCTCCAAACTTCCACTCTACGCCAACGTGAGAACATTTGAGGCCACGACAGATTGAACGTGCAATAGCCTCCACGTACACGACGGTTTATGGTTGCAACGAGAGTTTCCATAAACCATAAGAGTTTCGAACTAGCAACCCTCCTGTTCTTAATCCGCTAATCTTCCAACAAGCCTACCACGGTCCTTATGAACCAATAATGCTATTTTTTTATACTATGTCATGCATTTTTTTTCCAATTTTTTTTTTTTTTACCTGTCAGACAGCGTGACTACACACATCCAAGCGCACTCAAGCACTTTAACCCTGTCCCATTAATCTGCAATATTCAACAGCGTCTTCATCTCTTTTTGCTGCACCGTGCGTTATCTCGAATTTTATACTCTCCGGCCTCCTTGATTACTTTATTTTCATTTGTAGACAGACACCCGAGAAATGTCGGTTTCTTCACCCCCTCTCGCAGCCCCCCAATGTCACGTCGCATTAAGGAGGCGTTCCATTTTTTACCAAAAGAACACCCCAGGGGAGGAAGAGAAGCATCCATCCCGATCCCCTCTTTCTTGACTTCATTAAAAGAATGGCTCGTAATCACCAACCTCCTCCGCTTGGGGTTTCTTAATTTATGAACTTTATATACCCTGCCGCTTTTCCAACAGGTGCCGGGCGTGATAAAATGGGGACGATGATAAATGCTCCCCCTGGGGACGCTTGGACAGGTGAGAGGGCGTTAAATTCCGTGTTTGGGAAGCGGTGAGTGTTGATGTAAAGGGGAGCGGAAATCTTGCTCTTTTAGCCGTGTAATTGTTACTCTTTACACCGTGCCCGTCCTTTGCTCGATTACGCTAGTTCGGCTAATGGGCACGTGTCTGTCGCTTTTCTGCTTTTTTGAGAAGTGTGGAGGGCGTCTAAAACGCGAATTGTGGTGCTATTAAATGGCTGAGAAAACTGCTCTTAACCCTTGCGCCGTTTTAGCTAAACTATTTGCACGACAGAAATTACTTTGACTTAAATGGAATCCGTGTTTGCGGGGTCATTTCAATGTTTTAGACCGAGATATACCATCTTCCTATATATTTTCTATTAAAGTATCATTGGTTCCTAGTTTTCTTAATGGTCCTTAAACTTTTTATAGTTCTCGGCTTTCAACGTTATTTCTCGGCGTTATTTTTTAAAGCTTTTGAGGATTCCGAGTGGTGAAACATTGTCATGCAATTATTGTATCTATTGTTTGATACACTTTTGTTGTAACTAATTGTGGTACTATGAAACGGCTAAAAGGTGCTGCTTCTCAAGTCTTTCTTAACCCATGCGCCATTTTAACTCAAATATTTTGCTCGACAGAAAATGGTTTTGAATCCGATGTTTCGATCCGAAATGAAATCCGAGTTTGCTGAATCATTTCAATGTTTTAGACTGAGGTATTGCATCTTCCCTTTTTCTATGAAAGTATCTCATCGCTTTCTAGTTTAGTTTTTTTAATGGCCTTAGTTTTTTTTAAATGGCCTTAGTTTTTTTAATGATCTAGCGCTTTTAATGGTCTTATGTAGTTTTAGAGGCTTACAGCCGTTATTTTTAAAGCTTCTTTTGAAGATTCCCAGTAATAGAAAATATTATCTTAAATTCTTCTAACTCGTTCTTGTTAAGCTTTTGTTGAAACTTATAATGATACTATTAAATGGCTACAAAGTACTGTTTCTTTCCAGTCTTTCTTAACAGTTTCCCTCTTTTTATTACGCTATTTTATTTGACGCAAAAAGGTTTTGACTTAAGCACGTGAGAATGGAATCCGAGTTTGCGGGTCATTTCAATGAGTGTGTTAAAGGACATGAATGGAAATCTTGCTCTTTTAGCCGTGTAATTGTAACATTTACTTCAGGTCATCATTTGCTCGATTGCACCAGCTCTACGAGAGCACTAATGGTGTCTCTTTCTGCTTTTTCGACAAGTGTTGACGTTGTTTGAAACACAAATTGCGGTGTTATTAAATGGCTGAGGTTGTTTCTCCAGTGTTTCTTAACCCTTGCGCCATTTTAACTAAACTATTTTTCGCGACCGAAATAGGTTTTTGACTTATTCACATGGAAAGAGAATCCTAGTTTGCAGTGTCGTTTGATTGTTTTAGACCGATATGCACCATCTTTCCATTTCTATGAAAATATCTTATTGCTTTCTATAGGAGTTTCTTTAATGGTAGGGCTGCCACAGGCGACTAAAAGGTAACTTTTTGATACTATGTTTCGACATTTGCGACTAGAAGTATCTGTTTTGCAAAAGCGTCTTTAAAACCTCATGTTTCCAAATTTTGGGCGACCTGTTTTAAAAATGTGCCAAAGATCAACGAAAATAAAATCCCCCTTTTTTTAAATAGCGGCCGGAAAAAATTGATCTTCTGATTTTTCTTAAGGGAGAAAATTTTCTTATTGTTAATGTAAATAAATTCCTTAGCTTTCTGTATTTTTGAAAATTGTTATGTGTGCAAGAAATAACTATGATTTAGTTTTGTAAACTGAGGAAAAGTTACGAATTATTTGGCCAAACTGCGCCCTACACAAGACAGACAACATCAATAATGGACATATACATCAAGGAAAGTTTTGCTGACGCAAGAGAGAGATATACCCAGGGAGAAATCGAACATGCGCCGCCTACAACTCGCAGGTTGCTAGCGCAGCTGGTAAACCCTCTGAGCCACAGAGATCATTAAGATGCCTGATATCTTGGCAAAATGTATAGTTTATATCTCTTAGCAAAAAGAAAATCACCTTCGACAGCGAAGCCCAGCCTACTTGCGCCCTGGGACAGTTCTTTTATTTTTAGAGAACATTTAAAATTTCCACTTACTTTTTACTTTTTAAAAAAGTTATGTAATGTGAAAAGGATTAGACTTCTGTGCCGAATGTATTTATACACATCGTTGAAAAATTGAACCTATCACCATTAATCTAATAGATTTTAAATTATCTTACCATCTCATATCTTTAATCTACATTTGCTCTTTGAAATAAACGTATTAGTTCATGCTATTTTGCGTGTGCCGCTAAATTCCATTAACTGATTAACTTTCAGTAGCGATTGGGTTTCAACTTGAACCTATGCGTCATCAAAAGTTTGCGAGAATGACACAGACTGAGCATGAAATAGTCTTTCGAATGCATAAGACGCAACCTTTCCTTATATCGAACTGAAATGCATCCATATCCTCTCAACCGAATATTAGATTATGAATAATCTCATTTATTTTCAGATGCTGACAACTAAATATTTTTACGCTATTTGTCACTATAACGGATTATAGTTTATCGCAAACGTCTGGCTTATCAAGTATGACCCCATCCATTAAAATTATTTCTGAAAATATGCTGTGCATTATAAATTCGAGTTGGTGTTTCGAACCAGATGGTATAGCCATGTTTTTTGGAGTACTTCCATTTGGCTCTAAGGGGCGTTAATGTTTTCCAAACTGTTTCTCTATAAGCTTCTTTTGAATGTATCACGTGCTTTTGAAAGAAAAACATCTTTAATACCCAATAAGACTGGTACAAGTAAATCTAAAGTTTTAGTTACGGGACAAACTAACGGACCTGCGTTTAAATTAATTGTATTCTTGACACGTTGGGGCCTTTGCGACTCAGTGGGTTTTCCCACAGCGGTATTTTATAACGGTTTTACCACATGTTCGATTCCTCAGTATTTCTCTGTTCTGTGTCAGTAGAGCTTTCTTTGTTGCGTAATGTCCATTACTTGACGTGTTTGTCTTATGCTGGATGCAGCTTGTTCATATATTGCCTTTGCGTCATTAAAAAAAACCAATCAACCTCGTTTCAATTGTATATTTTAAACGCCTTCTTTCAGCGGAACCTGCAATTCTGATGGTTGCGAGATCGGCGCTTGGACCTGGCTAAAGACCGTCGTGTTCGCTAATGGTGGTAGGGGCTCGTTAAATAGGTCGTGGTCACAAAGTCCCCCATGTTCCCATACCAAATCAATACCTCTGGGGGTACCTGGCCAGGGTACTAACCTGATTGGGATCTAAAGTACGATATGTGTGAGTGAATGGATGTGTGAAAGGGACCATTCTGTAAAACGGATGTGTCATGCATGAAGAAGTCCAACCCTCCGGGGCAATGGCACCCCCAATTGGGCCATATATGGCCCGCACGACAACAACAACAACAAACGCCTTCTTGGTATAGTGGTCACAGCGTTTGCTTGCTACCCATAAAGTCGCGGATTCGAACCCCGACCTGGAAGCGCATGGATGTCGATGATTGTTCCTGTTTGGAACAGTTATTTATCCAGTGGGTACTTCCTCGTAAATGAGTATGCCCCTTGTAATGCCGTAGAGCTCATTTTTAGCATTACTCATTAAAATGTCACTTTTGCAGTCCTCCCTTTATCCGAAGTTATTCTGACCCATAGCTTGCTCGGTTACGTAGAATTTGATAACCCCTCCCCGCGCTAAGTGCCCCTTCGCACTAGGTCCGTGTCATACATCCTTTGTCTACGCGACACAATATTTATCTTTTGGATGCTTCTAGCTCTGAAATCACAAAGCAAAATAGTTGTAACGCTCGACTTAGTTGCGACTTCGAGAGTGTGGTGTCATCTCAGATGTGACCACGTCATCTGACTGTGGTTCAAAAATTACGTGGTGTTGTCCTCGGTCTTTCCCTTCGGATTTGATCCCGGACCGTCGCCAATAGCCAGTTGTTCCAGTGCGACGTTAACTAAAAATACCTATTTACTCTAATAGTATTCCAATTTTAAAGACGCATTCACCTCAAAACCTTTTTTTTATAACTCATACGAGTGTGATATTTTTTTACCTGTTTGAATTTTCGCCTGGATTGTGCAAACGTATGTAGAAATAACGTTTTATGCATGCATACTTATCATGAGAACATAGTTTTGAAATCCAAAAAGTGAAGCTAACAGTTGTAGGGAAGTAGCTCAGTGAATCTGTTGTGTTCACGACGCGGCCTACAGGGTCGAAGATCCTTCTTAAAAGTGTTTCTCTTTTCCATATAGATGGTAATTTTTTAACACGTTTCACTATCTCGCTTGCGTCCCAGACGTACGACATGATTAACTTTAAAAGTTTGATAAAGAATCCCACATTCTCGGCTGAAAAGAGATTTGTGTGAAAGTAGTATGTGGACCTGGAGCGCCAGAGCCTGTTACTTACGCTAGGCATACCTCTGCTTCACAGGCTGGCTTCTTATCCAGCTTCCACCGTTTATCTGATAAATATTCCGGACTTAATATGCTTCACAAACTCCACAACATCGGGTTTTGCGGCCTTTATTGCGTGGCTGTATTGTATTTTAATGCCCTCCTCTGCGAGACACAAGCAACGGCGTGAATTTTTCATTCCAGCCTTCGGGTTCGGTATCTGCAGAAGTGTCAACCTTATTAATGGATTTCTGTGAAGCGTAAGAAGAGAGAAAAAAAAATCAGTTTATTTTTTCGCCTGTAGCTCACCTTTCTTTTTCTTCCTTCCACATATATCTGGTGCTCTTTCGCTCTTTTGGTAATTTCCTTATTTCTCTTTCCTCCTTCAAAAACTCTCCAAATTGCTTATTTGCGCCAGAGATTTTTTTCATTAGTGGACACTTTTTTTTTGGGTCGAACTTTGGCGAAATGTAATTTGAATTTCGAAATAAAATCTATTATTTTCTTTTCCGTTTTAGACTTCTGGTCTTGTTTTCCTAGATTTTTCGCGTGTTTGATCGGAGTCCGCTCGTTCTTGTAGAGATGAAATTCGAAAGTCGTTATCCACACCGTGGAGGAAGACTTCAACTGAAACGGAATGTTTTTATTCGTTCCCGTATTTATCGAAAATCTGTCCTTTCGGAATACTCCTAAATTCGGGGTCTGGGGATATGTGATTCAGTGGGTATAAACTCTGTGCTCAGATGGCAAAATGCTATAAGTTACTTTTCCCAAACAATTGAGTAAGTCCCATCCTGGAGTATGGTTTGTTTTTGTTTAGAAGATGGCAAAATGTCGTAAGTATTTTTCTTTCAGTTTATAAGAAAACAAAGGTGGGAAAATTGCAATAAATCAAAAACCACAGAACCACGTATTGAATCTTGAAATTGCTGTCACGAAAAATTAAACAAAATGACTTATAACATTTTGCCATCTGAGCACAGAACTATACTATTAGTAAATGTGTTTTAATTATGCACGTGCCAACTGTAACGATGATACGGAATGTGGTAAAAAATTAATTTGGAACTTACAAGAATTGAACGGAGTGTTAGAAAGAGTTGATCCGTGTTTTTCGTAGTTTTGTATAGTCCTTAATATTTAAAAAAAATAAATGTCTAAATTATTTAACAAATGTTTGTCTCCATGTGTGTGACCGAAAATCTTGTCTGCAACTATTCAGTACTCATTCTTCCTGATACTCTGATCATCCGAAAAGTGACCAAGAGTCTTCAGCTCCAAGGGAATTAGGAACCCACTTGGATCACCACGCAACATCTCCCGACATTTAGATGTTAGCAGCGGTGGGATGCTAATCCCCAACACAATGGATGTGGTAATTTAGTCATTATGTATGCGTCGAGGGGGTAAAAGGAATGCTATACACTGTTCGGAACTTTCGTGACGCTCATGTTAAAATAAGTATTTATGAAGCTGCCCTTACATAACACATCGATTCGTCAATAGCCCGTTGTGTTGCTCTAGTACGACGTTAATTACCAATTACCAGTACACACATCGAATTGGTTGTTGTTGTCTTGTCCATGGATAGAACACTTCAAATAGGGCCATGCACGGTCCACACAATCTCAGCTATTTTAAGGCAAATGTCCGAGTACAGGTCCTCCAAGGGAGAGTCACTAATTTGTTGAATGCTCGCCAAGATGGCCGGGCAAGAGAGGACGTGTTCGGGACTTAATTCTGTATCACAGTTTTTACAGCTGGGATATGTTCTTGTTCCATCCGGCTGAATTTTCATTCCCCTAAGGTGTCCAGTTCTCAGTCTTACTATGGTTTTGGCAAGTGATCTGCTTGTAGTTAGTTCACAGATCTGATGTTTCAACTTGATGGTCTTGTCCTTGAATTTTGATTTTGCCACTGCATTTATGTCATTAAGGGTGACGAGGGGAAATTTAGCTTCATTGAGGTCTCTCGCTTCCTTTGCCAGTACATCGGCTGCCTCATTCCCTTCTATACCGACGTGTGCAGGAGTCCATTGTAGAATACATTGTTTGTCCATAGCATGGAGTTTGTCCAGGACTCTGTGAATGTTGATTATTTGCTTGGTGTAACCCTTTTGGATCACCTGGAGGGCAGCTTTAGAATCGCTGAAGATTATTAATCCCCCAGTTCTCTCAAATTCCTGGAAACAGGAATATATATTTAGGGCTTCCTGGATGGCTAGGAGTTCACACATCGAATTGGTCTTAGACTAAATACAACTCTCAAGTATATTAGAGGAAGAGAGTTACGCCTTCGCCTCATAAATATAGTTCTGAGTTTTTTTTTTATTAGCGTTAGTATTTTGAAAAAAGACTGAAAAAAAGTTTAAAATAATTTTGCCCCTTTTGAAGTAAATTCGTGCTTTGAGGGTGAACTGAGTTCGTGGGAAATAAACTGTAGGAAGGACTGAGGCGGTTTAAAGTTTGGCATAATGTCACACAGGTGATGAACTATATTGATGTCGAGACCAATCGGAACTCGTTCATCCTAACGTGGGAGAAAAGAAAATGTTATTTTGGTTGCATGTCTTTGTACAATCCCTTTCAGTAGACCTTTTTAAGACTAGATGTGTTTCAAAATCGCCTGACATTTTAAAACTAAATCATTCTCGGTTCATAATAATGCCAAAAGCAGTTTATGCTATAACCAATCCAATAATCCTTGCAAATTGAGAAGTTGAACTTTTGATCTTATAATTACAAATATATACAGGTTCTTGACATCATTTGGTTTGTTGGGATTTTAAGGCGCAAGGGCCACTTATTAATTCTGGTTCATTGAAATAACATAATTCACTGAAATTTTAACGAAAAAAAAAGGCAGTTTCAATTGTATTTCAACACGAGGCTTTCGGAAGAGATCAAATAGATAAAAAATATATATATTTTTTATTCACAAATGACTAAAAATTATTTCGTGGGATACACTTAGACCAGTCAACAATTTTTGCCAAACAACCTAAAACTATTTTAAATATGATCTGAAATGGAGTCTAAAGCCCCGAAATCCTTTTCCTGAAATTCGCGATGGTAAAACAAATTTTTCGCACACCCAGACGGCTTTTCAACCTGTAACATCAATTCATGTTCGCCGTTTGGATCAAGGGCAGAACTTTTCGACGGCTTTCATGCTTTTACGTATCGTGTTACCGTTGCTGTGCCTGGAACGCATTTTTTGAAAACTCGGTCGTATCATCCTTTTGCTGTCGGCTCGAAAAGGGCCCCGTGTCGTATAATTCTCCAATGAATATCTAGACATCTGTTTTAACTTATCGGGGAGCACCTCAGACTCCAGGTCCGTCCCTCAAGGGGTGTTCTCCCTATTACACGTTTGTGTTGTACATTTGCGCCATTTCGAAAGAGGAGCTCTGGAGAGTATTTGCTTGGCTAGTATTTTACTATGGCTTTGTTAAAATGATAATATCTGTATTAAATTAATAGTTGACTTCCTGCTCCGTATAATTTTGATCGCGAAAATTCTCGTGAGAAATATCTGTTCCGTATTTTCGAGCATAAAACGCGTTCTTCGAATTCTGAGTTAGTACTCGTGAGTCAATTCAATCTTTCCTTTTTAATGCCATTTCAATAATTTTTTTATGCCAGGTGTTTGCAGCCGAAAGTAAATTGTGAAGCTGTAAATGTTATTGGCTAATCTGCAGTATCTGTAAGCGTTCACTGAAAGCTTTATTGTGAATTTTGAAATTGATCCAAGCATTTTTGCGCCTTCTAAGCCAATTTCATACAGCATATTTCAGTTATATGTGAATGATTGCCAGATTAAGTTTTCAGTTTGAGGTAATGATGAAACAATTTGCCGTTGAAACTATGTTTGCAAGTTCGAAGCTTGATCTATCTAAATATCGTCGTGTACGCTAGGGATGGTGTTTGTTAAATCCCTCGCGGCCTCAAATGTCATCACGTGGTGGCGTGCGGACGTTTTGAGAGTAGGGGGCTCACCTCGTCATTTGACCGTGGTTGAAAATGACGAGGAGTTGTCCTCGGATCGAGGAGTTGCCCTTCGAGATTGATCCAGACCTCAAAAGGAAACGGAAAAGACAGAGTAGATCCATTATTATTTTTTTCCATTAGTACCATAAAATCCAATTAACCCAGACATATGTGAATTTGTCTGAAGATGAGTTACACGGTGGCGTAGTATGGAGAGTAGGGTACCAGTTCAGGTGTTGACTCGGGTATTGGTTAAACAGGCGTCACCTGACCGTGGTTCAAAATGACGAGGTGTTGTCCTCGGGATTTCTTTTTTGGTTCCCAGACCATCGGCAATAGCCCGTTGCATTGCTCCTGTGAGACGTTCATTCAACTACCTACCTAATAACATGGGTATGTCCATTTCGCTAGCAACCTTCCAGTTGTAGGCGGCGCGTGTTCGATTCCCGTCAGGTGCATTATTTCCTGGGTGTATTTCTCTCTTCTGTGTCAGTAAAACTCATTGTGTGTGTCTATTACTTGGTATTAGATTCTTGTGTCTGGCGCAGCGTGGCCAAATTTGGCCTTACGCCATAAAACCCCAAACCAACCAACCTATATACTTACCTCTGAAACAAAACTGGTGACGTACTGTCCACCAAAGCACATGTCATTACTTTGAAATTCCTCACAAGTGTGTTACATGTTCACATGCGCATGATTTCATATCGCATTACCTCCGATAAATTCGAACTCACTCCTATTCCTCTTTCAAAGTTCTGTTATAAAATATTCGCGTTTTTTGGAAAATGTTTCAAAATTTTCTCAAAAATGCCCTTGTAAATCGTTGTCAAATTTGTGTTGGGAGATACATTCCAACAATCTGTTGAACAGGTTCAAGATAAGAAAGGCCATCGCGAAAATCGACGAATGGTCGTAAAAGGTGTTCGAGGGAGCAGTTTCAGGTATCGGTTTTCATATAAATGTAAATGAGTGAAATTTAAAAAACAAAGATGAAGTGAAGAGTCGTCTGTGATCCTTTTTGCCATCACCTAGTTCATACTAGCACTTCATGGTGTTGTAAAACTTCTCGCACAACACAAAATTTAACCGTATTCACAGTTGGATATATGTGCAAGCCCGATTAGATAAACTGGAGAGCCACTGTTCGGGCTGAGTTTGGGCCATCGCCATTTTAGGGTTAGGGATCGCCGCTTATGGTCAAAGTATCTATTCCGGATCGATCCGTTTCGAAGCACGTTGTATCAAAACACCTGAAATATGGGACAAAAACTATCGATCACTGAAGTATCGATATTCGATACAAGTAAAAACTTTTTGTTTACGGTATTCCCTTTCCTCCCTCGTTGTTCCTTCCCCCTTATTTGCACCGACGATCCACGTCGCCTTGATATCTGGGTGAGCTAGCTCCTCTTAGGAAAAGTATCGAAGCCGCCCGACCCGATTGGAAAAAATCCAGGTCCGATACCCGGTGTGAGTGCTTCAAGAGTCTCGGTTTCCGTACCGGTACAATTCGCTTGGCAACCGACCACTTTCCTATAGAATCAACGTGGTATCGAGCAAGCAGCCTATTGCAAAGTTTCTACTCGATCCGACCTGATTTGAATGGATGCTGATCCGATACCCGGTTAATTACAGAATGAGGTTTTCAAGGTATCGGTCTCCGTACCGGACCGGTACAGATCGATTGGTATTTCGAATAGGATCAACTCGGTATCGGACTAGAATATCCTGGGATAGCTTTTTCCGAGTTTCCAGTTTCGGCCTGGTCCGACCTGATTTGAGTGGATACCGATCCGATATCAGGATTTCACGGAATGTCTTCAACGACAGTCACCGAAATGTATCGTTCCACTCTGCGGAATGATCCGAAGTATCGGATGTCGGGAGATGAAAGTATTGATTCTTCGAGTATTGATGTAGTATCGCTTATCTCCACTCATTTAGATCCTAACTTCGTTCGAGTAACTATCTGTTCACGAATGCTGAGATGAGTGACATACACGTTGCATATGGAGGGTTACGGTATCAAACGAGTCGGGAGATTGCGTCGTGAACGGTACCCCAACAGACCTGTGTCAAATCCCTTAACATTTGCACCAGACAAAATGTGAAATGCGAACATATTCTTGGTCTGCTGGGAATCCGTTCACGTATCATGGAAATCGAATCCTTTTCAAAGATTCTATTGCTCACTTCCTTAGAATATAATCCATTGGACTCTATTTAACAAGGTCAAAGTTGGTTAGAAATCTCGTAGGAAGGACTGCAAGTTGCAAGGTGAAATTATACTTGAAAACACCTTAGAGGGTTAAAAGTTTGTGCAAGAAATTTGAGACACAATACATGCCCGCTGGCTGCAAATTTTAAGCTCCGTTTAAACAGTATCACCACAGAAAAGAAAGAGACAGTTATGTCATATCCTGATTCAAAGTGTAGTTTGTACGGCCTCAACTGTTTGTGCGTTTATCGAGGAGTATTTATGCATAGAATCACTCCTGATTCTCAGAGTTGCCACAGTAAACAACGTGTGTAAGTGTGGACGTGCATCCCCTCCCTGATTGATAAACGACAGAAAGGGGATGCCCCTTCGGATTGGAGTGGCGCGCCACCTGATCCCGGATCTCCCGCTTGGGATTCATCTTCTCCCGTTTCGTGCCATCCCTCCCCTCGCTTTTACGATTCCACCCTCCATTCCGCTCGCACGGAATCCAACCCGACGGGCATTCTTTCCGGTGCATATTTCTTTTGGGGGAGCTGGTATCTTCTCCGTTGGTGGAATTAAAAGTGAACTTTTGTCCGGTGCGTTTGGCTGCTTTCCCGCACGTTGGGGATGGGGTGGGGTTTGCTGAAGTGAAAGGAGGAAGTTGTCATGGATCCTGTTTGCAGTGGATGGCTGGGAGGCTACGTACAGGAAATTAGGATTTCGTTTCAGTTTATGTTCGTTTGGATGTCTTCGATCGGAGTACAATTGTCTATAAAGGAAAGAGTCGTTGTATTTTGAATCCCACCAATCTATTTATATAGTTATGTGCTTGGCACTGAAATTCACATTACTTATATACTGGTAAATGACAACAAACGAATACGAGCAGCAAAAATACGGGATTCCTTCTTCGATTTGGCCAATTTGCTTAACCCTCCAAGTGATTTGGACGAGATATCTCGTCCATAAAGATCTGGTTAGTTTTCTAGTGACGAGGATACCTCGTTGAGACAACCATAAGGAGGGTTAAATATGCTTGATTTGAGTTATGGAACTACATTCTGTTGCTAAAATTACACGAAAGAAATTCCGCAGGTAATGAAATCTTTCAGCAGTCTGAAATCTGCTTAAAAAAAGACGACGAGAAATCTGGAAGACAGAAATCAGCGCAGAAAAGAAAATTTGAACGAACTAGGAAGAAATGCCGAATAGCCTTTGAACAAATCAATGGGTTTGAAATGCAGTGGGCTTTTAAAAGCTGATTTTGTTGACATGATATTAGATTAACACCTGTAAAAGATCATGAAAGGCTGCTTTATATTTTTGATTAACTACATTTCATTTGCAGATGTAAACTGCATATCGATGCTGATATAGATTATAGATGTAATGAAAAATATATCAAGCTTGTTATGTGTTAACAAACTCAAACTAATCGGAAACTCAAGCTCAGATTATATGCGTTGGTTTTCTAGTATTTGGTAATGCGTAGAGTAAGTAAAAAGTAAAAGTTAATAGAGTAACATAGTCTCGGATTCTGACGAATCGGTATTTGATTCTGGTGATTTTGGACACACCTATTCAAAAATTAAGGGTAGGTTAAACGTTAACAATGCCACAGTTGGCGCCTTTAGCGGGATTTCTGGCATCGAGTTTATTGTTCGATGTGAGAACCAATAGCAGTGACATCGAGTTGGAGAAACAAATAATCACCTTAGAAGCGCTTTCCCCTCGAGAGCTTAACCACCTGTGTATAAATTGACCAAGGTCATTTGCCTTCTCACTAGAGCCGCACTATAATAATGTTCAAAAGTATGAAATATCTTCTGTCGTGTGTTGAATTCATAGTACAATGCAGTGTTTCCCAACTTTTGAATTTCGTTTCATTCTTTTATTCCGTTGTTATTTTAGTTCCACTTTAAATTCAAGGAAATTTATTGCTGTCGTGTCCATTTCTGAGTCAGATGTCACCGTGAATATTTTTAATATCTTTGGAAAGTCACACGCAGTTTCCCCCTCGTTGCAGTTGATCTCTTTGAAATCCGACCTTTTCAACCCCTCCCTTTATATTATATATATCCGAAAACAATACATTTTGAGGGAGATTTCTCCTCCCATACCTCCTCGTATTCTCCCTTGTCCTTTGAACACATTGATCTAATTTTGTCAATGTCTTCAAAGGGAGAGACCACGAGGAGGTGTGGTCAGACTTTTCTCCCCCGAAATATAGAGGGATGGGTTGATAAGTTTAGAACAGGTGAGAAAAAGGAAAGGTTCGGGCACAAATATATTCATTAAGTTTATTCTATTAAATTTTTTATCCGTATTTTTATTGCATTTATGCGGATATTTGTGTATAAAGAATGAGAACCTGTCTTTTCGTGGTTACTAGGAAATGACAAAGCGCCAGGTTGACGACACATACTGGTGACTAAGGCAGATCTCAGAGAGAAAGAGACGCAGAAGAACCCTAATGAAGTGGCATATGGCCACGAACGATGAACATGCGATGCAACGATGATCCCCTGTAAATAGTTTCCCAAGCCACTTCCCTTTTCAAATCTATTTTTAGTCTATTTAGAATGGAATTGGCTCCCTCAAACATCCCCGTTAACTTTTCCACCCTTATCGATCACTTGTTCTTCGGCTGTCAGCTTCGCTGACGCTTACGTCTATTGTTGTTGTTGTTACAATCTCCTTTTTAAATAAATCTATTTACTAAGTTTTTAAGAACTACTTGTCTTGTCTGATTCTACAGGACCTCAGTAGTCCACGGTATTTAAACATATCCATTGCAAAGAACGTCTCCTTTTATTCATTCACCTACAAATGCGAGTTCTCCATGTATTGGCTACCGCATATCGCGAGTTCAATGAGCGAAAAATATTTAGAGCCGAATGCACTTATAATGTTCCATAAAAAAGTTGTTTTTTAAAAAAAAGAAAGTATAGCAAAACTAATAAAAATGTTAAAGCCACTTTTATATTGCTACCTAACTTGGTGTGTTTTCGAAAGCATTTCAGTGATCTTGAAGCCTCATGACCTGTTTCTAGGTTACTGAAATATGCCTCAAAATTCATCCCTCAGAAATGCCACCACCGATTAATCTCTTCGTCAACAGAGCATCGTGAACACGTGTCCGAGATTCGCTTTCTGCCGTTCCATTCTTTTCCGTGTGGCTTCCCGATAACCGTCTCTCCGCATCCCCGGACGCAATAACGCGCCCCTTATCAGCCCTCTCCCATGCCCCATCCCTCGTGACACTAAGCCTCCCGGTGAGAGACCGCGAGCCCTGTGCACACGGCCGAAATCTACGGCTCCCCAGATAGCCGTTTGCTGTGTTACGGTCACCGGCTTTCATTTGAAAAGCATTAAGATTATTGATTTCTGCCGTTTGCTTTTTCGGCACTCTTTTTCCCTTTGAATATCTGACTCTTCAATAATCGATTTTTTGTTGCGCGATGGTTAGTATAGATTCTAACTAAGAATCCTATAATTGGGCATTTTGAAAGTTTTTTTGGTGCAACTGTGTCTTGTAGGCGTTGGAAAGGGCAATTTTAATATTTGGTGCGGAACGGCGTCATTAATCATTTTTCAAAATAAAGGTGTTTGTTTTTGTCTTGATGATTGGCGGTTACAGTTGACTTTCCAGCTACTTATTGTTTGTCTTGAAGAAAGGGCTACTTAGTTTTTGTTTGCAGCGAGATTTTTCTCATTTTCATGTTATCCTTTGGTAACATTTTCACATTGAATATGTTTTTTTTTTTAAACTTTATTATTTCTTTGGTTGGTCTTCCATCGTTTGATTGCTTTAAGCGTTCGTTGTTATATTTATATATGTTGGTAGAAATTGTTTCATTATGGTAAAAGGTCAATTCATGGATCGGTGCAGCCGCGGCATGGTAGGTTTACCCAGTGCTAGCAAACTACGAGTTCACCTTCTGTCAGTAAAATTTTCCTTTTGCGTGTATGACCATAACCTGACCTTCATCTTGCGTTTGGCGTATATAGCGCCGAAAAACCGACCAATCAACCATTTGATGGATTCAATATTTTTGTAAGCGCTAAGAACAACCTTATTCGTTTTTAATTTTTAAAACTTTTGTCATAAGTGGAAAGATTTATAAGGTTTTGACATCAGTGTTTTTAGTTTTAAATGATCTGAAGTTTGCTAATCTATATCAAATGTAAACATTTGTAAAAATGAAAATCTTAACATTGTGCATTCTCTTTTATTTTTCTTAACCTGTGAGCATTATCTGGCAGATCTTTAACCATAGGAAAAGTAGGATTTTTAATATTTTTTCTCTCGAATATTAAATGCGTTAAACTTTCTCAAAACTTTCTCTTCGTGAAATTTCATTATTCAAGTGGGATCGAATCAAAAAAAATTTCCGATTTAATAACGAAAGGTATTTTTTATGAAAACACTTTAACTTTTCAGTTTGGACAAGGAGCACAAGATTGGTTTTCCACCAATGACGACAAAGTAGTCAACTTTTCTTCGATTGCACTTAAAAGTCTCGATGTTCTGGAAACTTTTTGACGAAACAGAATTGTTTCAGTTCGGGCAGGGACGAATTAAAGTATCTTCAAATGACGCTGGATTCATTCTATTGCAGTAATCCGTCACGTTTTCCTCCAGTTGCACGCCTTAAAGAGAAAAGTGTTGGAACTTAGGACCATTCCACGACCACCCGCCAAAAGTTTATTACACGTCGATGTGACAAGTAGCCCAAGTCACGTAGCGAAACTTTTTGTCCTGACTGGAATGATGGCCCACTTGATGTCCTCTCCTCCTCCATCGATTGCTCTTGACCGTTTGTTTCTCTTTGGATCGTTAACTATCGACATCTGGCAACGGGCTATTTGTCGAAATTAGTTTTCCCTCGATCTCATCTGGTTTTATCTCGGAAGGTATTCTCTCACCGCTGCCGCGTTTCCCTAATGTGCGCCCATAAGGTCCTTGGAAGTTCGTTCCGAAGATATCGTATATAGTTTCGGTTTGTTTCAAGATGGCGTTTGTGGTAATGTTTTCCTTTCTGCTTTCGTCGAAAGGAAGAATAAATCTGCCCGTGTGAGATCAAAATTCTCTTTTATACGAAAGTAGTTTTCCTTCGATCACATCTATTTTTTTTTTATTTCTCCGAAGATATTCACTCACCGCTGCCGTATGTTCTTTAATGTGCAACCATAAGGTCATTGGAAGCTCATTCGAAAGAAATATTCAATTTCGGTTTGTATTGAAATGGCGTTTGTGGAAATCTTTTTGTTCTTGTTTTCGTTGGCCCCCTTGGGGGCACAAATGAAAAAGCGCTCAATTTCGCAAGTCCTTTAATAAAAAAAAACTAGTTTTTTCCCTAATGAAAACTTATTCTAAGAGGTATACAATCAGAGACTCTTTGTCCTGAGGAGTTTTAATATTTGAGTTGTAATAAATCTAAGAATGATTTATTACAAATACTTAAATGAAAAAGGAATTTGTGTCCAGGACACACCGTAGTTTTAACGTGAATTCTAGGGCCTGATGTTGGATTGTGGAATGAATGAAGCAAACGTAGGAAGTTTGAGAGATTGTTTATTGTATGTGATTATATATTCATCAATTAATTTACAGTTTGAACGATTAAAGTGCAGTTTGATATTAATATTGAATGGATAAATGTTGTGTTGATTAAGGCCTTGTGATTGGTGTAGGTCGTGTAGTTTGGTAGCTTTCGAATGAGACCATTTACGCAGTCTTCACTTCTCTCAATCCAAAGTTACTTGGGCTCATATCTCGCCCAGCACCGTAGAATTTCGACATATTGCGGAACCCCTCCCCGCTCAGTGCGTTTTCGTACTCCCTCAGTACTGTTCCGATTTTAAAGACGTATCGTCCACGTCAAAATTTGGTCTCAATGATTTTACCAATTTTCAGAATTACATTTTGTGTTCATGCATTTTAATTTTTTTTTTTGCGTAACTTTGGAAACCACGTAGTCACCACGGGACACCTGCGATAAGGCTGCCCTTGCTCCAGCTAATTGCGCCGTTGTTTATTCGATTCAGATCGATGCTCGTTACCAAACGCGGAGCCTGTGATTAATCTTACTAAGCAAGTTTATGGCGGAAGGGCATGGAACAAAGGAAGAGGCGATAATGGGAACGTCCCTCCGCCTCTCGTCGTTCCTTTGGCGAAAGACTTCCCAGCTTTGCAAAATATGAGCAGCAATGGACATCGAACTTCCTGCCCATTTGTGCACCTTTTGTGACTCGTTTCTTTCTGTCGCTGAAATTCTTCTTTATCGTTGTATGGAGCTGTCGATTAATGTACGTATACCTGGATCCATTCTGTTCATCTTAGTCGATAAATTTATTCTGTTGTTCTGTCTTGGGTTTAATCCTTGACGCTTCATTTGGTTGTTTGTATTTGTTGTAGTAGTACTTTTATTTGACAATTTCATAATTCATTTTACATGGAATATCCTAGATAGATCACACAGAAATATATATACAAACGAGCAACGTAGTAGCAAACAATTTTGTTTTCTGTATCCTAATTGTGAAATATTTATAGTTCCATTGAAGTTGTAGTTAACAAATAATAACTAAAATACATTAATCATATTTTTTAAATGCTAGGAGCAATCTTGCATGTGCACAAATAAACAAATTTAAAAAAATGGAGTGTTTGTACATTGAGTATTTTCGACCCATTTCAAGTTATTTATTCGTTTTGGATCCTTGCTGGCAAACGGCTGGATGTATTTTCACAAAAGCTTGCCTACTGTGTGTACTTGCATTCATTTAATGATTGAACTTGGTTGCGTTGGTTGAACTTGGTTGTTCTATCTTCCTGTTTTACGTTTGTTTTTATGTATGTTTAAGTACCACATTATATTTATACAATTTTTTTTATGCGGTGTTCTATATCTTATAAATCATTTAAATTGAGTGTATACATTATTTGAATTTCCTTTCCTTGTTTGCTTCTATTAGCTCTTACAAGTCGAAGCTCAGACCGCGCGTTTAAAGCTAATTTTATTTGGTTACACAATGTCATCCATCATTTAAATGCGACTCAAAGGGTTTGTCAGTGCGAGTTGCAGGCGGCGCTGGTTCGAAGTTTGGAGAGTGGGGTGCCAGCTCAGATGTTGCCTCGTCATCTGACCGTGGTTCAAAATTACGTGCCGATACACGGAATGGTTTAGGCTGGGACGTTGTGTTAAGAATAAAACTGTGATGAATATGACCATATAAAACTACCCCAAAAATCCTTAAAATATGATGATACTTATTACAGTGTAAATATTTTGCATAATATCTGAAATAATTTTGAGTAATATCTAGTGTGGTCAGTTTTTAATTTGCCTACTTAAAATTAAGTAATTTATGAATAAGCGCGTGGCTAGAGAAACTATAACGGAGTAGAAAAACACATAGATCTATAGAGATTTTATAATGAAATTTTGTTTTTTACCTTACCTGTAATGCAATACTTATTTTTGTTGAATACTAGCCGACTTCACCCACGTTTTTGCTGCTTCAGACTAACCAAATCACGCGTCTGCTTTCTCATTAGTTTCGTCCACCGTCAAACTGTTTTTTTTTTAGCTTTGTACGCTTCACTTGCCTGTATCCTTTCCTCTTCCTATTGTTGGGCTCATGAAAGCTAATGCATAATGTTCTGTTTTAAAGTTTACATCCATGGTTCTAACGAACGTCCTGGAGAGTTAGAGTTGAGTAGTCTTAGAAATTCCAGATAGAATAAAGTATGCAAATTTCATGACGCCAGAGCACAGCGTTCGCATTTTTCTCCTTCAGAGACACATATTTTCTGGTTTTTGTTCATGATTCCAATGAAAATATAAAGTTTCATGTGTAATATGGATTTAACGATTTAACGTGCACCAACGTTACACGATGGTCTTAGGTTGGATCGAGTTTCGGACGAAATGAAGTGTAGCGACAAATGTGACAATAATATGGTTTATGTGTTTTTTTCTCCTCTCTTAGTTATTGTTCTGGTTTGCTTTCAAATTATCTATCAATTGTTTTGGATATACATAGAAAATATCGTTTTTACTTCCATTTCCTTTGATGATGCAGATAGACGTTTTTGATTAAAAAAATTACCTGTGTATTTTTTTCTAGTCGGAATAAGCATTTATAGTTTAGGAATCCTTTAAAGCATTTCTAGTTAGGTTCCTTTTCTAGTCCGAATAAACATTCCCATCCCTCCCGATGTTAAAACTAAGTAAACGGCTTTCATAAAAATGACAGTTAATAGCGGAATCGAAGAATAGCCTTCAAGAATTTTCACGTCATGCATAATTCATTCAAATGAGAAGATTCTTTCATCCCTATCTCACGGCTTTGGCAATCCGTAGTGGGTCGTTATCACGGTAAACGCGGATTCTGCGCCCGCGTTTCCTCTCGGCTTATGCATATTTTCCTTTTACTTATTGTATCGCGAAACTTTATATGGAAGACTTACGTCCACGCAAATTTTGTGTTGGAAAATCCGTTTTTCCTAAAACAGAAAAACGAAAACTCGTAAGTAGCTTATATTTTGTGCAACATCTTTTTCATTTAAAGTTTTGCATTTATTAATCTAAGGAATAGTTTAACATTGCAGTTTTTTTAAAAACAGCTGTTGAAAGTTTCGTAAAAAAGTTGCATTTAAATTTTCAGCTTCTCGCTTATTGAGTTTCCATTTTGTTATTCTTGCCTTTTTTAACGTTCGCAAAGTGATTATTTGTTTTGAAAACTAGGCACTTAAGTTTGTTAATTAATTATCTTAAGGCACAAAATAAATCATAGGTGAACGTAAAGTCGGGGAATTATGTATGTGTGATAACCCTCCCGTCAATAATTTAACTTTTGTGGCACAGAATTTGGGGCGTTGAAAGTGAAATATGCGCTTTTTTAAGTTAATTAACTGTAGCTATCGTAGAGTTAAATGCGTAAGCTACATTTATGAATAATTAATCATCGCGTAGGAAAAAATGGCCGTAGATCGCTAAACTAAACTATACTTACGAGTACTTCCAAAACACAGTTAGTAAAGAGAAATCTGAAAAAGCGTTTTGGCAAACAAAAGCCCAACTTTTGTGTTTGCTTTGCCAATGCCGGTCATTTTGAACGTTAGTAGAAGTGCTATAGGCACTCTGATAATGGCACTAGAATGGTAGTAATGTGAACCACTTGATGTTACCCTGGTATTACACAGGGTATGGGTTAACGTAGCTCCACACATATGTCCAGTATGTTGTCTAGGGCAGGGCTCGAAATACCCGGGTGCACTGTGCACCTGAAAATAAATTCTGCACCTAATGTTTTCCCTCTAGGTGCACGCAGTGCACCTATCGTTGAAAAAGGCGGGGGAAACGTATTTTATGTTATTTTGATGTCTGAACAAAATATTAGTATCTACCTCTCTCGTTCTAAAGGAACATAATTAAAATTCCTAAATACACACTATGCGAATACTTTAATCCAGAAAATACTATGTTGCAATGAAGGAAAAATACAAAACGGAGGATGGACACTAAATCTTATGGGTAAAGATCTGCCAAAAACGTAGACATTTCTGATTGCCCACCAATGTCTGATGATGACTAAATATTTGTAAGTAATAATTTCGCAGATAAAAATTTTTTTTTAAATATTTTTATTTACTGTCTTCTTGTAACATATCCAAACATACCCAACTAATAAAATAGTTTACATTACATAAATGCTCTTATATTACGTTTTTTTTAAGTATGCACCTAAAATATGATTTGTGCACCTAATTTAAAAACGTAGTTGAGCAAGGTGCACCTGTATTAAAAAATCTATTTCGAGTCCTGGTCTAGGGAGTGACGAATATTTGAAAAGGCTGGATTACACGGAGAGGAGGACTAACTCGATGTTTAATTAAATAGTAAAATAAGATACAGAAGAGAGAGTACATGAGAAAGGATTATGGCATAGCCTACACTTTGGCACATAGTTTATGCGTTGCGTTGGACGGCGTGTCGATCAGTTACAATCTCAACTCAACTGATTTTTGAATGAATAACGTTACAGTTTACAATTCTGCTCAGCGCGACCTATGGCGGTGTGGGGGATGGATGCTGCATACCATACATTCAAGGAACAACCCGTTTATAGAGAAGCCACACATTCAATGCAGACGGACAGGCATCTATGCCTTACCCCCAGATTCGAATGAGGTACCTTTCGATCACGAAGCCAGCACTGATAACGAGATCGATTAGTCGGCACTCGAATACTATAATAATCGTGATGAAGGCACTGCTTTGAATTGTGATGCAGCTCGACTTTTTGTCAAATCGCCCTTAGCCACTGTTTTGTGTGTGTGTCGGGATATATATATATATATATATATATATATATATATATATTCAAATTTGAAAAATGTTACTATTAAAATAGCGTCTTCATGGTAGATTGTATTTGACTACATAAACACTGTTTTCTGAGGGAATTCTTACACATCGAAATTTAGTTTTTATTATCTCTCTCGCGCGCCTCCATATGTAATGATAATGATTAGTCTTGCGGAGAACGTTAGGTGTGTACGGGCTTCACGGACCCGACGGACCCGAGTGATCTTTTCTTTTCTCACGGGGTTTATTGTCTTTACTAAACAAGAGAATCGTGCTCCCGGAATTCACTGAAGCCGTCTTTTTATGCTTTCATCCCACTATTTTATTCCCTAGTCCCCCCCCCCTTTTCCTTTCATGGCATTTTTACTCGTGTCTTGTGTTTGGCGGAGCTTGCCAAATATGACCTTGCGCCATAAAACAACCAAACCAACCAACTATGGAGAAGAACTTGCACCAAATGCGCCTGTTGCCACCCAGTCCAATCTAATTTATGAACCTATCGCCGTGTAGTGATATAAACACGTTTAGTACACGGGATTAGAGGACCTCGTTCCATTATGCAAATACCTCTGTAAAATCGAGCGATGGTCAGTCATTCATGGCGGAGGTCTGTAGTTGGAGGAATTCAATTATTTGCACCCCAATTGGGCTCATTGGCCAATGCCTAGGGCAAATGTGGCTCCCGAAATGGGATGCGAGTTCGGAACTTTAATCCAGGATAGCCCAGCGCAAATTCTGATTCGCCTGTGAAGCTATAAGTGTCCCATGCGGAAACCCAATACCCTCTAATACGATCTGCAAATTGCGACTCCGATAGGCTGTAGAATGAGTTAGGGATGCTAATGATACAATGCTTGTGAGGAAAGTATTGGCATGGCTTGTTTGCGGATATTTCGGTTTGTTAGAGAAGATATTTTTTCGACAGTTCATCCTTTTGCTCAGTAAATCTTTAGCCCCCTTTTCATTTGTCGGTTGAGCAACAAAAAACAATGCGTGTGCCATATTTAATTTATTTACAATTTGAAGAATTCCTTTGCTGGACGAACGTCAGCTGTAAACATCTGACATTTTTATATCTGATCTAATTCAGAACAAGAACCGTTCGACGATTGATACAAAATAGACACGCGCAGAAGCATGCGCGCGTGTGCATTCTAAATTCGATATTTCCTGATTCACCACAATTTAATATCTAATTCTGTTGGTTTTGTTGTAGAAAGTAAAATTTTCCTGGATTTACTTCTGCAAAACGTTACTCTTTAGGGTCTCGGTATTTTTTTTTCTTTTACTAATGGCTTATTACGTTTCACAAACGTATGAATCACAGAAATCAACGTTATTTGTTTATTATCGAAGGACAACAGCGGATATAAACAGTACAAAATCGACCACTACGGGATTCATTCGCCATTTTTGAACTTTTTGTCTAAATTTGACTTAACTTGAATTATGGAGCTGCCTAATGTTGCAAAAATTTCTAATGAAATTCTTCCGTAGTCGGATTACAAAGCAAAGAGAAATCTAGAAAATATAAGTTAGCGCCTTAAAAACATAGATCAAATGCTCGAATGAAAATAGGCTAAGCTTCAATAAATGCTGAAACGCTTTTGATTGGGATGAAATTGACGTTGAGAATCCATTGTAGTAAGAAGATCGAGGTGTGCACTTTTTGTCTTGCATTGTATTGGAAATAAGAATTTAACACCAGTAAAAATAAACGAAATGCTGTTTTAAATTTTTGGATGATTTTATTTCATTTGGAGGTATGAAATCCATTTATTGAATATGGATGATAGATTCAATATATAAATGAATGGAAATGAGATGTAATGTGAAAGACAACATTTTTCCATCAATAGATATAGGAAATCAACGAAGTTTATGCATATGCTATGTGTGAGTCTGCTAGCACACATAATTTATGGCAAAATGTTCTGAGTCACTTTTTCCAAAAAATTGTGTAAGTCCCATCCTTGAGTCTGGTTTGTTAATGTTTAGAAGGTGGCAAAATGTCGAAAGTATCTCTTTCAGTTTGTGAGAAAACAAAGGAGGAAAATTGTTAAAAGTCAAAAACCACAGAACCACATGTTGAATTTTGAATCTTAAAATTGCTGTCACGAAAACTTAAAAGAAGTGACTGATAACATTTTGCCATCTGAGCACAGATTTTAGAACTGGCGAGGAAATATTTTGTTTTGTCCCTGCACATCTTTGTATATTTTTGAATTGTTTAAAAATATTTTCTGCCTATTCAAAGGATAGTTTTATGGAGTGTGTGTTAATCGCTGCGGTGTTTGACGTTTCTAAAAAGTAAACGCGTTGAATTGTTTGATTTGACACAGAAGCATAATTTTGACTCATACGACGGTACTGCTTCCAAACCGCGTTATGGGCGATTTCCCCTCCTCTTCCTTCCATTAGTTATTTTTAAGATTTCTTCTCCCTCCTCTTGTATTCGTCTGTTCTCAAATATTCCTTTTCTTTTACCTCGCAAATCGTTCCTCTGAATCAAATTCAAAACCTGCGGTAAGGCTCTTCGGATGATTCAAAGGACTCTGAAGTCGTTCTGCATTTTATTACTTTCCTTTTTTACATTTGCAGCTAATCCTGTTTCCTCAACAGGGCCTGGATTGGAAGAAATCTATTCCACTTATTCTTTGCCGAGTCTCCGTTCTCACGGGAGGCCATTCTGTATGTAATATATATTGCATATTTTCGGTCCCTTGAGCGGGTTGCTTTTCTTGATGTGTGTGCCGGTAAAACATTTTTTCCTTTATCCTGTTAAGCGCAAAGAGGTTCGATTTTTTTTGTGTTCCTTCATAAATATTTTGAGACAAAAGAAATGCTTCTTCTTTGCCTTTATTGAATTTGCCCCTTGTAGTGGGTTTTTAGCTATATTGCTCGCTGCTCCTGCGAGACTCAGGACTTTTGATCAAAGTATGAAAACTTTTTTTTTCGCGTTCGGTAATTTCTTTGAAGGCCTTTTTGGGATTCTTCATGTGTTTTTTATTTTCGAATACATTCTGATGCGACTGCTGTGGGACTCGTGGATTGGGACTTTGTGTAAAAGAAATGCAATTTTACATTTTATGTTGCTGCTTTGTCCATAATGTAGTAACAAAAATTTTTTCATTTTTGTCGTAGACAGGCAAATGACACTGTCTTATTGTCATGTGCCGTGGAGTTTTCCCGGACATACTATGATTTTGCGCGACATTTTATGAAGAAATCTCACGATTGTGTGCGCCTCCCCTGTTTTAACAAGTTTGTTTTGATTTTAGTACACACAATGTATTCATATCGGAATACCAAACAATGTTTTTCGATGTCTTTTCTTTTTAAGATCTTTCGATGTATATTCTAAAAATAAATGGTAGTCGCAATTACTAGTTTTGAGCTTTTGAAGATAATAGCTTGAAATCGGACCTTTAAGCGTACCGTGTCAACTTTTTTTTATGTGCGCCAACTCGATTTATTAGTATAATTAATTTTAAGTGCAATTTGTTTCTTTCTCGAAATTTTACAGCATTAACAAAATAATCGAAAACTGTTTATTATTTTATTTTAAGACAAATTAAGTAGTACTGGAGATTAATTTGCGTGATATGCGATACTATTTCCATTTATTATATCATATCTCAGTCATTTTATTTTTTGTATAATTATGATTTTTTTTTATAGTATCTTCGATCCTTTTTAATATTTGGGAGTAGAATAACCTCCGTGCTCTGAAAATTATTTAAAAGTTGTCTTGAATACGACACAAAATAGTACCGGTTTAAATGCTACATGCCATTCACAAAACTAAGTCTTTCAGTTACTGATATCTTGTCGCGTTAACCCAGTCAGTAGAGTTGCGGTTTAGCAACCGGAGGAATGTTAATCCGCAACCCTCCAGAGAAATGCGAGTTCGAAACAAGATCCTACCAAAGACCGTGTTCGTGGGGTTGGTGCTCGTTAAATCTGCAGTAGCCTAATGTCCCACGTTTGTGTGGTGTGGGTAATGGTAATGGTAATTTTAGTTAACGTCGTACTAGAGCAACACAACGGGCTATTGACGACGGTCCGGGATCAATCCCCTAAGGGAAAGATTCGAGGACAACACCTCGTAATTTTGAACCACGGTCGGATGACGAAGCAACACCTGAGCTGGCACCCCACTCTCCAAACTTCTACATCAACCCAACGTGAGGACTTTCGGCCACGACAGATTTAAGGTGCAACAACGGCCTCTACACCATACGCTTACAAACATCCATGCCCGGACCCGGATTCGAACCAGGAACCTTCCGATCTAGAGGCTAACACTTTAACCACTATACTGTGTGGTGTGGGAGTGAGGTGCCAACACAGGTGTGACGTCGTCATCTAACCGTGGTTCAAAATGAGGCGTCCTTTGATCTTTCCCTTTGGGGTTGATCCCGGAACACCGCCAATAGCCCGTTGTGTCCTGAGCGATGTAAATACAATTTCATAACTACCGAAATATGTAAAGAACCAGTGACTTGTTTCCCTCTTTCTCGTTGTGAATTCCTGACGGTCAATAGAAGTTTTTGTACGTAGAGTTTTAAATGTAAAGGTAACTATTAAAGGTGAACGGAAGTATAACAAATTATTGAATAAAAAAACTGTTTTTGAACATATTTGTTTTTATTGTGTACTTTTATGTGTAGATATTTTAGCTAGAGTGCCTATATTATAAGAGCGGCGACAAGGGACCAAATTTGGCCCAATGCGCATGCGCGGAAGCCATTTTTCTACCAGAATCGTCTTAAAGAAGGGTGCTGGGCGAATTAATGTATCATTTCAGGGAAAACAAAAAGCATATCATTGTTATAATATGGATACATTCGGTTTAAATGAATCATAAAAACGCTCAATTACATGCTTAATTGATGAGATGGATTGCACAACGCGCTAACTTAGATTGCGAGAAACACTATTTGTTAAAAAAAAACCTATTTATATGAAAAGTCTTCAAATTTATACTGACAAAACACTAAAATAATAATAAATAAACATTCTAGAACACGAAATGGAACATGAATAAGCTATATTTTCTTTTTAATTTAATGTACACACGTTTTTCTCGAATACACAAAAAGTTCCCATGTTAAGTCTACGGGAGCTAGGAAAAGACCGCCTCGGGCGGTAGAAAAGGTGTCTAAGCCAATCAGAGAGTGTTTCCCGTATGTCGCCACTCTTATTATATAGGCACTCTAATTTTAGCTAGTAGGTCCATTCTCAACCATCATTCGATTAATTTCAAACATTCGAAAATTATTTTTAACTGAAAGAGAATGGTTTTGAATGAAAAGTTCACTATCTACGTAAAAGTAAATTATTATTAAGAAAAATTAATTAAAAACTATTTTTAAAACTAAAACAATGATTTTGGGGAATAAAGGTTTACTTTTCTACTCTGAGTAAAAGGAAAATTCATATCCAGTTTAACCAGAGTTAGCAAATTTTGTCAGGGAAGAAAATATTGTTTTATGGGTTTAAAGTAAAATTTTATAAAAAAAATATTGTGTGGCCCAATCACAGCAAATGGTGTTATGAGTGTAAGTCAACATTACACATGATGATTCCTCCTATATTTTTTGCATTCTCAAGTTAAGTTTTGTGTGATCTTGATCCTCTTTAGATTTAAAATTTCAATGCTTTTTAACTTTACATGATTATTATTTCCTCTTACAGGTGATGCCAAACATTATGAATCTGCATATATCAGAGCACTATGTAAGTGTTATTTCAGTCCTTATAACATTTAATATAAGCTTTTGTTTTAGAGAATCTTGCACGATTTCGGATCACTTTTCCTTAATATGTAAATCATTATTTTAAGTTATTACATATTCCATAATCCCTTTTAAATTTTTCTTTTAGACAAATGGAGATAATGAATGGGAATATGAAGAAATCACGTTAGAAAGGGTTCGTTTTTTATTATTTCTAATTTATTTTTTATGGACCTTTGAAATTTAAATGTTTTCTTTTATTGATGTATATATTTTTGATTTATTTAAAATGTTAACTGCCAGAAAGAACTTTTGATGAATAAAAATAATTCTTAACCTTATTTTTAAACAGTTGGTTCGAGGGCTCAATAAGATTGTTACAGTGAGAATAAATTACCTTCCAATATAGTAATAAAAGCTTCACCAACTTGGTGATTTAGTTTTAAAACAAACATAATTTTCTATGATTTGAGACTCCCTCACTAAATATTAACGGATTTTGGTAAGGCATTTAGAGGACATTCAAACATTTAGCACCAATTTCTTGGCAGATTCAAAACAATGCTCAGCAATATAATGGACAGATTCTCGACAATTGGAGATTTGGTCTAGAAACTGACTAGGTTGATAAGAGTTATACGACTCTGTCAAAGCAGAAGTGGGAGTAATTGCTTAAATATTGTAAAATTAGCATAAGTTTTCCTCTTTGATTGCAGTGAAAACGTTTCGTTAAAATAGAGTTTGCATATAACTTCAGTTTAAAAAAACTCAATTTGTTAAAACTTTAGAAAATTGAAATGCAACACTTAGCAAGATATTTTAATAAACAAATAAGGAAACATCTCATGCTTTAGCAATATTTGAAAGCAAAAGAATGATTATAGTGATTGTGTATGTTTTACATATTTTCAATCAATTAAAAATGTTAATCTCAAGTAATTTAAATGGAACAATGTTGGAAGAACTTTTCAAAATGGTAACAGCTTTCCGATTACTGTTTTTACTGAACAGTGACACAATAAAAATTCATTAGTATATTAGATATAAATGCAGATAGTAGCTTTTATATGTTGTCAAGTAATCTATACGCTGTCTTGATAGGATTTAGGTTGCTACAATGAATTATTAAACTAATTTGACCAATCTTAACAAAGACACCTTGGTAACTGGTAACCATAGCATTAAGTATATGCAATTTATATTAGTGTGTTGTGAGTATACTTTGATTGTCGAACTAACAAGAGTTCTCTGATGTGCTTGTATTTCTATCTTAGGGTGGTGCTGGTTTGGGCTTCAGCATAGCTGGTGGAACAGACAATCCTCACGTAGGTGATGATCCTAGCATTTATATTACTAAGCTCATTCAAGGTGGAGCAGCTGCTGCAGATGGCCGACTACAGTAAGTTTCATATCTACATTTCTTATTTTAAATGTTAAAATTTTAAATGTGTGTTTTAAATCAGAGTGGTCGAAGGAATATCCATGCAATTTAAAGTATCAACATCAAAATCCTGACTCATTCCTAATGTGTACTCATTCTCTCCTTGTAGTTGATCTGTCTGGTTTCAAATAATTGAATTGAGCAGAATATTTTCTCTTTATAAAAGTTGAATTCTGTTTTCACATTTATTTTAAACCCTGTTGATATTTTTGGGATTGGTATGGACAAATATTCCGCATTTTTTAAATATAAGCTGTGAAAGTATCTATGTAGACAGTCTAAAATTGTTGAACAGAGAAATTTACCATGGTTATAACAGAGCTCCCAGAGACAACCTTTTGCTTTATATTTCAACGTTGGCGACTAGCGGTATTGTATTAAGCACAACCATCACAAAAGCTACTATTTTCAATTTTTTTTCGCGGAGATTTTTGCTGACTTTTTATTATCTTTTGAAAATTTACCAAAGTCCCCCCCCCCTTTTTTTTTTGAGTAAAAGTGAACTGAAAAATATTTTTCCAACAAATAGCATCAGCTTTAAAGTTTTGGCAACCATAAAAAAAAACATAGCAAACTGTTTGCTAGATTGTCATGAAAAATCTTATTGAGAAAATGTATTCTTTTGTTTAAAAATTTATATTCCTTGGCAAGATTTTTAACACCAAGTTTCATACTAGATAAAATCTTTTATCACAAAATTTGCATAAAGAAAGTTGTTATTGAAATACAAAGAATATTCAGAACTTTCTAAGACAAAATTAGCGAGATTCTGGAAATGAAAGCATATTTAAGCATTGGTTATTCCAATAGCCTGTTGGGTTGCTCTAATACGACGTTAATTAAAATTACCTTACCTTACCATTGGTTATTCCAACTCCTACCTCTTCTTTCCTACTCACTCATTTCAGTTCAGGTGTATTCTTGATCCTTTTATTTCTTCCATTTGGTGATAAATTTATCAGTACCAAAGCATGGAATTAGTGAAAACTTTTAGCTCATACAATTGGAAAATGTTTGCCTGAAATTCTGGTAGAATAAATACAGAAGTCCATTCTTTCCAATTTTTTATAAACTTAGAATCCAGCACTCAGGTATGATATTTTGAAACGTGTGAGGATTGCTTTTCTAAAAAAAGTTGATCAGATTATGTCCTAAAATATGAATTAAAGAAATGTACTCTGAAGAGAGTGGAGTCATGGAAGAAAAAAATATATATTTTCCATCAGGTCTCTGACTTTTGAGAGTGAACTGAAATTCCATTTTCTAATTTACTGAGTGCAAAGCAAGACTCACAGAAAAAGAAAGTAAACCCTTTTATAACTGAACAAACCCATACAAGTAATGCTGCAGTATACATTTGAACAAGTTTTTGTGTTAGCTCTAATAAAATCTGCATTTAAGGGTTAATAGAAGCAAAAAATTTGTATAATACTTATAAATCTAAGTTATTGAACAATGTTTTATAATCTTCTCACTGCATTTAATTATTATATTGGAAAAAAAAATTTTTTTGATAGTTTCCTTTCATATCAAATTTCAGCCACACTAATTTTGTGATGACACAATTTAAAAATATCTATCATCATTGTCACAAAACATTTCATATTGGATTTAAACTTTTTTCAAACCTTTTGTAAACTCAGCAACTTTAAATTTGACTTAGAATTATTTGATTAAAAAAATAAATTGCTGAACAAAAAGTATTTAGAGTGCTGTTTGTTAACCTTTTAAACAAAATTTGAATTTAGTCGAATGTCTTCAGTTTTACTTTAGTGGAGATGATTGTGTTTTTTTCTCCTCATATTTATTCTTTATTACTCTGTATGCAATGTTTGTTTCAAGCTTTTTTGTATTGCATATTTTTATTATATGCATGCAATCTATGCTCTGTTATGCATAATTTGCACTAACACTTATAATTTAACTCTTATTTTATTTGTAATTGGAAAATATATTAGATGCAAATGGTTACACAGAAATCTAAAATTCTGCTATGATTTTTCCAGAAAATCTATTAATATATTTTTATGAAGATGCAAACTTTACAAAAACTATTGTACCTATTTGATAAGTGTTTCTTCTTTTCAGAGTTAACGATATTATTTTAAAAGTTAATGATGTTGATCTTGTTGACATTCCTCATTCCATTGCTGTTGATGCATTAAAAAGAGCTGGTAACATTGTTCATTTGGTAAGTGAAAAACATTATTTATGACTTTCAAGTTAATCTTTTTGTTTCAACTTAGTCCTACATCAATCTCCTGTTAATCCATCTGTTATGGGGAAGACAGTGTTTTGCAATGATGATTTCCTTCCATGATGTTGTGCCCACTTAAAGTATATATCTTTACTATTATAAAAGGAAGTGTTTGTATGTGTGTGTGTACTGTACCAACGAATCTATGGCACTTGCAAATGAGATTTGGCTCACAGGTAGTCTGAATTTTTTTCATTTTTTTATGCGAATCCCAAATTTTAAAATTTAATCTAGAACATTTTGAAATTAATTTGTTGGAATTTCATTTTGATTTTGCAGAGGAACGATTTCAGCCGACGGAAAAAATAAATAAAGTTTTAGCTGGAGCCATGTAGTTATTTTTTCTATCACCCAGATCGCTAAAGATAGAGTAAAAAATTTCAACGGATTTGAAATCTGCAAAAAATTTCACATCAGATTGATAATTAAAAAATGATTTTCAAAAAATAATTTTTAAACTGTAACTTATATTTTTCCCCATATGAATTTGACCTTCGCTGTCGAGAAATCAACAGATTCCATTTCCTGCACTCAAACAACTCCAGCAAAGGAAAGCAAAACAAATAAAAAATTTTTTGACTGTCACTCTTTAGTTTTTTTTTTGTGTAAATTCCAGATCGTTAAAGATAGATTAAACATTTCAACTGATTTGAAATCTGCAGAAAATTTTACACCAGATATATACCATATACATTTGATTTACTTTTAATAAATAAATGTTCTTTACTTTTAATAAATTTACTTTTCTGTTAATAAATAAATTTTCAAATAAATACTTATATTTTAGCAAGGGATTGTGACGTTACGCCGATTGGATCTCTTCTCAATTCTAATTTGGTTGCATTTGACAATGACGAGCCTTCAGCCATAACGGTGTTGTCCGTGACGGTTGTTATCCAATAGGCTAGGAATTTCCATTTGATTTGCTTAGCAAACCTAATGGGAATTCATAGCAACCACTGGGGGTTAGTGAGCAGTGGTCACACCTTATCCATGAAAAGAACTATCACGGGCAATGCCGTGCTAGCTACGCAGTGGCTAGTATATATACATGAAACAATACCTATAATTAACCCCCTAAAATACAATTATTACAACACATAAGTCCCTTCATGCCGCCCCCCCCCTTCTCCAATTTGAACCACTAGTCTTTGTCTCCTCTTGTCAACACCGTGTCACCCAATTTCACCTCTGAACTTCTCCTACCTTGCCAACGTGCTTCAAACGGACCTGCTCGCTCAAGATGTTTGTTTCTTACCTCTAAGATTATCAATGCAAAGATGCATGTGTGAATTCGTAAAGACTAACGTTTCTGACAATGAATTTTCTTGATAGATACCCTGGTTCAATAACCATTCACTAAATCCTTAACTCCCTAGCAAACAAATTTTTATCAATCCATTCTCTCATGAGCCCCTTAGATAGAACACCTTACATTTCAAACACCCTACAAACAACATTGAGTCCCTCCATGCGAAATGATGTTACAACTTGTCAACTTTATTTCACTTAATAGGCTATTTTTTTATTTTTTGTCTCCATTTGTTAGCTCACAACAGACAACATTACTTAAATCCTATGCATCCATTTGCAAACTGCTTACACCTATCTTGACTGTTGTTTTGAAGTCTGTTATGATATATACTGATGTGCTAGAAAAACCAATATACCAGTCTGATACTTATTAGACCTCCCATGGAAGCATAAATTTGCAAAAGCACAATGGGGCATGGACTCCATGAGCTCGAGGAAGTATTCTGTAGGCATTGAACACTATACTTCCTGCAGAACAGCTATTTCTGTTGTATTCCAAGTTGTAGGATTTCTTGGTTTTGACAGCACGTTGACATGGCCTCTCAAATGTGCTCGATAATACTAAGGTCTGGTAACTTAGATGGGAACGGTAAGACCGTGACGCAGATTCCTTTAACCGTAATTTGGCGTCTCTAGACTTGTGTGGGATCGCATTGTCTTGTTTGAAGAGGCCTAACCTGGTCAGAATGTACATAGGTCCTGAACGAGTGTAACTCATCAGAGAGTATGCACACATAACGCTTACCTATCAGAGAAGTTTGTAGACATACTGTTTACTTTTATATCAAAAATCCTCTGTTAGTTACTCAGATTAAATACTTTACATCACTATATGCAGTCTTGCAATGTGTCAGAAGACTTGTTTTATGTATGCTGACAGACAAGAAAATTTACTGACTTGTAGTTTCTTATCAACATTGTAAAGTAAAATTTTAATGTGTATAATGATGCCACGTAATTAAAAACAATGGTGTTCTTTATATCATCTGCTGACAAATAAAATATTAGTAAAAAATTTTAAGTATGATATTTTTATTTTTCCTAGACCAGAGAAGGTGGCGATCTTTAAACTGGTGAAATGTCCACCAAGTCATTTTTCTTTGCACAAATGTTCAATTTCTTGAGAAACACACCTCAGAAATGCAAACAAAAGAGTAAATGTACATTGTGTATTATAATTTTGTTAATAGTTTGCTATTGAGTGAATTACAGAGGGGAAAAAATATTGAAATGATAAAATTACAATTTTTGCCATTTTCCTTTGTTTTATCATAACTAAGTTTGTGATCTGATGTGTTTCACTTGTAAGCCAACAATCGGTTCATTTTGCTTATGCACACTTTTAAAAGTTGTTCCATGTATTGAAAATAGCATTTATACTCATTTATTCAAAATAAACTCAGTTACCAAGTTTGTGAAATATTAATTGTAATATTAAGGCCCCATTTGTCTTTGAGTCCCAGTGCCATGATACCATGTGAGGAGCTCGCCTGTTGGGTCTCATACAAAAATGAAAACTATACTGAACTGTAACAATATTTATTTACATTGATTCAAATTGCTGTACTATCCTAAGTACCACAGAGCGGTTCATGGAATGGAACATTGTCGATATTGACGTATTGCTTCAATAGATCAGGCACTAATTAAGAAGTTGGATGTTCTTGGTGATTGCCAAGCACGTGAAAAGTTACTCCATTTAAAGAGATGCACCAACAACTGTTGCGGAGAAGGCGTGGCTCGAACACTGCCTAATGCATACCTGATATATTTGTAATTTGTGTATTTATGAGAAAGTATTTTGTTTGGATATATATATATATATATATGGAAATTTCTGTTATTCCTAATCAAGATTGTAAAATTTTTTGAATTTATCTTCAGCTAGTGAAAAGACAAAGGATAGCCCCTCAAATTGTAGAAATTGAACTACTGAAAGGAAACAAAGGCCTGGGTTTCAGCATTGCTGGGGGCATGGGAAACCAACATGTTCCTGGAGACAATGGCATCTATGTTACGAAAATTATGGAGGGTGGAGCTGCTCATGTTGATGGAAGACTGGAAGTTGGGGATAAATTAGTAGCTGTAAGTTTATTTTTGTGTATGATTATATGTGATTGGTGGACTACACTAGTTATTACATGAAAATCAATTAAAAAAATAGTTATCCTTAAAAAATAATTTCAATGACACTGTTTAATGTCAGATAAACTTCCTTAAAAAGTAATTTCAAAGACACTATGCAATCAGAGGAACATGTTCTTTAAGTGTGCATCTTCACAATTCTGAAGTACTTTATGGATCTTTTCTGGTTGGGTTTACTGTCTCCAATAAACACAGAGATCATGTTTTTGAGACTCTTTATTGATCTCTTTCTGCTCTCATCCCCCTTCTGTATTCCCCAATCTCACTGTTTTCCTTTTCATGACTTTAACGTCGTATTGTGTTTGGCACAGCTAGGCCAAATTTGGCCTGTGAGCAATAAGAACTAAAACCAACCAACCAAAAGAGTTGTCTCATCCACAACATTAACAAATGGAGTACTTGTGGATCACTACACAATGACATGGATTAAATTTATCATGTTCTTTAGTTTTTGAATTTTCTATGGAAAGTTTTGTTGTTGCAGGTATTACAAATAAAAGCTTAATTTTTCATACTCCACTTCTTTTTCTATTTTATTGATTTTTAGTTGTACGTGGACATTAAAAAATCAGTTAAAATAAGTTACTCACCAAATGAACAAGTACATTTGAGTTTATATTTCTATAGTTTAGTCAAAAGTTAGTCTAAAAAATTCACTTCTGAAGTTCACAGTTGGATTACACAAAGAAAGTGTAATTTGTCCAAAGCTTGTAGGTTATTTCGTAACACCTTATTTTAATCCTATTCCCATACTTTTCAATTGTGCGTGATTGAAAATGTGAATAATTTTATACAATTGTTTTGAGTATCAACTTTTCACTGAAAGATATTTCTTTGAATTGCTTTTAGTGTGAATAAAATAAATGTGTTCACTGTCACGTGTTCAGTCGTTTGGTGAGATTACATTTTGATGAAAAGAGGCAAGCATACAACTATTTCCGTTCTGTCTATGCTTGAATAATAGATGTAACTCAGTGTCTATAGAAGTAATCAATGTAGTGATGATTTTAGAATCATGTACTTTTGATCCTCAATACTCAAATATCCCCATTACAAATCTATTAAACTTATTTACTCTCCAAGTTTAATGATTGTAACAATGCATACAAGTAATTTGAAAATTTTACTTCACTAAAAAAAAATGTGAATTTTCTTAAATATTTTTTAAATAACTGACTGTAAAAACTTTTATCTCATCACATGCAAGTACAATTTTAATCAAGGCATCCAAAGGTTTAACTCTAATTATGGTGGTTGAAAATAGAATTTTAAATACAAAATTATAGAACTAATTAACTGCAATGTTTTGAAATTAAAAACATGGTCTCATGGAATACTAAGCACCTGCTTTAATTTGAAGATATTAACATCACAAAAATTCAAATGAACATGTATTAGCTTCAGTTTTAATGTAAACAATATATGTATATTGTATAGTACTAGAAACCACAGGCTATTTAAAATACTAGAAACTAAAAAAAAAAAAACACTGCAACTAAATAATACATTTTTTAATTGCATTAGTAAATTAATTTTTCTGAAACTAAATTCTGATTAACTTATTTTATCGAAAAAGTTCACTCAATTTATGTAGAAAAAGTTAACTTAATTTATATAGATAAAAGTTAACTCATTTTTTAGAAATGTAGCAAGTACATGTATCTACAATACAACAATGTAGACTGCTGCAAATATTATCTAATTATTTTCTATTTGTTTTTATAAAACTGTTCTGTTTCGGTCCAATTAATTGCTAAATTGTTTGACACATTTCTCTGACGTCTTTTGTTTACCTTATTTTCAAGGTTGGTGACACCAATTTACAAAACGTCACCCACGAAGAAGCTGTGGCCACCTTGAAAGCCACCTCAGAGAGGGTTGTCTTGACAGTAATCAAACAAGCTGCTGGCAGTATGTTCAGAAACCACTCCAGGAATCCTTCACCCTTACCTACTTCTAATGTTGTTCAGACACAAGAAGTCATCAGCAGAGCAAAGAGCATCACACCTCCTCCTTGTAAGTAAAGATTTTTGTTGAAATCACTCTTGTAGCATTAAAACTGATTTTTGATCTCTGAATGTGTGATACTGCCAGTGACTGTTATTTGTAGATTAAACATTCTCACTGTTTCTTTATTTTTAAAGAATTTATTTTACTGTTACCTTTATACATGTAAGATTTTTCTTTGCTCATGTGAGCAGAATAATTTTTATTAAATAATTTTTTTTCATTATTTCCTAAAAAATCTTGATGTACTAATTATCAAATTTGAAAGTACACCAGTATGTAATATAACTGCTTACACATTCCCCCAGTGCTACAGACCTTTTTAAAAACTACAGTCAGCTATTTTTAAAAATGGGAATTTTATGACTTACCAAATTACTTAAAATAATAAATAATAGAAGATAACCTAAGTCTTCACTTTTGCATCATTAATTAGAGGTCTGCAGCATTTTTATATCCTTTCCAATAAAAATTACTAACTGATAATTTATACCATCTTGACAGTAGGATGAAGTTTAATAATTCATCTTTGATCATCACAGTAGTATCAAATTAATTACACTATTCATATTTACTTTCAGATGAATACGATTTAATATAATTAGAGCAACATAAAATAGCATTAAAAATAGAATTTTGTTCTAGATAATAAATTTAAAAAAATTATATTGTGCTGTTGTTCTATAATTCCCAATCCTCCAATTATTGGGCCAGATGTTAGCCAAAATAATCAACCCTCCTTTTAGTTGACTCAAAATGATTATCCTGATTCTTGCTAGGCAAGATATCCTCCTGCCCATGAAAATTTGTGTTTTCTGTACCTGTTCTGAAGTTATAATCTTGTTCCTTAATTGCTTTACATAGACATAAATACTTAGGAAGTGTAATTGAGAAAGAAAATTACACATATCCAGTACTTACTGTATGTTTTTACTGTGGAGAGTATTTTGCGCTGCATCGAGAGAAAACCACAAAAAAACATTCATAACATCAAACTCCTCTTTGTTATAAATGAGAACAAGGAATATATAATGAATAAAACAAGAGTGAAGTATCTAACTGGAATTGAGTCGCTTTGTAAAAGTAAGGCAAACGCATGCAAAAAATAATAACATTTAAATGCATAAGAACTTTCTAGTAACTGGTTTTAAAATGGCAATTATGAAGATTTATGTTGGACCTAGTGAGATGGTACATAAAGCAAGTGGAAAGGTAGAAAAAAGATTTGTAAACCATGTTTTATTAACATCCTAATGAGTGATGCTATAACCTGGATTATTACAGTATATTGCTTTTCTACATCGTATGAAAGTAAAGAAACCCGTTCTGAGAATTTCTTTATGCTTTTACCTTTGAGGTAATTAAAAGACCTTAAAGCAGACAAATTGTTCTTTCATAACTGTAAGTTTGCACTTACATTGATAAAATTGTAAAACCTGTAAAATCTGTGACCTCCATTGAAATACATGAGTCACATTTTATGTGTGTGGCTGTAGATTTAAATCTCAAATGTGTATTAAAATGTAAAATTTTCTCCTCAATTATGGTATTGATATTTTAATTGCTCAGAAATAATAAAATTAGTACTTCTTTTAAACTTTGACTCTATCAATATCGTTGGAAGTGTGGCGTACTAGACCTTATAAGAACTTGATTCTATTAATCTGGCATGCGTCATTTTGATTTTCAGTTGTATATCTTTTACAGTTAATATACCTGCCGAATATCCACTAGAATCTCCACCAGATGATCAACCACCTCTTCCAAGGGCAGCTACGATAGAAGACTTCACAAAGTAAGTTACATCTTCATTGACTGGTTTCATGCCTATTGGCTGCAAAACTAAGTTCTTGCTATGATATTAAATTCAAGCTATAGTACTGCCTAGATTTGTTTTTGAAATGGGTCCCTAAGACGGAAGTACAAAATTTGGGTAAAAGTAAGTTTTGAGCCATTGTTATATATTGGCTTCTTTTTATTCAATAAAGTTTAATAATTTTTGAAGAAATTCAATTTTGTGTCCATTGCAATAAGATGCAAATAAAAAAAAATGATGCAGTGATTTTGAAATACACTAGTCTTTTATGTTGTAACAATCAATAAAAACAGAGACAAGTAGAAAAAGTGATAAATTAAAATTCACGAATTTATTTTAGTCATAAAATATAAAAAATCGCCTTTTAATGCAAAAGTAATAGTATAAAAATAATTTCCAAAAATTACACAGCTGATTTCAAACTATTATTCTGCTACAAATAGTAAGTTGGAACATTTTCCTATACTTAAATCTTTTCATCATTTAGATAAGTTAATTAAAAATAAATAAATATTTTAAAAGTAAAGCACATGCACAACTAACATGAAAATATATTGTAAGGTCAGTTTTTCAACCATAGTAACAATTACAGAAGCAGGTTAGGTTTACAAAAGATGCATATTAAATGCAGATATTGATAATTTGATGAATGATTAAATGATAAAATGTTTAATGAATTAATTTAATGAAAAATTGTATAGAGTGAAAACAAAGCAAAATGTGCTATTGGATAGAAAGCATTGAACTTGGGAACATTTGTAAGCTCACACCAAGACGTTTGGAGCCAAATGATGTAAAACTGCTTCAGACAAAAAAGTACCAAAACACAATTAGCATGTAATACCTGATAGTAGTTAAGAGAATTTTGCATTTTTTAAATAGAACTTTAAATTAATAACTAAGTATTGAGATCAAATTCTAAAAACATTGGAAATGTCGTAAGGCAAGTTTATTTGCAGCTTACATTATACACCTCTCTTGCATAATAAAGCTGGAAATAAACGTGTCAAAAATAACTCATCACTAGTGGCTCTCTGGCCACTGATGATTTATTTGAAAGAAACTTGTAGTTTACTCAGATTAAATATTTGAGGGGTCTCAAAATACCTGGTCTATCTTATGTTTTTAAGAAACGTGACATAGCAATGGCTATTTGTGTCCTTAAAAGAAAATACAATTTCATAATAAAGTAAAATTCTTTTTTCATATCAGAGCCATGGTAGCCCAATTGGAAGAGTAGCAGATTAGGAAGGTTGCAAGTTCGAAACTTGATTCAACCAAAGATCGTCATGTACATAGAGTTTGGTGCATATTCAATCTGCTGTGGCCTCGAATGTTTTCACTTTAGTGTGGTGTGGAAGTTTGGAGAGTAGGGTGCTAACTCAGATGTTGACCTTGCCATCTAACTGGTTCAAAGTTATGATGTTTTGCCCTATGATCTTTCCTTTCAGGACTGATCATGGACCATCGCCGATAGCCCATTGTGTTGCTCCAGTACGACATTAATTTGTTTTCTTACTTTACCAACTTTCGCCACAATGCCTGTTAGGAATCAGATTCCGTATAAAGGCAGGTATAAGTAACTAAAAGGTCAACCACAAACATTATGAATTTGGTATTTATGTTACTCATTGTATTTACTGAGATAATAACAGTTTAATATTTTTATGAGAATAATTCTACTTAAGATAGTTAATGTGAAAGCAAAAAATGGAAAAAAATTTTAAATTACGGCGGGCACTAGATTGCTAATTATAGGCCACTGTAAGGCCGGGAAGCGATGGTCATTTGTGAAGGGGCACCCAATGGGCGACCATCACTACCCCTAACTAAGGACAGCACAATTACATCCATGCCCTGAACCCGGATTCGAACCAGGAACCTTCCGATCCAGAGGCCAACACCTTAACCACTAGACCAGTTGGTCGGCTAAAATTAAAAACATAATTGTAGTAATAAGCACTTTTGCCAGAGGATGTGCCACACTCAACGTATATAAAATTGTAAGTTGAGAAGAAATTGGTTGTTTTTGACACTGTATGTGTGGCGTGCTAGGCTGGTTCACGGTTTCACGGTGTGTGATTTCTATTCCTTGCGATTTTGGAGGGCAACCAAAAGTTTAAAAAACGTCTGACAAACCTTGGATAGTTCTTAGATTGTTTGCACTAACATAGTAAATATAAGGTAATTCTCATATTGTTTGCACTTGCATAATAAATATAATATTTCTCGGATCGCTTAAAAATACGTTTAAAATAGTGTTCAAATTTCAAATTCAGGAGCTATAACTACAGTTAATCTTGATCTACAATTAACGACTTTCTGTTTCGAGCTGATCTCTGAAATTGCACACTTTACTTCCTTTATACCCCAAAATATTAAATCCTAAAGTCATAAAATTTCATATTTAGACTAGTTTAACGATGCAGAATATGATTATGGCATTAAAACATGGTGTTTCCATTAGACATTTTTTTTGTTTGTGCAAAATTTCATATAAAAACGTCGAGTTATGCAACTTTTTTAAAAATTTGAATTTGTAGAGGAAGTTATTCCCTACTGAATGATACTTTTGAATTTGCTCTAGTATGAATACTGCTTAAATTGAAGGAGGTGGTTCGTGTTTTTCCCGTGACTGTACATTGTTTACATAATTACTTTGTACCTCTAATCTTAATTACAATGTCGTATTTATTTAATAAAATGGTTAATGCTTCGTTATGTACTGAAAACATTCCTGAAATATCAAATTGGATGTTGGGTGGATTATGTGTCTTGTATTGTTCTTTTTGCATATTGATTATGGCGAGGAATTGGTATCTTACATTAGTATGGATAATTGAAACTATTGTGTGCTAGTCAATGCAGACATAAACAAAGTATTTACTGAATCTCTTATTGTATGTATGATAGAAAGACTGAAGTTTTTTTCAATGAATAATGTTAGTTTAGTTATTCATTTGTCTAACATTGTCTGTTTAGGCTCAATTACATAATGACTATGTTAAAACATAGTCATTATTGGCAATCAATCAGCTTATTTGTGGCAGAGTTAACCAAAGGTTAGCATCTGTGGTAACTGATCATTGTAAATGCTGCAAGCTTTGTTGAGACTGTTAACAGCATGTCTTGTTAAATTAACGATCTGGAAACAGCAAGTCTTTATACTGGGACCAGAGATTAATTATTATGTTGGTAGTGACCAAAATGATCACTCAAATAAACTTTGCAATGTCATTTGATATTCTGAACTCCAAAGTTGGTAACTAATATTTAGTTCAGTGCAAGTGTAAACTTAAACCTGCTGAAAAAACTCAAGATATTTCATTATATATTACTGAAAAATTTCAAGTTCAAACTGTGGAAGATATAGGAAACATTAGAAACAGATCAAATAACTAATATTTTTTAATCAACTGGTCGAAAAGTGGGAACATGCTAATGTTAATTCACTACAAAATATTCTATTCAAATAAATTATGTGATAAAATAGTTCAATTTATTGTTATATAAATACAGATTTGTTTACGATCAAAATGTATTGTTTTAGTTCTGTTTTTTTTAAATTTTTTTTATAAGTTTATGATAATATAAACTGTAAAACACTTTGAAATAAACCATTAAGGTGCGTATAAATTTGCAAGCTCAACCGTTCATTGAAATTATTTTCAAAACGAACTTCCAGCGATCATTGGAAAGGAAGGAACCAACTGCGAACCACCACAGTCATTTGTCAGCCACCTGTGCATGTTCCTTCAATCATGTCTTTGTGTTAGGAAAATTACGGGATTTGGCGATGAGTGGTGCAGCTTTAGTGATGGCTAGTTTGTGCAAGCGGAAACAACGACGGTGGCACAATGATCTGTATAAAAAACACACTGGTATGGAGTATATGTTGGACTTTTAAAGTCACAAAAAATAAGCAGCTAATATAAGAATTTTATGCGAATGTTGCCAACTGATTATGAGAATCTGGAGCAGAAGACTGGACCCCACATTTCCGAACAGGAAACATTTCAGCACTCCAATCTCCACAATAATAATAATAAATATAAATTGTAAAACTAAGTTGAATAACAATTGCAAATTAATTGACTTTGTATTTGTATCTATTCTCAATTATGAAGCAGGTATATGTTTAGACATGAGTGAGTATCATAAACTAACAATTGCAAAAAGTGTGTACGACTTAAATATAAAAATAAAACATTTTCTAGACAAAAGTTTAAAAGTTTGTAACATTGTTATTATTTATATTTTATAACTTACGTTTTCCTGTACCTTTGCTACTTTTTATTTTATTTTCCTCATGTCAATTAGAAGCCAGCAAACATATTTTCCTTACATTGGTCTGCAGATATATTTATCTTAACACCTGTTTCCCTCCAGGCATCTTAAATTTTTTTTAAATTGTCATTATGTTTATGATCCTAGAGTAAAGATTAGGTTTTATATACAAATATCAATCAGTTTCTGTAAATTTTCCTTTGACCACTCCTTATTAAATAAATAACAGTGGAACCAAATCAGTAGGCACAAAATAAAATACACTGCGGAGACTTGCGAGCAGAAAGAAAAGTAACCAACTACACACACCGCCATCCTAATGGGAACTTCTGAACTGATAATCCCTTTGTGTTTGTCAAACAACTGAGAGGAGAGGGATCGCCATGAGCAATTTACAAACCGTCCGTTCGGCACCCCAAACCACGTCCCAATCATGAGAACTAGAGACTTGCGAACCGTTCGGCTCGCAAATGTATACGAGCCTCTAGAGAGATGTATTGAGAATTACGAAATGGATGTAATACGAGTCGCAAAATCGTCTTAAACTCTTAACATGTTACAATATCGATAGTATTTTGAAATTTAAATTCATACGATGTAGTTATTTAAATTCTAATATGGCATAAATATTTTTTTATGTATGAAAGTTTCCATTAGGGTTTCATCTATAGTTTAAGGAGTTTTTTCATCTATAGTTTAAGGAATAGTTTAAGAAGAAATTAAAATGTTAAAATTTTTCAAAAATTCAATGCGTCGTCTTTGCTTCCATGAGTCACATTTTTATTTTATGTGAATTAATGATGTCTGATGAAATTTGTATACGCTTTCAATGTGAGAAACCCAAAGTAAATTTTCTTTTGTCGAAAATATAAGACTAGCAGTTCATTTTTTGAAAAACTTCTCCAATTGTAACAATATTCAAGGTGGATTTACTTTGAAAAGCCTAAAATTGCGTCAGGATGGTTTTTTAGCAGATTTTATGGTGCAGGCTTCAATTTCAGAGTTGCTCTAAAAGTATTCATGATTTTGTAGATGCACTCAATCTGTTTTGTATTGTATATTTGTTAGTTAAGGAGTTCAATAATGATAGGAACAGCAGCCGGTCGTCTCAACGAAAATGGATGCATCACATCCTTTTCAACAATATACCCTCTGGAAAAATTAGAGCAGAAATTATAAGGTCATTCAAAACATGACTTCTGAGCTAATTCATTCTCGACTTGAATTCACTGTTCTTTTTTTTTTGTATTTACTACTGGAAAGATATGTTATGCTGTTCAGGTACCCACCACAGCATTGTTCATTTCAGTGTTTTATCCATTTGGTTGTTTTTCACTTTAGTGTGTTGATGGAATTCATGTAATGACAGGTCCAGTGAATAACAAGATTGTGTCATGACTTGTAATATGATTCACAAATAATTTCATGTCTTTATCTAAGATAACTTGCTGACTAAGCAAAGGCTGGTGCGTGTTGTCTTACCATAAAATCCATCCTGTTTTCAACCTTATTCTAAATTATTTGAAAAAATTGTTCTCTTTCGAGGATGGGCACCATTAACAGTTTCCTCTTGTCGAACAATGGTCATTTGTGTGTTCTTCGAGTCAATATATCTTCTCAGTCGATATGTTAAAGTGATGGATGACACAGCTGATGATGTGGTGAAAGGATCCAATTCCTACTAACTCTTACTCAACCGTAGTTATACCTTTTGAGCTACCATAAGATTCGGTAATTTATCAGGGTTCCCATGGGCCTTGAAAATTCTTGAAAAGTACTTGAATTTCACTTTGGTTTTCAAGGGCCCCGGAAAGTACTTGAATTTGGTGCAATATAATCGAAAGGCCTTGAATTTATTTTGAAAAATTTTAATCTGGAATTTTCTTGAGTATGAATTGGCTTGAAACACATGCAATTAGATGGCGTGGTCTGAAGAATACGCCAAATACGCTTGTTCATTTATAGGCATGTGCTTATTTTCTTTTCTCAAGGTCAGTGGGATTCTGTGTCAGTTCGAACATATAGAACATAAGAATAATAACTTAGTTTCTTTACTTTTTTTTAAAGAATTTTTTCTTTCCCATAACTTGTTTGGAATATTGACTAGAAATATGTTTGGAATTGTTAAGTATGTGAATGGTAATGAAAAGGTTTCATTACACAAGAGGTTCTTCAGAAAAGTTGTCTACTAAAATGGGGGTTTAAAGTGCAAATTTCTGCCTTTTTACGATAGTCCTTGAAAAACTTCAAATAGGCCTTGAAACATCCTGGAAAAGTACTTGAATTTTTTTCCCACTAAAGAGTGGGAACCATGCGTTATACCTTTTGAGCTACCAGAAGATTCGGTAATTTATTTGCAAAAAACTGCTCTTAACTTTAACAATGTTGATTGTTTCGTCAGAGTGTAACTTTTGAGATTATTTTTGAGTTTTCCTAAGTTTGTAAATGTTATGAAATTTATAAAGTGCTTTTCGAATCATCGCAATTAATTTTAAATCTATGTATGAGAGGGACTTCCGATAGCCTAATGCGCTCGTATGATGCATATCGGTAAAACCTTAAAATGTAGTTTTTCGCCGTTTTGGCTTTTAATCTAACTTGCGTTGACCAGTCAACTGCCATCTATCAATTTGAATTTCTCTCTTTGGAATTTGTAAGCATTCCACTTCCCCAACCTACTGTTTTTTAGTCATGTGACACAAGAAGGGCTTACGAAGTGCAATTCAATTGGGATTCTATTTTTCTTGCTTAAGGGAAGAAAACCGGTTGAACCATGCAGAACGTGCCACTCAGGTTACGAGTTGAATTGAACATAAGAAAGCGGGCTCTGGGTCGCGCTTCACAAGTTGCTCTCTGTCACCACTCATAATCTCTCACCAGACTTGCTATGAAAAATTGCTGCAGGCCATTTTCTACTTCTCGTAATCGGAAGTGCATTTTTGAAAATTACGAAATAATTTATTTCAGATTAAAGATTTATTAGTCGAAAACAATTTAGAGCACAGAATGTACTCGCAAAAGGCGTTAACCAGTGAATTTTAGAATAGCTGGTTCCAATAAATTTCCATGGTGATCATTCTTCCTCTTTCACCTGATACACGTAGATTTGAACCAAATATCGAACGACTGTCCCATTACTAGGAAAAGGTTTCAGTTTCAGAACGGAAACCCTATGGTAGTGCCATCGCGTGAGAAAGAAGCTCTTTTATTTCATCTGCTGTACTTACTACTTAAAATGTTAAGCATGGGTCGATTTCACTTCCTGCTACGAATCGAATTTCACGCGATTTCGTTGCTGTGGCCGGAATGAAAGAAAGAAAAAAAAAATGTCCGTGTTACAGAATCGTTAATATTTTGTTTTACCCGTTCGTTTGAATTTTTTACGTCACATTCAAAGAACACCTGCGCGTTTTCCAACGAGCCCGTAAGAAACGTACCGTGTGGGGCAGCGCATCTGGCTTTTTTTTTTGTTCCCTTTATCTGTAAATAGTAGTTAATATAGTTCGCGGGTTTCAGTTTCTAATTGAGATGATGAAACAACGTTTCACGTGACAGTTGGGTCGTTTTTTTTTTAGTTCTAAGGATTCTTTTTTAGTTCTAAGGATTCGATCGGATTTTGTAACGTGTATCAGTCTTCTAAATTGGAATAAATATTTGATGCTGTCCAATATCGAATTTGATGAAGAAACCAGAGTACAAAGACGATGCTGTATATAATGGTATTCTAACTCTTTAGTTGGGTACCCCACGTAGGGAATGAGTCTTAGAGGAGTCGTACCGGAGTCTCACGAGTTCTACTCGGGCCCCAAGAAATGTAAAATGTTCTTGTATTGTAATGTGCCGTCGTTTTGTACTAGGTACCCGTTTTTTGTGACGATGAAGAAGTGCACAGACCCAAAATATATCTAACCTAAGACTGCATATTCGCCATTACTGTCTACGACGTCTTGCCATCTTTCTGGTAGTAGATAATTCCCACTTTGGTAAATGTCCTGAGGTTTGCAGTGAAAAAAGTCTTGGATGGCAGTGTTCACATCATCAAAGATTTTTCGGCTGAAAGAGTTGGTCAACGCACGAAACGGGTGATAGATAGTCAGGATAATAGTGAGGGTGGGGTAAATACTACCAATCAAATCCCATTACTTTTTGACGAGTGATGGCAGCAGCATGTGGCCTCGCGTTATCGTGGTGGAGCCATCGTGACCATACCGATTGACGACGATGGGCCTCTTCACAATCTGTGTTACTGAAGACAGTAGAAGGCGGCATTAATGGTTTGGTTAGGTGGCAGGACCTCCCAGTGAATTATTCCCTGCACATCCCACCACACACTCAACAGAACCTTCTTGATATGAAATATGGATTTCGACGTCGATGCAGGCGGTTCAGAAGGCCGACACACAGTCCGTCGACGCTTTACGTTACGCTACACAACCCACTTTTCATCTGTCACAATCCGTGTCAAGAATGGCTCATCTTTCTACCGGGAAAGCAAGGAAACACAGGTGGCGATTCGCCGATCCCGTTGATCTGCAGTAAGCTGATGTGAAGCCCGACGATCCAACTTTCTGGTGAAACCCAACGCTTCCAGCCGTCTTTCGACGGTTGTCCGGTGAACGTTAAAGGTTTTGGCTAATTCTGGCATGGTTGGATTCAGGCTGTTTTTATGGTTTGATCACGAGTCTCTTCTACAACGAGTTAAGGACATCCACACCTTGCCTGATCTTGACAGCTTCTGTCTCCTTCCCGGAATTTCCAAAACCATCGAGTACATGTGATGTCGTCAATTATATCCTCCCTATAAACTTGACATATACTACGGCTGCAGTACTACCTTTGTCGAACTCGTACAACATACAATTTCTGACGTATTCCTTATCACTTGCCATGTTACACCGTCTCAGATACCGTTTATATACTGGGTATATACACGTTTTATTGGCCAACGATTCCGGCCATCACAACGTCATGTGCGACGTTAGTTCAACTGGAAATTTGTATCTCCAAAAACGGGTAGAACTTATGCACATACCGGATAAGTTCCTAAAGAAACATTCTTTCCAGTGTGTTTTTAAAAGATACACAGAAATTGTATAAGGGAAAGGAAGAGGGAAATTTATACATGTACAAATTAAATGTTGAAGACATGGGATGTTTTCTAATTCATTGTTTTATAAAAAGACCGGGACCGCGGAACGCCTGGTGGAAGAGTAGCGGATTAGCAACCAGATGGGTGTGTCTTCGAAATAAGATCCAACCAAAGACCATCGTGTACTTGGGGGCTGATGTACGTTAAATCTGTCGTGACCTCAAATGTCCTCACATTGCGTGGAAATTTTGAGAGTGATGTGCGAGTTCAGGTGTTGACCTCGTCATCTGATCGTGGTACAAAGTGACAAGCTGTTGACCTCGGATCTTCCCTTTGGGATTAATCCCAGACCACCATCAATAGCCCGTTGCGCTTTTATTAGTTTTTGAGTAACAAATGCGAGATGTAACTAGTTTTAAACCCAGAGAAAATAATAATTGAAATTGATAAATGGATTTAAACAATAACAATCCTCATGTAATCCAAAATAAAATTAAATAATATCTGTGAATTAATTACGTAATACTCAAAATATTTCTTACGTCTATTTCTGAATCTTTCATCCTTTGATAAAGTTTATTCAGTCATGTATTCTAAATATTCGTGGTCGCGGTAGCGCGGTTGAAAGAGCAATTAGAAGGTTGTGAGTTCGAAACTAGGTCAAACGAAAGTCTGTCGTGTAAACGTGGCCCCAAAGGTATTCACGTTGGTGTGGTGTGAAAGTTTAGACAGTGGGGTGCCAGATCAAGTGTAACCTTGTCATTGACCGTGGTTCAAAATTACGTGGTGATGTCTTCTGATTTTTCCCTTCTGGATGGATACAGGATCATCGCCAATAGCTCTTTGTGTTGTTCTAGTGCGACGTTCATTAACTACCACCTACCTTCTGAATACTCTTAGTTGTGTAGCGTAATAAAAGTAAATCTTACCAGTGTAAATTTACCTAGTTTCATATACGTTCCTCCGGAAATGGTAATGTGTTTTATTCAAATTTTTAGGCTCGGAGTAGAATTTTCTATTTAAGGAAGGATTTAATTTTCCTTGAATGTTCCAGCTTGTAATGTGGACGATTAAGGCACGAAATGAGAATGCTGATTAGATTTGCAGTTTGCACTGAGCTATGTATTTTAATTTTCGGAAAATTTTCCTTAAAGTCGGCGAAACTCCGCTAATAGGATAATTTACATCTTAATGAACTCTTAAGTTAGCGATTTTGTAACGAACTTTAATAATTGAATGAAAGTTATTAGTTGTATCTATCCAAGAGTATTCACATTTTCTCTAATAGCAGAACGTTTATTCAACTGAGCCATCTTATCAAAATAGTATAATAAGGTATTACAACAGTCCCTGAAATGCAAAGAGTTATCCTTAAAAGTCATTTCAAGAACACCGTTTCGTGCCAGATATTGTGTGGAGGTACGTAGTTGAGCCGATGTCACGCTGGGCTATTGGCGACAGTTCGAGATCAATCCTAAAGGATCCGAGGATATCTCGTCCTTTTGAACCACGGTGTCAGATGACCATGACAACATCTAAGCTGGCACTAAACTTCCACACCACGCCAACATGAAGAGACATTTGAGGACACGACGGATTTGACGTGCACTATCCTCCATGTACACGACGATCTAGTTTCCAACACGCAACCCTACTATCCACTACTTTACCAAACTGGCTACTGCTGCGGATACTATGCGGAAGAATGCCTTCAAGTCTTCGGACCCGCAACCATTTTGCGGTTTCTTTTCATGAAGCTAAAATGAGTTTTCTCTCCCCTTATATTATAGGGTGATCAGTTTCACCTCGGTAATGTGCATTTGAGATAGCGTTGAATTATTCAATTACTCTTAGTCAGAAGGGAGAAGCTGAAATGGTTCAGTTGGCATCTGCCAGTAGCGCCGATTTATCACGGGATCAATAGGAAGGAACGCTTATCTGGTTTAGTTCAAAATCAAATTCGCATCCCTCACTAATGCCCTAAACATGACTGCTTAGTATCTAAATTCCGATAATCGTTCTCGTTTCTCCATGTGTACACGAAACCTCATTTGATATGTAGCGTCTGTTAAATTAGATCCAATTTCCGATGTGTATTTCTGCAATTTGCATCCGTAGAGTTGTCACACCTCCATGTTTGATTGGAGTTTTATGTTAGCAAAGCTGTCCTCAAAGTCCTTACTGGTACAGTTTATGGCACGAGCCATTAGTTTTAGTTGGATTTATCAAGATACAACTATACGAAAAATAATACTTTTGTTGTGTTCGATTATACTTACTGTCAGCGACTTTTTGCTATTTTTCGACCTTGGCAAAAAGGGGTATCTATTTAACGCTCTAGGTCAGGGATGGCGAACCTATGACCCGCGGTTCCGACACTGATCCACGCAGGCTTTTTGAATGACCCACTCTTTGATTTTTATAAACTTATCATCATATTCCATCATATACATAAAGAATTTTAATTGTTTTTGGAACCCTTCGAATATTTATATGAGAATATTAGGATATCTATGACGAAACTTGGCATCTTTACTAGGTATTTGGAAATAAAAATAATAGATTCATAAAAATAATGAAAACCAAAAAAATTAAATATTTTCCTCAATTACAAAAACATTTTCATCAATGGAAAGTACGCTTGACGTTCAAGAAAATGCAATCAAAAATATTTAATGATTATACAGGAAATAAAACAAGCCTTTGAGGAGAGATTTAATCAATTTAAAAGTATGGAAAATACATTTCACTTTATTTTATATCCATACAAAACGAAATTCGAAACAATGGAATTAAACGAATTTAAGTGGCTATGTATCCATGATTTAGAAATGAAATTAGTTGAATATTTCAAATCAGTATAGTTTAGAAAAATAAATTTGATAACTTGATTTCCGAAGTAGAAGGGATAATGTCTGAAATTTGTGCAAATTACAATGATCCCACACTAAAAATTGAAAATATTATATTTAACGTATGGATTCTTTACCAAATAATTGTATATCAATGAAGAAACTTGCTAATGCTATTTTAACGATGTTTTGATCCACATATTCATGTGAAAAATTGTTTGTTCGATGAATTTTGTAAAGTTTGCCAATTGACTCGGAAATGAATTGGGTGAGAAATGCGTTAAACTAATCAATACTGAATGTGAACCTAATATTAAGAAATTATCTGACATAGAACAACATATTTCTTATTAAATGTACTTTAACTTTATTGTACATACACATACCTGCAACTATATTATCTATTAAAATATAATATTTCATATATGTATATATAATGTCATATAATACAGAGGCTGTTCGCACATTTTTTTGACGATTTTGGTTAGCGGTAATAAAAAATCGTTTGCTGCAAAAGAAATAATTGCTGTTGTACTATGTTTTTAAAACTCAAAATTATCGTCTGCGGCTTGAGAGGTTTGTTTTTATTCAAAATGGCGTTTTTAACGAAGCAGTGGTTCGAAGTCTATATTTATGCTTTTTCCGAAGAGAAATATTCATATTTAATTATCCAAAAACGATGTGAGAGTCATGGTTTTGTGATATCTAAAGCGTCGATAGGTAATATCGTCAACAAGAAAGGAAAAAAAACGTCAAATTGGAGCCTCAAATGGGACAAAAATTCCAAACAAGTATCCAAGGAAGAAACGGACATCTTCGACTATTGCAAAGGTACGTTGTTTAATGTTAAAAGAAATCCCCCTAGTCAAAGGACAATTGCAAAATCATTAAAATGCTCGGTGTCCACTGTAAACAAAATGATAAACGTTGATTTAAATCTTAAGAAAGCGAAAAAACGCAATGTGCATCGTCTTTCTCCAAAGCATATCGCTGAACGCAGGACACGCTGCCGAATTCTATATAAGAAACACTTATCCAAAGAAAAATGGAAAAAAATTGTCACAACAGATGAATCATGGGTGTATTTAAATGATTGCAGCAAAAAAAGAGAAATTTATTATCATAAAAGGGGAGAAAAAAATTTACGTACATGGTTCACAGAATCGAAAGAAAGTTTTTCTAAGGGATTCATGATTGTTGCTGGTTTATGGCAAGTTAATAATAAAGAGAGTGGGAAAAAATGTCAAGATTAACACCAAATACTATCAGGAATTAATCATATTTATCGCCAATTTTTCTGAATGAAATACCATCGCTTTACCCACAGTGTCATCAATCTGTGGAACTCCATCAAGACAAAGCTAGCAGTCACACATCAAAATCCACTGTAAATTTCCTAAAAGAAATGGAACAAAAAGCCGGTATCAAGGCCATACCCTTCAGTGATATCCCTACTAAATCTCCCGATGTATCACCTATGAATTTTTGTGCTTTCGGACTTTTAAAATCTGCATCATCGAAACGTCGTCCCACAACCCTTACAGGACTCTGGAAAGCTGTTCAGGAGGAATGGGATAGAATACCTCTTCTGACACTTCAAAAGGCATTACTATCCTGGAAATTACGGTGTCGAAAGATAGTTCAGAATAAGGGCTAAAAAATAGAACATTTAAAACACAAGAATTTTATGTAATTTAGTTTTTTGAATACAATATACACTGTCTAAAAAAATGTGTGATATATGTTGTTTTATTTTCCTTGTTCAATAAAAACTCAGTGCAGGGGGGCTGGGCATGATTTCCCCCCTTTTATATCGATTTTTTGCTCTTTACTTGCAAAAGTAAAAGTTGTAAAACAAAAAGGAATCGTTAACTTTTAAAGAATTGAAAAATTGAGAACCAAAAAAAGCCCCAGCCGGCTGTACACCATTCGCTTACAAACATCCATGCCCTGACCCGGATTAGACCCAGGAAACTTCTGATTTAGAGGCTAACACCTTAACCACCAGACCGTTTGGTCGGCCCGCAATTAAATGAGAAATGCGTAGCAATCACCGGGGTTGGTGAGCGTTAGCGAGCAGTTTTCACACCTAACCCCGTGAAAAGAACTGGCAAGGGCAAGGAGAGTTTTACTTTAGATCGATACCTTATGCATTTGAGTTTCTTTTAATAAATAATTTTTCAATTGAATATTCATATTTTCGCAAGAGATTGTGACGTCACGCCGATTGGATCTCTTCGGAATTCGAATTTGTCCGCATTTGACAATGACGAGGCCATAACGGCGTTGCCCATGATGTTGGTTTGCTTGGCAAACCAAATGGGAATTCGTAGCAATCACCGGGGGTTAGCGAGCAGTGGTCAAACTTGACCTCATGAAAAGAACTGTCACGGACAACGCCGTGCTATAGTGGCTAGTTACGTCTGAATTTTACAGTGGAATCTAGGGAGTTTTTTTTTTTTTTTTTACTGAAAAGATAAGAGGATTTTGATGGTTTTCATTTTCAGGGCCTGCCGTCAAATTTTTGTAGTGGATTTCAAAAAATTTTATGTCTCCAGGTGGTGATGGGGAGTGAATCTATACGAATAAAATTTTATCAAATAAGCTAACGTTTTTCAAAATTTATAGTCATTTCCTTGTAAAGTATTCAAATATAATTTTAATGGACCAAAGTAGAACAGAAGGAAAACTTCTCGAGTTTCGAAATTTCGTGTACGTAGTTTCATAATTTAAAAGGCGAAAGATAGCCTTAGCGCCATAAAACCTCCCCAAACAACAACATAATTTTAAATTCAGCAAATATTTATTGCAAGTCGTAGTTGTACTGCCTTCATGTGAATATGTCCCCATGAGAATGAGAAATTTTCAGTGTGAACTAGAAAATGATACGAAAAGTTAAGATTTTACTTTCCTTTTCCAAATGATTTCTCATAATAGGTATGGGGTTACCTTAAATTGTAGTTTGTCGCCATTTTGTTGACATTTGTGCGTTTAATTTAGTTTTAGTTGACCAATTAACTCATTTTTTATTCGAAATTCATTCTTTGGAATTTGTTTTTGAAGACGTGCTGAATTGTGAAAAACAAGCCACTGGCGTCAAATTCAGAATACGCACTGAAAACACACATCGGCATTTACAAATTTCCCAAGTGGGGATGATATTAGTTTTACAAGTCGCTGAAGAAGCTTAAGCTTATCTTCGGAACAGCTTGACAGGACAAGATTTATGAAGGTCACACCTGTTTGAACTACATCACCCCTTGTCGTCCAGGTGCGCTTACCCCTTTGAACATGAACCAATTTGTTCAGACTTGTTGCAGGACTGGAATGAAATATGAAGTGAAACTGAACGGAACTCTCACAGCGTTGAACCTTGTAAGAATAAGAATTCTTACACATTTTTTTCTTGTGATTTAAGGGGACTGCGGATTTTTAAGAGGCTTTTGAAGTTCCGTCCTATTATAAAATTTAGACTATTTTCTGCTGAACATCCATATATAGACTTCATAAATCTGATGCAGCAATTTAAAGTTCGGAAGTTATTACATAAGTGGTCAAAATGTTTTGATGAATTAGCAAACATTTGTAGGCCCAGGCTCACTAGTTTTCCCCATGTACTGTCGCTATTTTAAATCACAAACTGATTTGTTAACATTCATCTAATTAACTGCATTTAGTAAATATCACTCAATTGTGAAGTTAAAAAAAATTATTTATGTTCTTAAACCTCTAAAAATTTAGAAAAAGGAGGTGTTAAGCAACATTTTAAAACAAAATTTGGAAGCAAGATAAATTTCTCATTTTCACTCAGATACACATACAATAGATTACAAGTATTACAAAACATTTTCAAGAACTATCAGAAGCGCAGTGCAATCAGAATAATATTCAAAAATCTCAAAGATAAACGTGTTTTTGTAGTCGACTTACTATACTTATATCTGTTGTTTTATGCTGCATTATGTAGCTCCTTCAAAAATTGTGATTGAAAAATTGTTTTTGTCATCGGATGAGTGATATATATTAATTTATGGTAAAAATTGATCTTAGTTTATTTTGAGTCATTCTTTCTCTTAAAAAGCGGACCATCCCATGAGCCTTTGAGGCCCAACTTTATGTTGAAGGAAAATAATATTTTACGTTAACCTTTTGACTACGGCTATAGATATAACTGGCGCGATTCTAGTAATAACTTTCAAGATACAACTGCTGTTTAGGCCGTAGTCTAAATTCTTTCTTGACTAATGGTACAACTGCTGTACTAGCCGTAGTTTAAATTCTTACTTGGCGCGATCATGGAAATTACACTGTATCGGCCGTAGTATAAAGGTTAAGTTTAGATAAAATATCTTTGAGGGAGGGGAGGGGTTGCCAGACCTAAATAGTGGAATTTTCTGATAAAACTCAACTCTATTTTCTAACTTTTCAGATAGAGTCCAAACAAACAAAACTCAATTGATGAGGTATTAATAAAAATATGGGCTTTTATATTGAAATGGTCAAGTAACATAGTTACAAACAAGAGATAAATTCTATTACAAACAAAATTTCGTCTTAAAATATCTGACTGAAGCAAAAAAATTCCGTGGACTGACATTTTTGTACACAAAGCGATTCATTCAATACATTTTACGACGCTAATTAAAAATTACCGATTACCATTCAATATATTTAGATAAAATTGGTTATTTCTCTGTAAAATTCGGAAAATTTATAATTTCCGGTGAATTTTGAGCCACGCACGCAAATTTCAGATTTATCCGGACGTCTGGTAACTCATCGAGAGGGGAATTTTTAGATACCTCGTTTTTGTGTAGTCAATTGAATACGGTGAAGTTATAATTTCCTTCAGTTCATTCTGAAAACTTTGCTTTTCTCGAAAAAATTAATTACGAATAACGTTAAACCGAATTACATGATTACAGCTATGTAAAGAATTGTGCAGGTTGGAAAACTTCGAATGTTGTCCACGTATCTAACGCTGGCAAATCTGTGAACTCGCCAAACATTGATAAACCAGTGTTTCTCGATTGGAGTCGAGAAATTTCCTGCTCAGTTGCATACAGGAGATAAAGAGCTGGTGTTACTCATTTGGGAAGAACACGAACGGTTGGTACTTTGTCCGGAGCGAAAGGCCCAACTTGATCTTTGTTTCTCGCATCATTAGTTTCGTTCGTTTACTGCCCTGCTTGAACTCGCCCGAGTGCGAGTTCGTGGGAATTGCATTCAGCACAATCCCGGTTGGAATGTGCGAAGGGGTTTGGCAGGGCTCGGTCCGGCTGGCATCTGCGTGCCCGAGAGATTTACCTCGCACCAAAATAAACGAAAAACCGCGCCTACGCAACGAGGAGGGAAAAAACAATTCCGAAATAAAAACTCGTCTGTGACGACATGAAATGTAAAAAAAAAAAATAACAGCCCGGCTTTAACTTAGGCGACGCCACACCGTCGCTACGCACGCACAACTTGACAACGGACCTCGGACGCATGCGCGCGACGGACGTTGTGCTGTAAAGTGCGTACTCTATTTTTTCCCTCACGCACACTTCGCTCACTCCTGTTAAAGCGGATGGTTCTCGTGAGCGCGATGTTCGCTTTGTGTTGATTCTGGAACGTGGTTCCGGCTGTGCAGTGTTTTGGATACGATACCGGCAATCGCTACTGAATTCAGTGAGACTTTTTAGATTGTGTACATCATGCCTCAGTTGTTATCGCCCTGCGCCCCCGACAGCAACGGCAACACCACAGTTCATTTTCTTCGGAGGCCCGTACCCGAAAAGAATAATATCTCCAGGTAATTTTTCAATATTTTTTCCCATGGAAATGTTCCTGTTTGTGCTGTTGTACAGGATCAACTTTTTTGCTGATCAGCCATGTTAATTGCATCTTGTGACACTATCTGTTGTAAATGACACAATTCATGTCTGTTTGTGAGTTAGTTTCGATTTGTTGACTAACTCACGTTAAATTATCACGCCTTTGGTGAAAAGTGTATCCTAAATGAGAAAACGTAACTTCCAACATATTTAAACTCATGGGGAATTCAAAATCGGGAAATATGCTACCACAATTTGTTTGAAAATGTACGAAATTCTTAATATTCCGAAGCAAAATGTGGCATGCCTTAAAATCATTTGGTTCTTCCGTAAAATTCTATTCCGAGTTGTCATTTTTCTGCAGAAAGTTAAGAATAATTTAAAATTGAACCGACCATCGGAAAAATTATTTGTATACATCTTAAACACAAATTCCAACAACGATTTTATTTACATTTGACTTGTTTCAACTTCGCTATAGGGGTATATATTTTCTGTTGATACCAGTTACGACCACAATACAGTAACAGGTGTCAACAGATCGGTAGCTACTAAAGCAAGTTTATAATCTTTCGATTTGTATTCTTTCTTTATCTTTCAACTATGTGTCAATCGTTTAACCTTTGATTTTCATGATCACAAATGCAAGAGTAAGATCGATATCACGTTTGCGTTTAGTCCTAAATATATTTTTAACCTTTGTATGGCATTTGCAGATTTACAATGATTTTTGTCCAGAAATATTTTTAGCTATGATTTGTAAATTGAAAAATATTGCTCTTGAAATCGGCATGTTCTGTTATTTATTTCCAATTATATTATGGGGAAATGCTAATTTTTTCTGTTTTAAACGAACAGGTTTTAAGATTTTGCGTGCTTTCCATATTTTAGAAAATAATCTAAACTTCTATATTGAAATAAGACACATTTTGTCTACAAATTCTGCCCTACAAACTTCAGTTGAACCCACCGTGCAGAGCTCATTTGGGGGTAGTAGTTGAAATGATAAGGCATCGTGTTCGTTTAGGAGAAGGTAAAGGTTTTGAAATTATATTATAATGTACTCACGCACACTCTATATAAACAAAAATCAAATTTCATGAGAAAACTAAGCCAACCAAGTAAATATACAGAACTGTTTGCAAATCTTAATGTACCTATAAATTGCTGGAACAGTGTTTATTAAATTATCAAGGATATGTTTCAACTTTCAAAGAATTCGTTCTTGAATAATGCTTTGAAAAAGTGAATCAATAATTTTGTCAACGAATTTCAGGGTCTAGGCCTTTTTACTGAAGTGCACTTTTTAGTCAAATAAATGACAGGGGCCCTGTATCGCTCTATTTACGGCTCTGGTTAGAAAATAGTCCTGGACTAGGACTGGTTCAAAATGACGTGATGTTTCCCTTTCGGGACTACCCAGTGGCACATCTTAAGTGTGTATGGGCTTCACGAACCTGAGCTAACCTAGTAATTAATTATTTTCCCTTGGGGTTTACTGCCTCTGTTAAACATGGAGATCTTGACCCCAGGATGCCCAAGCGATCCTTATATTTCTTCTCTCCATCCTTCCTTTTCACGAAAACTCGATATTGTCTTGTGTTGAGCGCCAGCTTGACCAAATACGCTCTTGCGCCATTCAACCCCAAACCAACCAACCCATTCGGGATTGATCCCGGACCGTCGCCAATAGCCCGTTATGTAGCATCACAGCAACGTTAATTGAGCTACTAACCAACTTGGATCATTATGTTGCCATTTTCTATGATTAAACTGACGACCAAGTGCAATATCGGTTGTCAGAATTTTTATTCCAAATCCTAATGTTTTCACCTACCCATGCTCGTTTCTGCCGCTAAATTTTTTTTAGGTTAACTTGCCGACAGCGCTACTGCAACTGCGGGACCATGTTTCTAATTGGCTCATTTGCTGCAGAGCCATTAATGGAATCGGGGACACACCCTCGCGCGAAGCTAAAACGGGGCCATCGGAGTACCTCTTGCGGGTTTTTCGGCAGAAGTTTGTCGGGTGTCCAATGCGGATCACGTCAAGGGTCGAGCGTGCGTGTTCGCCCGTGACATTCAAAAAACGTTGAGCCATCTGCGTGTGTCGGTATGGCCATTGCACGCTATCGAGTTGTAAAGATGGGGTTTTTAGGGGTTCTAAACCGTTGACGTGTTTTGAATACTATGTAACCTTTTTTAACGAATCTCCTGAGAAGAAGTTTGATGGTATAGGGATAATCTGGTGTAGGACTTAATTTTTAAATTTGCAAATTGGGAGATGAACCTGAATAATATAACTAAACGCTTTTAGTGTTTGATACCAGTGTTGTCACCTTCAGTACTGTGTCTTCTACGAGTTTTGCTCGCACCACAATGTCTGATTGTGTCTGTTACCGTTGAAATTCACTGTCTTATTTTCCGTAGTTTCGAGGAAGAAATAATGTATTAGCTTTTCTTATCTCTACTATTATAAAAGGAAGTGTTTCTCTGTGTCTGTGATCAGTGTCCTGACGAGTCTGGCACTTACAATTATAAAATTTGGCACCCGGGTAGTCCTAATTTTTTGCGATTTTTGTGTCCAGCAACAATTTTAAAGTTTAATCTAGATCATTTTTAATTTATTCAATAGTTTTTTCACTTTCCGTTCATCTCTCGGAGAAAGGCTTCCTCGTTTGAAGAAAGCAGTTGATTTTGCTATTTTCGACCGCTGACGTCACATTGACGAAAGGACAAATTCTGCGTTTTTCGTCCTAATGCTTTGGTACCATACCAAGTTTTCCGATTCTAGCATTTCTTGATTTTCGTTGTTGATTAGTATATAAACTTGCTAGAGCGATTTCAACTTTGTCACGGGCAAATACTATTTGAGGTTTTTATCTTCGCGATCGTTAAAGGTAGAGCAAAAATTTCTACGGATTTGAAATCTGCGGAAAATTTTAAGCTAGATCGATACCTTAAACGGGATTTTCTTTAAATAAATAATTTATAATTGTAACCCGTGTAACGTGAATGTCGGGTAAAGGTGGGACTCATTCTCAAATTTATTGTTTTATCTTTTTAATGTTTTCACTATCAGTAAAATGTAATGTATCCAGCACAATTTTTAAATTTTATCTTAAATGTTTCAAAATTAATTTAATGGCATTTATTTATTATAAGCCACTTCGAGGCCATCACGGCGTTGCCTGGAGTGTTGGTTTGCGAAGCAAACCAAATGGGAATGCGTAGCAATCACCGGGGTTAGCAAGCAGTGGTCACACCTGACCCCACGAAAAGAACTGTCACGGGCAACGTCGTGCTGGCCATGCAGTGGCTAGTTGTATCTCTTACCAGTTTTTTTAAGATTTTTACTTAGATCTAAGATATCGATCAGTGTACTACCTCTTTCCGCCGCCAACATTCGCGAAAAACAAAATTAAATTCTGTCATTCCTGAATTGCCATACTCAAAATGAACGATCCCCCGACTTAGTTTTGGAAGTAGTTCTTGTGGCAGACCTTGAGATTTTTAAGAAAATATATATTTCTTATTGTCACTTTTCATATCTATTGTCAGGTGTAAAGAACATAAATAAAATGGCCATTTGAAGTAAAAAATGTTGTTAACATTTAAAAAACACTCTAATTGCGCTATACAAATGATAAAAATCTTATCTTTCGAGAAAATCCAGTTGAGAAATCAATTTACTTGCAACTTTAAAATCGTATTTTGACTTCTCGGAAAACGTAATCAGCAACTATTCCAACTTTCAAAAGAGGAGGATTCGTGGAAACTCCGTCTAATTTTACATTGCGAATTTTGCTACCCCTTAGTTTCTCAGAACCAGTACATTCTCATAATACAAAAGAATCTTAAAAGTGAATTCTGTTTTCGTTGCACTGTTTAAATTCGTAGTTTCATTTTTAAGGAACCCGAAGACTGTTTCTTAGAAATATGAAGGTGTATTTATGTAACGCTGCAGTCGTAAATACCACGAGGTTGCTCTTTATTTATTAAATTTTTTTTATATTTCCAATGGCGGGTACAAAAGACAAAACTGAAGACGAAAAACTGAAGAAAAGTAATGTAAAAAAAGGCAACAGAAGAAAGTGTATGGACCTATTCGGTCCCTCGCTTCCCAGTATCGTTCCCACAAAGTTGTAGCGGAGAGCGCAGGACAGTGTCGCAGGTGTGTATAGACAATGAGTTTAGGTTGCTATTTATTGTAAGGGTAAAATCTCCGTCGCCATAAATTATCGTAAGAAGCTTTTCATAAATGTTAACTGGTCGATGACTCGGGAGACCATTTTAATAGAACTTTTATTTTAGAAAATACCACTTTTATCTCAATTGAATTTTTTTTGGAATCCACACGTGCTTTCGTCATTCGGAGTGCGACATAAGATTTTGGAAGGATAGAATGAAAAACAAAACCAACGAGAGCTAATTCTTGAGCTCAGTAATTCAAGTGCCGCAGTTTGGGGGCACATCAGCTATTATGTAACATGTGGTAAAATCAAAAAACGGGAAATTATTATTTTCGCTTTCTATTTGGGATAAATCAGTTAAAAATTGTTTGTAAATTACTTTAAATATTCCATCTATAATGGTAATGTCTGAGAAAACATAAATTGATATTTTAAAGTTTGCTAAATCATGAGAAAATAGATTTTTATATCCGTTACGAATCGAATGTGGTGGGAGCCATTAGTTCAGGATATTTCTGTTTTGACGACACTTTGTTTTGAAAATACGGTTTTCTGGTCTGTTTTGAAGGACAAATAGATCGTTCCACTGTTTAGTTTAGAATGTTCCTGTTGTCGGTGAAACCCGTAGAATATATATGTATTCCGCTTCTATATATTTTTAGAGTTGGTTTAAACATGCCAATGAGATTCACGAGACTCGAATTACAACTATTTTGAAACACCAGAATTTTAGGTTCATCAAATAATTGCTAGTTAACGAGTTTAAATTGATGTTGCCTTAGCAACCGTACCGTTTACAAATCTGACGGTCATTGATTTATATGTGCTCTACATATTTGATATTCAGACCTCCAGTACATAAACGTTGAAGATTTAATGATTGTTATCGATTTTTGTACACTTGTATGCAGACCATGTGAAATATTTTTGTCGTCTCATTTCTCTTGCATAAGCTGAATTCGATCTTGAAAAATAGCATTTTTTATTGACTTGCTATTCGTAAGAACTTAATGATCACTATCTATCAATGTTACGGCATACGTGATTCTTCGATAAGTTTCAGTAACCTATCGTGATGCACCCTCAAGAAAATAAATTCAACTTTTTGGATAATTCTTTGTTTTTAAGAATTGACATGTAATTGCTAGTGATTTTTCACTGAAATGTTTCGAAAACAAAGACTGAAAATTAAAAATTGTCCAGAGTTCTTTCTCTAAAACGTTTTCGTTCGGGTTCAAGTAACTACTAAAGTTGCCCCTTTACCAAAATAGAACAGTCTTACGGATGACGAATTCAGATTCACACAACTGTCTTTTAACGTCATTTCAGCGTTTCGTGTTCTATTTTAAGTTTTCTCTAAGAAAGATATTTCAAGAAAATGTAGCACCTCTCAACTGACGCTTCACTACGTTGCAGCGTAGAATAGAAAGTACGCATCCTAATATTTATTCTGTTAATTTTACTGCGCAGATCACTAATTCCCTTCGTGTTGAAAAAGGTTTTTTGCAGTTAATTAAAATTTCTAGTTTTACCGCCAGGTTTTTTTTTTTTGAACATTCATGCAATTATAGTTATGTATTATGTTCTTATAGAATGGCTATGTTGAATACGAATAATTGTATTATGGGGTTAATTAACACACTGGATCGAAAAATGTTTCCCTGCGGTTTCTTTCTTTTAACAGCTGTCAATTTCTGCATCTTTTCTTTTTCGGGAAAATATTTTCTTCTATTTTTAAACTTTTGCTCAGAATGAGAGGGATTTTCAGTGCAAACAAACCAAACGAAATGCGATTTTGATTCAATAACCTAAATACCCTTCTCTCGATAATATCATTGTTACCTTAAAATGTAGTTTATCGCCATTTTAGCAATTTTTGGCGCAGACCAAAAAACTATAATCCAATTTGGAACGAATTCTTTTGAATTTTTATCGGTGAACAAGTCAGTTCCGTCACGTTCGGAATAGTACATTCAAGAAACACGTTGTATCACCTTGTCACAAACTTGTATTGACATTGATTGGATTTGCAGTGAGATATAAATTTCCTTTTTATCGGCTTGTTTACATACCGTTTGGAAAACCCTAATTTGGATATTTTCTTTAGTCATCGCACAGTTGGGTAAGACAAATCGAAAAAAAAAATACACAATTCACATTGTTCGCGGTTTGTATCGGGTATTAAAAATGCAGTTCGTTCTGATGCTCATGTCACAAGGGTGGTAGCTATTCGCATTTCCCTTCATTGTCGAGGACTTGTAACCAATTACGTCATGACGAGATATCCGACGGGCATTCTAATTCCCTTCGTTTGTCTTTCGCAACTTTCAAAAGGAAAGTAAGAGTCGACTTTCTTTTTTAGCTGTTCCGTTCACGAAGTTTGACTTGACCCAGGAAACAATGTGACCGTCCGCCTGAGTGAAAGCGATGGCGAAGGTCGAGACCGTATAATTTGTCTTCATTTGGAGGAGAGTGCAGATTCTTTTGAGCAGTTGACGGGGAAGATTGCTCAATCTCGTGTTTACACCATTGCGGAATTTCGTTTCAGAAGGGGGTTCGGCATGCGGATTTGATAAGATTAACTTTTAGAATGCATCGAATCTCTTCAGTCTTCCTTTTTTGTTCGCTGATTCCAAAAACTTTTATCGTCTTTTGTATAGATTAGGGCTGCCACTTCTGATTTATTTAACACGAAGTTTTCGGATTCATTTAAAAATTAAAAACTCTTCCGAGACTTGAAGGAATCGACATAAGGGATAGTTTCGTTGCTACGCTTTGGAATAAAAGTATTTAGCAAGATATTATTGACTTGAATTTTGTTTAAAATTAGATTAGTAACAAGTTTCTTATAATTTTCTGAAAGAACACAGTTAAAATTGTTTAAAAATTGTTCTGAGTGTTTGAGTAAAAATTGTACTACCGTGAGTTAAAAGTACTAGGGGGCCCGCCTTCTGCTCGCTAACGCTCGCCAACCCCCGGAGGATCGCTTCGCAATCCGCATTAGATCGCTGCGCGAACCAAAGCTCGCTTCGCTCGCATCAATGAAGACATGTGTCCTAGCAGAAGGAATTGTTTACAAAAAAAATGTTCCAAAAAAATACTTTTCAAATCAAAATTTTTTGCTGTTTTTCAGAAAAGATATATACAGCACCTCTAAAATCAGAATTCAAATGAAAACTTTGAGCAAATTTTGACTCGAAATGTGAGCGCTGATTTGGAAATTGAATACCCAGCATGTTGTTTGTATGTACATTTACCCCTGAACTTGATCCACATACGCTTTTTCATTGAGTTTGTAGTCGAAAGTTGTAGTGCAAGCGTCTTGTTGAACTATAATTGTTGACGCTGAAAAGGACCTTTTTTTAAATGTCTCTGAAAAGATTCTCCGCTTTATTTGATTTCTATTATTAACTGCACAGCTCGACTAAAATTCATTTTTTTTCCAATAAAATTTCATCCGATAACGCTATAAATTTAATTGAAGCGCGAGGCTTCGTGAAAAACAAACAATCGTACAATGTTGCCAAAACGCGATAACTAATAACGTCTTTTTTGTGAGCCACGTAAGAGAATTATATATATAGATTATTTTTAGCTTGAATAGCAAATTGATGAGGGTTTCTTAGTTTCACGGAAAGATAATCCATATAATTTGAATTTCAGTTGATGTATCCTATTTTAAACTACTTATTATTTCAGAATATTACGTTTTGCTTTATTTTTGTGCTGATCTAATCGGCGTATGTAATTAATTATGTGTATCTACGCGTTTCTTGGTTATAATTTGTGTTCTTATCAAGTTAAATTCGTGTTAAGAATTCTACTAGCTGTATGCCGAATTTTTTTATGAATTAGCGCAAATTTTGTATGGGTGCATGGAATCATTTTTGAGCCGGGGCCTCTGTTAATAGTTCATATTGAATTTTGTTTTAACTATACAGTCTACTTATTTAAATCTACCACATCGCACGGAACATGTCCTTTTAGTATGATATTGGATACGGTCGATAGAAATGCAAATTACTTTTATATTTTCCGCAAACATAATGAAGATGGCTTCCCTGAGTAAGATTCACAAATCTACAATTGTGATTTTGATGAGTGCGTCCTTGCCTTTGATCGAGACGATAGGTTTGTGTCTCTTGAGAGTTGACACTTACTTACGTAACCAGTTCGATTATTTTCCTGCAGTGCTTCAACCCTCTTAAAGAAATAAATTGTGATTGGTAGCAAAGCACACCTACAAATATTGGTATAAGCGTAGTTCCGAGTGTTGTAGGCGTTCACTAAGAAATTGAACTTCAGCAAAATTACATATTTATCTCTTGGCTTTTGAGTGTGTTGTGTTGAATCGGTGTCATTTTAACTCGTTATTTTGGTTTTATTAATGTTTTAGTTTAAACAATTTCAATATTAAATTTATACATATTTGTAGTGAAGTAACATTGCCTATGTATTGAAGCAAAATTTAAATGCATCTTCGCACTTAATTGAAAATGCGCACGAGAAGTATTTAAATCAGGAGGAAAGATGAATCTTAAGTTTGCAGTGTATCACAGTGAAACTTTAAACAATGTTTTTTTTTTCTACTCTTCTTAATACAGATAAATTAGGTTAATACTTTTTGAATTAAGTAATATTTTATTCTTCTAATTTACAAGAACTCAATCTACAAGAACTTGAGCGTAATTTTAAGACAATCCGTGCATTTCTTCCAAAATAATGCCTAAAATGAGTAACAGTGTTTTAAATAAAAACCAACATTTTTTATTCAAGTCACACAAAACTATGAAATATACAATTAATATTTCAGAATTGATTTTTAACAAAATTTCTCCCGTGTTCCACATTTTGAATGAAATTCATTGTGCAAAATTGTTGTTTCATTTTGTACCTTTAATGATCCAACTTCATTCCAAATTTCACGTGTCTACGTTCAAAAGTTATATTGCGCGCTGTGTTGAAAATTGTCATTCTGCGATAGAATAACTCAAATAATTTTGAAACTCAAATAGGGGTGTCAGAAAAAGCTATTAACGAACTAATGCCAATATTTTGTGTGTTTTTTTCTTCTAAAATTAGAACATTTCGTACTTCCTAAATATGAAATTGAAATCATGAATGTTACATTCAAAGAACTCGTTCATAAATCCCTTACATCTTAAAAAACCTATCCACATCATAAGAAAACTTGACTCTCCATCACACGAAATTAATTGGAGTTCTATCATGAAATATGAAATCATGCGAGACGTCTTATGATGCAATGCAGATTTTCAATGGTTAAGCTCTCTTAGTTTAATTCCCATTTATAAGACATCCTGCAGAAGACGTTTTTCTTGAAGCGCGGAAATAACTTTTGTGTAGCTAACTGTCCTTTAAAACGAAAGCTTTGAACGTCTTTGTTACAAGTAATTGAGCGCGTTTTTTTCTTCCTGAAAGAATGTTTGACCTCGAGCCTACTTTTGTTAAGGTACTCCATTTATAAACATTTCTGCTCGTGTGGAAGCGCTCTTGTAAATACAGATGTGAGCTTGGATGGAAGTATATGTAGGTTTGTTTTCAAAAGCTGTTACATTTTGGATTATGATTAAGGTGGTTGCCGTCTTCACATATCAGATAGGCTGTCTTTCAATTTGCATCGGAATTGTCGATTTGTTTGGTCAGTGCGAATTGAAAAACTAAAATTTTTTAATATTTTTTTATTTAAATGGTTTAATCGTTCGTCCTTTTTTGGTATTGTTGTTTCAAAATTTTTTTCTCCTCAAGTGAATGTTTGAAAATATAGTTTTTTGTAATTGCGTGATACGTTTCATAACCATTCTTGGTTATATTATAGACTATTGGGTACTTAGAATTGGATTGTGATCTATTTTAAAATCTTAAGTGTTGATTTGAAATATTTTGACAAATATATCAGTGTGGAAAGGCATGTGATTTGCTTTATTGTTCAACGGTTGATCATGTAATAGTTTTCCAAACCTTTTAAATTCAATGTCCCCTTTCAAAATGCAAATTTTTTTCGGCGCCCCCTGAAAACTGTCTCAACTAATAATAAAAAGCAAATGTGACTTCCTATGATTTTCGAATTTCCTTAGGATATTTATATAGCTGTGCTTAATTTTAGAATTTCAAAATGCTAGTTTAAAAATAAAAGATTGGAACTAAAATTGTAAAGCTATTTATTAAAATGAAACTAAAAAAAAGTTATACATGCAACATTATGCCGATCGCAATCAGTAAAACTATTTAATCGCTTATGAGGAAAATAAGGTGTGACTAACAAATTTGTTTCTGTTATGCTCTATTTTCGTCAGCAGCGTACTTAAATCTTCATTCAACAATTTTCAATTGGTTCCACTTTTCAATTATAAGGATCTGATTGGTAGTTTTGGGGAAAATACACTATTTGGTAGAGCTTTGCCACGCGCAAGACCACTTCAAGTAAAAAATGTCATCAAAGGGGGAATGTCATTGGTAAACATAGTGAGATGAAAGTAGAAAACGATCGCTTAGGTACCCCGTGAGCCCGAATTTCTACTATTATAAAAGGAAGTGTTTGTTTTCTACACGCAAAGTCCTGACGAATCTATGGCACTTACAGTGATGGGATTTGGCTAACAGGTAATCCGAATTTTTTACAATTTTTGGGTTGGGGTGAATTTTAAAATTCAATCTAGAACATTTTAAAATGAAATTTAACTATTATTGTTTTCTTTGGAATGGCAACAGCATAAAAGATCATATTCTAAATTTATTTTTTCCGATTCCCTTTTGCGCGGAGGAATGATTTTCCAGCAGACGATAAAAAAAAAACAACTTTTAATTGGAGTTACGTAGTTATTTTTTCTATCTCCTAGACCGTTAAAGATACAGTAAAAATTTCAACGGATTTGAAATGTGCGGAAAATTTTACATTGGTTCGATACCTAAAAATATGATTTTATTTTAAATAAATAAAAAATTTTTAATTGAATATTTTATATTTTTGCAAGAGAAAATGTGACGTCACGCCAATATTCGCGTTCCAAATATAAACAGATTACATTTCCTGCGCTCTTACGATTTCAGCGGAGGAAAATAAAACATTTTGACCTATAATGTTCTTTTTTTGTGTGGTAAAATCGTGATCGTTAAAGATGGATTGAATTTCAACGGATTTGAAATCTGCGGAAATTTTTTTTCACCAGATTGATACCTTACATCACGACGTTGCCCGTGGTGTTGGTTTGCCACGGGCACGAGCAACTCAGTGGCTAGTGTTTACTAAAAGCAGTAAAACCCCCGTGCACACACACCTAAAGGAGATGTAGATAGAGGAATACAGTACATATTGTTTTGGATGTCTGCTTTTATTATGCACCGCAATGCACGAATTTGAGGGGGGGGGGATATGTTTTACAATTTTTTTTTTTTATTATTAAAACACGACTATCTGTTTACGGGAATATGTTTTTACAATTTTTTTTATTATTAAAACGCGACTATCTGTTTTTCGTTGCGAAAAAATACAAACAGTCGTGCCTTTTTTTAAAATACCCTTTTTTAAAATAATAAAATATTAAAATTAGATTAAAAAATAAGTTTTCTTCAGTAGGTTAGGGATGCACTGTTACTTATTTAGAAGCCTAGTGGCATTAAAGAGTTGCAACTTTTCTCATTACAACTTTTTTATATTGCATTTAATCTCTTTCTTGTCGCGTGTCGTCGTCTTTTATAGCCGTCTATAAATTATTCGCCTGGCGTCATAACCAGACTCCGCGGATTCACGTTAAATGTTCAAAAGGATTCGTAAATCATATATTTTGTCTGAGTAATGATTTTTGGGAGCAGAGGGAACGGTATTGAGAATTGGAAGATTTATGTTCTTTTCTGCCCCGGTGACATTGTGGGCCAATTTAACCTTACAGCATATTTTCCAGTGATAGATAATTTGCGTGTTCATAGAAACAATAAGTGTGGCGTGGTTTATTAAAGGTTCTGAAGAATCCGCCTAATTACCAACCAGCGGAATAGTCGACCGGTGAACTTAGCACTATTTTAATTGTTTGCTTTTCGGAAAGAAAATTTTCTGGATTTAGGTGGGTATTCGTTTTTGATCTATTTAGACAATTTCTTTCACCATTGAATTAATTTTTATTTTAAACTTGCGTTTCTTATGCTCGTCTATTTGGAATATATTTCAATCTAACTCGGATGTGCAAAGCAGGGCTGACACATTTGATTTTTTACCGTTGTTTCTCTCAAAAGCCAATACAAAATGTTGGCGAATTTTTTGAAAATTCCTCAAAGGTCAACGAAAATTCAGTTCATTTTTTAACTAATAGCGGACGGGGAAAATATTTTTTGGATTATCTTGGGTCAGAAAGTTTTGCACGGAACGCCGATTTCGAAGTTTTGGCGCCAAGCCGTGGCAACCATAAAAGAAAAACGTCAGAATCTGATTACTAGATAGTAGCAAAATTAAATTTTTTTTATCAAGTTTTAAAATTAAATTTTTATGGCTAGATCGTCAACGTCTGTGCCCCCCCCCCCCATTTTTAATTACAGTAGCACATTTTGTGTTTTAGGTGATTGGTTTTTTGTGCCTGAGCAACTAAAAAACTAAAATAGGATTTATATGCAAGATGAGACTTTTTGAGAGTAACGATAGAAAATCTAAGTAACTTATAACCAGTAGCTTTAAATGTGTTGCTATACTTCATTATGCGAAGTTAAGATATTGGTAACAGAACGAGTTTTAAAGGAAAGAAGTTAAAAAAAAATCATTACAAAAATTGTGATGATTGAGGTATGTAGAATTTTTCTCTACAAAAGGGACACGAGGCCGTTCGGTTTGCGTTAACCACTGAATCCATTGACCCCGAGATCATCTTCTCCAGGTTCTTTGGCCTTTCCTCTGCACTTCACCTAAAGAAGGGCTTATTTGTTTCCCATTCCAGCTTAGATCTTCTGACGAAAGTGTGTCAATGAAAAACAAAAGGCGAAGATGGAGTTTAAAAAGCCTGCATGTCTTGGTATGCGAAACCTGTTACATGGAATGGATAGTTCCCATTCACTCGAGTTATTCAGACCCTTTCGTTACGGCAATCGAACCATAGAAAATGTTTAATGAAATAAATGATCCCCTCTGTGACATACTCCATTAAGTTGAATTGATACGCTACCGTCTTGCGTCCTTTGAATAGGTGTTTGTTTTAGATGCATGTCTGGAGCATCTATTTTGTGTTGATTTGTGCCGTGCCCTGTTTTCCTTATTTTTCTGTTTGAAACTTTGTTCACGTTTATTTTCATTGCGAAAGATTCAAGACTACTTCATCTGACACAGTCGATTATTAAATAAATCACCTTCCTTCATACACTGCTCAACCCTTAACTAAGCAATCGATCCTTTCTAAATTAAATTTAAAATAATTTGATGTTCTGAGAAAGGACAGTGGACAATTGTGTCCGAGAATTTCCTTATTTTTAAAATTTATTAAAACCTATCTTCATACAAACATTGACCCAGATAAATGCCTTGATTTCGTGCCTAGTCGAGCTCCGTCATTCTTTTTATATTTTTCACCAATTCTCGGCCACTTAAAAACTTGTTGGAATAAGTGATTTTTAGTCATCGTGACACTTTTTTGGGTGGAATTGTAAATTACTTGGCGTTACTCTGCACTATGAAAGGGCCACTATGGAAGAGTTGCGGATTGACAACTTGAGGGTTTGGAGTTCAAATCCAACCAAAGATCGTCGTGTACAAAGGGGGTTGGTGCACGCTAAATCTGTCGTGATCGCAACTGTCTTCACTTTGGTGTGGTGAGTGGGGATGCCATCTCAGGTGTTGCCTCGTCATCTGTCCGTGGCTTAAAATCACGTGGTGTTTGTCCTCCGATCTTTTCCGTTGGGATTAATCCCGGACCGTCGCCAATAGCTCGTTGAGTTGTTCCAGTGCGATGTTGATTAAAATACCTACCTGGTGCATCACGGGAGGTGGGTTCACATTGCATCTCAAATACATAACATGTTTTCTAGTCACAAACTGTTTATAGACCACACATTCACTCCAGATGGACAAACATCCATGCCTTATCCCCGGATTCAATCCAGGAACATTTCGATCTAGAGGCTAGCACCTTGACCACCAGTCCCGAATGGTCGGTTAATCCATCGCATTCAATCAAAAACTAGTACCACTATAAGGGGTGGATCTCTTCGAGAACCTTCATCGGTTTGATTTTCAATAGTATCTATTTCTTCTGAGCATTACGGTTAAAGTAAATATGCGTGTGGAACTAATTGTTGTGTGAAATGAGTAATCCTCTGACGATGTTACGAAGGGGGAAAAAATTATTCACTAAACAGATTTTGTTTTGCTGAAATAACGTATTCAAGGTATCACACAAATTATATGAAATGCTTCGTCAACATAAAATAAGCCACTTTTCAAATTTTTCGGGCTTTCAATGTCAAAGTTTCAAAATTCAGAAATTATAGTGGTGAAAGTACCATTCAAGAGATCGTGTTATCTTAAATTTTCCCGGTATTACAAGTAGTTTAAACTTCATTCGAACAGCTAATCACTTTTGTCCCTGCCCTTCGTATTTATAGAAACGGTGTTCTCAGAATTCATTCGTCCTCTTTATATCGAATTCATTTCACTCGAGTTATGCCAGGTGGCATTTTAGCTGTGGATCTTGTTCGAGCTGAACAAATCAATTGAAGTGTCGTTCTGAATATTTTACGCTGATCCTACAATAAATAACATCCAACAAATCCATGCATAGCATCTGCGCTTAACATTCTTATACCCATTGATTTGTCTCGCATTTCATATATTATTTCAATGAATATAGCATCCATATTCACTTAATAATAATCACTTGGATAACAAACCTGTAAATGAAATAAAAGTTTATCCCAAAACATTTAACACCATTTCGTATGCGTTAGCTGGTGTCGGTTCTTATTTCCAAAACAATACACGTCGAAAAGCACATCTCAGTCATAATAGCTCGATCATATTATAACCGTCTACTTCAATTGCATCTCTTCCTTTATTTAAATTCGGCATTTCTTTTACCCTGGACCTATTTTCGCTCATTTTCTTTTCTGCGCTGATTTATGCCTTCCAAATTTCCCATTGCCTTCTGGGACCACGGTGGCCAGTTTGGAAAAGTAACGGGAAAAAACCCGAAGAGTTGCGAGTTCGAATCCAACAAAAGACCGTTGTGTACAAAGGGTTCTTGATTGGTGCACGTTAAATCTGTCGTGGCCACAAATGTCCTCGCGTTGACGTGGTGTAGTTTGAAAAGTGGGGTACCAGCTAAAGTGTGACCTCGTCACCTGACCTTGGTTCGAAATGACGAGATGTTGCCCTCGGATCTTTCACTTCGTGTTTGATTCCGGACCGTCGTCAATAGCCCGTTGCTTTGCTCAGTGCGACGTTAATTAAAATTCATACCTACCAACCTTCTGTGACCAGATTGCTACATAATTTCATTGGACTGGAGAGCTATTACGTGTAGTTTTAGCAACATGTGCGACTCCAAAACTCAACTCGGGTCAAGCATAGTTTAGCTAAGCGTCAAAATTGTGATGAATGATGGTTTATGGATAACGTGACCATTTGTTATTTCCTCAAAACGGGACATCTACTAATTTTTAGGTAATAGTATGCGTATTCAAGAAAACACATATTTCTTTATAGTTTTTATATATTCATTAATGAAAAGAAAACAGTAATGAACACGTTAAAATAAATAATTTACGTGGTCTTATATTTATGAAGAACAAATTTGCCCAATTATATTTGGTGTTGATTTTAAATAGGAATGAAATTCTTGGCAAGATTTCTTAAATTTACTTTTGTGTTTTATAAACGGGTACTTAGTTTATAAGTTAACATTAAAAGTGAACTTACGTTTGTGCATTATTGTAATGAAGGTTTCACGTGCAAGAAATTTAAATTAACTGTTATAATAACGCACGTCGGCAAAAAAAAAATTAATAATAATAATAATAAAATAAAAATTAATTAATTAAAAAAAATAATCATCAATCGTCAAGAAAGATGCACGAGCTGTTTACTCTTACTCTGCAGCGAGCTAGCAGGCTTCTAACTAGGGATGGGGAAAAATAACGATCTGTTCTTTTGCAGCGTGAATTCCAAAATTCTAGACGTAAAATGATCACAAGTACTTACAAAAAAAAAATGATTTCCGTGGGATTTATTTTTTATTTTTTCGCACCTCTTTTTGAAATTATTACACTGGGTTGATCACTTTCTGAAAACGGGACATTTCGGCGTCCCGAAGCTGTGTTTGAAGACAACTGGACAGTACCTAAAAACGGGATGTATGGTCACATTATTTATGCAGCACATGGCCCCGGAGTGGCCTTAATTTTGTATTGTCCCTAGGCCTTTTGGTAATTAATAATATTGCCCTGGTAATTAAATAATAAGAAATATGGTGAAGTATTTGGTCATTTGAGTCTTAAATCGTTGACTGTTGTTGGATCTGAGGCGAATGAATCCCGTAACGGTCGATTTTAAATTGTTTGCCACGTTGATTCTATACGACTATAAGCAAATAAGATCGATTTATGTGCCAACATACGTTAGTGGAAATTTTTAAACAGATTTTCTATTAGAAATTTCTTCAAGCGTGACATTAATACTGCGTGGTCTGTTTCCAAAATCATACACACTACATGGCTTTTACTTTATCATTTTTCTTTTCCCCCTCTTATAAAAAAAAGTTGACTTATCCTAGCACGCGAGTGGGGTCGAGTAGTGACAGATGATGAGGAATGATGGTCTTCTCTAACGACTAAAGTTCTTCTCTTCCTGAGAGATGACGACTTCTGGGGGATGGCATCCAGAAGTGGGTCCATCTGCCCACTGCTCTCGATAAGAAAATGACGGGTGTGTAGGATTTATTTGCTTTGGTCCCCCTGCGTTTCGGTCACTGTTTGAAAAGCCCATGCTTTTCGGACTACGCTGCTTTGCAGTTGTGGAAGACGAGGATATTTCAGTTTCTCTTTTCCAACAAAATATGTAATGGGTTTCGGATTTTTTTACCCTTGAATTTTTGTTTACCTCTGATGGTTCATGTAGCAAACATAGTACGCACCCTAACATAAACAAAAAAGCAGAATTGTAGAAATTTTCCAAACAAACTAAAAAATGAATTCCCCGTTAGTATGCGAATTAAGAATGCATAACATTTGCTAACTTTAGAGTTGACATTTCCTGACCATCTGAGGAGTTCAAACGCATTTATCCATTCTGCAACCAGCAGTCTACCTTTGGCTTCTGTTTAGCGCAACATGGCCAAATATGGTCCTTGCACCTTAAAATCAATTAGGATCTTGCATCATAAACCATTGCAACCCAACTTTTATAACCGCTACCAACTTTCATGGCTTCTAGCCAGTTTTGGCCTTTTTGACCAATAGAATGCTTCGTAAGTCTTGCACATTGCCTTAAGCCTAAAAAGGGGCGGCCCTTGATAGTCCATTTGGTGGAATCGTGAATTAGTAACCGTCATCTGACCGTGTTTCAAAATGACGAGGTGGTGTCCTCGATCTTTCCTTTCGGGATTGATCCCGTAGCCCGCCAATACCCCGTTGTGTTGCTCCAGTATACATATCTACAGTATACAGTACACATTCCTACCACTGCGTTGCTCATATTCAACTACCTACCTTTCAACCTATAGATGTGGTTGTTGTCGTTACATGTACTGTAAGGTGAAAACAGTTCGACATCACCTGAAAATCTCAACCCTCTAAGGGTTAATGTATAATAAATGCTCTTTGTGTTCCTATCGCATTGCGGGAAAACAATATGTCGGAGGGGAAATTGGTTGAGGAAGGTGGAAAATGTTTACATTGAATGACCTTCAAGAAGTTAGAGAAAAGCTTCCTGTAATTTAACTGCCCCCGCGCGCGTACATTTAGGAAAGTTTCCTGGAGGGGACAACAGGGTATGGTCGTGATATCTTTATTTGATCAAACGTCGCCCGATTCAATTCTTCTCTGATTCGATTGGTTTTGTTCTCGTTGATGAACAAAATATTACGCGGACTGTAGATGCACGAGTCCTTTTAATGTTGACGTTTGTTAAAAGTCTGGTTGAAAAGTATCCGAGCCCCTTTGAACAGAAAAATAAAACTGCTTAGCATAATTTAGTTCAAACTTGTCCCCTTCAAATTGAATATTTTTTGTGAGTCTACTCTTCTGGAAGCATTTTTAAATACCACTGTTCGGGATCTCCATTAGGTGCTTTTGCTTTGTCTTGTTTGAAATCTTGCCGTTTGAGTGCCATCTTGAGCCTACGAATCAGCTACAGGCCTGGTTGGTACATTTCCAATTATGATTTCATCATGAAGTCTGAATCAAAATTTGCTTTTTCCAGCTTACCTTGTGCAACAGCCATGTTAACTGGAAACAAAAGCAACGAATACTACAGAATGTATGTGCATTGTGCCCCTAGCTTTCATTTCACGAGTTTTCGGGCTATGGATTCCCTGTTATTTTGGCGGACTATGGATCCCCTGTTATTTTGGTCTGTTGTGAAGTTCGATTCCGTGACTGATCATTATTTATTCCACGCGATTCTTTAACGGGAACTTTGAAAGAACAAATAATCGGTGTCCAATCAGAACAGTGCTCAACTGTCGGCGTTATATAAATTAACTTTGCACTTAACCTTCATCTCGAACGTTCGTGTGTAATCTGTATTCTTTATACATTCTGTTAAATAATACGCTCTTCTGCTAATGAATTTCAATTCACGAAAACTTGACATGTTCATTGCGTTGTAGATCAATCAGACTGAAGAGTTTCAGGCAGCATTGTTTCTTTTGTTCAGGTTATTGCTCTTCAAAATTCTATTCTGTATCATTTCGCAAAACGAGCAAACGTTGTAGCAAATTCGTTGTAACAGGAGCATTGAGATGTTGATTGGGTGGGTTCGAAGATAGCAGCTTCCTAAACATAACTCAAACCACGTGTGAACGGAAGGTTAGATTTTTTAAATCACCCTCTGTCCCCCTGACGTACGCATAAGAATGCATGTGCATCCGGGCACTGCGCGTGATTTCCGTTTATCCCTGTTGCGTCCACATTCTGGTCTCTTATATATAAACGAACCAGGTCGTTGTCAATGTCACCACGTTTCCACCCGATTCCCAGTAGCTGGCAACTCGTCATCGCTAATCTGTTGTGGTTTTTTTATCCGCTTGCGAAATCGACAAAGCCAATTGAGCCCTCCGCCATTTTTCTTTCTGCCCGTCAGCGGGAAATTACTCGCATTTTCAATGAAATTTCCGGGTCTCCTGTGTTTCCTCGTTTTTGATGGCATGGGAAAATGACTCTGTGACGTTGGTAACATTCTTTCAGTGGGCGTTAATGATCGACGATCACATGTGCCCACGCTGTGTTATTCTTGGATTGGGATCGATTAGTTTTAATTTTTCTGTTCGAAAGGGGAATTTAAATTTTCTGTGTCTTGTTGTGGACTATTGAAATGTTACCAGTCAGAGTTTCATCACATGGGAGTTGCATACGAATTCCATCTCTTGGTTTATTCCAGGATTGGAGATGATTGGTGTTGACCATCAAATTTGATTCTGTATTCAATCTACTCTCAATAATCAAACCAAAAGCTGTATCTTATATTCCACTTTAAACGTTGTTTTTTGCTTATCAGGGGAAAGTGTGTCCATGTTAGCTGTTTTTTTTTTTTTCCAAACTAGAAATTGAAGTGATATGGTAATCAGTGCTATTTTTAAAACCTGTTAGCAAATTTCTCTCGCCTCCATCTTACTCATTTATTCCTTTAAAAAAAGGCTGGGAATGATGCACATCCACCTGTGAAACGAATACAAATGTGCAACTTTTAACCTTTGAAAGAAAAAAAAATGTCCACCAATCTTCCTAAGCGGAATTTCGCGTGCCACAAGGCTTGCTTCCTTCTGTTTCGATATATCTGTCAGACGGAGCACCTTACCGGACGTCGGCGGAGCTTGATAGATGGTCGATTAATCCGAAATCTACAGACCTCGGAGATTGCAGTCACTGAGACCACCTGCTGTCCCAGGAATCACTCCGCCTCGCCGGTTATTTACTTTCGCCTTCAACACTTTCTCGCCCAGTTCTATCTCTCCATAAATCAACTCTGTTGAAATACACGCGTTGCCAAGATTTGTTTGCCTGTTCCTTTCTTTTTGTGGGGATGGTGGTTTTTTACCCTTTTACCTTATATTCGCAGGGCTGACGCAGGAGACTCTTGCTGCTTTGTTTCAATGTTGGCGACAGGGTTGTCGTTTTAAGCAAAAGTCTCAAAAGCTTCTACTTTCAAATTTTGATGTTTTTGTTTTTAAAACTCACTTGAGCGGTCAAAATATTTAAAAAAGTTGTGCTTAACACAGTACAGGCAACGTCAAGTAATGGACACACAAGTAAAATTTTACTGACGCAAGAAGAGGGTAATTTTTTATAACGTAGTCGAGCAACACAACAGCCTATTGACTGCGGTCCGGGATCAATCCCCTTCGTGCTATTCACGACACACGGTCCGGGTAATTGGTAATATTAGTTAACGTTGTATTAGAGCAACATAACGTGCGATTGCAGACCGTCCGGGATCAATCCCCTAAGGAAAATATCCGAGGAAGTTAGGAAATTTTTAATTAACGTACTCGAGCAACACAACGGTCTATTGACTAAGGATCAAGCCCCTAAGGGATAGATTCGAGGACAACACCGAGTAATTTTGAACCACGGTCAGATGACGAGCTAACACCTGAGCTGACACCCCACTCTTCAAGAGATGGTGACGTCACACCGATTGGATCTCTTCGCAATTCTAATTTCGCCACATTTCACAATGGTCACGCCTAACCCCGCAAAAGCAACTGTCGCGGGCAACGCCGTGACTAGTACCATATAAGAGGACGGCATATATTTGGGTCTTTTAGGATGGAATTTTATTTTGGTATGGATGTTTAATTACGGTTGTGTGTGATAGACAAGTGATACATTCTGCCCATGTCTAATTAATTTCATTAATGTTACACTTTTGGTGAGCCTTGTGCATTTTTTACTGTGAAATAAAAGTACAAATACAAACAACATTACCAGTTTATCGGTCTAGTGGTCAAAATGTTTCTGGTTGTAATCCGGGGTAAACATGGATATATTATTTCTACTGAATGGACCGCGGTAGCCCCAATTGGAAGAGCAACTGTAGGGATGCAAGTTCGAAACTAGGTCCAACCAGAGACCGTCGTACATGCGGGGGCTGATGCACATCAAACCTGCTGGGACCTCAAATGTACTCGCATTGGCGTGACGTGGTGGGTAGGTAGTTGAATTAGCGTCGCACTGGAGCAACGCAGCTGGCTATTAGTGACAATCCCGGAATATTCCAAGAATAGCAACCGGAGTGTTGCGAGTTTCAATCCAACCAAAGACTGTCATGTACAAGAGGAACTGGCACACGTTAAATCTGTTGTGCCCTTAACCCACTGGCTGATTATCCCGCGATTTCCACGGGCAACTCAAATGTAGCAAAATTTGCTCATCCCGCGATTTTCGCGGGCAGGTGTTTTTCTATCTTTATTGAGGAGCGCATCCCGCTTTTTCACCGTTTAACCAATGAAATAAATTACATACAGTGTTAGACGTTAAATTTAGATTTTGGTCAACAGTTGTCGCTAGTCGTCCACTAAATTGCGGCATTTGAAGGTACTTTGTATTTACCGCTCTAACTTCGCGCCTTTGTTTGGCGCCTTTTTCTAATCAGAAATGACTGCTAGAAAACGTTCAGCGATTGACAGAGTATATATTCCTGATGATTTATCATATTCTGAAAGTGATTTTAGTTTTGATAGTGATAGTGATATAGATTTTTCGGACTGCTTCTCAGATAGCGATGAATATGATCATGATTCAATAAACTTGCAAAGCGTTAGGCAGTCGTGCAAAATTGATATGAAGAATATTTTTCCTCCTCCTCCTCCAGTTCCTGTTCGTGGAAATCCGGGAATTACTGTGCATATAGCTAACAATAAATTCTGACAGTTTAGTTTCTGATGATAAAAATCTATATAAAAAGTCTTTTCTAGAAAGAAAAAAAACCGCATATTTCAATTCTCCAATATATATAGATTTTTAATATGCATTAAAAAAAAAAAAAAACTACACGATTTTTGTAGCGATTTCGGTCCACAAATTGAGCAGTCAGAGGGTTAAATGTCATCCGTTTACGTGGTGGGTAAATTTGGAGCGTGGTGCCATCTCAAGTGTTGACCTCGTCTTCTGACCGTGGTTCACGATGACGAGGTGTCGTCGTATCTTTCTTTCGGGATTCGTCCCTGACCGTCGCCAATGTGACGTTAATTAACTACCTACCCGTCCTGAATGAATATGGCTTCCTATAAGCGGGCTGTGGCTAGAAAAGTATGAACAAGTTGTAATTAGAGTAACACTAAATGGCTGAGAAATCCGCCCTTGCATTGGGGGCCGTAGTGGCTCAGTGGGTACTGTCCACTGCGTTAGCAACCTTCGAGTTTGCAGGCGGTGCAGATTCGATGCCTCTCAGGTGCATTCCTCCGTGGAAGTATTTCCCTCTTCTGTGCCAGTCAAAAGTTTCATTGTGTGTGTGTGCCTATACCTTGTAGTATTGTGTGTGTCCATTACTTGTATACTCTTGTGTCTGGTGCAGCGTGGCCAAATATGGCCCGTGCGCCGTTTAACTCCAAAACCAACCCTTCCTTGCATTGCCATGATGAAAGTGTTAACTATGATGATTATGCATTTGATAGGGGGCATTGCAATTGACTTTGCGAAAGTGAATTGGCTTTTTAGTGTTAGAATTTCAGACAAAATTCCGTATTATGCTTTGGACAGCTCGAAAGTGGTAGAGATCCCAGATAAACGATGTGATCAATATTGGTCAATGTTATTTAATGAAAGTTCAATTGAAATTGCATTGAATACTATTCTGGTGATCGTGTATAGTCTGAGATATTAGTTTTATTTATTCTCTATGGGCATGTTTGACTGATGCTCGTTTCTTTTGTTTCACAGGGAGCCCCGCAAGGTGATTCTGTCTAAGGGGGCGACGGGACTGGGCTTCAACATCGTCGGCGGTGAGGACGGCGAAGGCATCTTCATTTCTTTCATTCTAGCCGGTGGCCCAGCCGACCTCAGTGGCGATGTCAGGAGAGGAGACCAAATCATCTCGGTAAGTCCCTTTTTGCATTCTCGTTAGATGTCCCCCTTGCATTCTCTGTCCTTGTGAATCCATTACTTATGGGTTCGGTAGCAGATATGAAAACAGAAGTGTTTGATACGAATCGTGCAGAAAGTCGATACTTCGTTGATAAATTAGATTCCAATCAAATACAGGGCTGCCACAAGCGATGAAGGGCGATTTTTGCTTTTTTCAACCATGGAAAAAAACTACGTAAATATTTTGAGACCTTTTGTGAAAATGAGACATTAGCACGCCAACTTGGCGATCTCAGTTTTATTAAGTGGTTTTTTTTCCACAATTCGACATAATTAGTAAAAAAGTAAGAGTCGGAAATCAAGATCAGGAATCTTAATTTACGTCTCTTACTTTAACCACTAATTATGTCGAGAGAAATGTGGAAAACCCAACTTTATAAAACTCAGATCGACAAGTTGGCGTCATAATGTCCCATATTTATAAAAGTTCTCATTTGGCGCTTTTTATCAATCCAAATATTCCATCCCAAGATGCTTCTGCTTATTAAGACATTGTTGGAATTCATTACTTTACTTTAAAATGAAGCTACCTTACGAGTTTTAATATTTATTTGAAACTTAATTAACATATTTTTTAAATTTGTAACTGAGCAACTAAAACTGCAACTAAAAGCTTGAAGGAAAGACTAATTTGTTACTATTTTTTTAAAAAGAATTTTTAAAACTACTAGGGGGCTCCGCCCCCTGCTCGCTTACGCTCGCCAACCCCCGGGGGATTGCTGCGCAATCCCATTTGGTTTGCTTCGCAAACCAACACTCCTTTCACAGATGCCATTTGGTTTGCTTCGCAAACCAACATTCCTTTCACAGAGTGAAACTATTTGAATAATTTGTATTATGCTGATTTCACTTTCGGGTACATGACGTCACAGCGAGGGCTTCGCACCCTGCTCGCTTACGCTCGCCGACCCCGGGGATTGCTAAGCAATCCCGTTTGGTTTGCTTTCTCAAACCAATACTTCTTTCGCAATTGATTTCACTTTTTTTTGCTTTAACACTTTATGCACCCTAAACTAATAGCCGCATCAGTAAAAAATCTTCTGTATCTTGTTCCCTGTACAATTTTAAGTAAACAGTGTTAATATCCAAACTTTACGATCTGTACTTTGTACTTTGTCGGTAAACTGTCTTGAGAACAGAGGGAAAAAAGCGAGTCTTTTTCCTCGCCAAATAAAAAGAAATCGTTTTTATGGCAATTGTTGCTACGATAAATTTGATATCTGGCAAACCCGATAGTCGAAAATGCAACCCACTACTGTTTGCGAAACCAGCTATGCGAACTGAAAAATACGAAATTTGTGTCACCAACTTTTGATTGCATGGAATTTATTTATGAACCAATTTTAAAAATAATTGTACTGTAAGAAAGAGTACATTGTGAGGTATACTGCAATATTTTTAAAATTAAAAACTAACAGTAATACTATATAGATATGACCATTTTAGTTTTGTATCGGAAGTTACGATCTGAAAGTTCCGAATATTGTATGACCTACTTTTAATTTCATCGATTTTGTTTATTAACCAATTTGAAAAATAATTGTACCATAAGAAAGAGTGTAATGTAGTGTATTCAGTGATGTTCTCAAATTTGAAAAATAATGTTTTTTGCCGTAGACATAACGGTTTTAACAAAAAATAGCGAAAATACCCGAAGATTCCGAATTTTGTATCACGAACTTTTGATCGCATCCAATTTAATTATTAACCGATTTCAAAAATAATAGTACCGTAAGAAAGAGTATATTCTGAGGTATACTGCGATATTTTAAAAATTAAAAACTAATAGTAATTAGATAGATACGGCAGTTTTAAAAAAAGTAACAAAAATGTCCCGATTTTTCCCGAATTTCAAAAAAATATTATCAAGAACCAAATTTAAATTTCAAAAAAAAACTCGACGAGCTGCAAAAATTTACGTTGAGAGGTACTCTTAAAAAAAACCTCACGACTGAAGACTGAAAATTTGAATGTGTTTTGCTCACTCGCGGAAGAAATTTCACTTCTTCAACTTTAACACTTAATAAAACCTAAACTAATAGCCGCATCGGAAAAAAATCTTAATAATTATCCAGGGAATACGATGAAGAACAAAGCATGTTAATTTCATTTTTTTCCGATCAGTACTTTCTCGGGAAACCGTCTAAGAATGGAGCTAAACGACACAAATTTCAATCCTGCGGCGGCGGTAACTTTTTTTTAATATAGAGAGAAAGCTACTATTTCACAAATGCTTAGGCTGTGGCAGCCCTGCGAATATCCTTCATGGAAACAACGATTGCCAGGCTCTTGATAAAACTATTTCCTTCACTTCCTTTGGTAAAAAGTGAAGTGCATTCTCATCAGAATGCATCTTTCGTTTTTTTTCAAAACCATTGATGCGTTATGTCTTCGCATTCATAATTTCGTGGGGTCGCCGTGCATCAGGCGGTTTGCCCACTGCCCTAGCAACATGCGAGTTACAGACGACGCAGGTTCGATTCTTATCAAGTTCGACTTCCCTGTGTGGGTGTACTTACTTAATATTTGACGCAAATTAATCAAGTATTGAGCTTTCTCCACAAAACCCATTTAACCCACCGTAACTTTGCATTCTCATACTATTTCCTATATTCGAACATTTTTTTTAGCTAAATTAATTTTCTACATCGCATAAAAACTGAAATATAAATTTTTTTTTAATAAAGAAAGTCAGAAAAAATAATCCCAATTGTCGATTTTTTTTTTAAATTAACGATACATGGAGGAAGAGAACAAAAATTAATGAATAGCCAAGATTTGCAAAATAAGAATCTAAATTATTTTGCACCATTATTAAATTTCAATTAATACGAATTTAAAATTAAGCTTTTAGTATTACCATTGGTATTCTTTTATTTGTACCGTATTCTTGGCCTTCTCAAAAGTAGTTCATGGTCATGCGAAATAAATTTCATCACAGTTTGTCGCAAGGTCACTTCCTTCTGGATTCTCACCTTTTTGGAGATTAGTAAATTGGTCTCTAGCTAATGTTTATTTTTAGAGCAAACGTCTTTCCTAATCTGGATTGCGTAGTAAAATTATTGGAATAACTCCGAAGAAATATTATCCACCCTGAATGTAACTGATGTTAATAGTCAATGTATGAATACTAGCTATTGTCAGCAGAACAAAGGATTATTGAAAATGAAATCAAAGCGAAGTTACATGAATGGAATAATTGTGTTCGTCTCATTTTTCACTTTCAATCTCAAATGTGGGATTTGGAATAACAATTTGTTTTCCCTTGTCGCCTATTTTTGTTCTACAATTCTGTATTCTGAGCCCTTTAGAGAAAAAAAAAATAAACATTAAAAAAATGAAAATGCCGATTTTTTATTTCTTTACTACAAATTGTAGAATTTTTATTTGTTCGGAATATTCCCGACTGAATCCGATTGAAGCACAACAGGATTCTTACATTTATAAAATAAAAAAGTAGGTACTACCATTTCTAACGTTCAATAAAATGTCGATCCCTCTTACTCGTGGGACAGCCGTGGCTAAGTGGGTTTGTCTACTGCGCTAGCAACCTCAGAGTTGTAGGCGGTTCGATTCTGAGGTTTCTAGCTAAAGAACTAATCTCCAGGTTACGAAACTTTCTGGACCCATACGGCACATGGAATCGTCCATGGTACCCTCACCCTACAGAACACACGTCATCTGCGTCTGCGAAGCATTCTTGCCTTTTCGGAAATAAAAAAAAGCATAATATATCGAAAATGCTCATTTTCTACCATTTGTAATTAACAAAATTAAAAAAAAACTCAACCAAATGGCACATTTTCCCTCAAGTACTCTCTGAAACTCCTGCTATCAGACAGCATCCAAACTTTACACGTGCGAAGTAGATAACACTTCGGTTTTGCTATTCAATGTCATCTAGCGCACCAAAATCGGGATGAACTTTTGCATTAACCCAATATTTTAAGAATTTCTGCTACACATGTCCTTTGGCTGTGGCAGCCTTGTTTATTACATCATAGCAAGATCAGCAAGAGAGTACTTATTGTATTCCTTTACGGGCTTAGGTTTCGTACGATTCAATGTATCGTACCGCTTGTTGAGACATTATGAGATTTTCTTGGATTCTTGCGCTTTTCAAGGCTACATTTCGAATCGCCGTTGTCTCCGAGTCTCTTCATTCCTCATCTGGGGAAAGCATACACATTGTGATTGTAAGTGATGACACCTTAGAGACGCGCGAGTGAAGCCAGTCCTCCTAATCATAATTTATTTCCAGAGATCGTAAAGAACTCGAGGAATCCTCAGTTCCCTTCGCTAATGGAGCGGGCGTCGCGAAGACGTAATGAACGCGTTAAGCTCCCCTTTCCAGATAATTCCCGGGAATTATCTCGGGAAGGAATTCCCTGATTGATCCTTGTTCTATTAAGACGCTTGGCACTCTCAAAACGCGGTGTGCGTGTACTGTACTTGCGTGTTAGAGCATTCCGCGGAGGGAAGCCCCTCTTGAAAATTGCCCAGATTTGCCGGAGTGATAAATACTGGAAGGTTTTGCGAGTTCGCACCCGCTAAGGAGCTATGCAAGTTACTTGTCCCTTTCTGCAGAGGATTGAACTAATTGGAAATCTCGTGACAGAACTTAAGAGGTTTGCTTTTTTCTTTTCTTTGCAGAGCGGCCTATGTTCCCCAAATGGTAGATTAGGGATTAGCAATTGGAGGCTTGCGAGTTCGAACACAACCGTCGTGTACGTGGAGGCTGGTGCACTAGCCTCTATTCTCCTCACATTGGCTAGGCATGGAAGTTAGGAGTGAGACCGAAGTCTTGACCTCGTCATCTGACCGCGGTTCAGATTTACGAGGTGTTATCCTTAGATCTTTTCTTTTCAGGATGGATACCAGACCGTCGCCAATAGCCCGTTGTGCTGCACCAGTGTTACGTTAATTCTGCTACCCTTTTTAAAGATGGTCTTGTTAAATGACGTTTGAAAGTCTTGGGGATTTGATTGTTACGCAGATGATTGAAGAAATTTTTCTTTCTCATGAGAGTTCTATACTTTAAGACTGATTATCTCCTTGAAGGGCGCAGAAATTTGGAGAGGTGTGAGAGCTCGGGTGTGACCTCGTCATCTGACCGTCGTTCAAAATTACGGTTTGATTCCCTGGGTGTATTTTTCTCGCTTTCTGCGTCAGGAAAACTTTCCTTGCGTATACATATCCATAACGACGTTATCTGTATTGTATTTAACGCAGTCTGTCCGAACTGCCTTTGCGCCATGAGCCCATCCAATCATTCCTCTGAGATAATTCACATGAACAAAGTGTGTGATTTTTGTTTATGCAGAATTTTTTTAAACCGAGATTCCGTTTCTGTATGCAAACTGTACAAAGCTGTACTGAAGCATAGAAATATATGCAGGGAATTTCACTGAATTGTAGAAGTATGTTTCAACTTGCGTTTATCTCTAGCAATGAGACTGCGATAGAATAGTTTTTAGATTTATATTCCACCTTTCAGGGGCGTATCTTTAGGTGCATATGGGATTCACGAACCCGGGTAATATTCTCTTCCCGTGGGGTTTACTGTCTGGCAAACATGACGATTGCGACCCCTGAAATGCCCAAGCTATTTTACTCCTCCGTCCTTTCTTTTCACCATTGAAATTGTCTATCTTGTGTTTGGTGCAGCTTGGCCACATATGACCATTGCGCCATAAAACCGAAAACCCATCAGTTTGTATTCATCATTGAAGGCAAAACTGATAATTTCAATATTTTACTGTTGAATTGTTTTTAATTTTTGCGAAAAGTTGGTCTTGCTTGACTTATTGACTGTCATCATACATCACACTGCTGTTTTGCGTGCAGGTAATCACCGTGCGAAATAATTATACCGGTAGGAACGACTTTTTTGCGTGCTTGCGAGTAGAAATTGGGATGGAGTATATCATCGAAATTGACAGCTAAAGTTAGTTTGGATTGTCTTCGAAAGTGTGAAGTAGGGACAAATTGGGATGTACTTTGCGTGTTGTTATCCGTTAAAATGAAGGTAAAATGCAATCGAGATTCTTCTGTGTTGTAAGTATAGCTTTAGTCGAGCTGCATAGACTTTGATTGATTATGGAGATGCGAGGTATCATTTGTTTAACTTCTATACATAACATTTCATGGCCAAATATGGCCCTTGCGCCATAAAACCCCCCAAACAACCAATCGTCAAGTCTAGAGGACAGCCGTGGCTCAGTGGGTACGCCCATTGCGCTAGCAATCTGCTAGTTGTAGACGGCTCAGGTCCGATTTCTTCCAATGTATTTTTCCGTTCTGTGCCAGCAAAACTTTTCTTGTGTGTACATGTCCATTACTTGATTACTGTCCTGTGACTGGCGCAGCATGGCCATAACTCGCATCTCATACAGTCTAGGGAGTAATTTTTATTGGTCCGTTTCTTAAATTTTTTAGCACACTATTTGAAGGCATTGATTGCAATCCTCATTATGTTCGCTCATCTACGAAGAAAATAATTGTTAGGATATTTAGAACCGATGGTAAAGTCGCTTTCCTACTACTAGGACCACACCATCTATTTAACTTGCACATTCCGCCTTAAAAGACATCATTGCAGCAAGCACTGTCACAAAAAGAAAAGCGCGTTAATGAAGCAAATACGTTAGGAACAAAACTGACGAAAATTTAAATGCACGTCTGTTTTCAACTAAAATTTAAGTTTTCCTTTTAATCATGTTAAATCGACACCGTTCATTAATAAAACACCGGGGGAAAAGTACAGCAACAAATCGACTTGTATTGCGCTAATCAAATCAACCTCCTGATGTTGATTTGCGTTCTTTTCTTCAAAAGTCCGATTGTGTTCGATATTTTTTTTTTTTTTTTTTTTTTTTTGGTGTTGACCATGTCAGTTTTATTTTGACATTGGATTAGTCAAACCAAATAAAAAATTTCCCTCTTGGCGAAATCTACTTTTTCCTCTCCATAAAATGCTTTTAATTAGGTTGTAATATGAATTAAGGATACACGTAACTGCAAACTAAACTTTGGTAAATTTGTGTGACCTCCCTTTGATACTAAGTATAGATATATGGCTTTTCTGATATTTAACTTCGAGTGATACACTGCACAAATTGTGAGCAACACATTTTTGTTAACTCTTGAACAGTGCTGCTGTTGAATTCTGTGTGTGACGATCGCTGATCGCCCAAGTTCTCTTTATTATTATTTTTGATCTAATGTTTTTCCTCCAGGTGAACAACATTGATCTGAGGCACGCGACTCACGAGCAAGCAGCCGCAGCTTTGAAAGGAGCGGGCCACACAGTCACAATGCTCGTTCAGTACAGGCCTGAAGGTAAGTTCTTCCCAATCTCATAATCTGCCATTGACATTGTCTTGTGTCCGGCCCAGCTTGGCTAAATATGACCCCTTACGCAATAAAAACCAACTCTAACTCGTAATCTGCCACCCAAGTTCCATTCAGAAACGAAATTTTTTAAATGTCCAGTCCTTGTGCTTGGAATAGTAGAAAATAAATTAAGTGTGGCTCATTGAGGGGTTCAGGTGCATATATCTGGTTTTCAATCTGCCGACCATCCGTTCTGGTGGTTAATGGGGTAGCCTCATGATAGGAAGGTTCCTGGTTCGAATCCGGGTCAGTGCATGGGTATTTGTAAACGTATGGTGTAGAGGCGACTGAAATCTGTCATGCTCAAAAGTCCTCACGTTGGGTTGGTGTTCAAATTAGGAGAGTGGGGTGCCAGCTCAGGTGTTGCCTCGTCATCTAACCGTGGTGTTGTCCTCGGATCTTTACCGTGGGGATTGATCCCGGACCGTCGTCAAGAGCCCGTTGTGTTGCTCTAGTACGACGTTAATTAAAATTACCTTACCGGTATCCAATCTAGTCATGCATGACTTAAACCAGTTTCGAGCTTCCTGACATGGTACATCTCCTGGGATTTTTTCAATCAACAGATGAGTGGTAATTAGTCATTATGTGTGGGGAATGAATAGTACACTCTTCTCGGACGCTCAGAGTGTTAAGACCTGGTGTTTCCCACCTCATTTTTATGTTTATTGATTCTCACAAAGATAGTTTAAAAAAATGCACTGAATAGTTCTCCAGTACCAGGTTGGATGAAGGATCTCTGTACTAGACTGAGTTGATGGCCCCTCTTGCAATACCAAGTACTAATCACTTAACTTGCAGTTATATTCCTTCTCGGATCCTCTGCACACTCATTGGCCAGCCTTATTTGTAACGCACTAGTTTTAAAGTTTGTCTAAACACTTAAACGCAACCTTTCATCGTTTTCATTTCCCTTAATGGTACTGGTGACTGATCCCATGCGGTGGACCCTGCTTTTGAGAACCCCCACGATCATAAGAGTTAAGACTTTTGGGAATTGGGCAACCACAAAACAAACATGTACTTCAAACAGCTGAAGTTTATCTAAAAGTAACATCCCAGACCAAGCCACACATTATTCCACCGACCCAAAATTGACTGAAATACGCAGGCGTACAGGCATATTTTCTGTAGAAGCGGAGTATCTCGTGTCGTATATTTTGTCGCATGCTGCTCCAGTGTGTGGCTTGGCTTAGGCATATAACAACGGAAAAACATAAAGTGTCTGGTCGGCTACATATGCGGCTTCCTTATTCCCCTACTGTCCCATTCTTCCTTTGTCAGATTTTATTCCTCCATGAGTGTATTTCTGTATTCTGTGCAAATAAAAACCTTCCTTTGTATCTATCCATTACTTGATACTGTCTGACACTGCATGGCCAAATATGGGCCTTCCGCCGCAAAACCAAAAGTCAACCCATTTTTTCGACTGCATTGTAACTAGCAAATTTACCAGTCAAAAAAACCTGACCGATCATTTTCTTAACTCATAGTTAATGTGCACCAAGTGAATTGGGAAACGCTTGGTTTTATTTTATCCTGGTCATCGTCCATTTTCGCTTCGTAACTCATCATATTTGGTATGCAGCACACTGACCAGTGTGCATTTGTAGAAGGGAACTCGAACCATTAGCTTGATAAAAGGTCACTATGAATTTCGTATATACTCCCGGAGTTACGATAAAATTTTGCCGAAGTGAAATCTTTTCCCGCCTTTTAACCGGATAATGGAGCAAATTAGGTTACTTAACGTTGTGGAAAACTTGTTCCGATTTAATAGCTAAATAATTAACCGATCGCAAGTTTTCTTGGAACTCGACTCGCAATCAAATAAGTGATTTAAAAGCGAGCGTGTAGAGTCCTGTCGTTTTGAAAATATTTCTGAAACAGTCTAAGTGGTGACAGGTAATTGATAAGTTCCTAAGCATTTATCATACGTGAATCTTACACTTTACGCACGCAATCCAAGATATTGGGAAATTAAATTTAGGAATTATTAGTGTGCCCATAAATAGGGTTTCAGATACTAACTTTTTCTGGAATCGGGTGAGTTTGAATGTTGTTGCTTTCTCTATTTCAGTCTATCATGTTGTGAGAAGGTTAAGCGCATAAGAATTGCACAGTCGAAATGTACTGCATAATCACCTAAGGAGTATAATTGTTTTCTCTATAGTATTTTGTAAAAAAAAATATTAAAAGGATTACTTTCTCGCGTCAGTGCATTTGTATACTCTCCAATGAGCTTATGCAAGGCTAAAATAGACAGATGGCTAAAATATCGTGTTAGACCCTAGTCGCCTAAGTTGACAATAGCAATCTTTTAAGCAAAACCGTCTCAGAAGCTATAATTTAAAAATTGAGGCTTTTTTATTATTATTTTTTTAATCAAGGTGAACCAAACTTGGAGTTCATCTTTTTTAATAGCCGAATGAAAAAATATTCTTTGTGTTTTTCTTTGGAGATAATTTTTCAAGGGACATTAATTGCGAAGTTGTTTAGGCCAAGCCATGTTGGCAACCACGAAAGAAAATCATCAGATTCTGGTTTTGTTTAGATTGTCATTAAAACCTTATAAAGAAAATATGTAGTTTCTTAATTTTAAAAATTAAGTTTGGCCCAATCTTCAACGTCTGTTTCATTCTTAATTTCAATTTTGTGTTTTAGTCGATTCATTTCGTATCAGCAACTAAAATTTCAACTGAATACGGTTTAATATGATACATTTTTAGTGCTATTTTTAAGAACGTATGCTACCATTTCACAAATGTCTGTCTGACAGCACTGCATTGACATCTCACTGCAAACGTGCCACGGTTTAAAAAAAAAGTCATTTATGAATTTCGGAATGATTATTGAATGCCCCATCGTAAGTCCGTCTATTACTTTCCAAACTCATGCTGTGAATGTCAAACATTGCGACTTGCAGACTAGCACTCAGTTTATTTCAATGGCTTCAAAAAATTTTAACGTTACTCCAGGGGAAACGTACTTTCTGAGTTGGGGTATTTTTGCAGCTGGAGCAAGATATTTCGCTTGTGTTCTGTCTTACTCTCCACGCATCTGGATATCGGGTACACTCCGGCTTTGATGGCATTTTGCAGATGGTGCGAAGTTTGCCTCAGACCTGAATTCCAAAATAACTCAAGAGTAGTGGATACGTCAAAAAGTTTTATTTTAGGAATTTTTTCCCCGCTGATAGTGAGTGCGGGTATTTCCCTCTCGTCTGGAAATGAAACACTGTCTGCAGTTGCGTGGAACATGTCTTTCAGGAAAAGATGCGCCATTTGTTTTACCCAGAAGTTCTATTTGAACTGCAAGATAAGAACAGAAGTATTATTTTCACGTTTGCCCCAACCTTTAGAAATTATTGAGGAAGAGAAGAACCAGGACCCAAGTTTTTTTTTTTTTTAATTTTAGATAATTGGTTTCAATGGTACGTTTGAAATAGCCTCCTGGCGTTGTCATAGCGTTTACCTGCCGCCCAGTTGTTTCCTGGTTCTAATTCCGATCTGTAAGCGAATCTGTATTGGTGATTGTCCCTGTTGAATGATAGTTCACCTAAAAATCTTTGTCAAATCGATCCCCCGTTTCTTTTTATAGGAGATACTCCAAGTATTTAGGCTCTTAGTGATTTCGCCTGTCTATGCAACACCACGGCAACTTTCTTTGAGACCTGCCTTTCATAATTCAGTTTTCATTAATTAGAAGTCGCGAACCCAGGATGTTCCAAGGGATCTATCTCCTCTTCTCCCCCTTTTTTTTTCACAGTTACTTGACGTTGTCTTGCGTTTGGCAGCTTGGCCCTTGCGCCATAAAACAATTAACCATGCGTAATTTTTCTCTACGACCATTCTTAGATGTTAGATAAGGCTAGAGCCTTATCTAGTATCTTGGAATGGTCCCTAACAACTTAATATCTCGATTCCTTGCATTTCTAGCCACTAGGGAAATTCCTGCGGTTCCCAATACAAGGTGGCGCAGGTCCGAATCCTATGTGGGTGCATTCCTCCTGTGTGTCAGTAAAGCCTTACTTGAGTTCTTTCTCCAACTTGACGGTTTGACAGTTTAGTTTAACATGGCTCATGTGCCATAAAACCCAACCAACCGAAACAAACGAGTTGTACAAATATGGGAATGGAATGTTTTTGCAGTTGTAAAACAACACACACACACAATCTTCATTTCCCTTCAACTATATTTTGGGTTCCAAATTCATTCTAAGCGTACTCATTTTTTTTTGTGTATCCTTACCACTGACAGTTCCGGAAATTGTCTTTTGAATTTAAGAAGGTTCCCTTCATCCTACATACTGTAGTGATGGGTCAATCTGTCTCAATTAATGAAGAAGTTTAATCCACACATTACTTAACCGAGAGATAAAAAAAATTCAAAGATAGCGATCGCTTTTTATTACAGCTCTTGTGATCGATTAAGATATTTGCCGCCTCAAGAACCGCAGTGTTTGTGTTTTCGTTGCGGCTTTCAGCTTTCCCCCTCCGGTTGACCTCCAAACGGCCATATTTAATATTTATTGTGATGTTTTCTCTTTGGATCCTTGAAGGGCCTGTCCACGTGCTTTTTCAAGATGCGCCTTTTGGGAGACCGAGAGGACTGGATTGTGGCGAGCTACGTCACACAACCGGATCAATCGGTTCTCCCACTCTTGCGGTGTCGACGATCAGTCTGAACAAAGTTACGATAAAATATACTATCCGTGGAGTACTTAGCCACCTCTACAAAAATTGACGCACAGTCCTGTAGTATATATCAGTGTAGCCTATCTCCACCGTGAAGCATTTAATAAACACAGGTCGCGCCCCCTCGTTACTGAAGCAATCTTTTTCTGTGCTTTCATGCCCCTACTCTGTTCCCCGATCCCTCTTTTCACTTAATTTTTTACTTGAAGTTCTGTCTTGTGTTTGGTGCAGCTTGGCCAAGTATGGCCCTTGCTCCATGAAACCCCAAAACAACCCACAACATTTTTTACTTCACGTCGTCTTTTGTTTGGCGCAGTCTGGTCAATAGGACCCTTGCTCCATAAAACTCCCAAACAACCATTGAAGTACTGTTTGGTAGACAAAGTTGTCACTCTTGCTTGCTAAATTAGTGACTGAAAGATGTGATATTAAATGCTCGCACTTTCAAACAACCCCCGATGGCGCTTTTGAGACAATACTGAATGGCGCTCGCTATTTTCGGCGCACACTTCGACAGACGGTGCACGAGGAACAAGTTGAATTTGCGAATGCGATGCCGATCGTTTCCTACAGCGGTATGAATTCCTGCGATAACGTACACTGCTTCTATTCCTGTCTTCACTCTTCGTTGCCACTAAGCTTCTCTACACACAATGGTCAAACGGTCGCAATCATACATTGCATGACCTTGACCACGCACTCGTTATCTTTCTACAGGTGGCTAAATTCTGCATATCGGGGAAGTTGAGCCACCAGTGTAAAAATTAGGTTGTAGGGCTATATATATATTGTAAGTTATCTCCCTCCACCATGAAGTACTTCTCGGTGTCTTGCTAATTATTTATCTCAGAAAAATCTCATAATGTTATTAAATTAGATTGCCAGTTGCAATACAAAATATCTTAGCTATGTGGGTATATTTTTTTTACCATTTCTAGGCTGGCTGTACGTCTGGCATCTCAACTCTTTGAAATGGTTACTAAATATATATATTTTCTCCAGTTTGATTTTCTGATGTCTTGAAATAAATTGGATTCTTATTTCGCAAGGTCCGAAAACAGACAAGCCTGTCAACTCTTGTACAACAGAGCAGCATACAATTTGGTAATAGCTATAGTCTAATAGCTGTTCATTTGAATGGTTAGACAGTTCGGAACAATTTAAGAGATTTGCCGCATCCGAACTGAGATTTATCTTGCAATGGAATGACAATTGCCAAGTTCAATGGTTTTAAACTTTTCCAAAGGAATATACTTCGTTTGTAACTCGTGATTGAGGACGGATTTCTTGCAATTGTTTAATAATTTTTCTTTTTAGTCATTTATCTTAAATAGAGGTATTGAGTCAGTTTTTTGTTATTACGATAGCGTAGTTTTTATTGCATCTTAAAATTCTTTTGGGATGCGTCCTATGTAAATCTCGAACGACACTTAGCGATCGTGACACATCTCCAATGAGGAGGCTTATTGTTTTTGCGACCTCCCCGTTGCATTTTTGCGACCTCTCATTCTTCTCACTGTTTACGATGTCACGCTAAGTGTTTTTCGCCGACGTTCTTAAGACTTGACGACATTTTGCAGTCCTTTCTTTCCTTGATTGTTCCTCGATATTACGTTTTCGTGTTTGTCGTCTCTTCAAGTGAGTGACGTGCCAGATTTGTTTTTGTGACGTATTTTGACGCTCTTGGAATGTGGATGTCTGTCTGCATGCCTAGCTCAAGTTGCAGTCAATAAATGACAAATGTGCTCAACTTCTAAAAAATAAAATTTGACTTTTAGAGGCGAAAGTTGATTTGACAACCTTATGTACTGTGCATAAATAAGATTTCAAAGATTTAGTTTAAATTATATTCGGCATTGCAAAATTCCTTTATCTCTGAAGGGGTTGCCGGGGCTTCGCGCACTTGCACTAGCAGCATGCTACTTGGCGGTGCAGGTTCGATTCCTGTAACGTATCCTTAGTGTACTCTCTTTTGTGTCAGTAGCCCAATTGCTAGTCGCGGATTAAGGCCCGGTGCACGCACCCGATTTTTCAACGTGCGGCACCGAAGCCCAGTTATGCACACATAACCGTGAAATGACTCAAGTACTCATTTCGCGCCATTTGCGATAAATATTCTATCGAAGGAAACTTTTTTATTTCGCTTACTTGGTGCAAAAAAAGCATATTTTGAAACAAAATAGACATTACTGGATACAACTATTTATTTATATTCCATTTATTTATGAAAACAAGGCACCGGAGGCATGTGTGCACTACTTTATTGGATCTAATGTATCTCAGACCACACTTGCGTTGCGGCAGCGGCGCCGCACGTTGAAAAACCGGATGTGTGCACCGGGCCTAATTACCGGAGAGTTGCGAGTTCGAAACTCCGTCCAACCAAAGATAGTCGTTCACGTAGAGGCTGCCGTTGCCTCAAATGTCCCCACGTTGGCTTGGTATGGAAGTTTGGAGAGTGGGGCACTTGCTCAGGTGTTGACCTCGTCATCTGACCGTGGGTCGAAGTATCCTAAGATCTTTTCGTTTGGGATGAATCCCTGACTGTCGCCAGTGGCCCTATGTGTCGATTCTGTGCGACGTAAATTCAACTACCTACCTCTTTTGAGTCAATAATTTCCCTCGTGTGTGCTTGTCCTATTTACTTGTCGTTGTTTGTCTTGTTGCAGCTTGGCTAAATCTGGTCCTTGCGTCATAAAAACCCAATAATCTCGCAATTTAACCTTCGTTTTGTGAAAACTGACAGTAGGATGACTAGCAAACCTTGCACTATGAAGATAACATTGTACTGGGTTCATGATTCGATTTTCGAATGACTTCAAGAGACCGAAGTTTGCTTTGGATTTGAAATTCGTGTGTGGTTGTTTTCATCATGGTAGGGTTCAAGTTGCATTAATTGATTAATAAGAAATAAATTATAAAGAAAAAAGAAATAGGTTGCTGTGGAACATAAATGAAAACTTCCACTTGATCTTTTATTCTTAAATCCTCCTCCCCTAAGAAAACAGGTTTTACTCGTTGCTAAGGTTATCTTACATTTTCATCTCAGTGTCAGACTTTTAAAATGTTTAACTTGTGCCGTTTTAATTTCGTGAAGTAAGTTAAATATCGAAACAGTGTTTTTGATTTATTAGCTATGAAGTATATAAAAGGGATATATATTTATGCGAAGTGCAATTTGGTAACGAGCTTTAATTGAAATCCTTGTTCAAAATTATCACCCCCATTCCTTGTTATGTTTAAAAGTGATAATTAAATGAGGAATTCAAACCTACATTCGAGTGTAAAGATCTAGGTTAAAAGTGTGTGGGAAAGGACATCAAAAATGATAAGAAGCAAATTATGGCATGCTGGCCTGATTTTATACGCCACATAAATTTTTGCATCGTGCTGTTTTTGTTTTGGCTCACTTACATAGAGCATTTTCGCCATCGACTTGTGGCACAATTAAATTTATCTAACAGCTGCCAAAGACACAAAAATAACTTAACGTTTTCTTAAAACGTAGATGCTATTAAGAACTGGCTCCTAACTATATTTTACTGCAGCTGTTTAATTTAAGCACCCAGTATATTCTCGACATTTACTTCGTTTTCATGAAGACATTTCAAATTGCAATCGCTTTTTATAAACATACTACGTTTACTGACTTTTCGCTGAAATTTCCTGTTAATGGTTCATGTGTTCGTTTTAGTTCATCTGAATCAAATTTATCCGTATATTTAGTGCGAAATACTTATCGCTTTAGATACTTTTATTAACAGGTGTAAGGAACTGTTGAAGGACTAGCTTGGTAGACATTGTGATGAAGAATTTTATTAATATTTTTTTTTAAAGATTTGATGAGCCTACGAGGATGTGGAATGTTTTTGAAAGTTTGATACTAAAAATTCATACTTTCATTCATACCATTTTGCAAATTATGAATGAATAATTTTCAATGAACGGTGTTAATTGATTTAGGTTGAATAAAGATAGTTAGATTTGCATGTTGTCTAATTAGTCATTATCTCCGTGTTTGGGGAAAAATCTGGCTCACGTTTTTCGAGTATCCCGGTTTGTTTATTTTTAAACTCTACTTAGTGTTAATTTTGGAATCTAATCAGATTCTTCTCAAGGTGACAAGTGCGAAGAAAGTGTATATTATTCAAATAAAAAAAAGGCATTTATTATCGTCTTATACTCAAAAAAGAACTACCATTATCATTTCTAATTCATTCCGCTTGAACTTCGAACTTTTTACTGATAAAACGCTCTGTTTATGATAATGCTTATGCGGGCTATTTACCATTCGCTTTTGAAACGTGAAAGTGCTACAGGTGTTGAAAGTTTGATGCAGTCGTTTTGAAAGCGGCTCTCAGTATTCCATTGGTGTTGTGAGGAAAAAGAATTCAGCCTTTAAGTTTTTCGCAAAATGGCCGTTCTCTTTGTTTCCGAATGGAAGTGCTTGTGTTATTGGTTGTGCCGATTGATCAATGATCTTCCACCACACGTAAGAAATAACGCTGAATTAAATCTATATGAAAAGGGCGTTATCTTGTCCTTTTTATGCTGTTTATTTATGAGCTAAAGAATGTCTTATGCTTACTGTATGGAGAACCTTTTCAGACAGTTTTGTTTGCCGTTTTCTGTTTAAAATCAAAAAGTAATTTTTTTAAATATTCTAAGAAGAGGCACCGTCATCCCTTATTTTTTGAAAAGAAAGTTAATTTTAATGGTGTGCGCGATTTAACAACTGTATGCTTAGACGCATCTTCGATTCTTTTAGGCTTCGGGTGGGGCATATCCCTCTGCATTTTTAGTTTCTTCATTTTATTTCATTGCATTTTATTATTTAAATAGCTAAAAGCAGATTACGAAAGCAACTGATGATTTTACTACGAAATTTGGAAGGAAAACTTAATTTTTAAAATTGTCTTTTATATTTACAAATTGTTAAGTATTAATTACTTCCTTCTTTCAATAGTTTTGAAAACTATTTCCTGTAATAATCGGTAGTTTTTATAAGAAGTTCACCATGGGTTGGGGACATTATGAACCAATGCTAGCTTGCAATAAAGGATAGGATTAGTTTTAATTTCATTGTTCTCGAGAAATACTCATCTTGGAATATTCAGACATCCAAGAATCATAGTTTACTTACATCAATTAGTTTAGGAATTTGAAATTTTTTTTACTAATAACTACTTTACTTAAATATTTTATTAATGTTTCTTTCTTTTGTACTGCAGAATACAACAGGTTTGAAGCCAAAATCCATGATCTCAGGGAGCAGATGCTAAACAATACATCTGGCAGCTTACGAACATCACAAAAACGATCTCTTTATGTCAGGTTTGTTTCTTTTTAATAGTTTGCAGACTTCATACTTTTATAATGAACAGTTAATAGAAAATGTTTTGGAAAAAATATCTGAAATTGTTAATTAAATTTTTATTTCTTGATTTAATAAGCCTTTTGCCAGTTTCGATTTTTAAATGTAGTGCACCATAGAAATGACATTTAGTTCCTTTGTGTCCGGGCAAAAGGAGTTACGTCAAAATGAATACTTTTCAGAATCCTATGTTACATATTTTACTCTTTCTTCCAAATCTTCAGGAAGAAAAAGCAGACCATGATTCAAATAAATATATTCTTAGATTTATTTAGTTTTGTTTCAAAGCACATTTTAAAATTATTTTAATGATGCCACTTGACTCCTTTGGATGCACCTAAAGTCAGAATTAACCCTTTTCCCCCTGAAATGGAAGAGTTATTCTCCCATAGTTATACCTTTTTAATAAACCAGTTTAAGGACATACTATCAGATGTTTATTATTACTGTTTGCCATTGTCATATGGAAAAGGAAATTGAGTTTTCAATGGGTGAGATCTGTCATTTTTTACAATTATGTTTTTCTATGATTAAATACAGCATATTGAATAATTTCTGATAAAACATTGAATATTCTGGTTGTATGACTTTTGCTTTCAACACTGTTAAGAGTGCAGATAAGTGTCACTATTTATTCACATTAAATTTATTTTAATTATCTTGTGTTTCATAGTGTGTTTATTTGCTGAAACTTGATTTCACAGGGCTTTGTTCGATTATGACCCATCTAAAGACAGCGGTCTCCCCAGTCGTGGTTTGCCTTTTGGTTTTGGTGATGTTCTCCATGTGACCAACGCCAGTGACGACGAGTGGTGGCAAGCCAGAAAAGTTCTATCCACTGGAGAAGAGGAAGGCATGGGCATTATTCCTAGCAAGAGAAGGTGGGTAATCTTTATCCCAATTAAATAAGCCGAGGAACAAATGACCCAACATCCAAACCACTTGTGCAATTACTTAGTTTGACTTCTTACAGTGTTGTTGCTCTAAATTATCATTACCTCGGAAGGCTCAATCTTCCAAACAACCCAATCAACCACCTTTTATATTTGAACCATAGATGCCATGTGCTTTTTAAACTTATCAATGTATTTTATTTTTATTCGATAGTGATTCATAAAATTGTTTTATTATGTCTTGAGCTTGGCACAATTCATTCAAGATATCTGTCCCATAGAAATATATCCAATCCCTGACAGTATTTTGTCGAACATATATTGACATGTCAATTAGTTTCTAATATTGTGAACATAATATTTATTGGCCATTTCAATTTACCATGGTGCATGTTGACTATTTTTCAAAGGAAAAGACAAGGAACTTGCAACAATTCAACATTTACCTATAATGTTACTCAAATGTTATTTTGGGGCAACCAATTTTATAAATGCATTATGATTGGATTGCTTATGATATATTATCTTTTCTTTTAATTTACCTACTTTGTATTTTTATTTAAAGGGTTGAAAGGAGAGAAAAGGCCAGGTTAAAGTCTGTTAAATTTCAAGGTCGAAATAGCTTTTCAGATGGAAAGGTATAGTTAAAAGTTTTGTTTTGCTTGAATTTTCATATTTCCTGGATATAATATTACATTGTTGAAACAAATGTTCTATTTTAGAGTACGTTAGAAAGAAAAAAGAAAAACTTTTCCTTTTCCCGTAAATTCCCATTCATGAAAAGCAAAGAAAATAGCGGCGATGACAGTGACAATGATCGTAAGTACTCTCAACTTTAAATCAGATTTTTTTAAATTGTATTTTTAATGTTGAACTTTTTTAATTCAGATAGGTGTAAAGAATGATTGCTTCATTTTCTTGACTAAGACTTAAATTTGAATTGCATGACTTCTAATTTGAAATTAAACGGGATTTTGTACACAAGTATTCCATTTCATCATTTTCGTTTTGTTTTAACATTATAAAATTGCAATATATGTTTTCCTCATTTTCAAAATAATTTTATTGCAATGAACAAAAATTATTCCAATTCAAAGAATAAATGAGTTTTATTTTTTCAAAGTTTAAAAAAAAAATTAAAAATTTAATTAAAAATTCTATAAGTTTATGTGTGTTGTAAAATCTCAAGCAGCATTATAAATGTTGAGCTTCACCAGCAGTAAAAAAGATGTTCGCTTTTTATTTACTCCTTAGCTTTAAATGTGAAAATTTAGCTTTTTGTCAGTAAGCTAGGTTTATTAATTGCTCTGCAGTTTTTATTTTTTATTTATTTTTTATTTTTATTATTATTTTTTTTTTAACATTAAAAATGTGTTCTTTAGTGTTGCTAATGCTGACAGCCAAATGTGAATTTGCATTTTAGTCAATGTACAGATTATGATTTTTTTTGTAAAGTACTTTAACACAAATATAATTATGTTTTGTAAATTACTGAACTTTCGTAATATTAATAAAACATTTCTGAAATTTTAGAGGATGAATCTCCAACAAAAGGTCAGTTACATTTCGCTATGCCACTGATACGTTCACTATCACTAGTTTCTCTTAACTGCTTTTGTCGCATGATTGCTTTCATATGAATTTCTGCATCAAGCTTATTTGCATTGCATCAAGCATATTTATTAAATATATTGCAGCCAGTATATTGTTTTATCATATCATGTTCTTTATTATAAATTAAGGTATGCATGCAGTTCAATATTTGCTCTTTCCTAATGCACAGCATTAATTCGTGCTCAAGCGGGTTTCAAAAATCATTTGTAATTGTGTGTTCATAGAATATTTAATCCTAATCACCCCATGAATAAATACCAAGACTAAAACATTCAAGTTGTTTATTTCTATTCTGTTCTGACACCTTACACTCCTTAATAACGGGTCTGGATATATTCTGTTCTTGTCTTCGTTGGTTTTATATTCATTACTAGAAAAACTACTTCAGCTCACAGTTCCATTTTCACATCTAAAGCATCACTTCACCACATGCTCATTTGCCCCTAAAATTTTATGTAAAATGTGCCTTGTATTTCATTTTAATCCATCGTAATGTTTTTGATGATTCCAAGAACTCATTTAGAAATCTGAATTTTACAATATAAAAAAATTATTTTAAAGTTTTCTTGTGGAAGTGGATATATATATATTTTTCATGCTATCAAAATGAGATTAAAAGATAAGACCAAATTCTAGCAATTCTGTTCTGTAAGATAATATGAGGTCTACAATGACCTGCATTCGTTTTTTCAAAGAAATAAGTGGAGTTATAAACTTTGATAAACAATGTTGTTTCTGTGAAAAGTGTTATAAGTTTTCCTGTTTTGTGAATGGCCTGTTGCAAGATGTTTTGATTGAAGTCCTTCAAGGCTAATTTTATAAAAGAAAATGCTTGCATGTGGAAAACTTTTTTAAGTTCATTATTTTGCTTATTTGACAGAAAATATATTTATGATTGACTTAGAAAGTGATGCAATTGATAGCTTTTTAAAGAAAATATTTATCAAATCAAGCAGAAAATTTTCACTTTTTAAAAATATGAACAATTAGTTCTTTGGTCTTCTGCTTTCTAAAGTACCAACCCAGATGCTGACCACCAGAAATCTTTAATTACTCGATGTTATTTGTGTTCTCAACTGTACAAAATAGGTTAACAAGAAAATATAACTTATTCAAATTTAACAATGGACAGAGATAGAGAATAAAAATAAAATGTTGTAACGTAATAGCATTTGGATTTTCAAGCAGAAAAAAAATTGAGATTTTAAATTAAGAGAAACAGCATGCGCATGTGCAACTTAATATATTTCCTGCAGTTATACTTTATATATTTCGTGCAGGACTGTCAGACAGATGCATGTGCAACATGCTTGAATTTGCATTAGGATGTTGCCATGGTTTCACTGAGACACATTTCATGGCAGGGCTTCAAAATTCCAAGCAGATTGATTCACTATTTCTTGAATGGTTGGTCAAAGGGTCTAGGAAAAGCTCCTAAGTTTTCAAAAGAATGCAATAGACTAACATGTTCTGCTCCAGAACCATAAGTGTACTTGCCATTTCTGTGTATTAGCTCTTTTTCATCCAGTTCTGTTCTTCATGAATTGTTTGGAGGACCTTATACGTTTGACATTAAATTGTGTTCCGAACATTGCACCATCAAACCAAACCCTGAGATTAAATCTCCCCTGCTTATGTAACTTGTATGTTGATTATGTTAACTTTTATGCAATGGCTGGAGTACAACAGTTGTCATCCTAGTTTACGACCATAAAGGTTAATTGAATATATGAATGGTAAAGCTTCAAATATTAAAGTTTGCAATTGGACCGATAAAACTGTTTGGTAAATTTAATTCTTTGTTGCATTTGTATTGCAATTCGTGCATGCATTTTCAAATAGTTTGCACCTAATTCATCTGGATATACATGATTTACAAGTGAAGATTGCATGTTCGTCCTTAATTTTATTTTCCCTTTTGCAGAAGCACCCAACATTTCTGCTAGTGACAGTGAAGGAGGAAGCATACGTAAGTAATAATTATAAAATAGACAAAATTTGATGTTTTACTTTTATTTTTCAAAATGAGCAAAGTCGACTGGGAATCATTATAATTCCCTATACATGTTATATTAAGTGTTAGATATTTTATAAAATTTTGTTAAAAAGTTTAATAGATAGTGAAATTTGAACTTATTTGTTACAGGTGGCCCCGATGAACCTATTCTTTCCTATGAAGCTGTGACTCAGGAAAAAAGTATGCTATACTTTGTTTTAATCATCAAAATCCAATATTGAGTTTAGTTAATAAAGAAATGGCAAAGCTTGTCCAAATTTTGAAGTGATTGATAATTAATGTTTGTGCCTTCTAACTTTATAGAAGTAACAGTATTTATATTCGTATGTTAAATGTACTAAAAAAAAACTATAGAAAGCCTTTCTTTGACATTTGTCTGTGCTCAAGTTAGCTAAAACAAATTGGCAAATTTGTATGGAACCATGTTTGTGATAATCTGTTGTGCATGATTTACTGAAATTATATTTGGGGCTCTTAATAAAATCAGATCCTCTGGACTAAAAATTAAAATGTTGCACAGACTTAAGAAGCAAAATTGATTTAGGATTTTTTTTTTTTTTTAAGTAAATTATAAGTAAGGAATTCTAAAATCACACATGGTAATAAGTTTTAAATGAATCTACTAATTTTTCAGTAGAGATGTCTTAATTCTTTATTGCAGAAGTACATAAAAGCCAGGATAGTATTGAGTAGCTCAGATATTCATACTACAAAAATGGAAGTACCTAATTTGATTCCACATATTTCTTTTTTATGAAATATGCAACAGTAGCACATCATTTATGTTACGAAATGCATATTTTAAATTGGGAACATATTAAGCACAAAGAATTTTATTAATTATTATGGTACTTAAAAAACCTGTGTTTTCGCATACTTTACACAATTTTTACTCTTTCAGTCACCTATGCGAGGCCAGTTATAATTCTTGGTCCTTTGAAAGATAGGATAAATGACGATCTAATCTCTGAGTATCCTGATAAATTTGGAAGTTGTGTTCCTCGTAAGTTATGATTCTGAAATATTTATATTGTATTCAACTTTAAAAAAATTGCTTCAAACTATTTTCTAGTTTATGTAGCTTGAAAAAAAGCTTTTTAATTGATACATTACTATGTTTTTTTTTTAAATTTCATTTCACTAATTGAAGTGTAGATCTCAATATAGTTTAAATGGTCTAAAATTAACTGTTGAAGGGTTTAGTAACTAGAGGCAATCCATTTTGTTCTGTAGACATTTTTATTTTCATGTTTTAACATCCTTGTGCATCAAATTGCTAGAGCAGACAACTATTCTAATAACATTGTTTAGGTTTCACAAGCAATTAAATATTAAATTAACTTAATTTATTTTATCAATGGTTTTGAGATCAAAATAATTCTGAGGACCGTCAATGAACTTGGAGCATCACAAAACATTCTTACAGAAACTTGTGAAACCTCTCTTGTCTGACATATTAAGAAAACTTAGATGCTAAAATTCAAGAAAAGATAAAACTGAGTAAACATTTTTGGTACTCTGTATCCAGGTAACATTTATTACATGTATATTTGGAATGGACTGCAAAACCATTTTTTTTAATATTAATAGATGGATGATACATTTCAAAGTAATTTCAATTTATTTTCCTCGAGCACATTTAGTGGATCCTACATCAATAATTCTGAAACTTTATATGGCAATAACTTGCATGCATCAACAGCTTTTCAGTTGGAGAGATGTCTTATTTTTTAAAATTGTTCCTTTTATTCTTTAGTCACGTAAAATATATATCTGAATCGGAAAAAGCTTTAAATCTTACAATTGAATGTAATTTATAACTGATATGGATTTTCAGTGTCAACAATCTACTGAAGAAAAAATATTTCTAGTTTAGAGCTAAAATTGCATTTGACTAGACTATTTGTGTACTAGATCCCTCTATTTAGCTTTATAAAAAAAGTCCTCCCGTGGTATATACAAGAGTACTAGATTCTATTTTGGGGTAACATGGGACTATACAAGAGTACTACTTTTGGTAGAAACTGATAATTTAAGCTATCTTGATTTTAAATCTGCCAGAAATTATTTGAAAACATTAAATTATTCTTTAAAGCTTCTAATGTAAACAAAAGGTATAATTGAAAATATGTCTTTTTGACAGATACAACACGTCCCAAGAGAGACTATGAGCTGGATGGAAGGGATTATCATTTTGTATCCTCTAGGGAACAGATGGAAAGAGATATTCAGAACCACATGTTTATAGAAGCTGGACAATACAATGAAAATCTGTATGGTACCAGTGTTGCTTCTGTTAGGGAAGTGGCAGAGAAGGTAAATTGTTAATCGTTAACTTATAGTTAAGGCTGATTAAAAGGCTTTATAAATTACTAGAACTAACAGGCTTTGCTCGGGTTGAATTGGTTAAATGCTGATTCAAAAGTTATCATACTAATCAATTTGATTTCATAGGAAAAATGGAAGCGTCATTTAAGTGTACAGAAAATAATTTAACATTCTTTTAACTTTTTCATAGCTCCTCCAATCCACTGGACTCAAATGTTTACATGATGCATCCATCTATATAACCCATTTCACATTAACTACATACTAAGAGATGACTACAACAAAAAAACGATTTTGAATTTTGGAGTAATTACAAATGTTTTGCAAGTTTATTTTTGGTAAAAAATAACCACCTTCTGGCGTATTCTTGCTCTGGAGTGTCGATATTTGTTTTATTAGTGACACTTGCATCAGAGATCAAATGTTTTTGAATTTCATCAGCCCTAGAGGATGGTAAATAAGATTTTTATGAAATTTGTGATTAATTTATTTTGAAACTATGGCATTTCTTTCTTAAATTCCATTCAGCAATACGTAGAATAATGAAACTTGTTTAAAAAATAAAATCATCAGTGTAGACAAAAGAAACTCAATTGATTACAAATCATCAAAAAATTGAAGGTCAATTTTTTACAGCTTAAAAAAGAGAAAATCATTGCTTTTAATGAATGTTTCACAAGGATCTAAGTTGTATAAGAACGTGAAAGAGAGTAAACAACTATAACCATCTGTAACTTAAAAACAAAAATTTCTATTTTTCAAAAGTCCTAATTAAAAAATACTTCCTACCTGTAATATTAAAAGATCAGCAAAGTCTTATTTAAAATTCGCTTCCGCTTTACAAGGCATTCAGTTTTAAATCGAATCTTTGACATTGTTTCAATTCAAATTCCCCAGTTTTGAAAAGGAAACCACGTACCTATTTAGAATGACATATATAGTTATTAGACTATGGTACAGCTTTCAATAAAAGCCATAAAACATGAAAAATAAATGTAAATTTAATTTATTTTGATCTTGAAATGAAAATCTATGTCAAAATTTAGAAACATCTTTGAGCTTCAACATATGGCTGCCCATTTTAATTCAACATAACCCTTCTTTAAAGTGATTTTAAACTTTACCAATTATTTTAAAATGAGAAATTACGCACCTTACTTAAAAATGTTTGGCTATTACATAAAAATAAAATATACAAAACAATTCTACAATCCATACTAAAGAAAGTTGGTCTAAACACATTTTCGTCAAGAAATTACCCTTGTCTGACATTTTGCAGGAAATAAATCATTAAAATTAACTTGAATTGAAGCTGACTGAAAACAATTTGGCTCTAGCTAGTTTTGCATGATTTTGAACGAGTAAATTTTTAAAAAGTGTAGGTTAAGCATAAACAATGTGTTTCCACAATTGAAGGGTTTGCTGCTAAAAGGAGGTAGCCCCATCTCGGGTTAGTTGGGAGTTGCATGTACTCTCTTGTGGTAAAGAAAAACCTTTTTCGTTTCAAGCAAGAAAGATGTAGGCTCCAATCGTTAGTTAAGAACAATTACGGAAATTTATCAAAATATTTTCTTTTAACTTAGAATTTTGAGTTTTCAAGCATCTTCCGTTTTTTTTGAAAACTTGAAATTTGGAGCTACCTCCTTTTTGCAACAAACCCTTAAACTGAACCAGAAACCACACTGAAGACTAATTGATCTTTTGATGCTGGAAGAACTGCCATACAAGATATTGAGTATGGAGCCCTTTCCCCTGGAAGCTTAACTACCTTTGTACCAATTGACTTCCCCAAGGTCATTGGACATATACTTAATCACTTACTCAAGCAAACCCAATATTCAAATAACCAGATCAATTATAAAGATGCACAAAAATTTTAAACATGGTATTTCATACAGAAACGAATGAGCTATTAAATTATATATATATATATATTATACTATGGCATGGTACCAGGGTTGGCAAGTTTCTGCCAAGGCGGTTTAAACCACTGGTTAAAAACTGGTAAAACAATAAAGTGACAGAAAGCCGGAAAATAACCTTCATGTGATAAAAACTTATTGAAGTGCCACAAATAGCACAGAGGAATGCATTTTAAAGTTAAACAAATTCAGTTATAATGTTTACAGTATTTATATTTATTCAAAGGTTACATTACAACAAAGGAAGAAGCTAATTCACCATTCAAGTTCACCTTTTCCACTAAGTAGTCCATAGCAAAATACCAATTTTGCTGCTGTTTCCAAACCCAAATAATGTCTTAATTTGTCGTGAATAAACGAAAAGTTTAAGAATATTCTTTTAATCCCAGCAGAACTTTCAAACAATATCATCATTGTACTAACAAAAGCAAATGAAATCATTTACAATTGTTTTCCTTAAACTTGACCACCATGAAGAAGCTGAAACATTTTCTAAGACTTCATTGGAGTCATATGCTTCAGGAAAAGGAGCTGATTTTGCTTGAAGTACTATGGTGTATGGCACAAAATTTTGGTTGATGTCTTTAAGTAATTCCCTAGCACTTTCTTCCTGGTCATGTGACAATTTAGATCCCATGTACTTTGGGTGAAGCATATAAGCTAGTATATGATGTTAAGTTACTGCCTGATTAAATCTACTTATAACCTTTCTTTGGTTAGTCTCCATGAGATTATCATCAGCTGTTAGTGTTAACCAAATTTCACAAGCATTTGCAATAAAACAATCATCCTTTTGCATCTTATCTATGACAACCACAATAGGTTTTAATAGCTGCAATAAGTGTTTTACTTCTTTATTAATCATCATCATCTGATTATTTATGACTTGAACAATCCCTTACTACTACTACTGTTGCCATTGCCACTGTGCACTTTTTCTGGTGCTCTTTCATTCTACACTAGCACTAACAACTTTCTTGCAGTTGATGCATTCAACTATTACCTTATTTCCGTTTTTGCTATTGTAAAAAATTTGCCTTGTAGTTTCAGCCAGTTTAAACCGGTTATATCGTTTCTGCCACCGGCATGGCAAAAAACAGTTTCTGCCGGCAGAGAGCCAACCCTGCATGGTACACATATTGCAAAACTGATACTGGAAAGGTTCTTAGTTTGGTTCTTGAATGTTAACTTTTGTGGCAAAGGATACCACTCTAGCTAACTAGGTTGTTTCCATTGAAATTGAGCATTAATGCCTCCGGCTTTTGCCCTTGAAGTGCATAAAGTACTGTTAACCATTTGTAAAAACCAATCAGACAATTGGAAATTTACATTTTCTGTCAGTTCAGAAATGGTTTTTTAAATTCATGTATGTTTGTTTGAATAAAAAGTTAAAGCAACTCTTTGGGAAAGTTTTTTGCTTTCAATAAAATATTAGAATATTTATTATTTTCTAGCATCTATAAAGCCTTTTTATCAAGCACATTCATACAGTAAAATTCAAATGTTATTTCACCTCCTGAAAAGCTTCTTTCACTATAGTTTTGTCAGATAAAACATAGGTGAGATTTTTATACTTCACAAAATGTAGTATGAATGAAAATAGGTTTTCACAAGAAAGATGAAATAATTGAAAAATAATTTTGTTTCTATAAACTTGGGTTCGTATTTTAGGGCAAGCATTGTATATTAGATGTGAGTGGAAATGCAATAAAAAGGCTTCAAGTTGCTGGTCTTCACCCTATAGCTGTATTGCTGAAGCCAAAATCTGCTGAATCTGTCATGTAAGTTTATCCATTATTAATTATCCTTATTTATAATCAAACTGCACTGAAAAATAAACAATTCACTTAACTGCACTTGCTTTAGAAATGTTGCTTTAAACATGGAAATTTAAAAGTGCCTTTGCTTTTATAGAGAAATGAATAAGCGCATCACAGAAATGTCAGCTTTGAAAGCTTACGAAAGAGCCCTAAAATTGGAACAAGAATTTGGGGAATATTTTACTGGTAAGTAATTTATTTAGTTTGATTCAAGGTGTCATGAATACAAATTTTGAAAGCTATTTTTTCTGAAAATGATACAGTTTCCTATATTGTTTAACCTTTAGACTTCAGCCAGTACAGCTGTACCGTGAAAGTTATAAGAATCACGACATTTATATTTATAGCCCTAGTCAAAAGATTAAAGACACTAATAGATTATTTTCAGTAAATTAGGAATTTTGGATTCAATTAGTTTGAACAGGTATCTGAAACAAAAATAGTTCAACATTTCTTTTCAAATAATCACTTAATTGCAGTGGGTTATCATATTATTAGGGCCACTTTTACATATTTTAACATTTACACCTCTACCTATTAAAAACACTTAGTTACATTGAATTATTTTTGACATACTTGCGTTACATTTTAAATTAGTGGGTGTTGTTCGTTTCACAGCCTGTCATTGTGACCACTCACTGTAAAAGTGTAGCTTTTAGAAATTTTGAGTTACTGTTGCTTTCCAAAAAAGTTTACGAATCATGTCAAATCTAATAAAACTAACTGGATTTAGTAAGGAAAATGTTTGTTAACTATGCTAATTTACCAAAATCTTATCTAGGTTTTACCCAGCATCCTTGAAATATGTGCCAAGTAGGCATAAACCTAATCATTGATGTCATGTTATAACTGGTGTAAAAGTGTCAACTAGTAAAGGTTCAATATGCATCTTAATTTAAGTTATTTTTTAATATCATTTGCCTTGTTTTTCAGTTTCCATCAAGTTTTTTTTTTTAAACTGAGTAAACCTTTTACTCAAATGTTTTTTGGACTTGCCAGGTCTACAAGCAAAACAAGCCACTATTGCGATGTTTATGTAATTGAATTAATGAGTTAATTAAGCAATATCAACAGGGTTCCCACGGTCCTTGAAAATTACGGAACTTGGTGAAAAGTCCTTGAAAGTACTTGATTTTTTTAAAAAACTAGTACATAATTTCGTAATTTGTCTTGCGTTGGAACTTGTCCAGGCTAGTTTCCTCCTTTTTTCAGACTAGTACTAGGTGCGCTATTTGAGCGTCATACTGAATGAAACCAGTGTTTTGCGCTTTGACACCACGTGATATACTAATAATGCTACTTCTAGGTCGTCCATTCTCCACTGTATTTTGTCCATCTAACTTGACACCTCTGTTCTTCATCAAGAGGGCCGCCTTGTTATGCCCGCTGCATTATGACGTATCACGTTGCTAGATAACAGCACCGCTTTCTTAGGAAACCCTAGCTTTAGCAGTCAGTACGTCATTGGAAACCTGGCATGCGTCCAAAGAAATGAAGCTAAATTCTTATTGCAAAAATATAAAAGTTACAATTATAAAAAAAAATCAAGAAAATCACATTTGAGATAGTTTTCAGGTGTAAAATTTTCTGCATATTTCAAATCCGTTGAAATTTTCAATCTATCTTTAATAATTGCAAAGATAGGGCTTTTTTATTTTCTAGTGTGTTTCTATCACCAGTCAAAACATTAGATTTGTTTTGTTTCTCAAACAAAATAAACCACGAAAGTCGTCTGTTGTAGTGGCAGTGGACGTCAGCAAAATTGAGATTTTGAAAGGACACAGCAAGCTCCCATACTATTCTTCGTGCCATCAAAGGAATTTATCATACCATATTTTATCGCACGACCAAAATCGATAGGTGTGCAAGTAGCCTGGTGGTTAGTATTGAGACAAGAAGTCCACTTTGCAACAAAAGAAAATCACAGGTACTATGAGAAAAAATCAAGAAAACTAAAATTGATTATAATCTTTCTTTTTTGACTATCAGTAGTTTAAAAAAAAATCAAGCAAAAAAATTGTCTTTTTATATATATATATATATATTTCACATTTCCTTTTTAATTGACAACTTTTGCATATGCCTTGTTTTAGGTCGTTATAAAAAATTTTAGGTCCTTGAAAAATATTTTTTTGGTTATGAAAAGTCCTTGAATTTTTTTTTTGAATAAAGGTGTGGGAACCATGATCAAGAAATAATGTGGGTTAAACCAAAACCTACCTACCTTTCAGTATGAGGTTTTTTTGGTAGTGATTGTTATCCTTGAGTTTAATACAAGTCTAATGTGTTATTCACCTCATTTTTCAGCTATTGTACAAGGGGACACTCCTGAAGAGATCTATAGCAAGGTGAAACAAATCATCCATGACCAAGCGGGTCCCTCTGTCTGGGTGCCGGCCAAGGAGAAACTGTGATCCGAAACCCAACATATCTCGAGTCTTTCATCCCTGCTACAAATGGACTCTCTCAACTGAGTTTATCTCATTGGAAATATATATTAATTTTATCTAGAAGACATGGGCAGCTTCATAGTATGGCTACTTCAAAAGCAGCAAGAGGATGGCCTCGAGCGGCAGGTTTCATGCAATATGTGGATAAAAGTGCTTTCTAGAAGACATACACTTGTTTCCCATTAATTCCTGATGAGAGAAGTGACAGCCTTCTTTACTTTTGACCACAGAACTGTATAATGACTGAAAGTATATATATTATAGCATTCCTAATCTTATTATCGGAAAGCAAGCGTGGCAAAGCTCTCTTACCTTCAGCTGTATATAAGTGTAGTAGTACTTAAAAGGAAAAAAATTAAGTTTATTTTTTAGAATACTATTTTTATTTTTTGGATGAAGTTGATGGCCGAGATTTAAAACTTGTGATAGTTAAACCCTCCTTAGTTTTTAGCCAATTTTACAAGTATACAAAAACAATCTTTTTAGTAGTGCTCTTTTATGTATATTTTTATGCCAATCTTATGTGACATTGGGACAGGGCCAGCATTTTGCAAAGGGCAGTCTTCAGGATAAGCATTCCAGTGTTCTGTTGCTGCTAACCAATTTCATTTTATTCCATGTTTTTAACTCATTCTTATCTTTACATTTTTATTTAAGTATGAAACATTTGGTGGAATACGAAAGCATTCATTCAACCCAGAGGACCTGCTATTTGTGAATTTAGTGTACTTAATGTGTTCGTTTTGCACTTTAAATTTTTTGTGTGCTGTGCCTTTATTTTTCTAAATGTGAGTATTTGACCTCAAAATTCACGTTCGTTTCTGTTCGGCAACTGCAATTCGATTGGATTCGTTATGAGCGACTTCCTCGGCTTAGCGTAATGTAACAAACATTGTACAATTCATAAGTTTCGACGAGCTGTGCTTTGAAGCAAAGCAAGAGCTCTTTGTTTTGGAATTGGTATCGAGAGAGGGATCTGAAAGTGTATTTTTTGCCTCTATGCAAATGTAAATTTCTCATCACAGGTGTGTATGTGTGTAATGGATATGACCAACTCAGTGATATATGTAATAAAAGTTGACACTTGCAAACTACTAAGTGTTGGTTTATTGTATTTAGAGTTTTTATAATACTATTTTCTGTTGAGCAGAAATGAATGAATAAAGTGAGTGAGGTAAACTAATACCAAGCGTTATTTATGCATTTAAAACAACACTCCTAATACCCAAACTTATAAATGTTTAAATTGCTTGCAGACATTGGATTTTGTTAAAAATAATTTAGGTGTATTCTAAAATGCCATGGTTTATACCAATTAAGGTAATTTTTCTTTAAAACCATGGCAAAGGTTTATTTTTTCATAATGCCTAAACTAGAGAATGACACAATCTATTCAACTTAGTAAAGCTGTTCTAATTTTATAAAATTTAGTTTATAAAAATGTCTTTTACATGGAAACGATCCATCCATCAAATCAACATTTACATGAAATATTTAAAAATTTCTAGAACTTCAATTTTTATGATACTTTTATTATATATACTGAAGGTTTGAAACTCGAAAGTAACTGCCAGCATTACAAAAAACTTAATATTAATCAAATTGAAACAAAAGGATCAACTGTCCACATTCCATGATTTGAGTTGTGCACAAATCACTTCAAAGTAATGAAATAAATCAGAAAGTCAATATCCTGTCATTAAGAAGTATATTTTTAAATGCTAAGTTAAAACTTTAAAAAGTAACTAAATCAGGTAGGTGTCAACAAAAATTGCAAAATGGACAGGTCTTATTATTACCTGGGTAAGAAAATATTTAAAAAAATAGAAATAATTATTCTTGCTAAAAATTAATTCAATGGAAGAATGGATTTAGTTGCATTCATCAAGTTGAAAAAACCTTGTTCATTGAAAAAATATATTTATTGTTAGCTAAAATATTATGTACATACATTAGATTTAAGAACACTTCACCATTGGCTGCTTTTAATTCATGCCCAAATATAAATGAGTCCTACAAGAAGCAGCCATAGATTTGATAAAGAACTGCTGGCTCCTGCAATACCGAAACGCTCAGTAATATAGTATTCAGCAACCTCACGATTGGGATTTGCATTCGACCCATCAAACCAAATCTGCATGCAAGGTTTGTCATCGGATGTGTAAACCCATGAATGGTCCCACACCTGAAAATATATGAAATAATTACTTGACATCAGAGTATTCTTAAGCATGCCATTGTTCTATTGTGGAAAAGAAAAGCAGTTAGAATTAGAAAATTTAGATACTTTAATGTTATTTTCCTACTCAAACTAATTGAAATTAGACTATAGGCTTAAATAATATTGGAATTTTATTTCTGATCTGCATGAAGTTCGATACTGCTTAACTTGAAATTATACACGAATCATTGACGAAAGAAAGCATTGTTAGTATCGATCTCAAGAACAGCTACAAACAGCAAGTCTGTTTCTGTAGAAATGAGACCACCATTTATCAAATTGATTCAGATTCATAAATTCTTGCAGGTACCAAATGTATTTCTCTTAACATATATCTAGTTACATTAAAATAAACAACCGGAACAAGGTTCGTTTTTATAACCTCCAAAAAATTATGTGTCGTTTTACGCAGGGAAGCTGCCTAACTGGTATAGTGCTTGCCTGCCACCTAGTAAGTCGTAGGTTCGAATCCCGGTTTGTAAGCGCATGGATGTTGGCCCATGTAAGTAGTAGCAGCTAATCCACTGGATGAACACTACAGTTGATTACCAGGACAACTCAACTCAAAAATAATAATTTCTAGTTTATGTGTAGGATTACATAACATGCTGAAAAAAAGTGCCCTATACTACAGTTGGAGCAATTGTGCAGAAGCATGTATTTAGTCTTTCTTTCCATAAAATAGAAAGTAATTTATATATAACTTTCTATGGAAAAAAATTAGAAATATGCAGCCTATTATTATATGCCCTATTCCATTTTATAATCTCAAGGGGTCCTTGAACTTGAAACATTTGATTTCCACTGCCATAGGCTATACCTAAAAAGTAAATTAGGCTGAGATACAATTGCTCAGAAAAAGTCCAATTCTGATTAACTGCACAAATTCAACTTATTTCTGCTTTTGTTTGTAGAAGACCTCAGGCCTGCTAATCTTTCACAATCTTAAAAGGTTAACATCATTCATACATTATGTACCACTCACACAACCCTCCCCATAGACTTAAAACCGTGCTTTGAGATGTTTTTGACGAACTAGAATTCAAATTCCTTTATAGTTTGTGACATGAGAAACATTCCTCTATAAATGTACAGTATTTTCTTGTCTGTATCTTGAGAATTAGGTTAAAATGTCTGAATCTCTACTTTCATGCTTTTACAAGAGAAAAGAACATGCAGTCACTTAACCTCCTTAATTGTGTGTAAGTTATCAATTACCTTGACTGCATTTATGTATTTTATGCAAATATTGTATTAAATATAGCATTTGGGGTTTTCTCCTGTAGGAGTTAGAATATAGTTCAGCTTGAAGTTTAAAAAACACATTTATATATAATAAAGCAGGAATGCACTAAAAAATTAAATGATACTGAACACTTATCTTGATATTTTTTAAGTAGTTTTTATAATGTCATTGACAAAGTAGAATTAACTCAAATGTTAAAATGAATAACAAAAGGAAAAGCATAATTACACTTTCACAGAAGTCTTTTGCTGAGCTATACATTTCTTTGAAAGTAATGCACTTGGATTCTTCTTTACAAATGTTACGACCTGTTAGTAAACAGAACATTTGTTATCAAATCACAAATTGTGAATTTGCAAAAAGGTTGAATACAGAGTTTTGCATTTAAAATGAAAAATTAAGGTAAATGTAAATTACTAGAATTTCTTTTATGAATCAAAACAATTACTGTAGAATATGAACCAATTATGAACACTTTTAGGATAACTATGATAAAGATAGGTAGATAGTCGAATTGATGGCACACTAGGCTATTTATGATGGTCCAAAGGGAAAGAACTGAGGATAACACCTTGTCGCATTTTGAACCATGATCAGATGATGAGGCTAACAACTGAGCTGGCATCCCATTCTCTAAACTTCAATGTAAGGACATTCATTTTCCATATCACATCAGTGTAAGGACATGAGGCCACAACAGATGTTGTGCACCACCAGACCCATGTGAACATCAGTCTTTGGTTGGATCGAGTTTCGAACTGGCAACCCCTTTTTGATAAAGGAAGGAAAAGGATATTTATGCATACAAACGCACTCACAATTATCCAAATGAGGGTTCAGCAATCCAACTACAGGTTTAAATCACATAATTTACAAACAATGCTATCAAAATTAATGTGAATAAAACTTTTTTCATTTCGCACCCAGGCAAGAAAAGCGACACAAGTCACAAAATAAAAATTTTGATGTGATGTGATTGAAAAATATGCATGAGGTGCCCCAGCGTGTTATATTACTATTCTATAGAATATAATAGAAGTTACCACCATAAATACAAACGTAAAATTTAAAAGAAGCTTATACTATTTCAATATAAGTTTTATAGTATCCTTTAAGTTGATGTTTCTCAAATGCTGCAATTTTGAGTTGTGTCACTTTTCTTGCCAGGGTGCGATATTTCAATTTTGGTAAAGTTTCCCCTTTTGCATTAAAACAAAACAAGTGCGACATATTATATACCGTAGGAGAACTTGAAGTCCGCAGGCCAGTTGTAGGCACATGTGTAATCATCTTTACAAGCATCAAACCAAGAATCGCAATCGCTAGCACACAAAGGCACATTGTAGAAACGTTCTTTAGCAATCTTCCTAGAAGTCTGGCAGATCATGAAAATACACAATATAAAGATTCATATCAAAACAGCAGTATTCACACTCATATTTGTACAAAATTCTTACAAGCAAAGACTAGACTAGTTTTTTAAATAAATAATTTAAGTAGACATGATCTCACTGTACAGTATCATTGAGTAAAAATGAGAATAGAAAATAATAACTAAATGTGAATAAAAAAGTTGGGAGATTTTTCCTTTAGAACATGCAATCTAGAATAAGGTTTAATTCGAATCTTAGCAGGAAGTAGCAAAATAAGCAATCTGGACCAATTAATTTTCCATTTAAATTATTGAAAACTTACACTAGTTAAAATTTTATACCCCCCCCTTATTTGAATAAAATAGTCAATCTTCTCTTAAACAATCAACCAACTTCATTTATTTCAAATCCCTTATCTTCAAAATATCTTGAGTAAGACTGATTTGTTTTCACACTACCTATCAACACACTCCTGGGTCATTCCATGTGAAAAGAGCAAAACTACGAACAAAAACCATGGCGAGCAATATGATGAAATTTGGTACAGGTCAGGTATGCATCAATAAAAAAATAATCCAAAACATTTTGGTTCAAAAATTAATATTTTGAAATTTCAGGTATTTAAAGGACTTTTAACTTTAAAAGAGTTGTGAAATCGTTTAATGTTGAATGTTAGAAGCTTGTTTCTTAATAACTGCTTAGAGAGAGAGAGAGAATACACAAAACTATTTTATATTTTTTTAAATCTGATTTTTTTTTAAATCTCTGGAAATACTTTTAAGCATCATGTTTAATCTAAAAATAACAGTGTAGCAACAAAAACCTTGAAAAAAAGTTCCCTGATAGTCTCACAATAAGTTCCTTGATTTTACAATTCCCTTAAGAAATGTGATCCGTGATTGGTATCGAAAAACAGTATCCACCACATTATTTTTAAATATTTCGGGTCAGATGGGGAAAAAGGATTATTCTCCACAAATATTTTGTATTATTTTCTCTACAGATATTTTAATTGTTATTGTAAGGTTTGGAACTCTTACAATAACAATTGGATAAAAACGTTTTACACCCGACCCTACATTATACTATTCATCAAAATCAAATGCAAATATACATAAACAATTCTACAAAAATGTAATTAAATTGCAAACAATAAATATTAATTTAGAACACAAAAAAAAACATCATTAGTAACACAAATTTCAACTTATATGCAAGTTGTATCACCAGCCTCATGGCGACGAAACGATGCAGCTGCGATCGATCTAATGTGAAATTTTACGCAGATTTCAAATCCGTTGAAACTTTTACTCTATCTTTAACGGTCTAGGACAGGGATGGCGAACCTATGACCCACATAGGCTTTGTAAATGACCCACGCACTGAATTTTTAAAACTTATCATCATATGCATAAAGAATTTTAATTCTTTTTCGAACCCCTCTTTTAAAAAATATGGAGGAAGAAAATACAATTGTTAATAAAGAACTTAAAAATGCATAAAAGATTTTTGTAAAATGTTTTAGATTTATTGATTGTACATTCTGCTGTTTTAAGATTTATATGAGAATATTAGGATATTAATAACGAAACTTGACATCTTTACAAGGGATTTGGAAATAAAAATCGTGAAACATTTTTCTCAGTTACAAAAACACTTTCAAAACACAATAACAATGGAAAATACGATTGACATTCAAGAAAATACAGTTGAAAATTATTTAATGATTATACAGGAAATAAAACAAGCCTTGAGGAGAGATTTGATCAATTTAAAAGTATGGAAAATACATTTCATTTTTTTTTATATTCATACGAAACGAAATTCGAAACAATGGAGTTAAAAGAAATTTAAGTGGCTAGATATCCTTTATTTAGAAATGGAATTATTTAAAGTTCAAAGCAGCATAGTTTGGAAAAACAAATTGAATAACTTGATTTCCAAAGTAGAAAGGAAAATGTCCGAAATTAGTGCAAATTATAATTAAATATATTATGTTAAACGAATGGGATTATTTACCAAATACAAAGGGCAAAACATAAAAACTGAGAGTGAATTTTTTACGTAGTGGCAACACAGCGAAACTAAAAAATAAAAGTGCTGGCGATTTTGTGAAACTGAACTGTACAATTATAAATAATCAAAACAAAGCAGGCTATTTTGTTTTCCTAGTTTCGTGCTTGCTTAAAGAACTGTTTTTATTTGCCCTACAGAAATGTAGGGGAGTGATTCAAAGTTAAAAAACGAAATGTGTTCTGCCATAAAATTTTGCCATCGTTGGGGCAAAACAGCTCCAGAAACAGTTAAGTTAATGAAAGAAGCTTACAAAGACAAATGTTTTGGTAGGTCTAGGATTTTTAGATGACAAAGTGATTTAAAAAAAAGACATTTGTCTACAGAACTGGCTCCTAAGCCTGACCAACCAGAAGGTGTTGTGAATGATCGAAATGTTAACACTGTGTAAGCAATCTTGGAAGAAAATTGGTGAATGACATGTGAGGAGAATGTGGCATCAATTAACATTTAGAAAACGTCGATATTTTGAATTCTATGCAACAATTTACAGCTTTGAAATGTTTGTTCAAGATGGGTCTCTCATCACCTTACTAAAGAACAAATGCAAACAAGAATTCACCAATGTTGTGAGTGGAAACAGATGCTTCAAAATGATTCGAATTTCCTAAAGACTGTAATAACAGGTGATGAAACTTGATGCATCATTTTGATCCCCTTACCAAGTCCGCAATAAGTGTATGGAAACACACCAATTCTCTGCCTCCGAAAAAAATCCAACAAACCAAATCTGCTGGAAAGGTCATGATGATAACTTTCTTTGATCGTAAGGGTGTAATCTATTAGCATGCTGTGCCTCCAAAAACTAATGTGAATGGTGAATATTATATTTCAGTTTTGAAAATTTTGCGATAACACATATTGAGAAAGCAACATGAACTGGTAGGGAATTGGACATTACATCACAATAATGCTCGCCCGCATGTCACTTCTTCTGTTCAGCAATATCTTAGTAAATGCAATATTAAAATCATGCCACATCCCCATTACAGTTCAGATCTCGCACCATGCGATTTCTGGCTGTTTCCGATGTTGAAGGAGAAGCTCCATGGTAGAAAATTTAATAGATTCTGAAGTTATTTCAGCAGCGCAGGGTTCTTGGAAGCAACTTCCAGAAAAAGGCTTTTCTACTTGTTTTGAAAAGTGCGTTGAACGATGGTACTGTTGCATATCATCTGAGAGAAGGTATTTTGAAAAAGAATGATTTTTTTTCTGTAAATATGTTTCTTGATTTTTTAAGATTTTACCCTCAGTTTTTATAGAAAGCCCTTCATAATTTTATATCAATGAAAAAACTTGCTAATGCTTTTTTAACGATGTTTGCATCCACATATTCATGTGAAAAATTGTTTTCTTCAATGAATTTTGTAAAGTCTGACAATAGAAATAAAGTCGGAAATGAATTGACTGCAAAATGCGTTAAACTAATGAATTCTGAATATGAACCTAATATTAAGAAATTATCGGACCAAAAACAACAGATTTCTCATTGAATATACTTTATTGTACAAACACATACCTGCAACTATATTATTTATTAAAATATAATATTTCACACAATATATATATATATATATATATATATATATATATATATATATAATGTTGTTTTTTTCCCTTGTTCATTAAAAATTCAGTGCAGGGGGGCTGGGCATGATTTCTTGTTGTTGTAAAACAGTAAAACAGAAAGTTGTAAAACAAAAAGGAATTGTTAACTTTTTAAAGGATTAAAAAATTGAGAAACAAAAACAGTTTTTTACTATGCTCCCTCCGCCCTGTCCAAGTGACCCATGAGCTAGTACTAAAAAAAATAATGAATAAAATTTGAACAACTTCTTAAAAAGGTTCGCCGTCCCTGGCCTAGGAGATAAAAAAAAGAATTTCATAATTTAAGTTAAAACCTTGTTTTTTATCGTCTGCTGGAAAATCATTCCTATGTGCAAAATGGAAATGGAAAAAATAAATTTAGAATCTGTCATCTTTTAGGTGTTGCTATTCCAAAAAAAAAAATTTAATAATAATTAAATTTCATTCAATTAATTTTAAATGTTCTAGATTGAATTTTAAAATTCGCCACAACCCTAAAATTGCAAAAAATTTGGACTACCTGTGTGCCAAATCACATTACTGTAAGTGCTAGATTCGTCACGACTTTGCGTGCAAGAAACAAACACTTCCTTTTATAATATTAGAGAGTATAAAAGAAAGTGTCTGTCTCCAGATGAATCTATAGCACTTACACTCATGAAATTTGGCACACAGGTAGTCTAAAGGTGATTAAATGCATCTCAAAGCCCGAATTTCAAAATTTAATCTAGAACATTTTAAAATCAATTTATTGGCATTTTCTTTGAATAGCAACAGTGTGGAATTTAGCGTTTTTTTCCCCAGTTTTATTCCTATTCCATTTCTTTCTTTGGTATGTTTTTTTCACACGTTTCCAATGGTATCACTGATAGACTGGAGAGATTGAGGATTCTCCTTTGATTTTATTGGATCTTTTATTTATTTTTTCTTATTCTAATGGATAAATTAATTCTAATGGATTTCTTATTCTAATGGATAAATTCTTAATGGATTGTAAAAATTGGAAGATTTTCCGTTCTTTTTTTTGAGTCACAGTCCAGTACAGTCATTCTTTTCAGGTTTAGTTTCTTGCTTTTTTAAAAGCATAACTTTTTATGTTTAATTTGATTTAACGTTAAACTTTCTAAAAGCACAACTTTCTTGCTCGCTTTGTTCTTTAGCTTTAAGACTTTTTGAAAGTATAGCGATATTAAAATTTTATCATTTTGGTTTTGAATTACATTGTTTTTCAGAATCAGTGATTAGCGTTAACTTGCAAGTACTTTTTTGGATGAGGTGTTACTCAAATGACTGATTCAATTAATGCAAAAAAAAGTTAACCATTGGAATTAACTGAAAATTTGCATGGTCACATTAGAAGTCCTTATTAATCGATTCCCATCAGAATATAACTAAGTTGCAAATCATAATTGTTCAAACATTAATAAAATAATTGTTGTTCCATACTAAAAACTATTTTTTAAATAAAATATTGGGTGGATTTTGTTTCTCGATTAACAGTAACATGGTAGAAAATATCAGCGTTATAGAAATATTTAGGAAGATACCAATAAAAGTCTAAAACTGATTTAACATTAGAAACTGCAATCTTTCAGTTGGGGAAAGTTGGATAAAACCGGGACCTGGCCGTTTTGGCTAGATTATTACTGTTATTTGTCGGATAACGCATGGAACTAATTGCAGACTGCCGCCATGTTATTGGCTGCATGTTTTTAATGAAAGGCAGTGTAGATTATACGTTTGTCAATGCCGATGTTTAAAAAAATTCAAGTAGAAAAGGTTAGATATTTACTCTGCCGATTTTACTCTGCAGTTTTTAATTGCCTAAGATTTATTTTAGGCAAGTACAACATCTGGTAACACCTTTTTCAGCTATTATTTAAAATTATTAAGCAATGTTTTACAACATGTTTGAAACATGCTAAGCCTTCTTTTCTGATTAAATGGTGTAGTCGGATAAAACTTGAACCTTGGAAGTCGGACAAGACTGAGTAGAAATTGAAGCTTAGAGAACAAGAAAAAACCAGAAAAGAAAAACTCAAAGCAGAAACTGTTTAAGGACCCTAAGGCAAAAAAATGTCAAAACACGGAAGAAAAAGAAGTTTCAACTTTAAAACAGACTCCTCAGCATCATATGAAGATGACGTGGAATGTGATGAAGCCTGTATTTTTTGTAATGAAATGTAAGCCAGGTTAAAATCTCTGGAAGGTAGGATACAGTCTCTCAGCTGTAAAAGATGGGTGCACGAAGCCTCTAGCAATGCAGAGGAGCATGGTCAAAATTTTATTTGTGATTTCTGTTCTTAAAACTTCTTACAAATCTGATTAATTAATTTCCAAATACATTAAATTCAAAATTACTTATGTTCTGTGATTTTTAAACCCACCTACGTTCCTTGGTGTAGGAAGGCTATTGTACTAAGTTACTGTTATAAATATTTCAGCAGTAAAACGTTTTTTAATTATTCCAATATATACCCGATTTTATCCAACCTGGTCGGATAAAATTGGATACTTAGGTGTATCGTAGGTGTTTAAGGGGGAAAAAACACATTTTGGGACCCGGTTTTGTCCAACTTTCCGCTACTCGTAACTTCAAAAGAGGAAGACCTAATGACATGAAATTTGGTACGTGAATTAAATTTTGAGATTAGAAATTGTGTCTTAAAATAGGGGTTTCTATTGGAGATTATGGTGCTCAATTTATGGAAGACATTAGTTCCTGTCAAATGTCATCTTTGAATTTTCTCCATTGGTAAAATTCATACAACCTTCTTACTCATCAGTTCGTCGAAATTTTTGAGTTTACAATTGATACTTTGTGCGATACGTTATACTTGTGATCCGGTTGCTCTTTTCCAACATTTAGACTTTTGTACTTTCCTGTTTTTTACATTTCTGATAACAACAGTGAAAAAGAAATTGAGCAAAAGAAGTACCAAAAGAATGTTCATGACTTTAATGTACAGTGGGAAAATGAGTTGCTATTTATAGCAAGTCCATCACGAAAATTGTTTTAGTGATAGTTCTTTTCACATAATAGAAAACATGATCTTAATAGATACTATAAAACACAGCATCAGACTAACATAGAAGAAAAAATGAAGCTTGTTCTTGGATCTGAGATACGAAAAGAATATGTGACTAAGAAAAGGGAAGGAACCAAAAGACAAGACAGACGCATGGCAGAAAAATAATGTTATCTCGTCATTAAGAAAGGATCCGATGGGTTAATGGAAATTCGTAGCAATCACTGGGGGTTAGAGAGCAGTGGTCACACCCAACCCCACAAAAAGAACTGTCACAGGCAATACCGTGCTGGCCATCTAAAATTAGATTATAGTAAACTCATCAGTGTGTGTACTGACAGTGATGGATAAAGTTTAATGATAGGCAAAGTTAATGGCACAACTTTGGTTGAAAATATTTTTTAATCATTCCGTACTTAAATATCACTGCATTATAGACACAAAGGAATTGGCTGGAAACTTTAAAAAATTCAGCATGTTATATTACCGTTTGCATAAGTATGAATAAAATTAGAGCATGATTGTTAAACAGACAACAATTCAGAGAATATTGTGAACTGTCAGATTTGGAATATGTTGAACTTGTATTTCATTGTGAGGTGCACTGGCTTTCTAGACAGGTTCAGTGTAGATTTTGGAAGTTGAAAAATGCTGTTTATAATTTTTTAGAACAGGAAAATGAACTACCTGATGAAAGAAATCTATTTGATAACAACTGGCTATTTGATTTGGCATTTTTTGTTGATGTTACAAGCCATTTCAACAAGCTAAATTCGAACCTCCAAGGCAAGGATAAATTATTTCCTAGCTTAGTAAATAGCACGAATTCATTTAAAATGAAATTAAAGCTTTTCATCTCTCAGTTAAAAAAAAATTAGGATTCGAGTCAATTTCCACTTAAAAGAGCAGTGAATTTGCTGTGGATAATAGCAATTTGATCAAATATATTGAAAGTAGTTTTCATGATTTGGCAAAAGAAAAAAACTGTATGCTCACATTTATAAACTCATTTTCACTTATTGAACAAAACGTAATGAAGATGCCTCATAACATACAAATGAAACTTATCGATATAAAAAAAATTCATTATTGAAATTTGATGAGCTTTTTAAAGATTAAAATGCTTCTGATATGATTAATTTCGGTCATTTATTACCCTGTGAACATTTTCCAACACTAAGAAAATTTGCAAAAAATTATATATGCCATTTCAGAACCACATATAAATGTGAACTTTCCCTCCTCCCTAGAGTCGAGGGAATAGCGTGTTTTAGAGTCACCACCAGACATTACTTGCAAGCCCATCTATTTAGGATTGGACTTGCTGATTCTCCACTCTGCTCATGACTGGAGAGCACCATTTCAGTTGCCCCTCCCTGCTTGACGTTCGCTCTTGTGATGATTTTGGAGCTCTTGGCCTTCCTGGGGCTACCTCTCCACAATATTGGACTGCAAGATGCATCATGTCTGAGACGATGGTGGCCGTTATTTAAAAAAAAAATGTGAACAAGCATTTTCATCTATGAAATTTATAAAAAGCAAAACGAGGTCGCCAATGGCTGATTCAAATTTGAAGAATACTCAGCTGCTCTCAATAACAAATTTAACACCAAAGTGAAATTCTAACATCTTCAAAAGTTTCATTAATGGTAAGTACTGTTTATGTGCTGTAATAGATATTGTTTTACATACAATAATTAAATCATTTAAAAATGTTAAATGTCTATAAACATACTTTTATTAAAAAAGTTATTAAGGATATGTCAGGGACCACATGAATGAAGAAGGTAGAAAAGGTGCTTTAGTTGTATGGTGCATCTGACCTCGCACGTGAAAAAAAAATTGATCCATGACATGTAAAAGGTTGGCCACACTTGATGTAGAGAAATTGCTTTCTAGAACAATAAGCATGAAAACTTACCTTAACTACCCACAAACCAATATGTGGTTCACATTCATAGAAGCAGCTATCTCGAATAAAATGTTTCCGGCACTGATTCGACATAGTTTTCTTGGTTTCACTAAAACAATGATCGATTGTAAAATTGTACATATTAAGATTGTGGATGGCAGTTGCCACTTCTTCCGAGCAGCAAGCATGATCTTTCCATGGTGAACACTAAAACAGAAAATTAAAATTTTTTGGTGAACTGCATGACATTTTATTTTTAGAAATCTCCATTTATTGTTGGATTTTATACATAATACAAAGTAGAAGCCATTTCAGGGTTTCCACACTCAAAGTAAAAGAAAATTGATGTATCTGCAAGGCTATTTTGCATTTTTGTACCATAGACCGAAAAAAATTAATCCGCAAGTTCACAGATAAAATTTTTTTTTTACAAGTGGCGAGTTGAGGTCCTATGGGGGTAGATGAGAATTAATGTCACACTGGAGTTACACAACATGGTAGCAATGATCTGAAATCAATCTCCCAGAGATCAGGACAATACTTAGTAATTCTGAACCAGTCAGATGAGCTGGCCCCCACTCTCCAAATTTCTGCACCATGCCTAGGTGAGGTCACTGGTTGCCACAGCAGATTTAATGTGCACCATTCTCCATGCACACAATGGTGTTTGGTTGAGACTTTTGAACTGGCAACCCTCCAGTTGCTTATCTTCAAAATGGATAGATTTAAAAATTAATATAAATTCCATTCCATGAATTAAAAAAAAAAATGTATGTACATTTTATATACGAATTCCATGTGTGGATTGCATCAGCTCATAAAATGAATAGACATGATTCTCTAAGCACCCCGAAGACTGACACAAATTAGTAAAGATGAAAGTGAAGAGGTAATGATAGTAGATTATAGAATTTATTTACTGATTGAAGACAATGAATGATTGGGTGTCAACAGAGTATCGAAATCATCAGATTCAGATTAGGTAATTTTAATTAATGTCATACTAGAGCAACACAACGCTATTGATGATGGTCCAGGATCAATCCCATAAGGGATGAGATCAAGATCTGGTTGGTACGCTTCTAATGGCAATATCTCGTCCATCAAGATCTGAGCAGTCTTGCTAATGATGAAATACTTTGTCAAGACAACCACCAGGAGAGAGAACTGTGGAACTTTTTTTTTTAAAGAAAGGAATGCAAGTGCAAACAATAAGTAAAAATCATATTGTTTCTTTTGCATTTTAGGGCGCAAGGACCCTATTTATGGCCACGTTGCGCCAAACACAAGACTGACAATGTCAAGTAATTTTGACATGAAAGAAGGTACTTATTATACGTCGTGCTGGACCAACATAACAGTTTATTGGTGACGATCCGAGATCAAACCCGAAGAGAAACATTCTAGGTCAATGCGACATAATTTTGAACCAGTCTGCGATGGAGATAGAAAGATTGCTTAGGAATGCTGGGATCACGACCCCACGTTTACCAGAGGCAGTAAATCTCATGGGAAAAGAATAGACTACGTTTCCTCGGGTTAAGAGGGAAGTGGGATGAAAGAAAAAGACATTCATCCCATGACTTTTTCTTTCATCCCATGACTTTTTTTTCATTCTTCACGTGGGGCTCGACATTCGTGTTTACTAAAGACAGAAAACCCTATGGGAAATGAAAACGAGATACCTCGGGTTTGTGAAGCCTGTAAACACCTAAAGGAGATGTTCCTGAAATCAAAAAGTCTTTCACCGCCATAACAGACTTCACATGCACCAGTCCCTTTGCAAACAACGGTCTTTGGCTGGATTTGTACTCTACTCCCTCGGTTGCTAATCCGTTACTCTTCCAAATGGGCTACCGGTGTCCCACGCTATTCAGATATCAAGGATATTATGATTTGGATATTACAATGTGGTATTAATCAAATGCTGGAATAGTTGGTTGACTGATAGCAGTTGTCTAGACATAAAGTGTTGGTATGATGAATAAAATCTTCTGTTCATTTTGTGATTGGTACATCTACATCACAACGTATTTTATATTGTAAGCATCAACCTTCGAATGAAATGGACAGAGCCTCCAGTTTGATGTTATTTCTTCCAGTTGCTCGGTTTGAAGATCTGTCACATGGTTGTGGGTAAAGGAACCAAGCCCAAATTGCTGATTGGTTATCCACTGTGATCACAATCACTAGTCAGTGATTTGACAGCCAATCTACTTTGTCAGTTTGTAAGCCTATGCGACTTACTCTTCAGATATCTTAGGACAACGACTCCCCCACATACTGTGTCTATTTTATTAGAAGGCCGATGGTTGTATGTGTACATTTGTTTCCTGATGAGTCAGTGTTTATGTGTTCAAGATCACCAAATTAAATGTTTAATTAAGCTGATTCGGCTAGCTCAGTTCTCAGTAGGTTAAGATGCAGTAGATATACGATCACATAAAACACCCTGTATACATAACTTTTTAGAAAATGTGTTATTCATTTTTTTATATTGACTAATGTTTACTAAATTAATGAGTTTATGGAACATGGTATCGGTCCAATATCCATCTCAGGCATTGCTACAAATATGGGCTTTTGTGATCACGTGATTTGAATGTTAAATTGAAGAGCTTTGGACTGGGAGTTTCCCTAATTAGATGTGATGAATGGTAAAACTTTTCCCACAAGTTTCACATAAATGTTAGTTGGCATTTTTTATGGTGTATAGCCATATTTGGCAAAACTGTTCCAAGTTACATCAAGTTAAAAGGACTTGCACACATGAAAAGCTTTACTCACAGAAGAGACAACATTCAAGGAGGAATCGAATCTGTTCTGCTTACAATTTGTAGTTTGCTAATGATGTGGGCAAACCCACGGAGAACATGTTCACATTAAAAAGCTTCTTTCCTAATAAAAGGTATTAATGGGTAAAAGGCATGTGTCGAATGCAAAGGTGGCAATCCAACATTTCTCTTTGGACTGCTCCTGCACTGATCTAGTGTATGTATATTAAAATAGAAATGTCCATATATGGAATCATATCAAGTCGAATTATTTAGATGAAGAGTCTGTACTCGTTAAAGATTGAAGACAATGCTGATGACAATGTTGAATACTAAAAATAGAGAAGTTTAAACATTGCAATGTTTAGACCACAAGATGAACATGAGCCAGTTTTCCAAAACAAAGTTGTTGATTGATCAAAATGCATTTGCTGAAATAATAATATGCAAAACTATAAATGTATGCAGTAGTTTACTTATTATTATGTATGTTAGTAGTACTCTATTATTATGTATGTTGTAGAATTCAAAAATGCACTAATGAAGTAATTAAAGATTTAAAAAAAAAATAGATAAATAGATAAGAGAGGTGAACTATTGTACTTGTGAATGCAAGGAATCTTCTTTTCCAGGCTTAGGTTTATGATTACGACTTTCTAAACACCAATTTAATAATTCATCCCTATCTTCAGTTAGCTGGGCTGCACTTCTTTGGATAAAAGTGAACACACTAAACACTAAAATGTGGTAAATATTTGCCTGAAAGGAGAAATGAAACATCTTCAGAAAGCAACACTAAAAATTCATAGAAATCAAATACATTAACAAGAAACGAACACTTTAGAAACCTAATAGGCAGTCAAAAAGAGAAGGGATTTGTATGTAGATTATATACATGTTTGTTTATTGGCCACATGTATTCCAGATGCTACATGGGAGATACTGATAAACCTAATTATTCGTACATCCAGGAAGGATGGAGAAAGAGTGCACTTAATGATTATGGGCGATTTATCAGCTTAGTCATTTTGGCAAGAAAGTGTTAAGATGACCGAAATAGAGTGTGACCAGCTGAGGTGGTGATATGGGGACGACTGCAGAGAATGCTGCTATTCCAAGTCTTGACGGCCTAGAAACTTCATCCTGAGGAAGTCTTTGTGGACTCTGGGTTAGTCCTGCAAATTTCACTATAGAAGCAATATCATGTCTATCTACTTGCTGTATAGCTCTTCAGCTGGGCGATGAATCTACAAATAAGGAAGGTATGGGATGTTTGATAAATTTGAAAATTAACGGTTGCCACTCGCCAGAATTCAACTGAATGTATGAATGTGGAGACTGAAAAATTTTGCTAGTCATCACACTTTCTTAAAAACATTAGTTTACATGGCAAAACCTCCGATTTTACGTTTCTTTTCCAAGGACCGTAAAAAAAATTTTAAACCAAAGAAAAAAGTCTGGTCACACACATATAACATAACGTGCGTGTATTCTACAAAATAAGTGAAGGCTCGAAAGTGGCGACTGAATGAAACAAATTCAGTGGCCACTGGCCACTTAAAAAAATCTCTTAATTTTCACCTTTAGTGTCCGAGAAAAGGAATCAGATAGCTCAACGATCCGATTCCTTAACAGCTTGGTCATGGCTTTGTCACACAGAACTGCAACTCCAGATGTGGGCTTATGAGGCAAACATATGTGGTGCTCAGTTTTGTCCATCTGGCTATGGGAAGGTTAATCTGGTTTCCTTCCATGTGAATGGAGGCCCGTATAAAAGTACCTCCAGGTTAGGGTACCTTGTCAAGATGAAATCGAGCCTGTGGCACATTTATCAATGATAGTTAACATTAAATGAGTTGGGAAGCAGTTTTCATGTAATTCTCTCCATATGCTAGCAATATTAAAACACAAAACCCTGTATTTGTTGAAAAATGGATGGGCTTTGAAGAGTTAAATTTAGTTTGGCTTGTGTGCATAACATTTTATACACAAGATACTTCATAACCATTGATTGCATTAAGTTGTCAACCAAATCACATTTTGTCTTGGTTAAAATTTTTAAAATAAAAAATAAAAGGAATATTTTAATTTCTAGACATTAAATAATGGTATTAAAAGGCATAAGTAAATACATTGAAACTTTTATATGATTTTTATATCTCAGCGGATCCTATCAATGACTTTGAGTTGCCTCAGCAATACACATATAGCAAATAGGTAGTGGTTACGGTGAAACTAGACCAAATTATGAAGACCAAACCAACAAGGTATACAATATCATAATTTTCAAGGCACATAGCAACAACAAACTCCTGTTCACCCAGGACCTGTTCCAGAGACCTAGAAAAAATTCCAAATATGGGAAGGAGTTTAAAAGCATGGACAAGCTAATAGGTAGATTGTTGAATTAACATCTTGTGCAACACAACAGGCTATCGGCGACGGTCCAGGATCAATTCTGAAGGGAAAAATTCACGGACAACACCTCGTAATTTGAACCATGCTCATATGAGCTGGCACACCACTCTCCAAAGTTCCTCATCACGCCAATAATAATTTCAGACCACAACAGATTTAATGTCCACCAGCTGACATCCAACGATAGTCTGGTTGGATCACGATTCGGACTCACAACCCTCTTGTAGCTAATCTGCTACTCCTACAACTGGACTACCATGGTCCCCATGGACTAGTTAGAAAGTTCCTATATCCACTCACTGGTCATATATCTTCTTTGTATGCTCACTTTTAAGTTTTGGCGAAAACAGTCTGGTATAGTCTTGAACCTTTAAAATACAACCATAGCCCAGGGTTAGTTGATTGTTTTATGACTTACTAGCCACTGCGTTGCCCGTGCTGTTGGTTTGCTTCGCAGACCAACACCATGGGCAACGCCGTGATGTAAGTTATTAATCTAACCGGCGTAAAATTTTCTGCAGATTTCAAATTTTCAATCTATCTTTTGCGATTCTGATTTTAAGAAAAAGAATTAACAATCCCAGTCAAAATCTATTTTATTTTTTGCTCTCATTCCCTGAAATGGAATAGGACAGGAAATGTAATCTGTTTCTTTTCTTTAACGCAAAGGGCAGAAGATGCAATCTGTTTCATGTGACGTCACAATCTCTTGAGAAAATATAAGATACATTCAATTTAAAAATTATTTATTTATAGAAAATCATATTTTTAAGTATCAATCTAAAGTAAAATATTCCGCAGTTTTCAAATCCTTTGAAATTTGTACTCTATCTTTAAGGTCTAAGAGATAGAAAAAAAATAACTTTGTGACTCCAGTTAAAGATTATTAGTCTTTATCGTCTTGTTGGAAAATCTATCCTCCGCACAAAATCAAAATGGAAACAACCACTTTCTCTGCGTTCTTCAGCAATGAAAAAAAATTTGGCATAGTTCCAAAGGCTGACATCTAGGTCATCTGGGAAGAAAAGTCTAGATTCTGATGTTTCTTCTTTCACAGAATAAAGGCGTTGAAAAACCGATGGAGAATAAAACTATTAAATTAATTTTAAAATCTTCTAGATTAAATTTTAAAATTTGACGCAAACCGAAAATTGCGAAAAATTTGGACTTCCTGTGTGCCAAATCTCATTGCTGTAAGTGCCATAGAATCGTCCGTATTTTGCAGCAAGAAACAGACAAACACTTCCTTTTATAATAGTAGAGATGGAGCATGGGTCATATTTTGCCATGCTGTGCCAGACGAAAGAGATACAATATCAAGTAATAGACATACATACAAATAAAGTTTAAATGACAGAGAAGAGAAATACACCCAGGAAGGAATGCACCCGATAGGAATCAAACCTGGGGCGCCTACAACTCAAAGGTTGCTAATGCAGTGGACATACCCACCAAGCCACACCACCCACCTCAGTCCAGGGTGCTTTGCGAGATAGCAAGAATACAAGGGAGGAACAGACCATTGTGTTGCGTTTTTTTAAATTTGTATGAGTAAATTTAAATTGGCAAGACTTCTATATGCCTGGCTGATCTGATTCCTATCATCCTTTGCCAGCAAAACAGCTACCTCATTACTAAATAAAACCAACTTAAGATGGCATCCCCTGCAAGCAAATACAGCCTGTATGCACTAATTATGTCAAGAGTAGAATATCTAGATTAGTTCTGTCGGAATATAAGGCCAAGACTTAAGGTGCATAATATACGGCCAAAATTTAACTATTGAACTTAACTGTCATAATCTGTGCTCTTTTCTAGACAATGCATTTCAAAGCATCCAACAGCCAAGAGTATTGATTGGTATTGGGGGTTTTATAGCACAAGGGCCATATTTGGCCATGCTGTGCCAAATACAAGACACACATTATCAAGTAATAGACACACACAGTGAAAGTTTTACCGATACCAGAAGTAAGAAATACTCGGGGTCGAAGAAAATACACTGAACCATGATCTGCATTTCTAAAATACAAATGTAAGTCAAATTGACGAATCCCTCAGAATATTTTAATTTGAATGTTATGTCCACTATTTGAATTTGGACTTTAATTACAATTCAGCATTTATAAATTAGATGTCCATTACTTTCAAGATCTACAGGAAGACTGCCAATCACAAGCTAACACATACGAGCAGCTAATCTGTACAAGGAATTAATTTCTATAACAGAATGGTAAAGCTTTGAATGGCCCATTGCATCAACATGGAAAATGTAGATACAATGAGCACCTACAATAACAATAAACTAGTAAAATAACTAAGAATCAAGAGTTTAAATACAAATCCTTTTAGGTCACTCCAAACACTTGTACAAACAAAACTTTCAGTGTACACAGGTGACTGAGCCTATTCATTTACACAACACGAAGGAATGAATTTCTGAATGAGTCATAAGATAGAAATTAATATTCCCAATGGAACTGAGCACACCTTTTCTAGAATGGTACAACATAGGCTGATTTATAGCAGATTCTGACTTTTTATCACATTAGAAAAGATAATAAACAAATTTAGTTTGACAGAATGTACATTTTTACATGACCTTAAAAATAACATTTAAAATTTGTACAATTATCAATATTCAATGGTTTTGTATTCATTGCAGGTGAAAAAGTTTGAAACAATGGGTAATCGACCTAAGTACCTAATTCTTAAAATAGTTTACTTCATCAGTTTGACTAACCAATATCCAATTGTGCAACTTCTTTTAAAAGTAACCTTTAGGTACTCTAAATAATCTTCAAAATTTTCCGCAAACCTTCAAAAGAAAAGGTAATGAAATGGTCAACAGCAGTTCACCCATGAGTACAATCAGGTAATTCAAAACTTTTACCAAGACATTTTCAAATGTCCTCATGAGTTTCATAGGCATGCTAATTTAATAATTAGATCCAAATGTTTTCCAGTGAAATAATTAATATAAAATTACTAAAGAATACATTCTTTCAACGATGAGTTATTGAAGAATTATCCTTTTTTCTGATACTACATACTAGAATGATTGGTAAGCTTTTGTTGTTATGTTTTCTTCCCATTCATATAGTAACAAAGAATAGGTAAATAGAATGCTTTCAAATCTTTACATTGTAACATTTGTGATGTTGCATGCATATCAGATTACTAGAACAGAAATAAAAATATTTTTTTAGTTTACAAATTAAAAACACACACACAAGTCGTGTCTTCGCAATAATAGCTTATAAAGCATGAGTAGTTAATACGGTAAACTATAAACTGATGTGATGGGATGGGAGTGAAATAAAGCTGCTAAATTAACTGTTTTTTCACACACAAATACACAGAACTGGCGGTGAAAACATAAACTTCTTTTACATTAAGAGCACTATTTTTTTCCTTTTATTATCGAATCAATTATTCTAATAAACAGTTCTGTTTAGTCCTGCACTGCACAGTAAGAAAATAACGGGATTTGAGAGCTATGTTCGGAAAACCAAATTGATTCGTTACAAATTGTTTTCTGGAAACGCAAACAAACACAGAACCAATTTAAAAACCGGTAACAAAACATTAAACAAAAGTGTAAAACACGTGGTTATATAAGAGTTTCTATCCAGAGATCAATACTTACCATTAAAAATGCTGTAGACTGGACCAAAAGGGAATGAACTATTTTCTACCTGTTCCACGGCTATAAGACAAAAAGATTAAAAAGCACTTTGCGTTTGGTTTGCTTGCTTGCATACCTAGGTAAGTGGCCGGTGATATGCTAGCATCGTGTTTAAACGTAGATCAGGTCGAGCGGTCATTCCGATTCCACATGCCAAGAAAACGCGCGTAATAGAGCGCATGCGTAAGAGGAGCTGAAATTGCATTGGAGGAGAGACAAAATAACCTTGAGCTTTACCAACGGCTTCACCTGAATAATCTTTGTACACGCCTTTTTTGCTTTTCTACCCGATCATTTTCAATCCAATGATGTGCTCGAATTGATATGCACAAAACGGACGGACGTATCAATTACGGAGTACCTTGCAGAAAACTGCGAACCTCCATATCATAATTGATAGAGAATTTGATGGTTGTAAACTTAAAAATGAGGGAAGAAAGTTAAAGGTAGTGACAATGCACTATGAAAAAAGGAAACAATTAAGATAGATGATAGAATTTAGTAATTGATACAATTAGGAGTCCGATTCACGTTCCAAAGGGGGTGGGGACATCATCGAGGAGGGGCAAGCAACCAGTACCGAAAAGAAGTGGCGCAATGCATGAGCTGTGGTGATCATTAGGGATGGGTAGGGTATAGAGGGTTGACAGTACACAATAATTGCTTAGGAAAACTAACAGGGTCTAAATTACAGGAGGTAAACAAAACAAAGGGAAAGTGCAATGTAAATGAGAAAAACAATACCGACAAATAATACAAGGGGAAAATGCAATATAACGGTGAAAAATAAGCTAAAAGTATTTTATTGTAATGCAAAATATATATATATATATATATATATATATATATATATATATATATATATATATATATATTGGATTTGATTTTCAGCAATGACGAGAATAGGGTGCAGGATTTGGTTATAGGTGAGCCACTGGGAGAAAGTGATCATAGAAATATCAGATTAAGTATAAATTTTCAGTCAGCATACACAATCAATAGTAGGATAATTCCAAATTTCAGAAAGGTAAATTTTCATAGGTTAAGGGAAGAGTTAAAGGAGACATTCAAAGGGGGATTATTAGCACCGCATCATTCTGAACAATGGGAGGAATTCAAGAATAAGTTAGACAGGGTGTTAAAAAAACATGTAACGTTCAGAAAAAAGGAAAATTTAGAAACTTGCTCCCTATGAGGTTTTCAGGGGAAACACACAAAGCTTTAAAATTAAAACAAAGAACATACAAGGTATATAAAAGCACTGGTAACGACAGGGACAAGGAGGCATATATGAAAGCCAGAAAGGAGTTTAAAACTATTAGTCGGAAGCAAAAGGTGTCCTTGGAGGAAAAACTAGCAAGGGAAATAAATATAAACCCAAAAGAATTTTTTGCATATGCAAGTGGTAAAAATAAATTTAGTACTACGCTGGGCCCGTTGGAGGGGAGGGGAGGTGAATTAATTCAAGACGAGGTGGGAATGGCAAACCTGTTAAATGACTTTTTTCTGGGGTTTTTCAATGGTAACTATAAATTAAAAAAGGATCCCAAAGATGGAGCCTTTGCAGGGGGTATAGTTAAAGAATGCAAATTTTAACAGGGAAGAAATAGTACATCAGTTGAAAAGAATCAAGCCATCTAAAGCACCAGGGCCAGACGATATTTATCCGAGAGTACTAGTGGAATGCGCGGAAGAATTGGGGTACGTAATTCACATCATATTTAATTCAATATATAGCACTGGTTGGGTACCAATGGATTGGAAGTTGGCCAACATAACTCCAATTTTCAAAAAGGGAATACAAAGTGATCCGGGCAACTATAGACCAGTAAGTCTAACATCAGTAATTTGCAAAATATTTGAATCTCTGTTAAAAAAGCATATCATGTTATACTTGGAGGAGGGGGGACTGTTATCAGATAATCAGTATAGGTTTAGGAAGAGCAGATCCTGCTCTACAAACCTTTTGAAGTTCTACGAAAAAATTACTGAGGAGCTGGATAAAAAGAGCAGTGTAGATATCATGTACATAGATTTTCAAAAGGCTTTTTATAAAGTACCTCATGAGGCATTACTGTTTAAATTGGAAAGGCTGGGGATACAGGGAAAAACATTGATATGGATAAATAATTGGTTATTGGGTAGAAAGCAGAGAGTGCAGGTAAAAGGAAATTATTCACAGTGGACAGAAATTATAAGTGGGGTGCCTCAGAAATCAGTTTTGTGACCAATTTTATTTATAATTTTCATAGATGATATAGGTCAGGGGATTAAGAATAGAATCAGTATATTTGCAGATTATTTAAAAATATGGGGGACAGTAGATACCAAGTTACAGATAGAGAATTTACAAGGAGATTTTGATTAGATATCCGAATGGGCTGAAAAATGGGGTATGTCATTTAATGTAAGGAAATGTCGAGTTCTGCATATGGGTTACAGGAACAGTGGAGCCGAGTACTGTCTACAGGGAGTAAAGGTAAAGGAAGGAGAAACAGTCAAGGATCTTGGGTTTTTAATTCACAGAGATTTCAAAATGGGTCACCAATGTTCAGCTGCGGGTAAAAAGGCTAATATGTTATTGGGGTACATTAAAAAGACTGTAACTTCAAGGGATAAGAATATAATCTTGCCGTTATATAAGGGTGTAGTAAGACCACATCTAGAATATGCTGTACAATTTTGGGCTCCATATATGAGAAAGGACATAGAATCAATTGAAAGGGTTCAGCACAGAGCTACAAAAATAATAAAGGGGCTAGCAAATTTCGACTATAATGAACGTTTAAGTAAGCTAAACATGTATACACTGGAAAGAAGAAGAAGGAGGGGGGATTTGATTCAGCTTTTCAAGTTTGTAAAACAAGGGGACACAGAGGGCTTAAATTTCAATAGGGATAACAGAACAAGGGGCCATGGGTATAAATTGAATAAGACACATTTTAATCGGGATTTAAGGAAAAACTACTACTTTAATAGGGTAATAGACAGTTGGAACGCGTTGCCAGAAAATATAGTTAATTCAAAGGGAGTGTACGAATTTAAGATACAATTGGATAGTCAGTGGGAATTGGGGAATTCATAAACAAAGGACCAGCCTTGTTGGGCTTGAGCCTGTAGCTGGTCGTCAATATTTGTATTTGTATTAGGGAATAAGGTGATAAAGTGTGGGGAAAAGAGAGAGAGAGAAGAAAAGGTCAGTGTGGTGGGTCCAGAAGATTCCCAGAGGAGTCCCTGAGCTCACCACATCGACGTTTTGGAGGGGGTGGGAAAGTGTGGAAATCAAGGTCAGGATGAGTACGGGGTCTCTTGCGTGATTTTACCAGACAGGTGTCATAATGTGGTAAGTTCTGTAAGAAGGGATTGGGAACATTTGGAAGTCTGTTGAATAATTTTGTAGAGAGTGTTTTGATGTATTCAAAAATTGGTTCAATGTTAAGATCTTTGTTCATAACTTCACGGCGTACATAGTAAGGTACATTTACCATATGGAGGAGGGTTGTATTTTGGAGGGATTGGAGGTACTTGATATTGGTTTTGCAGGTGGAGCCCCAAACAGGAGAGGCATTAAGAAGTGTGGGTCTAATAATGGGTTATTTTATTTTTAAGAGAAAGATGACTGTGGCGTCCAATAAGAGATTAAAGGTTGGATTTAACATTTAAATGCGAGAGCCTTTTCTCTGATGGTTTTAATAATATGTGGGGTGAAAGTGAGCTTAGGATCAAGGGTAAGGCCGAGATATTTATAATTTTTAACAAAGGGGATAGGTTCATTGAAAAATTTAATATTTTGTAATTGGGAAGGATATTTATTAGAAAACATTAGCAGAGCGCATTTAGAGGCGTTAATTTTGATTTTCCAGTTGGTAAGCCAGAGCTGGCTGGAGTTTATCGACATAATTTTGAATTTGTTTAATGAGAAACGCCTGTTTTGGTTTTGGTACATGATAGCTGTATCATCAGCATATATGGCTAGGGATGTTCTAGGACCAGTAGGAATGTCATTGATGTAAATGTTAAAGAGTAGGGGAGAGAGGAGAGAGCCCTGGGGAACACCGGCTTGAATAAAGCGTTATTGTTATAAGGTGGGGTTAATCTTAACTTGGTAAGTGCGGTTGGAAAGAAAAATTTTGAATAATTTTGATGAGTTGAGGGGGGACTTTAGGATGGATGAGTTTATGGATGAGACCGTCGTTCCAGACACGATAAAATGCTTTTTGGCAATGTCAAGAAATAGGATGCCTGTTTGAGCGGAGTTACTCAGACCATGATGAATGAACTCAGTAACTATGAGGAATTGGTGAACAGTGCTGTTTGTGCCTGAATTCAAATTGTTCAGGAATTATAATGTTATTAGAATTGATATAGTGACTAAGTCTTTATAAAATAATGAATTCATAAATTTTGCTAAGGGAACTAAGAAGAGAGATAGGACTGTAATTTTCAGGTTCAGAGGGGGAAGAATTTGGTTTGGGAATGGGAACAACAATGGCATTTTTCTAAAAAGTAGGGAAGTGTTTTTGTTTAAGAATAGAGTTAATAATAAGAGTAATGAAGAAGAGAATTTTGAGGGATATTTTTTAACATTTTGTTAGAAATTTGGACTTTGCCAGGGGCTTTTTTGGGTTTGAGATTTTTAATGAAGCCTACAATTTCAGAAGCTTTTGCAGGGTCAATAGAATTTTGAATATGGATGGAATTGAAGAGTTGGATATCTGTGAGAACCTGTTGAGTAATATTGGGATTATCTATATTAGAATTAAGTTTGAATTACTCTTCAAGGCTGTCAGCGATAGAAAGAGCAGGACCGTTGTTAGTGTTAAGAGGAGGGAGGCTGTAATTGTTGTTTTAAGTGATTTAGTTTTTTTTCCAGATAGAGATCCGTCTACAGAAGAAAGGGATTCAATATGTTGTTGGGATTTTTCATTTGAGTGAGTGCGAATAAGGATTTTAATGGAGTTGCAGAGTGAGTAGTAACTGTTTTTGAAAAATGGGTTTTTGGTTTGCTGCCAGCGGCTACGAAAGTTTCTAAGTTTAATTTTGTTAATAATTTCTGTAGGGAGAAAGACAGGGGTGGGCTTGAATTTTTTGGTGGAAGCTTCAATGAGAGCTTCATTGAGGTGTTCAGTGAGGGAGAGAATTTGGTTATCCATAATACTCTTTACATAATTTTTTTACTCGCTTTAAAAGGAAACGACCTGTTGCATTAGATAAGGAAATTGTTAAAAAATTGTCAATAATGTTTCAACCGGAAATGTAGAAGACATTTATTTGATAGCTAGATATATGTCGGGTGGGGTTTTTATGTTGTCCCCTCATTTTCTTTTAGAAATATTAAAAAATGGTGAAATTTGTCTTCAAAAGTGCAAACACCAATGTCATTTTTGTAAATATCATTCAACTTTTTTATAGTGTTCTTTTTTTTTCTATTGATAAAAAATATTCGAAAAGGCTCCACAACAACTTGGTAGACTTCTCGTCGAAGCTCATTGAGTAGTATGTCAACTCACACATACGACCAGTGATAGCGGACTGCATGAATTTTATTGTTGAATCATGAATTCAATCACCAATGGACAATTCTTCCAAGTGAAGAATATAACACATAAGGATATAGTAACCCAAGACAAAATCCCTCATGGATTGCGGAGCACGCTACTGTCTCCCCACACACTCAGAATACGAATCCAAAAAGAACGAAGTTGGCGCCTAAAAAACTAAGAAATTACCTGACCTTGTTCTGAATGTAAAATGAACATAGTTCACAGCAACTGTTACTTTCTTATACATATTTCTTTGTGATCCATGTAGAACATTCCATCTAGAATATTCCTTGCAGAACAGTCCAAGCAAAACTGAATCATATGAGAAATAAACAGAATACAACTGACTAAGAGGATGGGATCAGTGCTTCCAAATTACCTTTCAAATTATTACGACTAAAAAAACTTCATAGGTCTGAGTTCTTTGAGATAATTCTGCCTTGGTGTTATCACATATGACATAAAATGAAAAAAATGGACTATGAAATTTTCTTTTACTGTAAATTTATGTCAGACTCCTTTGTTTTCATTAAAAAACATTTTTTCTCATTTGTTATCTGCGAGTTTGTCCATCTTCTACATTAAATGACAGCCCTGACAAATCAGTTACCTCTTTTTCAACTTCTCTGAAATTATTGATAAAATTTTCTAATGACTTCAGTAGGACAGATTCTTTCAATAGTTCGCATTCCACTGATTGCAATAATTTACTAGTTTTACTTATTTGCAATAGCATAGTATTCCAAATAACTGTGATTAGGACAGTTTCATATTTGTCCATTTTCTTCAGAAGTGAAGTCGCCTCCACTATGGTAACTTTTTTCTTCAGAAATACACATTTCATTTAAAGCCTCATTTATATGGATGAAACCAAAAGTTTTAAAGCATCTGCTTTTGCTGACCATCTTATATTAGGAACCATTTTCACTGCACTTATAGACGCACACTGTAAAGACGCTGTCACAACTTTTCTCGAACCCTAATGAAAAGACATTTTAAGACTTCGGGGCCCCTTCGGTATTTCGGGGCCGCTTAATCTGTCACTGTGCCCCAGTGTGTTATATTACTATTCTATAGAATATAATAGAAGTTTCCACAAAAATACTTACCTAAAATTTAAAAGAAGCTTATACTGTTTCAATATAGATTTTATAGTATCCTTAAGTTGATGCTCTCAAATTCTGCAATTTTGAGTTGTGTCACTTTTCTTGCCGGGGTGCGAAATGTTATGTTCTGATTAAATGCTTTTTAAGAAAATGAAACAAATAAAAAATAATTAAAATGTCGAGAGTTCTGAGAAATTCTTGCAAAATATTTATTGAATTAATCAAACACAAGAATGACGAGAAATTTATGATATTTTAAACTCTACAATAGAATTTAAACTAAAAATACAAACAACGTGCACAATAACAAGAAAAATGAAAACTGCGATATCTTGCACAGTTGTAGTTTTTTATTTACTTTTTACAAGGCCAGCATTATTAGAGCATATTCGAAACTTTTACCCTAAATTGCATTTCCTGTTGTTTCAAGGCAATTTTGTTGTTATTTTCGAAACATTATTTTCTATAGTTTGGAATTTTCTAGGAGTAGTTTAATTAACGTTGCGCTGGAGCAACACTGCGGGCTTTTGACGAAGGTCCAGTAACAATCCCGAAGGTAAAGATCAGAGGACAAGACCATGTCATTTTGAACCACGGTTGGATGACAAAGTGAACACATGAGCTGTGTGACGAACATGTCATTAGTAATCATGTGATTTTTCTGTGAAGAATTACGTTGATTGGCCGATTCGGCCTTTTATTTCCTCGTTTGATATAACGTCTAATGACAGAGGTGATACGTAAATGTGTATATGGATGCAAATGTATTGGGTTTGGGAATGCGTTTAAATTATATTACTTTCAACTATTACATCAAAAGTAATTTGTCCCTAACTTGTTCGTAACTAAACGAACTTGAAATGCGATATTCAGAATTCTATAGAATTGTGCTGTTTAATATATTTTATTTTGTGCTATTTGTTGATGATTTTATTACTTGCCATTGGCCTCCTGAATTAAGCAAAAGTTTGTTAACTCTAAGCGGCGCTGTCGTCACACCATTTTGTTTTTGCTACTATTTTGTGTTGATTTGTTGCTTTTAGATAACTCGTGCTTCTCCCAAGGCACATACAGTGGCTCTCAAAAGTGTTCGTACACTTACGAATTTCAATAAAATACTGCTCTATCCATTAATAAAAATTAATAATTCAGACTGAGAGTTTTTTAATAATATCTGTAACTTGTTCTTAACAAAACCACATAAAATATTTTAAGAACGTAGTAAAATTTTTTTGTTTGGAAAATCTATAATCATAAAGTAACAAAAAGGTTACCGCACAAAAGTCTTCGTACACTTTAAAAATTGCTCTACGTCTTAGTAAATATTGTAATATTTCGGTAAATTAGTAGGATGTCCTATAGCATATCTACAATACCCTTTAAACGTCTGTGAATAGAATTTACTAGGTTTTTTTTTGTAATTTCTGCATCAATATTCCTCTATTATTCAATCAGTACTGTTTTAGTTCGCTTTTAATTTTAATGTCGTGTCTTCGTTCTCTAACCACCAGTTCTCTTCAAATGTGTTCAAATGTGTTTAAATCTGGTGACTGGTGGTGTCTTTAGAACTTGTGGACAATTATAGAGATACCAGAGGCTAACGTTCAGAGCCGCATGCGTAGGATCGTTATCTTGATTTAAAAAAAATTCCAACACACAAATATTGGGCTTATAATTTTAAATTGCCTATTAAAATATTTAAAATAAAGAGCTTGATTTATTATACCAGGACTCGAAATACCCGGTTGTACGGGTGCACTGTGCACATGAAAATAAAATTGTGCACCTAATTGTATCCCACCAGATGCACGTAGTGTGCACCTGACGTTAAAAAAAAGGAGGGGAAACGTTTTAATGTTATTTTGATGTTTGAACAAAATATTAGTAACGACCTCTCGCTCTAAAGTAACGAAACGCAAGTACCTAAATCCACACTACGCAAAACAAAATCGCTGAGCCGTAACGGGTTTATACAGGAGTACGGTTTACTTGTGCCACTGCCACCAGAACTTTCCGATGATCGAAACTTTTTCCAGATGACTCTGTTGAAGCGACTATCGCGACAGAAGGAAAAGGGAGAATTTAATTCACTTGACCACCCGCGAAAGATAGGCATCCCGCATTTCCGTAAACACCTCGTGTTTCAAAAAAGTGTACAGCCGTAGGAATTCCTGAGAATTGCCTAGCCAATGCGCATCGTAAATTAATATTTTCATTATTTATTTTTAAATTCAGATTTTATCTGCTTAAAAATATAGTGCACTCTTTTATTTTTTATGTGTTTTTTGCCCACCAATGTCTGATGACTGAATATTTGTAAGTAATAATTTCGCAGATAAAATCTTTTTTTAGATATTTTTATTTACTATCTACTATTAACCCATCTTGAACATACCCAATTAATAAAGTAGTTTACATTACATTAATGTTCTTACATTACGTTTTTTTAATGTGCATCTAAAATATAATCTGTGCACCTAATTTAAAAACAGGTGCACAAGGTGCACCTGTATTAAAAAATCTATTTCGAGGCCTGCATTATACCATCAATAAATACCAAATTACCAAGTCCTGATGCTGACATGCACCCCCACATAAACACAGCTCCATCGTCATGCTTTACTGTTGTAACTAAGATTTTAGGATTAAGTTCCTCATTTTTCTTCACCATATAATTATACGCCCATCGGAACCAAAAATGCTTCATCTGCAAGCATGACATGATTCCGATACATTTCGGGCTTATTTATCATTGATTTTGCGAAGGAAATACTAAGCTGTCTATATTTTGCACTCACAAAACATTTTCTTCGGGCAGAAAGCCCATTTAAGCCTGCTGATCTCAGTACTCGTCGAACAGTTTCAGATGAAATTGAAGTTGAAAATGTTTCAGTAAATTCTTTAGAAATGTTTACAGCACTCAAACGTGTATTTTCCCCAAATTTTCTAACTAGAAATACTTGATCACGTTGAGTTGACACTGCCGGATTACCTTTTCTTGCCTTATTTTCGATCTGATTTTCTTCTTTAAAACTACCCTCTATTAGAAAAAGCTAGGGAAATTGTATATGAGAGAACGCACAAGGACCATGAAAAAAAAATTGAAATCCAATATGACAAAAGATTTGTAGATTCTCCATTTAAAGAAGGGGGCGTAGTAATGATTGAAAATTTTATTTATCCAAATACCAGAAAATTAACTTCAACTTTTGAAGGACCCCCCTATACAACAATTAAAAAATTATCAAGCGGGACATTTGAAATTGATAAGCCTAACTATTTGAAGTAAAACTGATACCGTACATTGTACAAGGTTAAGATTTTTTAATCCAGATAATTTTCAATTGGTTCAGAGATCTTCAAACACACCTGTCAGACAATAAACTACTAAATGTTTATATAAAATGTGGAAATTTGTGGAATCATTACTTGAAACTTTAGCAGCATGAAATCTGTGATGAATTGTAAACCTGATATTATTGTTTTCTGAAATTATTTTTGTTTGTATGAAATAGGATATTGAAGGAGAGTTGTTTTACTCTTTCACATTATAGGTTTCATACTTTTCTATTAACAGCTTAAACATACAATTATTATCACGAGAAAACATTACTCTGATAAACTAATTGGAATAAAGTAAAGATATATGCAACCGGATTCAAGCACCATGAAAAATTAATGAGATTTTGTTTGCAAATTTTTGTATTTTGTGATTTTATCTCGCAAGTATTCTGAGATGGAGCAATAGAAATAAATACGTGATTACGCAGAATAATTATTTTTTTCAACTGTATTTTGTATTTGTAAGGTGAAAAATGAATTAAGAATATAAGGATGAGTAGATTTGTACTTAATGCTTGAGGGAAGTGAAGTGTAGATTAGAAATAAATAGACACAAATAATAGTAGAGAATATTAATGGTTATTTGCTATGTAGAAATAACTGAAAGGAATTTGTGAAATGTTATTTTGTTTATTATGATGAAATATAATTAGAAGGACTTTGAGAATTTTTTAGATGAATCCTAAATCCTGGATTATAGTAGCGCTACTTACTTATTACTTGTATAGAATTAAATTACATTGATGATCATTTCATGATTTGCAAGAAATGTTGTATTTTCGAGTTGGGTTTTTTGAAACTTGTTCACGATAGTAGCTAAATGAAGAGATTAGGGTAAGCCCCTGGGTCCCTGATATTATGAAGTCCGAACTGGTCACACAAGTTAATGCACTATTAAAATTCGAAGTATTTTTTATTATTATTGGTTTTCATTATACAATTATTGTAATATGCAGTTTATAGTACTATTGGTTTTTATTATTTCATTTTCATTAGGTCAGAGGTTTTCAGAACACAGTTCTCTGGAAGCTGTGTATTATTTTGCACAGTATTTGATTTGGTATAGAAATTTTGACTGGAGAAGAAGTTGAAGCTCTCTTGCAAGAAAGTGATTTGTCCGATGGACCAGATGAAAGTGATGATGGGTGACCAGAACTCTTCCTAGATTCTGGTTCTGATTATGAACGTGACTGAAAGAGAATCTGTAATTAGTCCTGATGCAGAAAAGACTTCGTCAACTTCTACTCCTTCAAGAAAAGCAGGTGAACTTTGAAAGTTCAAGAGGTATGGTGTGTTTTATTGAATTATGTACCCTAATAAGATATTTTACACCTTTATTTTAAGGGCTACAAACTTATATAACTGAAGTTTTACTTATTTGTTACATAACAAAATGCTTTCTTGCAGAGAAATCGAAATTCTTTTAAAGTGTTTTAATCACCAAGTGATTATAAACTTGATTTCATCTTAATAATTTTAGAATGATACGTACAAAAAGGTTCTTCTGAAGACATGACACCTGAGCCACATACACCAATAAAAGCTGTCGAATATTTGGATGTGAAAGTCTAATAAATTTCATCTTCGAAGAAATTGCAGATCAAACCAATCTGTTCAAAGGGGGATCACAAATTCTTTGCATCATGAAAAATAACTGTTTCATAGAATACCACACACAATAAAAATTGCATAAAAAGTTGTTTCATGTCTTATTTCCTACATATTTTGTATTATTTTAATGATATAGTATGTAAAACATTTATGTTTTGTAGCAATAAAATGTACCTATGTATGTGAAAAAGCATTTCCCAACAAACAATATCACATGAAAAAAAATATAAAAAAAAATATGTTTTGTGGTTCTAATATTCTAAGATTGTTATTGTGCTTATACAGTGATAATAATACAGCACTGTACAAAAATATGAGTTCTTAAGCAATATCTTATCATTTGTGATGAATATGACAATATTAGTAGGTCGTTTGGTTTCAACGAAGCCTCCACCTACACCACGAAGGTGGCGTACGGGAGAATGAGGTTTCATTCTTTTATATTTTATTTATACTGTTTGGCAACAAGCTGATAGCAATCGATATATAAAGTAGATTGGCGATATTAAAGCCGCACTTCCTTTTGGAAAAGAGATCAACTGCTACCATGAGATGGCGACATGTATGTATATTTTGATTTCCGACAGAGTCGGTAAAGACTTGATCTTAATAAACTATTGGTTTTCTACTTTGAACGCTTTAAAATTATTTCACACGCAACAATTTGAAAATTATTACGCTTTCAGCATAATTGAGACTCAAGGTACACATATTTGTACCTAAAATATTTAGCCCTCTATGTTGCCCCCTTCTTCTATTAAAAGGAATTTACTTGAAAACTTTGAAGTATTTCGTAATATTTATCAGAAAAAAAACTGATTTTTAAACAATTTTTAAATGGTTGTTAGTAAAGAGTGTAAAGTGTGCTCCTGTGGTTTCAATAGAAGTGAAAAGGAGCTTTTCATGTAAAAATTGTTGGTAGAAAATAGAAAATCACCATCTTGAAAATCCACACTTGGTTTTTGCTCTGTTTTTCAATTTTAGACTGATATAACAAACTAAAAACATAAAATTAAATATATGCTGTAAAAAGCGAAACTTTTAAATTGTCTCGTGAACTCTGAAAATAAATGTTAGTTGTTGTATTTTCTCTTGTTTTTATAGGGCCTATTTTCTTTAGCAAAACAAAGATTTTCAATTTGGCAGATAAACTATACCAAATTGCATTGTAAGGATATTTTTGTCGCATAGAAGTTTTGATTTTTGTATTGTTCATGAACCATTTCCCAAAAACTTTTGCAAAAATCAAATTGTTTAGATTTTTTTCTTCTTTTCTGAACATTTATTTGTAGTGGCTTGCCTTATAAATACCCTTTTGGGGATTATTTTCTTACCACTTGGGTGATCAAAATCTTAGCCTTATTTATATTGTACCCAGGTTTTGAAAAGTATACATACATCTTATAGAAGACAAATCTAGGCCTTAACAGCTAGAGTTTTTAAATTACACTATTATGTAAAACAACTAGAAACGTGTTTTAGAAAACTGAACGAAACAGATTATCATCAATTTTCAATCTCTTAACGTCAGCAACAGGTTTAATAATTCCTGTAACTTAATGAGGTACAGATTAAATGCATCATCTAATAATGCAGATATTACTTAGACAATGTTAAGAAATTGGATACTACTTTAAAAATGCATTACCTCCCACTTCATGATTCAACTACGAATGAACTCAATAGGTTCCCAGATTTAACACTCTGAGTAGTTCCCACGCAACATTCCACCTTGAACCTGCAGTCTTTCCTGCCTGACTTCTAACAAGCTCTAACTTTCCTGAGCCATATAATCTTTTCAAAGGATTCTATTCTAAGGAGTGGATCAATACAACCTTTCCAGAGGATCCTATTCCGATGAAAAGTATCAATATAATCTTTTCAAAGGATAAATATAATCTACCAAAAGGATTTTGTTCTAAGGAATGGACCAATCGAATCTCTTTTTAAAAGATCCTATTAAAAGAAAATATAATTGTTCTAAATAATTCTGTTATAGGAAGATGAACAGTAGGATAACTTCCAAGGATTCTATTGCAAGGAAAATATCAATAAAATATTTCCAAAGAGTACTATTCTTTGAAAAAGAGCTGAAGAGTACACGAAGGGCATACGGGGATTCTATTCTTCTCCTTAAGCAGGAAAAGATCAATAAAATATTTCCATGGAGTACTATTCTTTGGAAAAGAGCAATGAAATCATACCATAGGATTCTATTCTAAGGAACGAATCAAAAGTTTTCCATAAAAGCTGAAAGGATTCGTTTCTTCAATCAATAAATGTGGTTATTTAGTCAAATGTGTTGTGGAAGAAATACTACACTTCTTAGAAATCTCGAAACGTCGACTTATTTTTTCGTCGAATAAAATGTTCTTCGACCCTTCGATGGTTTATCATATTTCTCAGTAATCACGATAATGCTGCGTCCTTGAGTGTTACCGTTGCCGAGGTATCCCGGCTGGAAGCGTAGGGGAATTGGATTGGATTGGACGCCGTAGGCGGACACTGTTTCACCTGTGCGGCTTTCAGCTGTATAGTCCGCCTTACGGAGGAGATTCTGGGATAAGGGAGAGTTAAGCAATCCACAATATATACATACACATTTAAGTACACAGAAGGGGAAAGTCAAGTGAAGGGCAAAACATGTAAGCACAAAAATACAAAATGACAAAAGAAAAGGATGACAAAGTTTGAAAAATTGACACAGAACAAAATGAGAAAACTAAAACAAATTAAAGGACATAAACATAAACAAACAAACAAAAAAAAATCATTTTCAGAAGGAAAAAAAATAATAACAATATTGTAAAATACATAAGTCAGAACGTTAAATACAGATGTCAAACAGCCGAAACGACCTATAAAAGTTTCGAAAGGAAAGCAAAGTTATTTTGAGAACTTTCGACTTAGACTTCTCAGCTCTCACAGATATAATCAATGTTGGAGCTGAGAAATTCCATCAGTTTAAGGATTTTGTGGTGGCAGTGTATGTTCTTGGCAGTATTTTGGCACCAATGAGAGTAGTGTTGCAGAGAAGGTTTCAACAAATGCCACTGACTTGTGAGATCACAGTCAAAAAGGTAGTGGATGGGATCACCTTCTCGGCCGCATATACACAACGCACTAGTTCGAAGGTGAAAACGCTCTAGATATGCCGGAAAAGGTCCATGGCCTGCGAAAAATTGTACCAGCTTTGAGTTCTGGTATTTTAGGTATGTTGAGATCTTAGGGAAGAATTGAAAAGTGTATCTTCCTTTGGTAGAAGTATCCCATTCTGTTTGCCATTGGTTCAAGATCAATGCATCAATAGAACTTGATAATTTGCACCTAGGCCACTTTAGACTGGTTGTTTAGCGTAGGGGAATAGCAACCTGAGGGTTTCGAGTTCGAAACTCGATCCAAACAAAGAACATTGTGTTGGTGGGGCTGGTGCAAGTTAAATCTGTTGTGGCCTCAAATGTCCTCACGTTGGCGTGGTGCGGAAGCAGTAGAGTGGTTTCCCAGTTCACGTGTTGCCTCGTCATCTGACTGTGGCACAAAATTACGAGGTGTTGTCCTCGGTTTGATCCCGAAACGTCGCCAATAGGTCGTTGTGTGGCTCCAGTACGATGTTAGAGGCCGCGGTAACCAGGTTGGAAGAGCAACGGATTAACAACTCGAGGGTTGCGAGTTCAAATCCAATGAAAGACTGTCGTGTACAAAGTGGGCTTGTGCACTTTAAATTGCACTCAAATGTCTTCAAGTTGGTGTGGTGTGGTGCGGAAGTTTGGAGAGTGGGGTCGCAGCTCAGGTGTGACTTCGTCACCTGACCGTGGTTCAAAATCACGTGGTGGTGTACTCCGATCTTTTCCCTTCGGGTTTGATCCCGGAAAGTCGACAATAGCCCGTTGTGTTTCTCTAGTGTGATGTTAATTAATATACCTACCTCGTCATCAAGGTGTTGCCATTTTATTGATGATGACGTGATCAAGATCTGGCCACTGTTCTGTTGATAGTGATAATGTTTTGTTTCAATGACGAGATACCTCGTCGAACGAGATCTGGTAACATTTGCTAATGGCTACCTCGTCGAGACAATCTAAGTCTCCACCAACCACGATCATTAGAGGATATACAATAAAGCAAAATATAATTTAAGTTAATTACTTTATACAAGAGTCTTTGTTCAAACAATTATTCAAGTGGAACGTAATGCCTTAGAAAACGAAGTAAATTACTGGTCAAATAGAAAAAGGACACTGCAGAAAAACCAGGGGACCCCCCCCCCATTTCTCCTGTCAGAACAGTGCATCTGCCACTTTATAACCTACAGACCGGCAAAGAAGTCCAAACTAGTTAAGCTACCATAAAAATGCTTTTCAGAGAACAGCACAAGTGCAAAGACTGCTATGACATTTGAAGAAACCTTTATCTCAAACAGCTACCAGGCGTGAAAGAATATGTCAGAGCGTGGACAGTTTTGTAGGTGACAGATTCAAAGATGAATGGGACTCACAACCTAGCTTTAAACTTAAAAAACGGAAAGATATCTTCAGATCAATATTTCAATGCCATAACTTGAAAAAAAAAGTATTTCTTTGTCTGGAAAGGAGAAAATTCTGTAGATTTACAAAAATGAAAGTAATTTATTTATGAACAGTGGAGTGGTTCGTAATAGTTATTAGAGTTCACAATAGGGATGCGAAATCGACAACAAAACATAGATGTTCAATATTAAAACATCGTTGTTAACAATACATCGCCCAAAAACCATAGATGTTTTAAAATATCGATGTATTTAAACTTTTTTCTCCATTTTCTTAAAACTGGTTTAGTAACCACTAACATTAATGTTAGCCTGGGTTTATTAATGTTAGTCAGTTGACCTGTTTATTAATTTATAACTAAGATTTTTTTAACTGTCTAAACAAAGTCAAATAAATTAATAAGAACAATTAACAAATCTTTTGTTTTCAAATTGAATAATACGAAAGAAAAAAAATATTTACAACAATTTAAAACAGGTATTACTAACTATAAATATAGGTAGGTAGGTACATAACAATAATTATTGTTAGTTATTATTACATTATTTATCAATTTATGGGGAAAACAAACTTATTTTTCATGTCCTGCAAATAAAAAATACTGGGACCTATAAATATTATATGCCCCAATATTTGTTATTTACAGTTTGTAAACAAAAATAAGTTTGTTAACTTTCTTCCCCTTTGTAGGAGTATTTCTTGAAGCTTATTATTCTTTTTAAGTTTACTTCCAGCTTCTGGTTCCATTTTAGAGAGAATAACTGATGCTCGAGGATTGAAATTACTTCCAGTACTTTTCAGACACCCGATAGAACTTTATGAAAGAGCAAAATCGATGTCTGAAGTTCGTTTGGATGAGTTCTTGAAACGATAAAAGAAGTTCGAGAAGTGTCATAGATTGCAAAACATATCGACACCTCATTTCTCAACTGATTGGCTTATTACAAAATTTTCTTTGTGCTAAGTTCATCAGTTGAACCCGTTGTGTTGCTTTTTTATTACGTTAATTCAACTGTCATAGCTACCTACCTTTATTTATAGTAAGATTTTATTAATTTTACTTACGACCGCTGAACTTCCTCCAGAGTAAAGTTAATTCAACTACCCCCTTCGCTACTTATAACAATTGCGCTGATGGGTTCAACGTCATTTTCAAAAAAGATAATTATTTTTTCAATTAGATTGGTTTATTACAAAAATTTCTTTTACGCAATTAGTGAAAAGTTCCTTATTTAAACAATCGTACAAATCATCTACTCTTGTATTAATTGGAAATTTGGAATGATCGCAGTTTTTGTATTGTAACTTTTTGTGTTTTGAAATTTTATTGACCATGCTTACTCGTATTTTTTTTTTATTTCGGTGTAAAACTAATACGTAGTAAGCACAGTAAAACCTCCTTATAACGGACTAATAGGTACTGAAGATTGTCCGTTTTAACGATAGTCCGTTGTATAACAAATAAATCTTATAGAGGTAGGTGTTTATCAATGAAAGTACAGTAGTTAGCTATTAAAAAGTGTTTATTGTGTATCAAAAATAAAAAATAGCCTTCAATATAGTGATGTTCAATTCGATGATGTACATATACACTGCATTTATCTAGAACAAGAAGGTTGTTGAGTGCTGATTGCTGTTGTTGGTTGTTGATTGCTGATCATATTGATTGCTTGCAACCATTGGTTTGAAAAATTATTTATTTTCTGCTGGGTTTGTTTGCTGCTTATTTCTTCAGTTTATAACTGACGGAGGTGCAGTAAGGCGTTCATAATATGCAAACGTATTTTCATTTGACGATTGTTCAACACAAAATTTAAACGCTTTCTCTTCGTTCACTGTCTTATAAGCCGTGAAGATGTGGTTCTACTGTTCAAGTATTTTACAATGCACATCGAAAATATGCATTGTATACTTTCTATGAATGAGATAAGCAATTCATTTTATTTTTATGTCTGAAGAATTTGATAACGCATTTAACCTAACTTTGCACTCAGGAATGGAATAGTCATGGAAGTACTGATCTAGTGTTGGACTCTGTAAGCATGTTCGGACTCATGAACTTGGTATAGCTGTTTAACTCATAACGGAAATACACTATTGTTTGTGAAAATTGCGACACCATGAAGTTAATGGTAATGGTAATTTTTAATCAACGTCGTACTAGAGCAATACGACAACACCCTGAAGGAATAATGAAAACTAAACGAAACTTGCAGGAAATGCAAAACAGGTTATAATATGCAAATGATTAGAATTACAAAGCGATCATGCTTGTGTGGGTTGAGAAACAACCTCTAAACTTACAAGTGAGCCGTGTATAAAAAACACTACAAAGGTTCATTGAAATGTGTATCGTCGTTTGACTGCTGTAAATGATTGGTTAGAAGTAAATATGCCTCGCCAAAAAGTTAGAGTGCCTTACAATCAACTAAAGGAGCTCGAACGGGGCCGCATGACAGGCCTTCGCGAGGGACGACTTTCGTATCGTGAAATCGTCATGTAATGCCACAACAGTGATGGGCGTGTGGAAGAGATGGACCATGGAGAATCGGACAAATAGAAACCCTGGCAGTGGGGCACGCAATATGACGTCACCACGGGACGACAGACATCTCATCCGCATGGCGGTGACGGAACGTACAGCGTCTACTCGCGTTTTGGCACAACATTAGAGCCCGTCTACACCAATGTCTGCCACTACGGTTCGTTGACGTCTGCTGCGCCATGGTCTACGTGCAAGGGTTCCTCTTCTCAGGATTCCCTTGACGTTGAACCACCGACGGCTCCGGCTACAATGGGCTCATCAATACAGCCAATGGTGTGCCGATTGGTAACAAGTCGTCTTCACAGATGAGTTCCGCTACAATCTCTAATATTATAAAATTAAGTGTTTGTCTGTCTGCTTGTTTTCTGCCAGCAAACTCCTGACGAGTCTATGGCACTTACAGTAATGGGATTTGGCACACAGTCCGACATTTTTATAATTTTTGGATAGCGGCGAATTTTAAAATTCAATCTAGAACATTTTAAAATGAATTCAATAGTTTTTTTCACCGTTCTTTCATTTTAGGAATGTAACGTCACCCGTAGAAACACATGCATATTGACTTTTTCTCCCCGAGGCCTCGTTTTCTCCTTATGTGACGCCAATATTGACGTCAGCCTTTGGTACCATGCTAGTTTTTTTCACCTTTCGTGTGTTCGCAATAAATGGGATTGTTAGCAAACAGATTCGAATGATTCATTTCTGATTTGTTCGACCTTCGTTTGATTCGAGACGAATTCATTTTGATTTCCCGAGAAACGGATTCGAGTGAAGTAAAAGAAATTATTAAAGTTATCACTGGCGTTCATCAGTGCTTTTTCGTATCTCAGCGATCGTTAAAGATAGAATAAAAATTTTAACGGATTTGAAATCTGCGGAAACTTTTACACCATTTAGATAGGTTATACGTTGGATTTTTCTTTTAAAAGCGAAGCAAACCAACACCACGGGTAATGTGACCTCCACGAAAAGAACTGTCACGGGCAACTCCGTTATGGCTGTTATCCAATAGGCTACGAATTCCCATTTTGGTTGGCGAAAATAATCAATAACCTCACTAAAGCAACTGGCACGGGTGGCTAGTATGGACAATAATGATGAACGCTTACTCATCAGACGCTACAGAGGTCAACGCCTACTCCCGGAGTGTCTATTCAGCACCGTACTGGACGAACGCCTGGGGGTTATGGTGGGGGGCTCTATTGGATATCATGGGCGATCCCACCTTCTCCGAATTGTGGGGATCCTGGACAGGGGGGGGGGCTGCATCAGGGAAGTTGTGGAGCCCGAGATCCTACCCCTCCTGCATCCCATTCCTGGAGATGTATTTCAGCAAGACAATGCCCGTACACAGCGTACACATGTTACTCGGAATGTAGAAGCCTTCTTCAGAGCACATGTTTCGCTTCTCCCATGACCTGCACGTTTCCCGGATATGTCGTCCATTAAGCATGTCTGGGAGTACATCAATCGGCAACTCACTCGTACCGCTCGCCGGGCAGAGAGTAAGCCTGAACTTTGGCATCAGATTGAGGACATCTGAAATGCCATTCCTCAACATGACATTCACAATCTGTATGATTCGATAGAAGGCTTTCATCGCTGCGCGTATCGTCTGCACAAGATATTGATTTTCGATATTATTTTTGTTTTATTGCTCTGTATTGAATCTAAATTTGATTGTTTATTTAAATCACTACAAGTAATACGTGGAGTAAATTTAATTAAATTAGGAGGAGTCTTTCATTGTGTTACGATTTTCACAATCAGTAGTGTTTAAAAATAGAGTGAGCAATGGTAACCTTTTTGGGTTCTCAGGATCATGTGATCAAAATTAGCAGCTGCGAGACCCTTTTATCGCCGTTTGGCGTTTAATTCAATTTGAGTTCACTAGGAAGGTAGCTAGATTGACGTCTCACAGTACCAACAGAATGGGCTATTGACCTCGAATATTTTCTTTCGGGATCCATCCCGTGTAAATTAGCTTCTGATGTAAAATTTTCCTCAGATTTTAAATCCGTTCAAATTTGTACTCTATCTTCAACGATCGCGAAGATAGAAACTTGGACTAGGGAATAAAAAGCCCTAACTCCAGTCAAAACTCGTGTCATGTGAACGCTCCAGTATAACTCTATGTATTTTGACGATTCGCGTTTTGTGTCAACATCAAACGCGCGTTAGAAAACGTCTCATGTGAACAGGGCCTGAGATTTCGATTTTTTTTTGTCAAACAACCGATGTATAGAAAGTAATACTCCCCACAACAATCGTGTTAATTTATGATGCACGTGGCATTTCTCGTTCATGCAGTCGTGTTGGGATTGAAAAAAGATAAAAGTAATTCGAGGGTAAGTCAAAAATTACTTACACTTTTTGTTCTACAACTTTATTAAACAAAGATAGGCGTGCAACAGAATTTTTCGATATAGTCTCCACCTTGAGCAATGCACTTGGTCCAGCGCGAGGAACAAGCTTGCGTATGTCTTCCTGGTAGAAGGTTTTCGGTTGGTCGTGAAAACACTTTTGCACAGTATCCCGAACGCCCATGTCTGAGGCAAATCGACGACCTCTCAAAGCTAGAGTGCCTATATAATAAGAATGGCGACAAGGGACCAAATTTGGCCCAATGCGCATGCGCGGCAGCCATTTTTCTACCAGAATCGTCTCAAAGAAAGTTGCTGGGCGAATTAATATAACTTTTCAAGGAGAACAAAAAGCATATGATTGTTATAATATGGATACATTCGGAATAAATGAATCATATAAACGCTCAATTACATGCTTAATTGATGAGATGGATTGCACAACGCGCTAACTTAGATGGCGGAAAACACCATGTTGTTCAAAGAAAGCTATTTATTTAGAAAGTCTTCAAATTTATACTGACAAAACACTAAAATAATACTAAATAAACATTCTAGAACACGAAGTGGAACATGAAAAAGCTATATTTTCTTTTTAATTTAATATACACACGTTTTTCTCGAACACACAAAAAATTCCCATGTTAAGTCTACGGGAGCTAGGAAAAGACCGCCTCGGGCGGTAGAAAAGGTCTGTAATCCAAACAGAAAGTGTTTTCCGTATGTCGCCACTCTTATTATATAGGCACTCTACTCAAAGCTTCCTTGAGCGGCTCAAAGAGATAAAAATCTCTCCGCTACCAGATTGCACGAAAGAGGAGCAACGAAGAGTGGTAAGGCTGGTTGGACTGTAGGTAGGATGTTCCAGGGTCTCAAAGCCCAACCTGTTGATTGTTTCTATGGTGTTATGGGCCGTGTGCGGCCGTGCGTTGTCTTGCCACAACAAAACTTTCTTTGAGAGTAGACCACGGCGTTTGTTTCGAATTGCTGGTTTCAGCTCATTGGACAACCAATCACTATACCTCGCACTATTTACGGTAGTATCCCTGTCCAAGTAGTCGTCCAGTATAAGGCCTTTTTCGTCCCAAAACAGGGTTAGCTTAACCTTTCCAGCCGATGGCGAGGTCTTCAATTTTTTCCAGCTTCCTTTTTTTTTGTGTTACTCTCGTTCGGCCACTTTAATACCTTTCAACCCACAAAAAGACGGTTTTACGAGATAAAGCACTTTCTTCGTATTGTGACAAAAGTCTCCGGTGAATTTCAGCACCTTTCACACCCTCTGATCACAAAAATCTGATCACTCCTCGTTGCTTCTCTTTGGTGCAATCTGATAGCGGAGCTGACATGCTTACGCTCTTGTAGCTAGAAGACAGCTCACGCGATCGTGTTTATAGTACACTAGCAAAATACCCGACCTTACTCGGTTTGAATTGGTTTACTCTAGATTGAAGAGATAATCAAATTATATAATGACTTACGTTTTTTGTAGAATAAAATTAATTTTAACATCTTTCGCCATCTTTATATTTTCTACAACTTACTTTGGACACAAATCCTACACATGCATATCCATTCATGTAATACATTTCACATACATCGCACAATTGCTGTATGACAAAGTTACAAAATGAAGAAAGGTGATACTAAGGTTACTACTATAAAAGACGATTTAAAGGAAGATTTGGAATTCCCTTTCTTAAGTTCTTTTCATGTTCACAACTCAATTAATTAAAATTACGATTTACGGCGAGTGCTCTCGCACTCATAGTCTACAAAACAATATTTTTTTACTTGTGGCACTCTTGCCTCCGGTATGCGACATTGTGAAATTTTGCAATCTTCTCCTGTCATTATTACATCGAATATTTGAATGTTGGAAAAAGTTCCAGTTTGGATTAATACACATTATTATTCTTTCAATAACAGCATTATTCTTTAAATAACGGCATTATTCTTTAAATAACGGCATTATTCTTTAAATAACGGCATTATTCTTTAAATAACGGCATTATTCTTTCAATAATGGCATAACTACACTTAAAATTTACTGAACATTTATACTGACTTACCTAACATTTTTAAGTCTAATACTTTGTGGTGCTGTTGCGTGTGATGAGAAGGAAAACACATTTATTAAAATAATAAATATTTAAAACAGGAAACAGCAAAGTAAAACAAAATAAAAGATGTCGCAAAAAATTGTTCTAAAGATATTAATTTGTGATTCAATTTTATCTCTTGATCTCGCACAGTTGCCACAACTTACAACTAAAAGTCTACAAAATTTAGAAATGTGAAATTAATTCAGAGCGAAAGAACCAGAAAAAATATCACTGCTCGCGCGATCTTGTTCATTCTCGTTTCATTGAAAAATATCGTCTGTCCCAAATATTCGGAAATCGTTTTCATTGCGCAAAGAATAAAAATAAGACTCGAAATAAATGAAGTATCAGAGATGAAATTCCATAAAAAAAAATAATTTTTTGAAGAATAATTACTTTTTCAGCAGTACTGGTAAAGCAATCGAAGTAATCGTAATATTCAATAGACATTCCAATTTTTCCAAAACTACCAAATTATGGTTGATTTAAGTATACTTACTCAGGTGTTTTAGCATGAAACTCAACTAAATATAACAATAAAGAAATGGTTAATATTGCATTAACTAAACTAATAGATAATGTATAAAATAAAATACAATGCAATCAAATATCTGGAATACAATTCATGTGATATCTACACAAACACACAGACACAAAATAGAGCATAGAACAGAAAGACGGACAGACAGACTTTCGCAACCAATTTCACTCACTAAATCAAGATAAGTACTCACTGTATGCAAATTTCCATGAACATATCTTAAACCGCGTGGACGTGTATAGGGCACAACAAACAGACAGACAGACAGACAGACAGACGGACAGACAGACAGACAGACATCAAACGAGAAAAAGGCGGATTCGGCATCAGAAGGGTCCAAAACGGATAGAAAACTTGAAATGGGTCGAAAATATTGAATGTACAAACAAACACTCCATTCTTATTTATATAGATTACACGTGACCACAGACGCGCCAACTCAACGCATGCGCATTCGGCCGCCTCCTATCTTTGTTCAATGAAGTTGTAGAACAAAAAGTGTATGTAATTTTTGACTTACCCTCGTATTTCAATGTCCGGACTTTCTAACTTCGTTTAAAACAGTGTTTCTCAACCTTTTTAGGTTGACGGCCCACTAAAAATATCTGAAATTATTTGCGGCACACCTGAATATAAAAAAAATCAGAATTTGTATGATAGAAAAAAAAAATTATTTGTTTACAAACAACTACATCGCTAGTTCGCATTTCATCGCCTCAACTTTTAAGTCTTTCTCGCTTTTTGGACTTGATTTCTGTCAATGCTGAAAAGGACCATGAAGATGCAAAAGGCTTACAAGCTGATTGCAGGGTACAAATTTTTGACAGAAAGCCAAATCACATCTAAATTTTTCTCGAAGAATGTTGAACGGTATAACTTATCGTTTCTCAAATCAATGAGCTGTTCTTTTTCTGTTGTTGTCAGATTTGGTGTCTTGCAAATTACAAATGGGTTTATTAATCATTCATATTCGTCAACTGAAAGCGAAGGATAGTAGCTTTTAAGTGAGGTTTGAAGTTCATCAATGGTTCATATAATTTCATCTGCCATTTTTTTTCGACTGAGATTATCATTGACACCTGGAATGCAATCAAAATTTCTTTTTGATATTTCAGATTTTCATAGTGTTAATTTATCTTCAAATGACTTCAGGTTTGATGTTGATGTGACGATATTCTTGAATGGACCTTGGAGACTTCAATTCAGCTTTTTAAACAAGTCCGCGAGAGAAATTGAATTTTAAGCCACCAAATCTCGTCATGAAGAGAAAAACCAAAAGATGTTTTTTCGACCTCTAAGAACAAAATCCCCTCTGCTTTCAGGTATATAAGTCATTTCAAAACCTTTCCTTTTCAAGGCCAACGCACTTCGGTGTGATATGAAAGAGTTTTGCAGTCGGAATCCATTGCGGTTGAACAGCTGAGAGAAAGTTCGTGATTTCAGAGGTCGACTCTTGATGAAATTGACAACTTGGATGACTTAGTTCCTAGCAATTAACATATCTGGAGTAAAAATTTTGCAACAAGAGATTCTCTGAATCATGCCGTGGACGCTTATAATATTTGGATTTTCTTGGCGCGCAAGTGTGATAAATCCTTTTTTATTTCTCAACATTGATGGACATCTGTCTGTACAAAACACCAACGAAGTTTTTCCACAGCATACCAAAGCTTGAAATATTTTCTTTTACTAGCTCAAATATGTCTTTTCCTGTCGTAGTGCTCTTCAAATCTTTGCAGAAAAGATACTCATTCAAAAAATTTTCACCTTTTACAAATCGACTGAAAGCAAGGGGCTGTGCTTTTCCACTGATATCTGTCGATTCATCAATCTGAAATGACCGGAGTTCACTTTCGTACAGTTCGAAATGCTCGATAATTTTTTTTAAAAGTCTGAAGATAAATCTTTGATTCTGCGTGATATCGTGTCATTGGATAATGGAGCTATCTTGACCTTCTCTGTCGTTTCCTTTCCCAGCATTGTTTCGACAATGATAGCTATTGCTGGTGCAATGATGGACTCGGCATTGGTGTGTGCTTTTTTGCGCTGTGTTATTAATTGTGCAACCTTGTAGGTGGCAACCAATCCCGTTTCCGGCATCTGCATATACTTTAAAAATTGTTTTGCTGTTTTATTTTGCTGCGCTGCCAGGTTTTCAAAATATTCTCTTGGTTTGTTTTTGACTTCTGGGTGTGAAGTTTCCAAATTGTCTTTTCAGTTTACTCGGAACAAGAGCTTCATTTGTAAGTTTCTTTTTGCAGACTACATAGAAAGGTATTTGAGGGTCTTCCGTTTCAATTGCGATGAATCCTAATTCGATGTACAATCTTTATACTTCCGTTTGTTTCTTTGTTTATCTTCTGTTTGTGAAGCACCAGATTTTATTAAATGTTTGTTCATTATGGCTAAATGAATAAAACATTTTTTAATTAGTTCACAGCAATGCAAATTCATTAAAGATATATTTAGACTGATTATTTCATAAATCTTTTGATTTAAAGAAAGAGACAATTTGAATCAACGTCAATTACACTTGGGAAAAAATAATATCAAATTAAACTAAACTTAAAAAGATATGTTTTTAGTAACCGTTGAGGTAACTAAAAATACTACTCTCATGTCTATAAATTAAGGATAATTCAGAATCACACGGAAATCGAACTCTAAAGTAAAAATTTCACCTGTAGAATTATTGCACACATCTTCAAGAATAATATCCAAATTATCGCCGATAGTACGTCACAATGATGAGAGTGTAAAAGAGGTGTATATAAAGAATGGTAACAAAGAAATAAAATTGTTCACAAGCGTTCTGTGAGCCGCTCAGTGCCACAACCGAATAGTTATGGCACAGAGGACGCATGTTGATGATTTTTTACGTGGTAGGTTTATCTGTCGCTTGAAATGTGGGCGTACTCAGACGGAAGTTTCAGTGGAACTTGGAATCGCCCAAAGTGTAATCTCTAGGCGTTGGAAACGATTCCAAAATGATGGAAATGTCAGTAGACGTTACAGTACAGATCGCCCCCGAGTTACACCACCGAATGACGAACGGTATTTGGTAGTAACTGCAAAAAGAAGCAGACGGAGCACAGCATCCGACCTTTCTCGTCAGCTATCTTCAGCCACGGGTAAGACAGTTTCAAGGCAAACCATTTACAGACGTTTGAGACATGTTGGTCTACATGCTCTCAGGCCTGTCAGATGTGTTCCTCTCACGGCAACTCACTGTCGCCAGCAGTTAGCCTGGAATATAAAACAAGCAATGTGGACATTGTCACAATGGGCTTGTGTGATGTTTTCCGACGAGTCCAGGTTTAGTTTGCAGTCTGATTCACGGCAGACGTTCATATGGAAAACGCCAGGTACCAGCTACCACCAAGACAACATCATTGAACGACACCGTTACGGTGGTATAGGTTTGCTCGTTTGGGCAGAATTACACTGGGCTCCAGAACAGATCTACATGTTCAAATCGGAACCATGAGAGGCCAAATTTTTCCGGACTTCATTCTGGAACAACATGTACGTTTTTTTAGGGGTACCATGGGCGCAGAATTTGTGTTTATGGATGACAACGACCGTCCTCACCGTACAAACATTGTAAACGAATGCCTTGAATCTGAGGAGATCACCCGTATGGAATGGCCAGCATTCTCACCTGACTTGAATCCGATAGAGCATGTGTGGGACATGCTTGGCCGATGGGTTGCAGCCCGTCAATCACCTCCAACATGTGCACCGGAACTTCGGAGAGCAGTGCTTGCTGAGTGGAGTGATCTTCCCCAAGATCAGCTCGATAATTTGATCCTCAGCATGCCTAGGCGTCGTACGGAATGTATTTCATCGTCTGGGAGATATACAATGTATTAAGGGGGTAGGTTCACGAACCAGAATCCCTATCTCCGTAATGTTAAAAACACGCATTTTTAAGGAACATTAAAAAAATTTCTATTTGATTATCGATTTTAATACCCCGTTATTTTTAAAATTTGTATCTGGAAATATGTATGTTTTTTTTTTTCAAAAACACTGAAATTTAAACGTATTTAATCTCATAAATTCACTCTGAATTAAGTTTTCCGAAATTCCATTGGTTAAAATATGTAACATAGTATCTTTATTAAGTATGCAAAGTTTTAAGTTGCTATGTGCAGTGGTTTTAGAGAAAATGTTCCTTATATGGCGAAAAACATGGTTTTGAGAAAAACAGCTTAAAAAACCCCCACTTATTTGTATTTAATTCATACCAGCACTATAGCTTGGATTTGTTGTTTCATCTTTTAGGCTATCTTCCAAACTACAATTCTGTTGCCTCTTTTTGACAATTACGTCTTTAATATTTTTTTAAATGTCACGTTCTGCTTTACGTAATCTATTCTGATCCGCTGCCTTCATCGCACGAGCTGTGTAGAATCCAAGAGAAATACCTAATGTCGAAAGAACATTACATTTTGTAATGTTCCCCTGGCTATACGAGGCAATAGCTTCCACTGTCCCAGTTTTTAATGATTATAATTGTAAAAAAAAACATTTTCGGTATCTGGGACCAGATAATGCTATTTACACTTTCATTGCAGTTTTGAGTTTTGCCGTGTAAGCATTTGGCAAGCAGATCAGGATCTGTCAAGTCTCTATAAATATATTTTAAGTCCTTTATAACATCTGCTGGTAATGTGTTTTTATGGTTATAATTTTCACCCAATGCAGTTGCTCGATTGTAACCACAACAAGTGTTTGTTGGGGAAAGACTATGCTGTGGGTTTTCATCTGTTGATGCCTTATGAATGAAAGTAGCCCATACAGCTTGTTTCATGGACTTTATGCTATCGGTATTGTTTTTTTATGGCTAAGCCATAATACAACTGCAATTTGTCAATTTCTACATCAGTTAACCTTCCACGTCCACCCAATGACTTTTTATCACATAATTCGTTTCCCTTTCATCTTGAGTTTTAAATTTCTTAGTTGCGTTCCCATTCGCTTTTCAATATGCCCAACACATTCCAGCTTTTCAACTTGCATATCTTCGTACGGCTTCAGTTCCTTTACAGCTTTGTAATGCCTAGACCCTGTCACCTTAAAATTTCGAGTACCGTAAACCATGCAAAATTTGTGAGCGCCGAAACATTTTAATCGCACCAGAAACTTCCATACTACCACTATTTCCAAAATAGTTGGCACTACAACGATTACTAAAACGTGGCATTGTTTATTTACTTAAAATACTATGCATTAAACAAAAAATAACACAATAAGCTAAACTAAAAGGATATTCAATCAATAGTCGCCGAAATAAAATAAAAGTTAGAAGCAAATCCTAGAAACTAGCATGAAAACAGCATGCTTTAAAATAAAAACCACGAGAGTTAATTCACTTAATTTCTTCTTCTAGACGTTGTCACTTATACAATTTAAAAATAAGTGTTTGAAAAGAAAATAGGGAGGCTTAGAAAGCAGCAAGATGTTTGTTTGGGTAGGAGTGGGCGTAACATTCAGCCTTTGACAGATCGTAAACAATTTAAAAAAAATACTTATGTTATAGCGAGAGAAATAATTTTAACACCATTAGAAGCACAAAAGTTCATAGATTTCAAAAATGCAAAACTTAAATTTTTTTTTTTTTTGGTCGAGAAGTGTGAGCCCTTAACCATCATAGCAACCATGTCATGTTAAGTTTTTGTAAGGTCGATAATTTTTGTAATTGCTCCAGTGAGCAAAAATCGTAGTTTTTATGAATGGTATCATATATACACCATCTTTTTTGTTCTTTATCTTGTGTTTAATGGGCTTTAGGAATAAGTCACGTTTGTTTTGTTTCTGAACCTTTATTTGCCGGAGCTGACATTATCCTTAATATATGGACATGGGTGCATTTCAAAGTGCAATTTTAGTGCAATTTTAGTTATTTGTCAAAAAAACCCTTCGTCACATTTGACAATCTCTAGTGGCACACAGGTTGTGAAACACTGGTTTAAATTCAAAGAGGAAACCTTAGCAATTGTTTACAATGAAAGACTTCGTTTATAGTTGTTTATAAAATAACTGACGTAATACCTTCATATTGTTTGGATATTTCTAAAATTAATTTGCCGGATAATACAATCCTAGCTGACCCTAAGTTTCATTCCCTTGGGAAAATAGATTTGCTCTTGGGAGGAGAAATCGTTTTTCAATCTTCTAAAAATGGGAGGATTCAATTATCTCCTTCGTTAATCTTTCAAGAAACTGTTTTGGGATATGTTGTCAGTGGATCATATGTAAGTATTTGGCAATCATTGCGGATTTATTTCGAAGGTTGACAGTTTTGAAGCATTAGTTAGTAAATTTTGGGATGTGGAATCGGTTATTGAACATCCCACTTCAAAAAGCAACAAAGAATTAGATTGTAAGGAATTACTCAAAAACTCATAGGAACAACAATGGTAAATAAGTTTTCATTCTCTTGATGAAAGAAAAAATCCAATTAGGGGATTCTTTGAAATTAGCCAATTTAAGACTAAATAGCCATTGGATTAAATAAAATAAAAATTCTGAACTAGCTAAACTTTATTGCAACTTCATACAAGAGTATGAAGACTTGGGACACATATAGAGGAGTGAAAAGGGGATGATTCTAAGCCTAGTCATGTAATGCCTCACCACGCAGTGGAAAATATCAATAGCAACACTACGCGTTTGCGAATAGTTTGTAACGCTTCTGCACCCTCCACTTCTGGATTCTTCTTAAATGATTGTTTGTTAAACGGAGGTGTAGTTTTAAATGGTCTTTTTTCGATCCTACTGCTATTTAGGGAACATAAGGTAGCCTTCACTAGATATTAGAATTAGATAGATATTAGAAAAATGTACAGGAAATCTATGAAGAATGTACAAATTTGGGTACATCGAGATTAGTGCGCACTTCAGTGTATCTCATGGAAAAAAATTTTCTATGAAGAAACTAAATTTTATATGTTGCTGATTGTAATTTTTGGAACTAAAAGCGCTCTGTACTTCTAAAACAATTAGCTAGTGATGAAAAAAAAAACAAGTTTTCCCTTGGCCTCCATTGCAGCGCAGGACTTCTATGCTGCTAAAATTTTAACTGGGGCTTCAGACGTTTCTACGGCCATGAGACTGCAAAAGCAATTGCTCACCATGTTGAAGACAGGTGGCATGGAACTTCACAAGTGGTGCTCTAACAACCAAATACTCCTGCATCAAGTTGTATTCTTTGACCAAGAATACCATTTCGAGGACTCGGACAAGAACACAGTAAAAACTCTTGGATTGTGGTGGAATCCTAAAAAGATTACTTCAGCCTTACCGTGTCATCTTCTAACCATACTCGAACTAAACGCTCAGTTTTTAGTTGACTTAGATAGACTTTTCGATTTGCTTGGATTAATTGGACCGGTCATAGTTGAAGGAAAAACATTTCTTCAACGCTTATGGCTTTTGAAAATTGGATGGTATGATGAACTCTCGTCTGATGAAAAACATATCTGGGAAAGGTTTAAAAATACCTTACCAGAACTGCAGGAAACTGAAATCAACGCTACATCTTTACAAAATCTTCTAGGCAAATGGAACTCTATGGATTCTGTGACAGCTCAAAGAACGCGTATGTTGCTTGTGGGTATCTTCGATGCGTGACTCTATCAAACGATGTGAAAGTTACTCTTTTAAGCAACAAATCGAGGGTTGCACCAATAAAAGTGTTAATTCCCCTGGTAGAACTTTGTGCTGCCGAACTTCTTTCTAAGCTTTTGCTTAATATTCTTAATTCCCTCAGCTTGGAAATTGACAAGGTCTACCTCTTCAGTGATTCCATGATTGTGCTGTCGTGTATCAATGCTTCACCACATCTATTAAAAGTGTTCGTTTCCAACAGTCTCACGTATTCAGATCACCAAAAATTTCTGCTGGAAGCATGTGAAAACAGCAGACAATCTTGCTATCCTCATCTCTCGTGGACTCATGTCGTCAATAATTCAATGTGGTGGCAGGGTCTGGCATTTCTACATGAAACTGCAGTTGAACTTTGTGATGAACAGCATTCCTATCTGATGACTCATATTTTCAAGAGTTTAGAAGGGACTCTAATGTGACTCTATTGTCAACTGATATTAACTTTTTAGACTATCTTATTAGTGTGTAACTAACAATTATTCCAAATTGATACGTGCTATTAGTTTCATTTTAAGGTTCAGTAATAACTCCTGATGTTCAGATAAAGACAAGGCGAAAGGTCATTTGAAGGCCAAAGAGCTAATCGAAGCTGAATCTTGGTTAATTCACCAAGTTCAATGACCAGTATTTGAGGACGATATCAAGTTATTGAAAAAGGTTTTGCCTTTAATTGGTAATAGTAAAATTAGAGCTTTGTGTCCTTTATAATGGAGACAACTTGTTACGTGTTGGTAGTAGAAACATTTGTAGAAAAAAAAATTGTCCACGTTTGTTTTGTTTGTTTCAAGATTAAACCAAAATTAAGTGAGCAATTAATGGGGATAACTGCCAAAAGAAAGAATAATAACTGTTTATCCATTCAACTGTGTGGTTGCAGATTTTTGTGATTCGTTTCTAATTAAATTCAAGGATTAACGTAGAGATGTCTTAAACAGTGTATGTTTGTATTTTATTTTTGCTACTAAATCAATACATTTAGAATTAGTTAATGTTCTATCCTCTCAAGCGTTCATTGTATGCCTTAAGATATTCTATTCCAGAAAATGAAAGTGTTATAAACTGTTTATTGATAATGCCTCAAACTTAAAAGGTAGCTAGTTGTAAAGAGTTGAAAAGACTGTATAACTTGATATGTAATCCTGATGAGAGTTCATTGGAGTATTTAACAAATGAAAATGTTGACTGGAGATTTATTCCTCCCAGAGCTCCTAATTTCGGTGGACACTGGGAGGGAGGAGTCAAATCATTCAAAAACCATTTAAAGAGTTGTGGGCAATTCCAAATTAAGGTACAAAGTATTCTTGACGGCGGTTGTTCAAATTGAAGGTATTTTGAACTATAGGCCCATTTGCCCATTATCCTCAAATATATTTAGGACCTAGAAATTTTGACGCCTGGCCATTTCCTGATAGGAAGGCCGATCAACTCAATTACAGAACCTTCTCTGATCAGTATTCCAGACAATAGATTAATTTCTTGGCAAAAATTGACGAAATTGGTTCAACTAATTTGAAAAAGGTGGTTTAATGATTATCTAAGTAATCTCAATCAAAGAAATAAATGGTATTTTGAAAAGAATAACATTAACATTGGCGAACTTGTTCTGATCAAATAGGATAATCTAGCTATTTGTAATTGGTTGGTTCAAGGGATTTTGGATGTTTTTCATGGCAAAACAACAAAATTCGTGTGGTGAGCTTAAAAACTAAAGATGGTGTTTTGCAGCGTCCCATCTCTAAATTGTTTTACCTCTGGAAGAAAAGTCAAACTGATTTCTGTGTAATTTTTTTTTGTGTATGCATTGTTTGATTACGTATCTACCTCAATTGAACATTTTCAGTGTGTATTGTTTGATTACGTATCTACGTCAATTGAATATTTTCAGTGTGTATTGTTTGATTACGTATCTACGTCAATTGAATATTTTCAGTGTGCATTGTTTGATTACGAATCTACGTCAATTGAATATTTTCAGTGTGCATTGTTTGATTACGTATCTACGTCAATTGAATATTTTTAGTAGGCATTGTTTGATTACGTATCTACCTCAATTGAATATTTTTAGTAGGCATTGTTTGATTACATATCTATCTCAATTGAATATTTTTAGTAGGCATTGTTTGATTACGTATCTACGTCAATTGAATATTTTTAGTAGGCATTGTTTGATTACGTATCTACCTCAATTGAATATTTTTAGTAGGCATTGTTTGATTACATATCTATCTCAATTGAATATTTTTAGTAGGCATTGTTTGATTACATATCTATCTCAATTGAATATTTTTAGTAGGCATTGTTTGATTACGTATCTACGTCAATTGAATATTTTTAGTAGGCATTGTTTGATTACGTATCTACCTCAATTGAATATTTTTAGTAGGCATTGTTTGATTACATATCTATCTCAATTGAATATTTTTAGTAGGCATTGTTTGATTACGTATCTACGTCAATTGAATATTTTTAGTAGGCATTGTTTGATTACGTATCTACCTCAATTGAATATTTTTAGTAGGCATTGTTTGATTACATATCTATCTCAATTGAATATTTTTAGTAGGCATTGTTTGATTACGTATATACCTCAATTGAATATTTTCAGTGTGTATTGTTTGATAACGTATCTACGTCAATTGAATATTTTCAGTGTGCATTGTTTGATTACGTATCTACGACAATTGAATATTTTTAGTAGGCATTGTTTGATTACGTATCTACCTCAATCGAATATTTTCAGTGTGCATTGTTTGATTACGTATCTACCTCAATTGAATATTTTCAGTGTGTATTGTTTGATAACGTATCTACGTCAATTGAATATTTTCAGTGTGCATTGTTTGATTACGTATCTACGTCAATTGAATATTTTCAGTGTGCATTGTTTTATTACGTATCTACGTCAATTGAATATTTTCAGTGTGTATTGTTTGATTACGTATCTACGTCAATTGAATATTTTCAGTGTGTATTGTTTGATTACGTATCTACGTCAATTGAATATTTTCAGTGTGCATTGTTTGATTACGAATCTACGTCAATTGAATATTTTCAGTGTGCATTGTTTGATTACGTATCTACGTCAATTGAATATTTTTAGTAGGCATTGTTTGATTACGTATCTACCTCAATTGAATATTTTTAGTAGGCATTGTTTGATTACATATCTATCTCAATTGAATATTTTTAGTAGGCATTGTTTGATTACGTATCTACCTCAATTGAATATTTTCAGTGTGTATTGTTTGATTACGTATCTACGTCGATTGAATATTTTTAGTAGGCATTGTTTGATTACGTATCTACCTCAATTGAATATTTTCAGTGTGTATTGTTTGATAACGTATCTACGTCAATTGAATATTTTCAGTGTGCATTGTTTGATTACGTATCTACGACAATTGAATATTTTTAGTAGGCATTGTTTGATTACGTATCTACCTCAATTGAATATTTTCAGTGTGTATTGTTTGATTACGTATCTACGTCAATTGAATATTTTCAGTGTGCATTATTTTATTACGTATCTACGTCAATTGAATATTTTCAGTGTGCATTGTTTGATTACGTATCTACGTCAATTGAATATTTTCAGTGTGCATTGTTTGATTACGTATCTACGACAATTGAATATTTTCAATGTGGTATAAAGTGTTATCAAGTGTATTTTTTTGTTTGTCATGTAGCATATATCCTGTAAGTCACACTGTGAAGTGCTACAGAATCAGTTATGTTCTCCAAGTGTTTATCTTTGATGTAAAAATGTTCATTTCTGAATTCTTAATACATCATTTGTCCAGCAATGTTATGTAAATCATTCTGAACTCTTAATTTGTTTTAAGAAAAAAGTCTCATGGTATTAAATCATGGCATCTGGGTGGCCATTGGGTGAGTGACATGCTGTAGTCGACGCTTTGTCCAATCCATTGGTGAAGTAGATGTTAATACAGGTAATTTCACATGTCACATGACCAGTGTGGTGGTGCACCATCCAATTAAGTAAAATTTTTCGACTTTATTATCCAATTGAATGAATAAAGCTTTTGACGACATTTGCCGATACACACACACTCGGTCGTCCTAGCTTTGGAACTTTGCACAAACAGCCCGTAGTTTCAAATTTTTTATAGAAATCGTAAATTAATTTTCGAGAGTTGGAGGTTCTTTTCCAAATCGTGAGCGAAAATGCCGTTGCACAACAGTGACAGATTCCGTTTTGCTCAATTCAAGAACACAAAACGCCTTCTCCACTGCAGAAGCAGCCATTTCCACTGACTGGTCACGTGGCATGTTCACTATCACCTACGTCACTTCGGTCTGGAGGGGGACACAAACTTTATGAGTATACCTAGCTAACAGTTTGCATTTGGGGACCGTGTCTTAAACTGTTCCTGTTTTACAGTATCTGTAAACTGTAAACGTACTTATGAATCACCTTATATATATATATATATATATATATATATTCGGAAAGCATTTCAATCGTTGGCGTAATGCAGAAACGTAGCGATTTATCCGAACTCCAAAAGGGCATGATTATTGGCTTTCGGGCCAAGGGTGGAAGCATTTCGGAAACGGCTAATTTTGTGAACTGTTCGCGTGCCGCCGTGGTAAAAGTATACCGTGAATGGCAAAATGGCACTATCCAAAATCAGCGTTGTGGCACATGTGGTGCACCACGGGCTATAGATGACAGAGGCGAACGAAGGCTACGGAGATGCGTTCGAGCGAATAGACGTGCACCTGTTGAGAAACTGACCGCCCAGATGAACCAAGCGGCTACCAAAAGTGTATCCTCAACAACGGTTCAGCGAACGTTGCTGCGCATGGTCCTCCGCAGCAGACGCCTGGTTAATGCACCTATGCTGACAGCTGTTCATCGGCTACGAAGGCTGGAATTTGCACGCCAGTACCGCAACTGGACGTCCACAGAGTGGCGACAGGTCGCTTTTTCTGATGAATCACGTTTTATGCTCCATCGGACGTTGGCGTATACGGCGTGTAACGTCTGAAAGCAAACACCATGAAACAATTGCCGGAATTATCCAGACTAGAGGAGGGAGCATTATGGTTTGGGGAATGTTTTCCTGGCATTCACTGGGTGCACTCATCATAAGAAACCTAATTGACTCTCTTCCTGCACGTCTCGCAGCGGTCCGCTCTGCCAAAGGTGGTTATTCTGGCTTTTAACAGGTGGTCGCATTAATGTGACTGGACTGTGTGTATATATATGCTCAGGATCATGTGACCAAAACACGTAGTACGTAACTAGTCGTTAGAATCTAACATTCATCATGTGATCGGTCCATGCAACGGCAGAAAACGTCCATCCAGAGACCATCATCTGATTGGTCTATGCAATATCGTCGCGTTGGGTAATTTTACCACGTTTGTCGTCACTGTATTGAAATTCAAATTCACACATTTACCCTGTCATAAGATGTTACATCGCGAAACGAGGTGACAAGATATCAAATCGTTTCATTTTTCATACCAGTTCGTTTTTCACCGAGCGGTCACGTGATTGCTAGTCGACATGTTGGCCACACGTTTTGAAGAAGAAGAATATATTTCGAGTCTATCGTTATTTTGCATGTATGAAAAGTTTTTCTCCGTCGAATCGAGTTAGAAAACCTCTCCCAAAGCTATCCGAAGTTGTGTGTAATAGTCTCGCGTGATTCATAGCTAAACATGAAACGTTTGGGCCCCACAAGTGACAGCTGGAATATCAATGTGAAATACGTTGTCATGGCAAAATGTTCGTGACAGCTCCTTTGTGTGTGCTCAGCTGACTGTTTCCTCACTCCCAGTCGTGATTTTCGGGTGGCGAGGTGTTTCTCGAGAATCGCACCGAAGGCGATCGTTGGCCTCAACTAACCAGCTGAGCATCGCTACATTTCCAAGTATTGAATTGTTGTTTTGTACCCCTAATACACTTAATGACTAAATTACTTTCTAAAGAATCCATGGATTATTTCAACCCTTAGAAAAGATTCAATCAGTCTTTTCCCTTGAATAGAAACTTTCTTTGGTAAGGGTCTATTGGTCTTCTTCAGAACAGAATCCTTTGGATATATTTTATTGTTCAGTTCCTTAGAATAGCGGGTAGCAGTGGTCCATTTGGAAGAATAACGGATTAGCAACCGGAGGGTTGCGAGATATAAACTAGGTCCAACCTAAGACAGTCGCGTAGACGGAGGCTAGTGCACGTTAAATCCCAGTCGTGCCCTCAAACGTCCTCACGTTGATGTGGTGTGAAAGTTCGGAGAGTCAGGTTCCAGCTCAGTTATTGGACTCGTCATCTGACCGTGGTTAAAAATGACGAGGTGCTCTCCCGTAACCTTGGCTATTATCGAAGGTCACGGCTGTCCTCGCCCTTTGGGATTGAACCCGTACCGTCGCCAATAACCTGCAATTTTGCTCCAGTACAAAGTTAAGATTAGATAGTTGGTTGGCAAAGTAATTGAATTACGGCGCACTAGAGCAACACAACGGGCTATGAACGACGGTCCGCTATCGATGCCAATGGGAGGAACCCTAGGACAACACCTCATAATTTTGAATCAGTCAAATGACAAGGTCAACACCTGAGTTGGCACACCACGGTCCAAACTTCTTACACAACGCCAACGTAAGGACATTTGAAGTTAAGACCGGTTAAACGTGTACCCTCCACACGTATAATCAAGGGCCAATTGCTAGTTGAGTTGCTCCAGTGCGATGTTAATTCAATTACCTACCTGTTAAAAAGCAATGGTCGAACTAGTTCATGATTCATAATCTAATATATAAAAACTCTACAGACATATACAAAAACAGTATATTGAACATACACCATTTAATGCATCCAAACACTTACAGATTCAAAAGTACAGATACATACCCAAACAGGTACATTGATTGACATGAGAGTTAACCCCATATAAATTAATATAATTTACTTTACTAAATTATATTAATTTTATTTCATTTAAATAATTTCTCTTTAACATAGTCAATTTCATTCTCATATAGTCTTCTCATTTTAACGTATTTACCTTTCTCAGTCTAAATCAAAAGAGCATATTTCAGGTACCTTTTTTAATAGGAATGTGTAAACAAAGCTGTGCAGGTTTTAAGTTTTTATATCTTCTATATATGCATAAAACAAACACGATTTTAATCGTGCTGCTAAGGAAGAAAAAAAATTTTTAATGATGACAGAAATAAAAACACGTAGAAAAAACTGTACTATAAAAAGATTGCAGACGTCGGTAACATAGATTCAGCTTAAAAACACAAAGAAAAAATAGGAAAAGGGAGCATAATATTTGTTTTATTCCGAAAAGAAACACCAATTAGTGAATAGTTGAAAAAGAGGGACGGTTTTTAAAACTAGCAAATATACATGTTCGATATTTTTTACATTTACAAACATTTGTTCAACGAAACTCGTCCAAATAGTTTGACATATCCATACACTTTTAGATATTGTTCACTAACAGTAGTGTAAAAAATAAGGGGGTGGGTACTATTATCATGAACAAATATATCACTCATTCAGTTTTCCCATGTCTGAACGATTAATAAAACTCATAATTATTAACGAATACAAAAAAAAAACGAGTTACAATTGAGAGTTTATTGCCTAACTCACTAAAGTTCTTTTCGAAAAAGATTTCAGCACGATAATAACAAGAGCTTAAAAGATAATCTACATAAATAAGGATGAGGAGTGTTTTTACATTGAATATTTTCGACTAATTTCATATTTTCTATCCATTTTTGACCCTTTTGATGCCAAATCCGCTTCTTGAGCTTTTGGTGTCAAAAGTACTGCGTGTGCCGTATACACAACCATATGGTTTAATATATGTTCATGAAACTTTGCATTCTGTTAGTACTTATCAACATTTAGTGACTGAACGTAGTTGCATATGTCTGTATGTCAATCTTTCTGTTCTATGTTCGATTTTGTACTTATACAGGCATCACATGAATTTTATTCTAGATATTTTATTACAATGTGCTTTATTTTGTACAGCATATATTTTAGATTAATGAATGCAATATTAAACTATTCTTTATTTTTATATTTAGTTTAGTTTCATGCTAAAACACATGTGTAAGTATTCTTAAATCAACCATAAGTTAGTAGTTTTGTGAGAAAACTGGAATGTAATATATGGTACTGCTGAAAAAACAATTACTTTTCCAAATATTCTATTTTTTAAGGAATTTCAGCTCTGATACTTAATTTATTTCAAGTCTTATTTTTGTTCTTTACGCAATGTAAACGATTACCGAATATTTGTAACAGACGATAGTTTTCAATGAACGAGAATGAAACGTAAACTCGTGTTGTTTAAACACGCGTGTAGGGATATTTTCTGTTTCTTTCGCTCTGAATTGATTTTGCATTTCTAAATTTTCTGCACTTTTTAATTGTAAGTCGCAGTTGCAAGATCAATAGATAAAAAAAAATCACGAATTAATACCATTAAAACAACTTTTTCCCGACAGCTTTTCGTTTGTTTCATTTCGCTGTTTTCTTTTGTTTTGTGTTTAAAAAGTTTTTACTTTAATAAATTGTACTTCTTTTTCATCACACGCAACACCACCACAAAGTATTCGACTTGAAAGTGGCAGGTAAGTCAGAATAAACAAAATTTTACGCGTAATTATACAGTTATTAAAAGAATAATAATGTTAAAAAAGTCCGTACTAGAACTTTTCAAGCTTTAAAAAATTCTATGTCATAGTGACAGAAGATGTCGAAATTCGACAATGTCGCATGCTTGATGCGAGAGTACCACAAGTAAAATAATATTGTTTCGTGGACTATGAGTGCTCTCGCACTCGCCGTAAATCGTCCTTTTTATTAATTGAGTTGAACATGAAAAGAACTTAAGAAAGGGAATTCCAAATTTCCCTCAAAACCATCTTTTGTAGTAATAACCTTAGTGTCAACTCTCGGCATTTTAAAGCTTTACCATACGGTAAAGGTGCGCTGTATGCGAAATGTATTACATGAATGGATATGCATGTGTAGGATTTGTGTCCAAAGTAAGTTGTATAAATTATAAAGATGGCGAAAGGTGTAAAAATATTATTTTATTCTACGAAAGACATAAGTGATTATATATTTTGATCATTTCTTCAATCTAGAGTTAACCAATTCAAACCGAGTGGGGTCGGGTCCTTTGCTAGTTTGTTATATTTTCCTAGGCCATTTAAACAATACTTTAAACGTTATAAATGTATGTGTAAGTGTTTAAATAAAATTTATTGTTGCTATCATCCGGATTGTACTATTTGAGCACACTTTTGCTTTCACAGAACTGTCAAAGTGAATGTAGTTGAGCACTTTATTTTATTCCTTCATGTTTAAAAATTCATTACTTATTTATGCTGTTCTTACAAACGCGTCTTTCCATGCTGGCTGGTGGGTTGACCGCTGCTTGGTGTTGACCTCGTCATCTAACCGTAGTTCAAAATTGCGTGACGTTATCCTTGGGTGTTTCCATTATGGATTAGTCCCAGATCTTCGTCAATAGCTATTTGTGTTGCTCCAGTGCGAAGTAAATTCATCCACCTACCAAGATAGGAAAAGCCAAAGACGCGATTTTTGAAGCTTGTTTCTCAGGAATATTATTTGTAGGGATGAAAAAATACGTTTGATGACGACAAAAGAAATGTTGACACTTCCGTTGTTTAGTATTTAGTCCCTAAATTGATTGAATATCCCCTGTCATAATTTAAAACGATATTTTCAAATATAGTGCACGCGCAGCTACATTACATTATGCATTAGCCTCGAAACAATACATTCTTTTCAATTTCGATTTTCACCTGGAAGTACTTCTCTCTTAAGTGTATGTAGGGGGCATTTGTGGCTCTGTGATTATGCCCACTGCGCTAGCAACCTTCGAGTTGTAGGCGGCGCCGGTTCGATTCCCGGCAGGTGCATTCCTCCCTGGGTGTACTTCTCTCTTTTGTGTTAGTAAAATTTCCATTGTGTGTGTCTGTCTATTACTGCATATTGTATGTCTTGTCTCTTGCCCAGCATGACCAAATATGACCCTGGTGCAATGAAACCCGAAAACCCAAACAACCTTATGTGTATGTAAAAAATTTCTGTGTGTTGCGACTTGAAATGTAAGTCGACTGAGTATCGCTATTCAGAAGAGATTCAAAAAGTGTGATCAACATGTCAACTAGCAGTCACGTGACTGTTCTGTGAAATTTGACTTTTTTCGTCGATTTGGCACCTTGTCACCTTGTTTGGCGATATAACAGCTCATGACAGAGTAGATGTGTGCATGTGTTTTTTCTAGTAGCCACAAAAATGATAAAATCTCCAGTGTAATGTCAATAAGAAGATGAATGTTCGTTCAAATCTGGCAGACGAAGCTGACTAAGGGTAACATTACCAGTTTTGGTCACATAAAAAATGATTATTTATCGCCTACTTTTATACTTCCTCTATGGTGTGCTTATGCCATTTACTTGACAATGTCTGAATAAGTTGAAAAAGCCATTCTATGCTGTCGCCAACGAAGAACTATGAAAACTCAAAATGTAACCCATTAGTTATTACAGTTACTAAATAGAACACTAAGGACACCGAAACATAACTTTTCAATCACTGTTGCCCCACGAGAATTTAATGAATCCAAGCGTAATTATTTTAGCCTAGCAAATTGTAGAGAGCATAATAAAATATTTAATGTTGGAATTTAGGCAGTACATAATTCAAAATATGCGTCATCAAAATCTTTTGTTCAATAACTTGAATTTTCTAAAAATATACAGCAATGATGCACCATTATTGTTTAAAACCTAAGGGAATTCATATAATTTTCAAATACAGCACTAATCTAATTAGAGAGATAGAAAATTAAAAGCAAAATAAACCACATAAAAGAACTAGCATTGATAGGAGAGGTTACAACAAAATCGTTCTGAATGGAATATTTTGCAGTAAAATAAGGGACGATATATTAAAATTTAATGTCTGCTAACGGCTTAAAATTAAAAACTCCCACTCATACATAACGATGTGGTGTCATTGTAAATAATTTTGTGTTAAAGTTTCCATGGAATCCTGTTTAAATTGAACGCGTATTATGACTCAGATTTACATTTTTTTTTACGCAATGCTATTGCATATGTTAAATGAAAAGCATGTTAGATACGTTATGTGGAATGAAAATATTTGGAGAAATGATAATTATCCTCCAATTGTTTTGACAAAATATCTCGTTCCTAATTTGGTCAATTTTGCTAAGGACGAGCTCATCGAGACAAAACTGGCCCTATTACTTCGAGGGAATGAAGATCCAAATAGGAAAATCGAATTGTCCCTAGAGACATTTCGATTTTCCTATTTGGATCTAACGGCATTTTGGAACTAGCGACATTTTGGGAACTAGTTTTTGTACCAGAGGCTGGACAATGCAGGTCATTTTGGACGCAAGGATAAACAACCGGGAGAATTTTCATTTATGTTCTTTTATGATTGGATAAAAACTAGTTTTATTATACAAGCACGGCGTTACCCGTGACAGTTATTTCGTGGGGTCAGTTGTGACCACTGTTCACTGGCGATCGTCAACCCCCGGTGATTTCTATGTATTCTCATTTTGTTTACTTCGCAAGCGAAATACGCTAAAACGGAAAACTTGTCATGGTTCCAAAAGCTTACGTCAAAGGTCGAAAATCGCAAAATTCGTTTCTCCTTCATTAGAGGTTCGGGTGACGTCACATTCTGGAGAAAGAAAGAACGGTGGAAAAAAAAAAACCCAATAAATTCATTTTAAAATGTTCTAGATAAAATTTTAAAATTCGGGCGCGATAAAAAAATTAAAAAAAAAAATTCGGACTACCTGTGTGCTAAATTTCATTATAGTAAGTGTCATAGATTCATCAGAACACAGCGTACAGTACACAGACACTTTCTTTTACAATATTAGAGATATCTAATATTGTAATAAATATTAGATAAATATGAAAAATATTTTGAAACTAAAAAAAGTTGCCGGATGATCAACAGCATTTATAATGCTTATTACTAACAATATAAAACTGGAAAATTTCGCGTTAACACACTTATTGACATCATAATGGAATGCTGCCATATCTTGTGGTGAAATAGACACAGATATAAACATTTTATGTCTAAACCAATGACGATGTATGCAGAGAATATGCTGGATGAAGGTTTTATGTGGACATAAAAAACCTACAAACTTTCCAGAAGGTAACAACAGCAACTACATGTATGAAATTTATTAACGATAAACAGCCAGACATGCTACGATAAGATCAGAACAAGAAAATAAATTCGCGGGAACGTAAAACTGTTCCGAAACACTTTAGATCTACTGCTTTATTAATTTATAACATTTTTATAAGTAGACGCTTGCTCTTAATCTTGAAACAATATCGGAAATTGAAAATCAGGTTGAATCAATCTTGACACCTTGAGTATCATATATTCCCAATGTTAGATGCAAAAAGAATGCCATAACAAATATGGACTCTCAGAAAACACTTCACAAAAACACTAGAGGTTCATACATTAAAGTCTTTACACTTTTATGATGGAGAGATAGTTCACAGTATGTTACAGAATTTACAATTAAGTTATTTCATTTCTTGTTTGTCTTCATCAGTCATTGAGTAAAAGACAAATTCTCATTAATAATCTAAACCGAGCATCTTTATCTTGGGGTATAATTCTTTAGTGGAGTAGATGCAATTTCCAGGCCAATTAAAAAAATTAAGCGGGCAGAATAAAATTGAGTTCCATTTTCTACAAGCACGGCAGCACAATGGGTCAGCATGGGGGAAAAAAATCTACGCCATGCGCATGCGTACTCCGTTTCAGTACACAAAACATGTCTGAGAGCATGCGCGTTTCGGCTAATTTAGTACAGCATAGCTGATTTTAAGCCAATGTTTGACTTTCCTTCTGTGGAAATGGCTGCTCTATCCAATCGTTCCTATTTATCGATAAGTTGAGGAACTCACAAATTTCTACGTTTCGTACAAATAATCTGGATAGTATCAAAAGGACATTACGATGAGAAAAACATCTGAGAGCAACACAAGTTTTATTTTACTTATTAGGAGTAATTCGTGTCGTGACATATCTGATAACAGTCATTGTCTTATCTCGAGAAAGCGCTAATTTCTCTTGAAATCCTCCATTAGTTATCAGATGGTATCGGAGGGGGGGGGGCAACTTTTGTATTAACGACGATAGAAATTCATGACACTGCCTCATTATGTTTAGTCCAGGGTATTTAGCTTTCCATCTTGAATTCTTTTACCCTTTTCATAGAAATGGAGACAAGACAGAGTTATCGGATCTTCATGGATAACGGATAGACTTGGTACAAATCTCATTCATTCTGTTTTTTTGCCGAAGAATAGATGTTATCAGAGAATGCTGTCTGCCTTGATATGCCAACATCCATTGGATCTAACAGATGGAACCCTAGTTGAATTGATAGCACAAACTGAAAAACTTCGATTCAAATACTAATACAAATTTAAAAATTCAGAAAAATGACCATTTTGGCGAAGGAAGACGTCCACCACTAAACCAGGACGTAAGAAGTCACAAAAAAAAAGCAAATTTAAATACGTTCTAAAAGTTATAGTTATTAAAACTCACTTTTTTAACGGCCTTTCCAGAAAGCATGTAAAGGTTTAGTTATAAGGTAAGTTGTAGTGGCACTACTTCCGAAAAAATTGTGCTTCTCCACCTTCACACGCGACCTGGAATGGCTTAGTTAAAAAAACTGAGTTGTGGTTATACTATAATAAAGCAACATATTTAAACTAGCGTTTCTAATTGCGAATTACTTCTATCCTGATTATGGTGAATGTCTTTCTCCATCGAAATCGCCATTGGTGATCTTCTCTAAATTTTTTAATCATTAACAAACTGAAAGGTTTTTAATTATTACCACGATCTGCATGAGTATCCTAGTTTTTAAGGTAGACCAAAGCAGAATCAACCATTTTGAAGAACCTGTCGGTTTTTGAGATTCTTCAATTGAGAGAATATCGAAACGGTCATTGAAAATCTTTTCTAAATCATTGTTGTCTTAATTTCGAAGGTTTTTCAATTTTTACTACGGTCCATTGCTTCTGAAGTATACTCGTTTCGAAGGCAGGCCAAAGCATATTCAACCATTTTGAAGAACCTATCGGTTTTTGTCGATTCTCCAATTGAGAGAATACCGAAAAGGTCATTGAAAATCTTTTCTAAATCATTGTTAGTTTTAATTTCGAAGGTTTTTCAATTTTTACAACCGTTCATTGTGCTTCTGGTATTCTCGTTTCGAAGGCAGGCCAAAGCAGATTCAACCATTTTGAAGAGACTTCCAGTTTTAGTAGATTCTCCAATCTAGAGAAAATCGTAAAAACCATTGACGATCTTATATGAATCATTATTACTCTTTGCATGCGAGATTTTTCAAGGGGTTTCAATTCTTACCCCCACCTACTGCTGCTGAAGTATCATTGTCTTCAAGGCAGACCAAAGCAAAACCAACCATTTTGTAGAACTTGTCAATATTCGTCGATTTTCCAATTAAGAGAAAATCGAAATGGAAATTGACAATATTCTAAATCATTATTTATCTTAGGGTTTCGAAGGTTTTTCAATTTTTACAACCGTTCATTGCTTCTGGTATTCTCGTTTCGAAGGCAGGCCAAAGCAGATTCAACCATTTTGAAGAGTCTTCCAGTTTTCGTCGATTCTCCCCCCAATCGAGAGAAAATCGTAAAAACCATTGACGATCTTTTCTAAATCCTTATTACTCTTTACATGTGTGATTTTTCGAGGGGTTTCAATTTTTACCTCCACTTACTGCTGCTGGAGTATCCTTGTCTTCAAGGCAGACCAAAGCAGAAATAACCATTTTGTATAACTTGTCAATATTCGTCGATTTTCCAATTGAGAGAAAATCGAAATGGCAATGGACAATCTTCTAAATCATTATTTGTCTTTGGGTTGCGAAGGTTTTTAAATTGTTATCATTGTCCATTGCTTCTGGAGAATCTCGTTTACAAGGCAGATCAAAGCAGAATAAACCATTTTGCAGAGCCTGTCAGCTTTCGTCGATTCTCCAGTCGAGAGGTTCAGAAAGACTTGTCGTCTTCCACCAAATCCCTTCTGCGTCGACTGAATGAAGTCGTCGAGGTCAGTTCCAAGTCCTCTTGAAGTGTCGTCTCCCCGTGGGAGATGGCCGGATGTCAGCCATACCGCAACGACAGTGACGTTTCGGCGACGGACTTCTCATTAGAGTGATGCTGTCTGAAGAAAGAAACGCAGGAACGGAATTTGCTGCGGAACTCGGTGTTGAATCGTTCCTGAAAAGAAGATAACATTAACAAATTTATGTGACCCATAAGAAGCACATGTATCTCAAATATAATGCTATAGATCGCTGTCATTAAAGTATTGTTTTACCAAAAACGCTTCTGCAATTTTAGTTTTGGTTCTTTAATTAAGCTTTTAAGCCTAAGTTAATTAAAAAGCGCATTAAATTGGTCAATGACGCGTGTGGCTTAAAATTGTTCACTTATAATCTTGGATATTTTAGGGGCTACATCATATTTTGTTCGTAAGTCCTGTTATTAAATTTTCTTTTCATTGATCTTATTTTATTTTAGTTCTTTTATTTTCATTACACTTTCTGCTCTTTGTTTCTTGATCCTTGAAAGTAATCTGTTTATCTATTTTGTACAGTTAAAACACTAATAAGGTATATAGAGGCGATTACTTTATATAACGCATTTGTATTTGTTTTTAAAATAATATGTGAAAAATTAAAAATACAAAGAGAAACCTAATAAATGCTTTTTATATTCAAATTTATGGATTAAAGGTCGCTCAGGATGATCAGGAATTTAAAATGTCTCTCTCGGGATCATTCAGCATTAGAAAGGATATGCATTTATTTACAAAATAAGCCATGTTTCACAGAGATTGAAGAAATAGGTCAAAAGATACAGGTCTTTAAGGGTTTGGTTTTCATGATTCGATTTCGAATATTGTTTTACTTTGAACCAATGCTTGTCGCAAATCGAAACTTTCAGAAAACAAACGTTCCTTTAACTCAGATTTTTGACATGAACACGTCTTACCTTTCGAAACCGGGGTACCACGCTTAATTTTTGAGTGTCTCAAAAAAGCGTAAGTGCGAAAAATTTGAAAAACTTGAAAAATATATAGATACATAAGTGAACGATATCGCGTTCTAAAAAACATTAAACAAATGATGCTATAAATGCTCATCGATCCTGCACTGACGTCATCGGCTGCTGCAATAGCAGCGCAAAGTCAAGTCACGAAAATGCGCACTCGCATTAATTTAGTCTAGGTCCGGCCTCCTTCGTGTAAGCACGACGTTTGAGGTGTCATTTGTTTCGTCTCTTTGCACTTTGTAAGTGATAACCAAAATAAAACTTAAATATTTAATAGGAGAGATGGGAAATCCAAGAAGATCCAGACATTCAATGCTGAGTGTCAACGTGCTCGGAGGGAGTTCTTGAAAGTATAGGCGTCGCACATTCAAGGCGAACAAATGCCTGATACGAGTACCTCAACTGCTGAGTTCGACGCAAATAGCTTATTTGATAACATAAACGTTTTATAATCGAATGATGTTCAAACGATAGGGGTCAAGGTAATGAGCAACGACCTTCAATTTCAACAGCGAGTGCACCAATTGTTCGGAGCGATGATCATTTGATGTGTGAAATTAAAACAGTCTAGTACTAATTTCTTTCACTCTCCTACACCATTCGTACTCTACGACTCAAACCTAGAGGCCGATTCCCAACACAGCCCCCTACGTTTTTTTTTTAGTCAAAATAAAATGTTAACTTATTTTGAAATTCTATAGCAAATCGAATCGCCTTGAAACTAGAAAGGTCACTCAAAAGATCAAATCATAATGAGAAAAGTTGAAACTATCTGCAAAATAAGCCTTAATTTAGTACAATCAAACAATTAGATCCACAGATACGGGTGCATTTAGTAATTTTTTCAAAAATCAGAAAAATTATCCAATTTTTTAAATTTTGAAATTAATATAAGTAAAGTGAAGTAAGTAAGCAAAAGCTAAACATCTCAGAATTTCTGATATGTGACTGGCAACAAATTAGTCACGTTTATAAAAAGTCGCAGCTGATCGGGTTTGGACTGACCAGGAAATGACCCCATCTGCATTTTCATAGTTGTGTTCGGGCTTCACGCACCTGAAATAATCGAGCGATCTTTTCTTTGACCATAGGGTTTACTACCTTTAGTATGTCTTAGACTCAGTCGCGCTCACGGAATACCCAAGCCATCTTTATCTGCTTTTCATTCCACTTCTCAGTTCTCTCTCTCCCTCCTTTCCTCCTTTCTCTCTTTCACGACATAGTTTCAGCTTGAGCAAATGTGATGATTGCGACATAAAGCCTAAAAACAGTCAACTAACAGAGCGACAGGTTCGTATTTTTTATTAACGTCGCACTGGAGCAACACAACGGGCTATTGATGACAGTCCGGGATCGAACCCAAAGGAAAAGATCCGAGGACAACACCACGTAATTCTGAACCACGGTCAGATGATGAGGCAACACCTGAGCTGGCACCCTACTCTCCAAATTTCCACACCAACCCAACATGAGGACTTTTGGCCACGACAGATTTAAAGTGCACCAGCCGCCTCTACACCATGCGTTCACATACAACCATGCACTTACCCGGATTCGAACCAGGAACCTTCCGATCTAGAGGCTAACACCTTAACCACCATACCGGTTGGTCGGCGATTTTAAAATGTACCTTGTATTGTTGCTTTGTAAATGTACGAAATTTCTTGCAAAAATGTTGGATGACGTTTACGGTTTCTTACACATTCACGAGGCCCTCAAAACTTTCTGCGCCATATAAATACTGTTTAATTGATATTTGTGACTGTCAAAATGTAATATGTCGATTTTAAACAGATTTATTTCTTCAACAATTCCGAGATTTTTACTCTCTTATGTGACTTTCTGCTCTTTTTTTACCTCCAAGTAATTCTCTTTCTTTCTTTCCCAGAGCATTAATACTGCTTTTATCGTTTGCTTGAGTCTTCCTAGAAAGAAAAAAAAAAAAGGAAAAGTTCATCTCCAGACCAAAACTTTTGCGTACTTCCATTCACCAAGCTTTCGACATTTTTTCATATGGTGAAAAGAAATCGTGGGTGTTCTGTAGATAAAACCTTTCAATGAGTAAGAACTCAGAAAGGTACTTTACTGTGAGTTGCTTTTAAAAGCCACTCTACTCTTCTCTAGGGCCGCTGTAGAACAGAATCGTAACAGGAGGGTTGCGAGTACGAGATACTCATTCCAATCAAAGACAGTCGGCTTTGATTCGATGGCACACGTTAAATCTGTCGTGGCCACAAATGTCTTCATTGGTGTGGAAGTTTGGAGAATGGGGTGCCAATTCAGGTGTTGACCTCGCCATCTGATTGTTTCAAAATGACAAGGTGATGTCATCGGATCTTTCACTTCGTAATGGATTCCGAACGTCGCCGCCGACCAACCAGTCTGGTGGTTAAGGTGTTAGCCTCTAGACAGGAAGGTTCTTGGTAAGAATCAGGGTCAGAGCATGGATGTTTGTAAGCGTATGGTGTAGAGGCGGCTGGTGCATATTATATCTGTCGTGGCCAAGAGTCCTCAAGTAGGGTTGGTGTGGAAGTTTAGAGAGTGGGGTGCCAGCTCAGGTGTTCCCTCGTCATCTGACTGTGGTTCCAAATTACGTGGTGTTGTCTTCGGATCTTTCCCTTAGAGGGATTGATCCCGGATCGCTGTCAATGAGGAAACACTGAGTGACCACATGTACATTACAACAGTTATCTCATTGATAAGAAAATCATCGACGTACACCAGGTACAAAACAGCCTTTGGAGGACATAAAAAAATTCGAACTCTGCTTCGTAAAGGATGCAGCTCGAATATATAGAGACACTGCCGAGTGTACATAGCCTGAAGCATTGAACAACATAACTGAGGACTTGCAAAACTATATTACCACAGCCTGCAATAAGGCATTTAGGAAAAATAAATTTCCTTATATTCATTCCAAACCTCTTTGGTGGAACCGGGATTTACAAATTAAATAGAGGGAAGTAAATACCACTAGAAGAAGATCTCAAAAGACACAGGGTTAAGAAAAAGAACGAGTTAGAGAAATTTATGCACATAACAGAGCTCAACTCATAAAAGATGTAAATAAAGCCAAAAAAGAAGCTTGGAAAAAATTCTGTACAGATGCTAGAACTCCTTACGGTAAACAGTACAGGGCTGTTTTCGGAGAGAAATAATACCTGACGAAATTTTCAAAATAACAAGATTAAGGAAATGCTGGTTCTCTCAAAGAATTCGCTGGTAAAATTCTGGAATCACTTTACCCGCGTAACCACTGCGACAGTCTAAGGGTTGCAGAATTTACTAATAAGCCAAGGGACCTAGACTTCTCCAAAGAAGAGGTCAAGAGAACTTTAAATTATCTTACGACAAGCAAAGCACCTGGATATGATGGTATAGATAATTTGGTGTTGCAAATAATCAATAACAAATTTCAAGAACAATATGCTTTCTTCAATAATTGTCTAAATCTTGCAATCTTTCGTAAGTGCCTAAAAATCAGAATTAGTATTCTTTTCTACAAGGTAGGAAGAAAACACGATTAAATAAAATGATATCGACCAACTCCTGGTAAAGCTTTGGAGAGATTGCTCGTGCAAAGGTTAATTTATCATCAAGTTGAAAACAAATAAAGACATGGACTCCAATTTGGTTTCAAGGAGAGCTCATCTGTTGACATTGCACTAGAAACCTTGCTTAACAAAATTAATGAAGAGAAATGAAAAACTGCACGTTGCTGTAGTGTCGATTGATATTGAGGGGGCATTCGAAAATCGTAACAACAATGCCATCAAAAACAGACTTAGTGAAATCTAAATGCCCTTCCAATATTGAAAATACTCTTGCTAAAGTCCTCGAGGATAGAAAAGTCATGCTGATGACAAGCGAAGGTCCGACAATCAAGAAACAAAGAAAAGACTGTCCACAGGGATCGTGCAGCGGACCAGTGTTTTAGAATACCGTAGCCGATGAAGCATTGGATCTATCATGGTCTGAAGGAGTCCACATGCAATTATTTGTTGACGACTTTGCATTTGTAATCGCTGCAAAATCAGAGTGTAAATTAGGTGAGCTAGCCACAAATGCACTAGACCTGTTAAAAACCTGGACAGATCAGCAAGATCTGTGAAAGTGTCCGAAGGAAAAACTATATACCTCCTCCTTAGTAATCTCTCGAGAGGACCTTCCATCCACTGGAATAAAAGAAGAATAAAACGAACTAGTACATTAAAGTACCTAGGACTTATACTAGACGAGAAGCTAAATTGAGCGGCTCATGTACAAACTATAGGACGAAAGGCCATGTTTCAATTTCAAATCCTACAAAGAATAGCTGGAATGAGATGGGGAATAGGACATAAATTTCGAAGCTGCTGTACAAAACAGTGACTGAAAGAATGTTGAATCATGGTGTAGTGGTCTGGTGTCACAACCCAACTCAACGCACAAGAAAGTTAAATGGGACACAAAGAAAATTCCTGGTCTTAATAACAGGAAGTTACAGAACAGCACCCACCTTGGCCCTTAAAACAATTGCGGGAATTGTACCACTACATTTTTCACTTCAAAAAGAAGCGGTGTGCGTCAAAATGAGAATGAGAATAAGTACAAAGTTTGGCGATGCAAATTATGACAAAGATGACTACGAGGAAAGTGCGATAGGCTGGATTATACATCCAGCTAAAACCCTTTCGAATGACAGAATAAATCCAGCAGTGGGAGTTCTTCATTCCGGTATAAGCTACTTCACCGATGGCTCCAAATGGAGAAAAGAGTGGGAAGTGCATTCTGCTCTATTCAAGATGGGCGCATAATTAAACAATGGTCCACGAGAATGCAAGTCAATAATTCCGTTTTACAGGCGGAGCTGTATGGAGTTCTTTCAGTCATAAAAGCAGCAGAAGCAAGAGCATACAAAAATGTCAAGATCTGGTCAGACAGTCCAGCTGGTCTCCTGGTACTTAAAAATCTCAAGACGTCTAGTCCACTAGCACGAGAAATACAACTCTTATTATGCAACAACAAGTAAATTTGTTTAGGATGGATTAAAGCTCATGAGGGTCACGACGGAAACGAAGAAGCAGATAGATTAGCAAAAAAGAGGCAGCAACAATCTAATACATAGATGAAGGGGTGAAATGGTCCAAAAACCATTGCAGAAAGGAAACCACTAGCTGGCTACTTGATGCGTGGCAGAATGAATGAGATGAAGGGGAAACAGGCAGGACGGTGCATGATGTGTTACCAAAAGTGTCACTAAAATCTGCAAGTTGGATCAGGGAAGAGACACTCTTTTTCACAGGGCACGGCCCATTCCCATCCTACCTAACGAGGTTTAAGAAAATCAAATCTGAAAACGGCTCCTGTAGTGAAATTGGCACACCTCTACATTACATCACAGTTTGCCACCTTACAGTCTCATGGCATATGAGAACACCTGCCGATCACCTTAAAATTGCATGGTTCAGGAACATTGCATGAAACAAGGGCTCGAGGGTTAAAATCATTAACATGGGGAGATTCATTGAAAAGAATTAGGACTTGATCATCCTAAGAGACAAAGAAAAACGAACTTTTTCTCACCTTTAATATTGTATACACTAGTTACAATATTACCCAGTATAATGATTTCATGTAATTGCTGTATAGATGTAAGGATGTACACTCATTGCCATAAAAGTTTGCGCACCAAGAAAAAGTCGTCAAAATGAAACGAAATTTTACACATGTAAGTACTACTTTGATGTAAGTAAGTGATTAGAAAATCAAAGAAAAGGATCATTTATTGCAGAAAAAAGTAAAAATGAATGGAAGTTTTAGTACTCTGTTGGACCCCCTCTAGCGCGAATGCACGATGCGATACGAGCGGGCATTGAGGCATACAAGTTCCGTATGATGTCCTGAGACATCTCGTTCCACAGTTGCTGTAAACGCGCCTCTAGTTCGACCACACTCGTAGGGTGTCCAACTTGCCGTCCCAAATGATCCCAGATATGCTCGATTGGTGACAAATCTGGGGATCGAGCAGGCCAGGGAAGGGTGGTAATGTGGCGGAGGTAGTCTTGTGACATCGTTGCTGTGTGTGGTCGAGCATTGTCTTGTTGGAAAATGACTCCTGGGAGCCCTGCCATGAGTGGCATAACATGTGGCTGAGGGATGTCATGGACGTACCGCTGGGCTGTCTGTGCCATGTATCAATATTAGGCGTGACTGTATATCGTAAGCAATGCCACCCCATACCATCACACCAGCTGTGGGAGCGGTGTGTCGCTGTAAAGCGAAGGTAGGGTTGAGGCGTTCACCACGGGGCCTCCACACACGAACACGATTGTCATCACTGCTCAAATTGAATCTAGATTTGTCGCTGAAGACGACCTGGTTCCATTCCGTTGCAGTCCAATCCTGTCGTGCGAGACACCACTCCAAACGGAGGCGTCGGTGGGTGGGTGTCATTGGCAGCACACGTAATGGGCGCCGCGATACCAAATGTCCTTCAGCCAGGCGCCTTACGATGGTTCGGGAAGACACAGGGGCCCGTAGTGAAGGTGCTGCCTCTATCTGGTTAGCAGCCAATGAGGCAGTTTGCTCTACGCGTGCGTTTCGTATGATGTGACGGCCTTCTCGACGACTGGTCTGTCGAGGGCGTCCTGAGCCTCGTCGACGTGTAAATGACGTCTCTTCTGTCCACTGGTCCCAATACTTCCTCACATTAAAATCAGAACGGCCTACTTGGCGAGCTACTCGCCGAGCTGACCACCCAGCTTCCATCATCCCGATGATTCTTCCCCTCTCGAACTCTGCCAGCTGCTCATATTGTCTTCGATGGCGGCGTAACGACATGTCTACCTCAGCGTTTCCTTTGCAAAAGATTTAGTACACTCAAACAAGCTCTGCTAACCTGCTTTATACTCGAAGGAGAACGAAATTCAACGCCCTCTAGTGGAATTGCAATGCGCAATCACGCTGTATTTCTAATCATTTGCATATCTGGCCGACAAGTACCTACATGCCAATTTCGTTTCGATACCACAATTATTCCTTGGTGCGCATATGTTTATGGCAATGAGTGTATATATGTAATGTGCTCAAACATTGTGGGTAGACATGTCACCTCGGTGGCATGCTCTACTCATCCAACCACACTTATTTAAACTGGTACAGTGTCTCACGACACTAGGCATGGGATTGTGTGTTGGTGTTAGTTAGTTAGGACTGTTGTCTATAACGCGTTGTATTGCTCTAGTACAACGTTAATTAAAATTGCCATTACCATTATCGAACTGTTGCCATAACTCGTAATGTTACTCCAGTGTGACACAGATTGTTACCTACCCACCGAACTTTTTTGTTGAACTATGACTTAGGTTACTAGCACACTAGTGAAATTTGAGTAGTAAATTTTCAAGTTATTTTTTAAACTCCTCTTCCGAAAATTGTCTATTTATCCATTGGATATTGTTTTTTGAAATTCAGCTTTCTAGGCTTCGCTTCTTTATGAACTCAATCCATTGGAATCGTTTATTTTGGCCGATGCATTATGCGACTTATCTTTCCTTGGCGTAAGGCGTCATTCCCCGTTCGGATTTTCAACGGCAAGCTCCGATTTCGTAAGAAATTTATGATTTTTGAGGTGGGTCGGTCTGAAAAGTTTAGGAACCACTGATATTCCTGATTTCAGCACTAAATTGTTACATATGTTCGTTTATTTCTGATCAAACTATTCTGATCAAATTTCTTTCAAGTACCCAAACTTTTTTTATATATTTTTAAATCATGATAGTGAGTTTTAAATTGTCAATTGTTTCGAAGTATATATAAATTGTTTCCAAATTAACTCATTCCAATGCGGTATTCCAAAGGAACTATTTTATTTCTGGTCTATAGAGAAAAGAGAATCTAACATATATTTTAAATATGTCGAACTGATAAAAAAGGATAGAAAGAGGCTATGTTACACAGTTGGTTACACCATCAAAACTAGTCTTAAGGCCATAATAGGGTCTCGTTCTATTTCCTTCAAGCATCCCAATTAAGTACAAGATAGTCCATTAATAAAATGAGCCATTTGAATGAAAATCCCATTTAAACTCGGGAAATAAAAGTTCAAAAATCCCAAGGTGATTTAATCCTATAATTAGAACTTCATTTATTCTTCTAACGACCAGCTATCAAATTTTTTCATTAGAAGAATCTAATAAGCTACCCCCAATCTTTGACATAACGTTTTCATTTTATTTTTGTGAGTCTTATATGGTATTTTTTATGCACGTTTTAGGTGTCAATGTTTTTATCGAAGGGAAAAAATAATTTTAATTGGTATCTTTCAGCTTTTGTCGATTATTTTTATTGTTCCTTTGTAAAATAAAAAGGATTAATGGAAACTAATCGATTTTGTAACTATGGTTTCATATATACGAATCTATATATTAAATAACTCTTTTACTTTATATATTAAAGAACTCTATATATTGGTTAAAAAACTGATTAAAGCTTGAGCATTACTTCTGCCTCAGAAAAAACTATTGCTACAAAAATGACTTATAATTGGAAAAGAAAAGGTAACTTAATATCACGTTTTTTCTACACTGCCCTTCCAAACGTTAAACACGCGAAGGTAAATTTGACGTAACTGAAAAAGTTATTCATCAATTGAGTCAAAATTTCACATGAAGGAGAGCAATTTGGTTATAGATACACAACTAAAACATTATAGTAGACAAAATATATTTAGATATAGATTAATGATTTGTACTATGTACAGCACATTTCATATACATTCAGAAAACATTTTAAAATCTGTACAAACAAAGCAAACGTATCTTAGTATACGATGTGACCACCTCGGTCCTTCCTACAAACCACGTTCCATACCTTCTATTAGGTGGTCAAGCGCGCACCGAGACGAAATTTGGGATGGAAATGTCTCCTATTTCGTCCCCTTTCGGTATTGCATACCAATCACATCTTTCTGCCCGTGGTCGCTTAAGCCTTCGTTTGTTCGCTCACTGTGACATTTTGTCTTCATCGCTTGCCTTGACAACATCTCCCACTAGACTGTCCCAACCTATTCGATTAAATTGGTGTGAACGAGAGAGCTGGTGATAACATTAATCGAACTATTTAGAGAGAGAGAGAGAGAGACCTGTTCCAGTAGGTGTTGCCGAGTCGGCAAAGCGGAGAAAGGTCGAATTTCGCTTTTTCAATATTGACACTTAATAAACCCTAAACTAACAGCCGCATCGGAAATAAAAAATCCTCAAAATTGTCCAGGGAACACGATGAAGAAGAACAAACGATGTTAATTTCTGATCCGTATTTTCTCGGGAAACCGTCTAAGAATCGAGCGAAAAAAAAACATTTTTGAATCCTGCGGCGGCGATAATTTTTAAATAAAAAAGAGAGATTCAATTTGAAAATAAATGATTTGTGAACTGTATTTATTAAATTTTTTTTACTTTGTTTTGGCAGTTAAAAAAATCTTAGGTATAAATTAAACTCAGCAAATGACAAATTAAATCGCCCCCCCCCCCCCAACACCGGGCGAACATTTATGTTTGAGGTTACTAAACCATTTTTAAGAAATAGGGTGGAAAAGTTCATATACATTGAGGTTTAAAAACATCGATGGTTTTGGGGCGATGTATTATCAACATCGATGTTTTGTCGTCGATGTCGCATCCCTAAAAGGGACACAAGCACTCACACAAGGACTTGATTACGATACATCTCTACCTTCACATTACCGCTGTGAAGATGGGCAGGTCGGTGTGATATCTCCAAGAAAATCCAGCCCACACCATTATATTATAGCCGTGGTGTTCAATGATATTACTTGGTATGTTCTGTGTTCCCATCTAATCCTCATACGCTTAGTGTCGGTATAAAGGGATAATCTTGACTTATTCGTGTACATTACGATAGACCATTCAGCTGCTTTCCAATTCGCATGCACGCGTCACCACTTCAACCGTGGTCTTCTGCCTTTGATGCTTAAAGGGACTCAAATATATGGCACCTGAGCATACAATCCTTTCATATATAGCGCTGTGTAGAATGAAAGAACGTGGCTTTGACTTGTGGATAAACCATTCTAATTTTAGAAATGTATATAAATTGAAAATTGCTGGTCTGAAAATTTTGAAAAGTATCTTATTATTTACTATGTCGCCCGAAACCTTTTCAATTGAATTTATAACTTCTCATGGGCTTGCCGACCAACCGGTATAGTGGTTAAGGTGTTAGCCTCTAGATCGGAAGGTTCCTGGTTCGAATCCGGGTCCGGGCATGGAAGTTTGTAAGCGTATGGTGTAGAGGCGGCTGGTGCACCTTAACGTGGCCGAAAGTCCTCACGTTGGGTTGGCGTGGAAGTTTGGAGAGTGGGGTGCCAGCTCAGGTGTTGCTTCGTCATCTGACCGTGGTTCAAAATTACGAGACGTTGTCCTCGGATCTTTCCCTTAAGGGACTGATCCCGGACCGTCGTCAATAGCCCGTTGTGTTGCTCTAGTACGACGTTAACTAAAGATTACCAAATCTCATGGTCTTAATAAATTTAAACATATTGAAAACGAAACTTTAAACCATGGACACTAACTTCTAGAGACCCGAAACTGTTGCTACCCCAATAATTTATCGTCCCCTGTCCGTGGTTCAAAATTACGTGGCGTTGTCCTGGGATCTTTCCCTTAGGAGATTGATCCCAGACCGTCGTCAATAGCCCATTGTGTTGCTCTAGTACGACGTTAATTAAAAATTACCACAGTACCAGAAATTACCTATAATAACTTTATAGAGCGAAATCCATAAAAACATTTATCAAATTAAAATATTACCATGAGTAAGAATACATTGATCCCAAAACGAACCCGAAACAGGCGCATCAAGTTCTAGGGACTTGGAACCCCTTGGTTCACATTAATATTGGTATAGTTGTTTCTCTAAAATGTGGGCAGATTCGCCTAAGGCCCGGTGCACACATCCGATTTTTCAACGTGCGGCACCGAAGCCTAACACACATAACCGTGAAATGACGCTAGTACTCATTTCGTGCCATTTGCGATAAATATTCTATCGAAGAAAACGTGTTTATTTCACTTACTTTGTGTAAAAAAAGTATAATTTGAAACAAAATAGACGTTACTGGATACAATAATTTATTAATTATTATTCATATTCCATTTATTCATGAAAACAAGTCACTTCAGACCGGAGAAGCATGTGCGGCGAGCTGCGGCGCCGTGGGGAACTGTGGTACAAATTGCACGCAAGTTGGACGTGCGTCACCGCAGTAGCACCGGAGCCATGTGTGCACTACTCCATTGAATTTAATGTACCTCAGACCGCACTTGCGTTGCGGCAGCGGCGCTGCACGTTGAAAAACAGGATGTGTGCACCGGGCCTAAAGGTTATCCAGAAAGGAATTCCTTTTAAACACGTAAATCGTTAACCCAGGAACCAATCTGAAAAGTGACATGTTTGTGTTGACCCTCGATCCCTTGTTAGAAGTAATATTCTTGAGCCATGCTATTTAGAAGGGTTTGGTAGGTGTCCTCATATCGTTGGCTTAGAGAAAGAACTCATTAAATGCCATTTTTCCGACGACTCTAAATGCGTGTTGTCACGATGATGAGAAATACCACTGTGATCAAAAAGTACTGGGAATGCTGTCGTAAAACAAAAGGTATCAATTTATTCATCGAAATTTATCACGTCTTCTTCAAAGTAATCTACTCCGACTTCAATGCACTACTGTCAACGGTTTTTTGAATGCTCAAAACATGTCTTAAAGTCATTTTTGTGAAACGGCTTTAGGATTAGTACCGAATTTTTTTTTATTGCCTCAATGGACCCAAAACGGTGACCATGAAGAGGGAGTTTCACCCGTGGAAATAAGAAAAAAAATCACACGGTGCCATATCAGGTGAACACGGAGCTTGTAGAGCCGTATTTGTTGAATGGTTTGTCAATAAATTACAAATAATGGCATTGTGAGAAGGCACATTATCGCTATGCAAAACTCAGGAGTTATCTGGCCACAATTCAAGTCGTTTTCGACTTGTCGTTTCGACGAATGATATTGGAACTTGTTCAATAATGTCTCTCATTGTCAAACAACGATCACTACGCACCAATTCTCTGGACCTGATTGACATGCTGATCATTAGTCCAAGTGAATGGTCTATCAGATCGCGAATAATCTATAACGGAGTGTTTTCCTTCTTTAAACTTTGAATACCCATCATATACTGTTGATTTTTATAAACAGTCGTCTGTAAAAGCTTTTTGCAACATTTCAAATGTGTTTGAAGCAGAAATTCCATTGCGGAAACAAAATTGAATGCATGTTCTTTGCTCAATAACATTCGACATTTTAGAAAATCAACGAAGTGAAAATTCTCTTATTAAAAACAAATTTATTTTCAGACGATAAAATGAAATAAATCCTTGATTGTTGCCACATAAGTCGTAAAAATACTTGATAAATTTTGCAGACGATATCTACACAATATGTATTTTAAAGAAAGCATCCCGGATAATTTCACGTAATCTGTTCAAAAGATATATAATACTTTCAAAATACTTGTAATACACGTTTTTTATCAGAAAATGCTGAGAGTTATTCTTTAAATAGTTGCACAGTAAACAATTCCTTTTGTCAGTTAATAAACTCCTCTATACATAAGCCGATTATATGCACATACATTCTCGGCAAAAAATCCCCATTTTTAATACATTTCATACGATGTTAGCAAAATCTAAATTTTACAAAGTATACCGAACTTCATCTGCGATAGGAAACTCTTTTTTGGAGAAAATACCGTTACTTTAGGGACCGCAAGTGAAATGAATTGTAAATTTAGTCGAGAGTACTACACCTTTTATTAAGAGTAAAGTAATTAAGTAATTAAATAAATACTTAATTAATTAGTTAAGTAATCAACTAAGTAATTACGAGTAAATTTAATTAAGAGTACTAGATCTTGCAAGGCAACAAATATATGAATTTCAAATGTAAGAGAGATCTCACTGAAAATTCCCTTAGGACGGCAAACGTTTTTACTAGACTGATTTGACATCGTTCGACATTTTTCTAATTAAAAGTTTCTTGTAAGAGGGATCACGTATAAAGTAAAATTAAATTTCTTAGTGATATATAATTAACCCCTTTTGTAAAATTAATGATTAAACATCTATACATGATTCGTACCTCAATCCAACCAAAGCAAACGTTCTGGGGGTTGGTTCACGTTAACTCTAGTGTGACGTTAATTCACAAACAATCTATCTTGATTCGGAAAAATTAACAAAAGAATGTTTCTGTTTTTAAATCAATTAAATCGTTTAAAATCACCATGCAGAAAATTGGACTTTTGATCAAAGTATTTAGAAAAGATTCTTACTATAAAAGCAGAGAAGGTTTCAAAAGTTAAAGAAACGATTTTAATTAAGCAAATGCCTTTGTACTCAAAAAATGTTCACATACGGTGAGCTGATACGATACTTCTGGATTCCTCCAAGAAACTCAATGTAAGGGAATTAACTTATTTGTTCAATTTATCTTAGTTTGAAATTTAATATATTATTCAGGAACAAACGCAAATTCCTTCACGCTACACGTTAAACTTTTAATCTACAAAAAAGCGTTTCGGAATTCTGCAGAAACTACTCGTGTCTAATGTTGCTTACGAAATTTTCACCGTGTGATATCGGATTACTATTAAACTGCAGTTCACAATTTGAAGAAAACGTTTTTAAATTATAAAGTGTTTAATTTTAAATGTAATTTAAAAGAAATTTTAATCTAAGAATTAGCTAGCAGTCATGGTTATCGCAAGATAAATAATCAAGATGTCTTGTACAAAGACGTACAGGGTACGGCCAATAAGTAAAGAAAGAATTAAAAACAACAATGGAAAGAATAAAGAACGAGGTAAAATGTTATGCACACCTCGTATGATTTCTATATTAGCTGTAGTAATTTATTCAGGAATTTACATTTGAAAGGATAAAATAAAATTATGATACATAAAAAGTCTGATTTCAGTAACTAATTTTTTCAAGAAGTCTAACATATCTTTCAAAAATTGTCTTCAAGAATATTTATATCGGATTCCATTTATACATTTCTGTTTTCGTAACTTTCAAATATTAGCTAATTTTACGATACAGTCAATATAGATTTATTTTTAAACAGAAAAAGCTCTATACGACTATTTTAATGATGTATTGCGATGTTTTATCACTTACCACTCAACCCGCGTGTTCTTTTGAAAATGTTTATTCTGCTAATAAAGTGGCAGCTTTTTGTGTTGCTCCAGTCCGACGTTAATTAAAACTACCAAGTACCAAAATCTGCTAATAAAGTAATTTAAAATTCCTTTCAACACGTACTGGATTTCTTAGGCCCTTTGCACACATCTGGTTTTTCAACGTGCGGCGCCGCTGTGTCATCGAAGCCCAAGTATGCACACAAAACCGTGAAATGACGCAAGTTCTCATTTCGCGCCATTTGCGATAAATATTCTATAAAAAAAAGTGTTTATTTCGCTTACTTGGTGTAAAAAAAATTATATTGTGCAACAAAATAGACATTACTGAATACAATCATTTATTAATATTATTTATATTCCATTTATATATGAAAACAAGGTACTTCAGAACAGAGAAGCGTTTTCGGCGGGATGCGGCGAAAATTTACGAAACTACGTGATTAGTTTCGCTCTCTAAACTGTCATGAAAATATTAAATATTTCTTTCATACTTATTGTAGGATGACTCAATTTCAATTTATGCCTCGTTACAGAGCCTGTTTTCTCTCTTTCTTGGTTTATTTTTATTTGGCAATGCGCGGTGTGCCAAATACCAAAACCCAATACAGACAACTTCACGTAATACACATACACATACAAGGAAAGTTTTACTGACACAGTTGAGAATAATGCACCTAGAATGGAATCGAGTATGTCCCACCTACATCAAGCCAAGCACTAAATTCCTGGGAAATCTTGAGACTCTCATGGGGTTTGGGTTAGGTAGCTGAATTAAAGTTGCACCCGAGCAACACAAGGGGCTACTGGTGATATGGCCCGGGACTAATCCCCAAAGGGAAAGTTCCGAGGACAACATCTTCTAACTGTTAACGGTCCACTCTCCAAAATTCCACAACATGCCAAAGTGAGAACATTTGAGACCACGAAATATTTAACGTGCACCAGCCTCGACTTTCTCGGTCTTTTGTTGTATCTAGTTTCGAACCTGCAGACGTCCCTGGTTGCGAATCCGCTACTTTTCCTTCCGGGCTATCGCGGTCTCCTCGTGATACTCAGTGTATTAAACTACAACTTTGAAGACATGCAGGGAGGAGGAAGATAATAAGATGAGATGAAAGAGAGAGGAGGGATTTGCACTAAACTGGGTCATGATCATTACTAGATGAATGGAAGTTGTTTCTCTTCCGAAAAGTCACGTAATGGGGACATATGGTAGAGAAAATTTGCTAGGGTATTGGTTAAAATTAATCATCTGATGCCTCAAGTACAAAGAAATGTGCCAAATCATCAATCTTATGAGAGATGCGAGTTTTTTATGAGAACGTGACTGCTGACAACATTATCAAAATTAGAAAAGAGCCTTTTAGAAACATTTTTTGATAATTACATTCCGTTCGCCGAAAAAGGAATGCAAAATAAAATGACAGCATTGGAAGTGGCCGTTATTTACACGAACAGTTTAAAACTAATAATATCTTTAAACTCCAGCGAAAGCTCTGTGTTTTGTATATCTCCTCGATCTCGCCGGATGCTAAAGAATATTTAAAGTTATTGAAGATTTATCTATTTGGGGAGGGGGTGACAATAGCCGAGAGTTTATCACCCCTCCAAGTGCTATATTTTGATTTCTGAAATTCTTATATCGCGACTGTATCTGAAACAAGAAATCTTAGATTTTCTGGCCAAAACAGTCATAATGGTCCATCTCAAAATTTTTAGCGGCATAGTTATTGTGGTGTGACGTTAATATTGAACTTTATAATAGTCAGTAATAAAAGATTGAGCTGTTCGCGATGGAAGAAGAGGAAATAGAAATATTGAAAGAGGTACGGGAGACAGAATATCCATGACTGTCCCCGACTAAAATCGCAAAGCAGCTTGCGAAAGAAAATTTCCCTAATCAAGTCTGCCACGACAACATATAAAGAGTTGTTAGATCTTAGTACAAAGAAGGAAATAAAGAAAGAGACTCAAGGAGAGTTGAGAAATTGATTGGTTGGATTACTGGAAGTCGTTGTCCAACAACAATCACTAATCTGAATGTTGCAAGGATCTAGAGAAACACTGCAAAAAGAAGTCGATAAAAGTGAAGATAAATATAAAAAGGTGGAGAAACGACTTATGCAGACAAAGTCAAAGAGAAGAGCAGGAGTGGAAGTACAAAAAGAAGGAATTATGTAGCTTTGGTAAGGCCAAACAAAGAAAATGTTACCTCTCTAGAGACAAAAAGACAAAATAGTGCTACAGGAGAAGATAGATATAAAGAGACTTAAGATTAAGAAAGTCTTAAACATTAGAAATGGTGGTCTCGCTATAGAGACGAACTCAATGGAAGACCTGGAGACGATAATGAAAGAGATTAACAACAATTACACACTAAATATGTAACAGTCAAAGAATTATTAAAGCCAACTCAGTGCTATAAATGTCCAAAATTTGGACACATTGCAAAATTCTGTAGACAAACTACAGATGGCATGTACCAACTGTGGTTCTGAGGGACATAAATGCAGAGATTGTAATGAAAGGAGTAACTGTAAAAACTGTACAGCACATAATGAAAAGGAAAAAAAAAAGTTTGAAGTTAATCACAGCTGCACCAACAGAAACTGTAAAATTTTTGAAAAAGAAATGAAGCAAATGAAAAACAAAATAAATTATGAATAGTAATGACTATAAAATATATTGAGCCCACATAAACACAGCGAAGACAAGAGCACCAATGATTCAACTAAATGACGAAATAATTAGAGAGAAATACGACTTCATCTCTATAAATGAGCCTTATAGATTCAAAGGAAAATTGGTTGGTATACCAAGAAACTATGTGGTAGTGGGAGATAATAAAGCCGTAATAATCGTAAAAAATAATTACGATACACAAATTATTTTAAAAAATAAATAATTGGTAATGGTCTTAGTTAAGAGCCAAGAAGATGAAATTATTTTGGGCTCTGCATATTGGCAGCCCAAATGAGGGCATTTTCCCAAACCTTAACATATTGAAAGAGATTGTGCTGAAGCATTATACGATAGAAAGGTTATAATATGTGTTGATTTTAACGCCAAATCGACCATCTGGGATCAGAGACCCACAGATGCGAGGCGACAGGCAGTAATAGATCTCTGTGATTGTTTACAAACTAAATATCATAAATAGTCCGAATTCGATTCCAACCTACTCATCCACCAAGGGAGAGAGTTGAATCGATCTGATTCTAATCGATCTGAATCATAAAAGATGATATTGAGACGCAAGTAGTATACAATATCACTAACAGCGACCGCAACGTGATGACTGCGGAGTGGAAAATAAAAATAGCATTACAAAATCCCCGTATCAATCTACGGAGGGTAAAATGGTTGGAAGAAAAGGTAGATATTTCTAAGACAGACAATAAATAACATATCCCTTTAAAATCTGACAGATGAAGTAGAAAACGAAAGGAAGATATATGAGTTACAAGAGGAGATTTGCAAAAAGAGGATAATGCGTCAAGTTAAACCAAAAGGTAGTGCTATTACTAGAAACTCTTACTAGTGGACACTAGATTTGCAAATAAAAAGAAGTAGAGTTAAAGCCCTCAGAAGAAGGTATAAAAAAGAAAGTGATGGAAATATCAGAGAAAGTTACAAAATAGAATTCAAGAAAAACATCGCTGAATACAAAAGGCTTATTGTAACAGTCAAGAGAGAAAAGTTTAAGAACTATATAACTGACAATAACTACTGGTAACATATTTGGTAAAACTTATAACAACGTGATAGAGAAAAAGAAGAGAGGTGACGCAAAAGTAGGAATAATAAAAAATGAAGATGGACTCAGGACTGAAAAACCTTGGAGGAAACAAATCGAGAAATACTAGATTATCATTTTCCTTGGAAGGAAGAAAACAGAGAATAGAAGAAAGAATGTAGATGGGGGAAATTACACTATCAGAAATAGAATCATCCTTCGAAAACAGCAAATCGTTAAAAGCCCCGGGTATTGATGGATTACAAACTGAAATTATTAAAGAATTATTTCTGGCAAATAAGAAAATATTTAAAGACATTTTTAGCCTTTTATTGGTTAAATGCTTATTTCCTATGGAACGGAAGAAGGCAAAAGTTATTTTGATACCGAAAGAGGATAAGTATTTAGACTTACCAAATGCGAATAGCTCGATTTGCTTATTGCCCTGTTGGGGAAAGATCTACGATAAAATTTTTACTGGAAGACTGAGATAATATTAGGAGAAAAAGTAAACGATTGGTGAAAAATAATAGGGCTTTAGAAGGGGCAAGGGACTATTGACGCTATGAAAAACATAATGAGAACGATAGATGAGATGAGCGCACAAAAGTTTCTGACATGTATAATTTCTCTAGGCATAGCTAGCATGTTCAACTCTGTGAATAGGAAAATTATGAAGGAAAAATATTAAAATATTAACACCCCTCAGAACCTAAAAGAACAAATACTGAGTTTTTTGACTGATAGGACCGTCAAACTAGGAGAAAATATAAAGACATATAATCAAGGAGTTCCAGAATTCTCTAGTGTGGGTGCCACTCCTGTAGAACGTTTATATAAAGGAGATCATGGCTGCAGAGCTTGGATCAGGCATAGAGATCCAAGCATTTGCTGACCTTATAATCAAAGAAAGCACTACATACAAAGTTAGTGACAAAGCAAATTTGTCTTTAAGAAAGATTAATGATTGGATGTAGTAAAATGAACTGGAAATTAATAAATGCGTATTCACTATATTCTCAAAGAACTACAGTAATATTCCAAGAATTAAAATAGATAGTGAGAGTATAAAAAATAAAAAATAGATCACCTACCTGGGTATTACCATTTATAAAAACCTGACATTCATACCTCCTATAAATAACATGTTGGAAAAAACGAAGAAAATCCAAGGGAAATTAAATAGAGTATCAAGAGCCACTTGAGGCTTCGAACATCAAGTAAAGACGGTGATATATTTGAAAGCTTTGGAAAAAAATTATTAGCTACAGGGCAGAGGTTTGGTTTAAAAACTAAACGAAACAAAACATAAAGTTTTACAACTATAAAGAAACTGCCTGGAATCTATAACAAAATGCTATAGAACAGTCTCTACTGAGGCAATGTAGGTATTGGCAGGGTGCATCCCTCTGGACATAAGAATAATGAGCAATATGAAAATGTACGAACTCTACACAAATAAAAGCCCTATCATAATAAATGAACTAATAATAGAAGTAGGAGATGCCAAAATAGAAAACATCAGTCTATATCCACCTTGGGAGATGATACAAATTCCATGGATAATTTACAATAGTAAAGATAAAAAGATGAAAGGTATAGTCATTTATACCGACGGTTCGAAAATGAACAACAGAGTGGGAAGTGGTCTGGTAAAGTACATAAACAATGAGGAGGTATAACAAGAGAAAATAAGACTAAGTGATCATTCTACGGTTTGTGCAGCCGAATTAATGGTAATTATTAATGCAGTGACTCTAATAAAAGAAAATAACATCAAGGAAGCAAAAATAATTACCGACTCAAGATCGGTACTTATGGCTCTGGACAAAAGTTCCGATGAAGTCGCAAAAGAGGCGACGCAAGAATTGGAGATTGATAAAGATCAAAGAAGAACCAAGGAAAATATAAAAAAGTTACTAAGGGAAGAGCAAGTAACTGGATATGAAAGAGCTGTCTAAGTAGAACTCTCTATGAAAGCTATCCCACAGTATCATCTAAAAGACTGCAGGGATCATTTCACACCAATCAATTCATAGAGCTTTCGCTAAATATCAAAAGAGATTTTTCCAAAAAAAAGTGATACATGCAGATACGGTTAAGATATAAAAGGTGTTGATCATGCTATTTAATATTGTGATAAATGGAGACATAAGAAGAGTATTCTTCCCAATAGCCTTTAATAAAGTAAACAAAAAAGACCAGTGGACAAGTCAAAGATCTAGAGGACTTAGAAAAATTGCAAGAAATATCCTAAAGCATAAGATTAAAGAATTAGAAGAAGAGGATTAATTTTCTGTATAACTTTTTATTAAATTGGAAAGTCCCAATTACTTGTTTTTACTTTCAGAGGGAGAAAGGTCACTCCCACTTGTTATAATTTCGATAGTGCAAGGAGCACCCGTCTGTAAATCCTTTTGGATCTAGCAGATCAAAGAAGAAGGAAGAAAATGAAGATGATTGTAAAATATGACTGTAAATACTGATTGTAAAATATATATAACATGTATTATGTAATTATTGAAATGAATGAGAAAGAAAAGACTTCCAGTTATCAGAGGGCGAGTCAAAATAAAGAAAATATCAATAGAAAGTTTTGGCACCTGGCCGAAGAGTAGGATTACTAGTGACAAATGAAATTGGTTCTCCCCCATCACTCGAATGGTGGTGCTCCGGACGGGATGTGTTCGCTCCGGCTGGTGCCGCCGGCTCGCGCGGACTGCAGTTGGTGCCGGCCATGGACTGGTTTTTTACCTTGGAAAAGTGGAGTTGCTATTGCAACCGCCATCATTACCTCTGATTACCTAAGAGCAGGTCGGAGCGGATCCTTGAATTTATATCTCCTCGATCTTTTCTGATTACCAAGATCCAAAATTTTATTGACGAACGGGTAAAAAGGGGGGGGGGATAAATACGAACACAAAAATCTCAGATAAATTAAAAAGTAAAAATAAACAAAACATTTTATGTAAAACAAAATGAAAAATTGATGTCAAATATTCGTTGCAAAGGTAGAATACGTTGACGATGTAGAAGTTACTCGTTCGTTGTGATAGGTAGGTACTTGTATTTACAACGCAAATAATGAAACAAATTGCCTTCAAATTTATAACAAAGTTCGCCATTATTCTTTCTTGCAAAAGGACAGCGAACCATAAACTAACACAGTGGAAATCTGCAAAGCAATTTTTAACCGAATTATGCGAGAATCACGGTAGTCCAGTTGGAAGAATAACAGATTGGCAACCGGAAGGTTGCGATTACGAATCCACACAAAGACCATCGTGTACAAGGAAGGCACGTTAAAGTTTGGGAAGTGGTACTTCGGTGCCATCTCATTTGTGACCTCGTCATCTGGCCGTGGTTCCACAAATTACATGGATCTGGACGTGGTCCTCGGATATTTCCTTTCGGGTTTGATCCCGAACCTTTGCCAATAGCCCAGTGCGACGTTAACTAAATACCTACCTACTTGAAGTTTGTGAATACTGTTTAACGCATGACGCGATTATATATTGTCTCACATTTTCTGATTTTGAATGGCGCATCGGGAGGGGGGAGAGTAAACATATTCCGATTTAAAATGTTTATTCGCCTATTAAATAATCTTAGATAACCTTGCATTAGATTTAAAATGTGTGCATAGAATCGTAAATCAAACAGATATTCCGAAAGTCTCACAACCCTTTTCAATATACGATTTTTGAAATAACGTAGGTGTTGCCAGATCTCATTCATGTGTGTTTTCTTATTTTTGAGTATCTAGTGTCAAGAGTATTTATAAAACCATCTTTTAAAATATTGTCACTTTTTGTGATATTATTTTTCAAATAGATGGAAAGCTTCCAAAAATATGAGCCTAGGAAGCAAATTTTTTTAATTTGGTTCCGTCATCGGTGCTTAGATTTAAAATATGTGTGCATAGAATCTTAAATCAAACAGGCAAGATGCGAAATTTCTTACAAAACTGCTCGCTTAGAAGCTCATTTTCCTTCTAGACTTTTCTTTTTCAAAGAGCTACTCTCCTTCTATTCTTGATAAGATACTTCATCGATAAAAGTAAAAAAACAGTAATTTTAAAAGTATACAGTGAATTTTTATAAAAGCACCACATTCAGTAATGTATTAAAATGTTATAGTAGAAATGTTGATTGACTGTTTGTCGTTGTGGTACAAACTCTTTATGAAAAATGCCGTGGCGGTCCAAAAAACAAATCAACCTCGATTTGATCTTGGATTTTCTCATCCTTGCTTTCTCGGGAAGGAGAGACTGACTCGTTTGACACTCTCTACTTTGCCGTTTCGTTTCGGGCTTGTACACTCGAATATCTATGATTCGTCTCCCGTGACGACACTGTCGAGGAAATTTCCTTCGTTTTCAATCCGATTGAAGTCCCAAGCATACAGTACCCCCGTTCTCCTTTCGCCGCTCCATTTTCATCACGAGTTACCATTACAAACACTTACGGAATGGGCTGCTGTACATCGCGTTCTGATCGCATCGATTTCAAACTTGCACTGAAGGTAAATACACACACGTCTCAGGTGACAACCAAAAGTTGGCAATACGAGTCGCCTACTGCTGATGTGTATTCGGCTAGTCTTATTACTTTCCTGACAGACCTCGCATGCTTTCAAGAACTCTGTCATTCCGCCTCTTTTTACATAGGGCGTGTGTGGTTCGAGTCATTTACTGGACAGGGCTACACTTCTTTATAGGTGTATTTATAGAAATTTATTAAACATTTCTTTGTTATCTACGAGGCGTGTCAATAAGTAACGCACCTGTCAATTTTTAAGTAGGAAAGTAATTAGTCAAAATGAAATTATTTAGTAAAACGGGAGCTAGAGAGCGCTACTGACTGCGCGCAATGCAAGATCTCGTGAATCCACGTACCGGTAACATTCGTCAGTCACCGGTAAAATGGCGTTAGTGATTAGATCGTCCACTGTGGAGGACCAACGAGTTGTGATAAGATTTCTTTTTGCAAAAGGAAAGAAAGTTTGAGACATCCATCCATTCGGAGATGGTGGAAGTTTACAGAAAATACTGTATTGACCGTATCTATGAAGATGGTGTAAAATGTTTCAAGATGGGCGAAGTCCTATCTGGGAGGCCAGTGTCTTCTTCAACCTGTTCAACTGTGGATGAAATCGACAACGTCATACGAGAGAAGCGTCGAACGACGTTGAATGAAATAATAGAACGTTGCATCATTTCTTATGGATCTGCATGGGACATTGTTCATGAGAAGCTATGGTACAGTAAAGTATGTTCTAGCTGGGTACCAAAACAACTGTCGGAACAGCACACTGGATGCAGAAAGGCTTGCAGTCTGACACATTTGCAGCGGTGCCACGCGGAAGGTAGAGTTTTGGGCGAGTATTGTCTCGAGAGATGAAACATGGACCTGACACATGACATAGGAGTCAAAATCTGCTAGCATGATGTGGAAACATTCATCGAGATATGGTTGGGAAGTTTTGGAGCACAGTCCATACAGCCCGGACCTGGCACCCTAATATTTCCATCTGTTTGGACCCATGAAGAAATTCCTTGGCGATAAGAAGTTTGACTCTGACTTCACACTCAAACAGGTCGTACGAAGGTGTCTCTTCTCGCAGCCGACGTCGTTCTATGAATTTCTATGAAAGTTCTATGAACGGGATTTTCAAACTGATCCATCGTTAGGACAAATGCTTCAACATGCATTGAAATTATGTGGAAAAGTAATAAATGGGCGATACTTTCATTTCTGTTTCATATTGTCATTAATTGCTTTATTATTATCATTTTTTTACATTATGTGCGTAACTTATTAATACGCCCTAGTATATATATTACAGAACCAGTCATGATAGCAGCAGAGAGCCCCTTGTATCTCTGTCCTCAATCACCCTTTCGCATTTTTCACTTTTCCTCCATTCCTGCCCCGGGTGACTTTTCAAGGACATCCCCGCCAGAGTCCCTAAGGGATCCATCCGATGCAGATTTCCATTCCTCCCTGCAAGAGAATTTTAGAACCTCACACCTCCTCACCGGTTTAAAATTGCCAGACCATTGGTCTTGCAATTAAAAACCACCACTCAAGGGTATCAGGTACACGGGTGCCCTTCTAATCTCCGTCGTCACCAACAAGCCAAACCAGAGTCTGTGTGATTGTCTGCGTCCCTAGTTGCCGAACATGCCTCTACAACTCTCTCTTGTATGAGTCTACAAACTAGGTTTAGATGAAATCATCGACACCATCCAATACAACAGAGAACTTTGGAAAAGGAATACATACAAAAATCAACTAGCGATGCACAAAAGCTCCTACAAAATTACTTATAATTCCTTAAAAAAATGTTAATGCAGTACATAATTATAATAACCACAAGTAAGAGTAAAAACTACTGCACATCATAACAATAACATAAAATCTTAACACTTCCCGGCAGTACAATTTCATCTCAGTGGTAAGCCCTTAAAAAATCTTAAGCCTTTCCGTCAGTACAATTTTACTTTAGTGGTAAGAACTTCATATATACACTAACCTACAATAATGGACAGGACGCCAGCGGATTTGCATAAAATCCGACTACTTGTTTGGGAGTGGTTTTCGTGGTATGGCCTGGGACCTTTGCATGTTGTTCATGGTCAATTGAACGCTGGTTCTTCCTACGCTCTGGCAATTTTATGGAATGGACGAATGTTACTTCCAGTACGACAACGTGTCATGTTGCAGACTCTGTCAAGCTGTGGTATCGAAATATGGGTGTAAAACGTCTTCCCTGGCCTGCTCAGAGTCCCGATCTAAACCCCATAGAACATTTGTGGAATGAGTTAGAGCGACGCTTGCGGACCAGGAAACCACGTCTGAAATCTACAGCAGAGCTGGCGACATTCTTGCAACAGGAATGGACACAAATACTCATATCTGTGTATCCAAACCTTGTTGAAAGTATGCCCAGAAGGGTTGCTAGTGTAATTACAGCACGTGGGGGACTCTCCCCTATTAAAGTATGTATTATTTCCCTTATACCATCACATCTTGCTGTCTGGTCCATTATTGTAGGGTTGTGTAAAAAACAAAAAAACATTTCATAAAGAGTAAATATTATCAGTCTCTTACGAGATCTTCATTCACAGGAATCTCACTTATATGTGTTATAATTAAATAGGACTTAATACTTAAACACAAAATATTAAAAAAAAAATCGCCTAAATTAAAAAATTTACTATACAAAACATAATGACTAACTCAGCATTAACTTATCCAGTTACAATTTATACTCCTAGGCCCAAAAAGACCACCTTTAGCAAACCGATCAATTTTCATAGAATCCAAAGCCAAAACTGATAAATGAACTTTTTGCGATAATGCCATTACAATAATGGCAACCGTCTATTCCACTCCGTTTCTTGGGTACTCTAATCAAATGGTATAACATTTTCTCTTCATCCATTCAAAAGGGTTTTCTAGGGTCTTTTACGCCACCCCTACTCTCTCCAAGAATTCCAGTGTCAATTTTGATCTACGCAGTAACTGACCCTAATAGCAAACCTCACTCCCCTCTCTATCATTCCTCTTCATACCTTTTATTCCACATGGTATAATTACCCATTCTCGTGTTTTCTCTTCTACCGCCTGATTACCCGTCAAAGTCTCAGGAGCCGCTCTCAAATTTCTTGGTCTGCGATTCCATGGAACTATTCGTTCACGAAACGTTTTCATTATCCCGATCTCTCTGTGAACTGAATCTCTTTGTCTCTAGCCCTCAAATCTGTAAAGTGACCTATGAAATCTTTAAAGTGATTAATGAATACTTTGCTACAAACAAAATTTCATGAGAAAATTGCGTAAATTTATGAATTGATTGCGCGGCTGCAATGACAGGAAAGGTCAGAGACTTGAAGTTCGGTCCGAAAACCTTGATGTTGAAATAATACACTGGTTTATTCATAGAAAAGCTCTCATGTCAAATAGTTTATCTCCATAACTAAAGTCCACATTTAATGACATCATAAAAATGATGAATGTGATTAAAAGTTGACCAGTTCAATCGTGTCTTTTTTTTTCAATTTTATGTGATGAAATGGAATCAGAGCAGCAGTGTTTGTTGTTCCATACTTAAGTACGTTGGCTATCGAGAGGGCAGTTCTGTTCAGAGTTCATGAGTTGAAAGAGTAATTAAAAGTTTCTTTTGAGGGTAACTCTCAGAACTCATTTAAGTTGAAAGACAATTACTGTTTGTAAAAAATGGGTTACTGAGCTGACATATTTGAATACCTAAATGAACTTAATCGAAAAATGCAAGGACCGCTTGAGAATATATTAAGTTACTCTATAATATCCCTTGAGTACATCCGACGATTTTATTCAGCCTTTAAACCATTGTTAAAAATTGATTTAAATATAATTTTAGGACTTTATCCGCATTTCAGAAACACTTATTTTCAGTATGTTTTCATCTAGTTGTATCAATACAAGAGGAATATTTTATGAAATGGACAGTTTCTGAAGAAGGTATTCTTGTTCTTTGAGTTATAATATGGAGTTTATTAAGATAAAAAAGAGGACAGGAAGAAAATCCTCCAGATTGAATTTGCATATTTGAAAAACCCTTGCTCCCGAAAGTCACAAAAGAGCTTTCGACGGAATGTGCAAGGCATTGGCGTTTGAATGTATTAGCATATTTCTTTTAATATTTTCTTCGTGGTGAGATTACTTAAAATACAGTGGGGAACTGGAGAAATAAATATCGAAGATTGCCCATCCCAATCATACTTGTCTGAAGATTCGAGTAACATCAAATCGATTTCACATCTTCCAAAACTAGCAGGAAGTCAGAATATCTAACGACGGTCGAATATAGAGTTCTGAAGTCAGTTTTTTAGTAAACAGCAGTACCTACTTTCTTCGAAAGTTAAAAGAAGGTTTCTTATTCGGTCGATGTTTCCTGTCAAGGACCATCTACTTTAACCCTCACTTAGTAGAGGGTCATTTTGACAAATGAAATTGTGGTGCAACTGGGAGGTACTCGACGTTTTCTGTGTACTGATTACACAAACATTATTTATTATTTAATCAAAATATGTATTCATTTTAGAACATAAAATAAATAAATAATTGCATAAAGTGTATTACATAAATTTGTATTGGCAAGACTACATCCAGGTAACAACTCAAAACCTGCAAAGTAAAAAAACAGACTGTGACGTCAGATTCTTGATTCTTCGGAATGGCCTCCGAATTGACCACCAATGGCAACTGTTCTTTGTGTTCTGACGTTCCGATCGGAGATTCGAAAGTACTTGTGAGCTACGAACTTATTCTAATATTAAGAACAAAAAGAAGGAACGTTCGTTTAGAATTTTAGATTTATTCTAGCTTTCTGCCTCGTAAAATTCGGACTCGCTTACTGTAGAATTACGTTAAATTATTGTTGATGTAAACAAGCTAATTTCTGGAGTTATAAATATGTTTTAATAAAGGAAGTAATATCCATTCTGATGTTACGTCTACATGATTTTATTACTTACGCAAAACTGGCGTTTGGTACAAACAAACCGCCAGAATTGGTGACCTGGCAATAAGTAACACGTCCCGATTGGATTTGATGCGCATTACTAGAACTGTTTTAAAACTGCTTCTTATTTTATAGTGACAAGTCCCTGCCTTTGAAGTGGCGTTCCAGCAACTGCACCCAGTCTACAAAAACTCAAAATGTCCAACGGCGAAATTGGAGACCATGCGGCGACTACAGAAGGCTCAATGGGGTAACAAAATCAGACAAGTACCCTGTACCGCATATACAGGATTTTGCTCAACAACTAGAAGGAACAAAGATATTTTCGACCATAGACCTCTTCAGGGTTTACCACCAGATTCCTGTTAGAGAAGAAAATATCCCAAAGACAAGCGTCATCAGTCCCTTTAGTTTATTCGAGTTCCCATTTATGATTTTTGGATTGTGTAACGCTGCCCAAACATTCTAGCATTTTATCCATTTTGTGTTACGAGAACTTGATTTTTGTATGCCTTACATTGACGACGTTTGAATCTCATCGAAAAGTGAAGAGGAGCACAAGGATCATCTTCGAATCGTTTTTCAAAGATTCCAAGAAAATGGCATTCGCATCAACCCTTCCAAATGTAATTTTGGCCAATCAGAAGTGAGATTTCTGAGTTACAGAATTACCAATAATGGTATACAAACGTTGGAAAAGAAAAAGTTGTAGCAATCACTATCTACCCAAAGCTGAAAACCATCCAGGAATTAAGAAGATTTTTGGCAATGACCAATTTTTATTGGCGTTTTATACCAAAAGCAGCATCAACTCAAGCACTGCTATTTGAGTTCTTAAAAAGCGCTAAAAAGAAGGACAAGAGACCAGTGAATTGGACAGCAGAGGCCGAAAACGCATTTCAAAGGTGTCAAGATGACATCGCAAAAGCGGAAACGTTGGTGCACCCGTCGTCAACAGCGCAAATCTCGCTTACTCTCGACTCTTCCGACACAGCTATAGGAGGTGTTCTACAACAAAGTTCACCAGACGATCTGCAACCACTAGCATTTTTCTACAAAAAGCTCACGAAAACTGAATCTAAGTACAGTGCTTATGACCGAAAGTTAGTAATTCGCCGTTTACGCTGCCACCAAACACTTTCGACACATGCTCGAAGCTCGACCTTTTTATCATCTATAGAGACCATCTTCCTCTTACATTCGCTTTAAAACAAAAGCCAGAAAAAGCAAGCTCAAGACAACTTCGACAACTCGACTTCATTAGCCAGTTTTCAACATATATTCGTCACATCAGTCATGAACAAAACATCGTTGTTTATGCCCTGTCAAGGATATCGACGATCGACAGCCCATCAACAGTGGATGACAAACAATAGTCTCGAGAGCAAGCTACTGATGATGAACTAAAAGAAATCCTGTTGCACCAAGAAAAAACAAGTATGAAGTTGCAATCTATGCTTTATAAGGGATCAAAACTACAATGTGATGTCTCATCAAAAATTTTGAGACCATTTGTCCCAAAAAGCTACCGCAGGATGATTTTAAATGTCTCTCATAACATATCTCATCCCGGAGTTAGAGCAACCCACAAGCTACTGAAAGAAAGGTTCGTCTGGCCTTCAATTAGAAAAGACATCACATCATGGGCTCGATCCTGCCTACAATGTCAAAGAAATAAAGTCTCAAGGCATGTAACAACACCACTTCAATCTTATCAACTACCTATCGAAAGATTCGAACATATTCATGTCGATATTGTTGGAAGACTTCCACCATCAAGAAGTTATTCGTATTGCTTGACCTGCATCGACCGTTATTCCAGATGGCTCGAAGCATAACCAATGGTATATATTACAGCCGAGACACTCGCTCATACACTATACGAAAATTGGATATGCCGCATCTGAACCCCTCTCACAATAACAACTGACCAAGGAAGACATTTCGAGTCCGCACTTTTCAAGGCACTAGCCACTTTGATGGGCATCTAAACTACGAGAACATCGTCCTAAAGACCATCAAATGGCATGATAGAAAGGATACACAGCAACCTCAAAGCATTCATCAAATGCTCTGAAAAAATTTGAGATGAAGCTCTGCCTACTGTGTTATTAGGATGGGGAGTTACAATTAAAGGAAGACCTAAACGCTACACCACAACAAATGCTGTATGGCAGCAACATAAGATAATAAGATTGCCTGGAGAATGCTTTGCGAACAGCAAAAAGAACTTAGACCCAGTTACGGTTGTTGGCAAGCTTCAAAATTTAATTACCAGCATCCGACCTACTCCAGCATCGTCTCATTCACAAAAGAAAATTTTCATTCACGATGAAGACGGAGTATGTCAAACATTACAATCACCGTACAATAGTTCCTTCAAGGTTCTTATAAATTATTTAAGTTGCTCAATAAAAATAAATCATTTTTAAACAATGTGGATCGACTCAAGCCAGCTTTTATGACAGCAGACGATGAACCAGAATGTCAACAAGCGACTACAACAACAGCAGCGACAACACGCTAGAGTTGTTAATTTCCGATTCAACACGCAAAATATTTGTTACATCTGGAGGCGGAGTACTCTCGAGGCAAGACTACATCCAGGTAACAACTCAAAACCTGCAAAGTAAAATTAACATGTTGTGACGTCAGATACTGGAATCTTCGGAATGGCCTCCAAATTGACTACCAATGGCAACTGTTCTTTGTGTTCTGACGTTCCGATCGGAGCTTCGAAAGTTCTTGTGAGCTACGAACTTATGCTAAAATTAAGAACAAAACGAAGGATCGTTCGTTTTGAATTTTAGTTTCATTCTAGCTTTCTGCCTCGCAAGCTTCGGACGCGCTGACTGTAGAAATACGTTACATTCTTATTGATGTAATAATCTAATTTCTGGAGTATAAATATCTCAACTATTATTAAAGGAAGTGTTTGTTTGTATCTTTATCTGTACGCAGTGTCCTGACGAATTTACGGCACTTACAATAATGTGATTTGGCATACAGGTAGTCCGAATTTTTTGCAATTTTTGTACGAAGTATCTATTTTAAAATTCAATCAAGAACATTTAAAAATTAATTTATAGGAATTTAATTATTATTGTTTACGTTAGAATGGCAACGCCATAAAGAACACCTGATCACACCTGACCCCACGAAAAGAACTGTCACGGGCAACGCCGTGCTGGTGTTATAGTTAAGCAAGTTATATCCATTCTGTTATATCTACATGATTTCATTACTTACTCAAAACTGGCGTTTGGTACAAATAAACCGCCAGAAATGTATAAAGGATACAGTTTTGGTTATTATTTTCATTTAAAGCATTTGAAAAGCCTCGCTTCATTTTTGAGACACATAAGCTCTTTCCTGTTGCTACGCGACCACGCTTGCTCTTAATTTTTTTTTTTTAAATCTTCAGTTAATATATAGACTGGATATTGTTTTCAGCATTTTTCTGTATAAGCTTGTTTTTCTTTTATTTCTTATGCCGTTACATTCGTAATCTTTAGCAGTTTGTATTGATCTAGTTTTTGTTTTGATCTCAAGTTTATATTTTTCATTTTCCCCTTTTATAAAATTCAACTTATCAGAATTCCGGCTGTTATTATGTTTTTCGGCTTGACACTTTGAGAGTTCTCGTGAAAAGGCAAATAAGTTTGTTTGGAAAGATTGCCTGCAGTATTTTTGAATTGGTTTGAACACTTTTGAAAACATGAATGACCAGCGACTATTTCTGTGCTGAGATGGCAAAATGCTATAAGTCACTTTTCCCCAAAAATTGAGTAATTCCCATCCTTGAGTTTGGTTTGTTAATGTTTAGAAGATGGTAAAATGTCGTAAGTCTTTCTCTTTCAGTTTATGTAAAAACAAAGATTAAAAATTGTAATAAGTCAAAAACCACAGAACCACATATTGAATCTTAAATCTTAAAATTGCTGTCACAAAAAATTTAAAAAAAAATGACCTATTACACTTTGCCATCTGAGCACATATTTGTAAGTTCCTTTTAATTTATTCTCAACAGCAAATGTATGTGTAACATGTACCTGTCAGGACTGCGGTTAAAGGAAGTTTAACCTCATTGTTCCAAGAGAACAAATTTGTATGCATTAAAATAACATTTTATTATTTTACATTCAAAACGCCATGGTATATTCATTAATTCCTGTTCCATTGCCTGTTGAAGACAAAATTGCCGCATACATTAGAGTTCTCTAAAGGAAATGCCGTTTAATCAGATTGAAGAATTCTTTTCACTCATGTAACTTTGAACGATTCGTGAAATAATTATTATTAACGGAAATCTTTACCCTTTTTCGCACCCCCGTCTTATATATTACCATATCAAATTCAACACTATATTTATTTACAAATGCCAGACATTTGGCAATTAAGTCATAAGCCTTATTGCTTCCTAAAATGCAGTATGTTTCGAAAATATGTGGTAAAATTGTTAAGGGTGGTAGAGGAGTCCAAAATTAACATGTTTTGTGAGAGAATGAGTGTCCGGAAATTCCGTTTAAATACGGAAAAGGAATCTGTTTGGATCACTCGATGACATCGTTTCTGTTACAATTTTATACCAGAATTACATAAAGTACAATTATAAATAAATTAAATGAATTTCGAAGTGTAACAATATATAAAGTTTTTTATATTCGATCGCACACAACGAAAAACTATTATTTAAACCGATATCCCCTGGAAATACAACTTGTGAAGAGATCAGCGACTACGTAATGGACATTGCCAGTCATAACAAATCGCAACCCGGCAAGGAAAGTGACACAAGTCAAAAAATTATAATTTTGATGGTATGCCATTGAAAAATATGTATGAGGTGCCCCAATGTGTTTTATTAATTCTATAAAATATAATAGAAGTTAGCACCAGTACTTACTTAAAATTTAAAAGAAGCTTATACTATTTCAATATAAGTTTTATAGTATCCTTTAAGTTGATGTTTCTCAAATTCTGCAATTTTGAGTTGTGTCACTTTTCTTGCCGGGGTGCGATATTTACAAAGTTCCGGGCAGTGAACCCATAAATCTGGTCGTTAATAAAGTGCCAACTTCAAAACACTTCTGAGCCTCAAAACAAGGTAATTTTTGCGAGAAGATGAGCTCGATCCAATCGTGGAATGGTAGCACTCACGTGATTATCAAATTAGAGCATTGAATTCATGTAGGTAGAGCCTAAAATAAATTTATTTACGAGTTCAGTTGGAAATGGTTCGAATATGGTCACTCGTCTTTGAGATACGTCATACAGTCGACCTGCACGAGCAAGTCACGTAAACTCAATAAGAGCCTGCAGCCATGATGTACGTAAATTGTAATTGCTAATGTGTTGTATGAGTTTACGTTACCTTGACGGTCTAGGGTTTTGCCACACGCAGCGACACCAGCAAGTTCCTATCAGTTATATCAACAACACTGTTGCATCTGAAGCATTTGAGACTGTGATTAACGTATTTTTGTTGTTGTCTCCAATCAATTCAGGGAATATCCAGATAAGTGTTTCCAAATCATAATGTCGTTTTTTGACTTGGAAGTACAATCTTCTCTAATATTATAAAAAGGAGTGTTTGTTTGTTTGTCTGGGGTCGCAAAATCCTGACGATTCTATGGCACTCACAGCAATGAGATTTGGCACACAGGTAGTCCGAATTATTTGCAATGGTTAGGTGCCGGCGAATTTTAAAATTCAATCTAGAAAATTTTTAAATGAATTTAATAGTTTTATTCTCCATTGCTTTTTCAAACGCGGAGAACTTTTTCTATCCGTGTGACCTTGCAGTCAAGGTTTGGAAACATGCCAGGTTTTTTTCATCCGCAGAACGTGGAGAAAATTATTTTTTTCATTTCCGCTTTGATTTTGTGCGGACAAATAAATTTCCAGCCAGACGATAAATCTTTTAACTGAAGTCATTTCTTTTTTCTATCTCCTAGACCGTTAAAGTTAGAATAAAAATTTCAACGGATTTGAAATCTGCGGAAATTTTTTACACCTGATTAATATCTTACACCACAGGCAAAGCCGGGCTAGCCACGCAGTGACTAGTAAATACGAAAGGTAGGTATGTATGCTCTGCTAGCAACTCGGTTTTAATCATAGACATAGAATAGACTATAATCCTTAGTCTATGGTTTTAATAGTAGCTTCTAATTTCGCTGGTGAGTGGTAATAGTAGGTGATATTAGGAACCCACTCTTAAAATTATCTTGGGAAACTTTTTAAAGATTTACTAGTTAATTTAAACTGACTTAAGTAAAGAAGATATATGATCTCTGGAAATCAAAGAAGAATAGTTCCAAGTGATATTTATTTAGTTTCCAGCTTGATCTCCCAAGAGGCTGAGATACAGAGAAATAGTTAGGGTAGTCGATATTAGGAACACCTACCCTATTCGCATGTATCTAACTTCTGAGAACTACAATCCGTAAGGTAATAACATCCCTTTATCCAACTCGGCAGATATCTTTTTGTCTCATTGGATGATAAATAGTTCAAAAGGGCGTGGTAATGTTAAGTACGAAGGTTATGATAAGCAACTAAGTTTCACAGCATATACTGATAACAATAAGTGTCTTCTGTGGTTGATAAAGTACTAGATGGCAGGCGTGGCTATTGATACGCATAGTAGATAAGCTCTCTGGTAAAATCGAAAGAGAAGATGTATTTTAGAATTAATTTAACGCAGAATGGCAAATGAAACCGTCAATTCGGTCAGAATCTGAATATATTGTCGATCCATAAAGCGAAAAGGAAGTCCTCAAAACGGACAAAAAAATGTCAAATTTATTTAGTATTACTATTTATTTCTACTATTGTAAAAGTAAGTGTTTGTGTGTCTCTGTGTGTAAACTGTCCTGACGAATCAATGCACAAACAATAATGAGATTTGGCACACAGGTAGTCTTAATTTTTTGAAAATTTTCTATCTCGTACCCGAAATTTAAAATTTAATCTAGAACATTTTAAAATTAATTAATTGACATTTAATTATTATTGTTTTCCCTAGAATGGCAACAGAAGATCACAGATTCTAAATTTATTTTTTCCGTTTTCGTTTGATTTTCCGTGGAACGATTTCAGCTGACAAACAAAACAAATAAAGTTTCAACTGCAGTTCTGTAGATCTTTTTTCTATCTCCTAGATCGTCAAAGATAGAGTAAAAATTTCACCGGATTTGAAATCTGCGGAAAAATTTTACAATAAAACGATTCCTACAAATATGATTTTTTTAAAAAATAAATCATTTTTGAGTTGTTACTTTTATATTTTTTTCCATATGAATTTGACTTTCGCGGTCAAGAAATCAGATTCCATTTCCTGCTTTTTAAATTGTAAATCTAATTTTTGCAATACGAATATGGGCACATTTGACAATGACGTCAAGACTTTTACATAATTCCAGGGAAGGAAAGGATAAGAAATAACAACATTTTTGACTGGATTTGTTTAGTTCTTTTGTGAAAAATCGGCATCGTTAAAGATAGATTGAAAATTTCCAAGAACTTGAAATCTGCGGAAAATTTTACATATTATCGATACCTAATATATTTGATTTTTTATAAATAAATAATTTTTAAATTAAATATTTATATTTTCGCAAGAGATTGTGACGTCACGCCGCTCCGATTGGATGAATAACTTTGCAATTCGAATTTGGCCGTATTTGACAATGACGAGGGCAACACCGTGATGGCTGTTATCCAATGGGAATTCGTTGCAATCACCGGGGGTTAGCGAGCAGAGGTCACACCTGACCCCACGAAAAGAACTGTCACGGGCAACGCCGTGCTGACCACGCAGTGGATAGCAGATAATAAATTGTACTGTTAATTCTAGTTTCACGGTTCGAATCACCATACAAATTTAGTATTCGACTTTTTAATAAAATTGTCGAAATAGTTTGGTCAACAGATCTGATAATAGTTAGAACTAGGGGGCCCGCCCCCTGTTCGCTAACTCTCGCCAACCCCCAGAGGATTGCTTCGCAGTCCTCATTGGTTCGCTGCGCGAACCTATGCTCGCTTCGCTCGCATCAATGAAGACATGTGTCCTAGCAGAAGGAATTGCTTACAAAATATGATATTCCAAAAAAATATTTTTCAAATCTAAATTTTATGCTGTTTTTCAGAAAATATATTTACAGTACCTCTGAAATCAGAATTCAAATGGAAACTTTGAGAAAATTTTGACTCGAAATGTGAGCGTTGATTTGGAAATTGAAAACCCAGCATGTTGGTTGTGTGTACATTTACCCAGCACTCGAGCCACCCACGATTTTTCATTGAGTTTGTTGTCGAAAGTTGTAATGCAAGCGTCTTGTTGAACTATAATAGTTTGCCCCGAAACGGACCTTTTTTTTAAATGACCCTGAAAAGATCCTCCGTTTTCTTTGATTTCTATTATTTACTGCAACAGCTCGACTAAAATTCTTTTATTTTTTTTCAATAAAATTTCATCCGATAACGCTATAAATTCAATTGAAGCGCGAGGCTTTGGGATAAACGAAGAATCGTACAATGTTGCCAAATTGCGAAAACAAATAACGTCTTTTTTGCGTGCCACGTAAGAGGATTATATATATAGATATTCGGGCTTATGGTTTCAAAATGATTTGATCCACTATTGTCGAAACCTTTGCCTTTTTGTAAATTTCCTCAAAAGTTTATTTACAAGTCACGTTATTTTGAACCCCGGTCAGATGACGAGCTTAACACCTCCACTCTCCAAAATTCTACACCATGTCACGTGAGGACATTTGAAGCCATAACAGATTGAACGTGCACCGACCCTCACGTACACAAAGGTCTTTGGTTGGATCAAGTCTCAAACTCGCAGCCCTTCGAGTACAATGTGGAATGGGAACAACTGAATATGTATTTCAGGGTTTTGAGGCAACCATTTCTTCAGTGTTTCGATTATATGTACGCATAATGATTCTACTATAGTAATTTGACAGTTTTCTCAGTATGATTTTAATAATTGGAGTTTATAGTTGTATTTAAGTTGTTTAAGTGAACAAAACTGCTTCATATTAATTTAAGGTTTTATTTAATGTACAATATATGCAACGTTTTTTAAAAATTTTAGTATTTACTTTGGAATTACACTTTGAAAAAAGTATACTACCTCATTATAACAAACTCTTTTAAGTGCATTTGATATTAGGGAAATAAAATTATTTGAAACCACATGTTTAAGCAATTAGTTGCAAAGAAAAGGGCAAAATCTTTTAAGTTTGGTTTTTATAAAAAATAAAATCTAACGTCAAAACGAAAACTGCGTCAGGCAACTCCTCGTTCCCATGACAACCAAAAGGAACATTATGTTTCTAGTCAAGGTGCTTCCATTTATGTGCAACTCAACGTTAGAAAAAGTATTTTATGACAGTGCTCTCTATTCATATTTTGTGTTTACGATGTAATAGTGGTTCTTAAACCAGAAATTGTGTACAGTATATATCGCTTATTTCAGAAAAAATGTTAAAAAACAACAATATGATAAAGTAAGACAAAAAAATTCGCTTAACAGAACTCTCAGAAGAAAAATTTCTCCATATCTGAAATAATACTCATCTAATAAAAACTTCATCAGAAAGGTATTAGAAATATGTCATCTTTATCGTTCAAAAAAAATCTTTCGATACTAATAACTCTTATTTTGACATCATGACTTACTTTTATGATGGCAAAATAACATCGGTTAACTCTTTAGGGTTAGATGGATTAAAATCTGTCCCACCTTTTTTTTTAGCTTTTTATGCATGGTGGGTTATATTTTAACTCATCTCGAAAAGTTGAAGTTACTCATAGTCATATAATTTAATATTTTATTTAAAGTATTTCATTCAGTTGGCAATGTTATGAACCAACGGTAAATGCGTAAATAAGTGAAAACAAAATTTGATACAAATCAAAACGCATTAGTAAGTTGTTGACACTGTTGTGATTAAGTTTGGTGAATTGTGTGATGCAGTGAATCTTCGTCTTTCATAACGGTATATGTTGTTTCTTTTCTTAAAATATATTATGAGTTAATAAATTGTTTTATAGTAAAAAAAAAAACATGTTATTTTATGTTTATAATAATTTTGAAGTTGAATAAGTGATGGGATTGTATGTATCCCCACCATGCAAGTTATTAAAAATAAAAACTATTATTTTTAATTTATCAGCATATAGATGTATTATGTACTGACATAGTAAAAAATAGTGGCACCGCATATTATTCTATTTTTTGGATGCAGCTGTTGTTAATTTATCTATGGTTTATAAACAATTGGGTAAAAACATAGAGCTGAAATATTTCAAAGGGCAGTCCGATTCAGGGTTTGTTGCCCAGACTTTAATTGATAAAATGCGCTATCAACATATGAACTTCCACTGCAGGTAAAAAATCTAAACTCACTGTTTCATGAGACATACGAGGAAAAAACTCGAAACATCTACTAAAACGTACTACTTGGTGAAGATGTGCGTTCTGCAGCACGGAAAACAGAAGTTCGCACTTCCTGGAGATGTACTGTCTGCAAAGTTCTACTTTGATTTGGAAAAAAAAAAGTTGTGTTTCGATGACTTTCATTTGAAACGTTAGCTGCACGGTGGGATTCTGTATGTCCCACTCTGTAATAAAGGACTTATTGAAATGTTATTATTATTTTTTTGGAGTAATATTTTAGGTTAAATAACTGAAATGAATGTTTTATTTTCCACTTTTTTATGTTCAAAAAAATTCTGTGCAACTAGGGTTTTTATTTTCTTTAAAATCGTGTGCCTCAAAGAGTTAAACAGCTAGTTAACTACATACTTTAAATACGTTGCTAAAACATCATCCCGACTTGAAAAAAGTATGTTATATTCAAGCATAGAAGCGCTTTTCTTCGTATGAAAAATCGCCTACTTTGTGTACCACGAACCAACAATTATAATGTGCTTCTGAACGAAATATGAACTGGTAAAACTAGTAATAGCGTCCCAATAGAATGATATGCTCTTGTTTTAGTGTTGAAAACGAAAAAAATAAATATTACATTCAAATTACTTTAACGCGTAGTTATACAGGATTTATAAGTATAGTAAACTGATATTAACTACTTAGTGGGGACTGTGGTGGCTCAGTGAGTATGCAGCAATCCGCGAGTGGGAGTCAGAGCAGGTTGGATTCCCACTGGATGCATTTCTCTCTTGTCTCATTAAAACTTACTTTGGGTTTGTACGTTCATTACTTGATGTTCTTTGTTTTGTGCTTGGAGCAACACTACCAGATATGGCCATTGCGCCTTAAAGACCAAACAATCGACGAGATATCTCGTTCACCAAGATCTAACCAATTTTATTGCGGACCGGATAGCTCGCCATCATGATAATGTCAATTGTTTTATGATGATGAAATTTTAGCAAGTCGGAAAGAAACAGTGCAACTTTATCTACCAAAAAGCCCTTCACGCCGTTAATGTGCACATTACGTAGCTGATCTGCAGATTAGCTGATTTGCATAGTTAAAGTCCGGAATCAAGAGTTTTCCAAATTTAACCTAGGTAATGTGCACATTACGTAGCTGATCTGCAGATTAGCTGATTTGCATAGTAAACGTGTGGAATTAAGAGTTTTCCCAAATTTAAACTAGGTAATGTGCACATTAACGGTTTCCGAATCATTAAAGTTCAAAAGTTTAATTCCCTCATTTCCTTTCCCTACACCTTACCCTCTCCCTCCATTTTTGGTTTTAGTTTGGTTCCGCCAGCGTCTTGTCGTCGCCAGGTTGTTTTAATTTCTCATAATTTGCGTCGGCTGCCAGTGAGTAGCATAGCTAATTCTGTTTTCAAATTCGTTTCTGCTTGTTAGCGCGTGAATTTGTGTCGTGATTTTATTTAAAGCAGATAAATTTAATTCCTAGTATGCATGCAAGCACCTAATTGGTGAGTAAAATGAATAAAAGATTCTTAGCAAACCTCTTTAGCGAAGATTTAAAATATAATGGTGTTTTAATGACATAACAAAAGCATGATTCCGTAATTGAAGATGTAAAGCGACTAAAAGTTTCCAAGAAAAAAGAATCATCTCGAGATTATCGAATAATTTAATGGTATGATGTGTTGATTGTACGTTCCTGTTGTTCCAGCAAAGATCTTATTTTCACTTTAACGAGTGCCTAGTAGGTAATGTGCAGATTATCTAGGTAATTTGCAGATTACCTAGGTAATTTGAGAATGGAAACAATTTTCGGCACTTTAATGGATTACCCTAGTTAATCTGAACATTACCTAGAAAATCTGTAGAATAACTGATTACTGCACTTTAGCGGTAACATATATACTACTTCATTGTTCGTTAAGTGCTAGTTTAATTTTTGAATAATTTTTAATTAATTTTTAATTTTTAATTTTAGAACGTTTAATTTTTGTACTGGTGGCTAAACTCGCGCTAAATATTATCCCTTCAAAATTTAGCGGTAGTCGAAATTCGATAGATGACACCACTAGTAGAATGATTGTCATTTGTGTGAGACAGTGAGAGTTGCATTGATATCACAGTTGTAATTGTCCTGTGTTGCCTTTAGCAGCTAAGTGTGAGTGCTCTTGTGAAATAAAGGCTGAGCAGCAATGTATGGAGTGAAGCCGTGATAGTAAATGAGCAGCGTCTACTATCACAGATTCTCAGGTGTTTGTTGCTAGTGATTATCATCGCAATGGCGATTCAACAATCCATCGTGGACCATAAATAGAAGTTGTAAATTTTTGCGTGTTCAAATCACGTCCGGGTTTAGGAATCCGGAGTGAAACAGTGCAACTTTGTCTACCAGAATGTACTTCATGATAGAGTTGGGTTACACTGTCATACTACTTCATCGTAAGTTAATTTTTGTAGTTGTGGCTAAACTCGCTACAAGATCAAGATCCAAGTTTTTTTCTAATGACGAGATATCTCGTCCATCAAGATTTGGTCAGTTTTGTCAATGACGAGACGCCTCTTTGAGGGACTAAAGGAGGGTGAACGTTACAAATACTTTCACATTGTAGAATTTAGAAGCATACAATTATGCCTCATCCGAGGAAGCTATGAAGCAGATATATCATACTTCGACAAACAAAAACACTTGGACAGAAAATTACTCAGATAAAGTTTTTAATTTGGAAATTTTTGGAAACAAATTCCTACATAAAACATTTCCAAAATATGTGCACTCAAACGCTAAAACAGAACAGGCGTAAAAGGAATCCGAGACTTGGCAAGTTCAGGAAACATTGTTCTCAGAAATGCTTAAATTGCGTTGCAAAACCAGATACACCGAGTTATATTCCTAAACTGTGGTGCACTCAGACATACAACCAAAATTTACAAATGTTTACCTAAACTAAAAGTAGTTTTTTTAAATAGTGTGGTCGTAAAATAGCTTTCACTATTTGGAGGTATCTAGCGAAATCTAGTAACCGAAATGGAAACAAATTCAGTATTGAGGCATGTAAACAGGTGTTTTAACATGGATTGATGTATTCCGCGGTTTAGTTTAAAGTTTTAGCACCAGAAGTCACCGTTAGTAGAAAATTTGGCGTTGTTGAAGTCGAGAAAAGTCAACATTCGCATACGCAGATAAAGTGGATTCTGCAAAGTTTAGACTGTTTAAGCATCAACCACGCCACTAATTCCAGCTGGCGCGTTGAAATTTAAAATAGAAAGAACTGGCAATGTACACAAATTAATATAAGCAAACGTAATGTGTGGATAACCCCTCGAGAAACATTTATTACACTTTCCATTCAATATCGGCTCGGTTTACAAAATGTTCCTTAGCCTACTATGGAATGAATGCGTGTCGCTAAGACTAAACCTTACCTTAACTCCTTAGAATGTCAAAGTTTAGAAGATGAAGTTCAACTACGATTTCAGTTTTTTATCGTTTCATGCCCCGAAGGAAAGAAAAAAGCTTGAGGACATCTAGGAGGAGTTCATTTTTTGTTTGCTGTAGGCAAGGAGCTCGTATTTTGCGGCTTCAGAGGAAGACATTTAGATTTATGGATCCCTAGTCGCCCTCGAAGTAGAAATAAAAGTTTTCAAAGCCGAAAGCGTCGCTGAAATTTCTATATGCATATCTACCAAAAACGTATTTATGAATGTGCATGTAATGGGTATGAAAAGGCGTCTAAAATAAATACTCAGAAAAAGGGAATTTAGGGTTGGATGAAATATACTTAGCCGGCGTAATTCTACATTTTGCAAATCACAATAGAATAAAGTCATGGATCAGAGGAAATCTGTTTCTTGTAATCCCACGGCATCCATCCGAATACATCAATGAATATTACACAAGGTGGTCGTGAAATAACTTTCATTCTTTGGAGGTATCTATAGCTAAATGGAATAGAGGTAATGGAACCAAATTTGGTATTGAGACTTTTAAAGTTATGGAAGGATACATTTCAAGCAAGAAGAAAATAGAACCAAAAATCACCCATTCGGAAAATTTGGAGCTGTTGAAATCAAAAATAGTCGATAAGTAAGAAAATATTTAATTAACGTCGCACTGAAGCAATACAAGGGGATATTGGCGACGATCCGAGATCAAACTACAAGGAAAAGTTCTGAGAACAACACAACGTAATTCTGAACCATGGTCACACCAGAGATGGCATCCCACTCTTCAAGCTTCCACACCACACCAACGAGTTGGACATTTGAGGCCACGACTTTAAAGTGCACCAGCCTCCATTATACACGACGGTCTTTGGTTTGATTGGAATGGGCAACCTCCGTCTGTTGAACAACAATATTTGAATTAAACGTAGGATTTTGCAAAGTTTTGACTGCATACGCGACAGCATTTCAGTCATGTGAGGGTTATCACTCAGTTCCTTCCGACGGAAAGGACGGTGCTCGTTTCCCGGACATCAGGTTACTTTTGATTGTGGAAGTACTTGAAGAACCTCGTGTATGTTGGTGACATTCCGAACTGAACGCCTTGAAAGAAAAAAATAAAACAGGCTGTTACGAGGCATCTAACTCGACTCATTACTCTCATATGTAGACTGAATTCAATTTGTTGTGTACACAAGAAAGGTCAGCACGTCGAAATTGGTCGATGGGTCAAAGGGAATCTAATTCTGGTGAGATTAAAAATCTTTCCATGTTACTATTCTGATTTAAAAAAAAAAAACCCCGGAACGCTTCCTTTAAAGTACATACATTGTAGATATCGTCTGCAAACTTTTATCAAATATTTTTACGACTTATAAAAACATGTGGCAATAATCAGGGGTTTATTTCATTTTATCGTCTGAAAATAAAATTGTTTGTAAGAGAATTTTCACTTCGTTGATTTTCTAAAATGTCGAATATATTGAGCATTAAATTTTGTTTTCGCAATGTAATTTCTGCTACAAACACATTTGAAATTTTCAGGGTGTCAAGATTTTAATCACTTGATTTAAATCAACGTTTAAAATCATGATTTTAATCAAATGATTTTTAAAAAAATCATTGATTTAAATCACAACCAATCTTACATTTTTATAACTAAGTAAATACACTCTAGAAAAATCACAGATACTTTTAACATTACTTTAACAAGAATTTGTCAAATGCTTTGAACTTTCTGCACACATGGTGATTTCAGCACTAAGGGCTACACCTCGTACTGATGAGTTTTTAAAAAAAAATGTTTGGCACTGGACACTTGCAAATAATATGAGGTGTCTATGGACTAAGTAATCTGTTGAGTATTGAGTCAGGGATTCTGCCAAACAGTAAAGTAAAAAATAAGTTGACATCTATTTGAAAGTTTTTACAATGTTCATGCATAATTTTATGTTACAAACAATAAAGCAGTAGGCCTACATCTACGTAAATGTCAAGACAGCCAAAGAAAATCCCCACAAAGTAGGCCTAATCTACTTGTTACCCCTTTAATTGATTGACCAATGGCTTAGCTATAGTGATTTTCAACTACTTTTTTTTAATTGAGACATAAATACAAAATAACACAGTTATATATAATGTGATTAATAATTTATTAAATAAAAAATTCAACTGAGCTTTCTATTTGAAAGGACGAAAGTTTAAACACAATGAACATCTTTTATTTTGCAAAATGCACCCTGAAACAGTCACCTTTCACTTTAAGAGTGGTGACCCATAACAAATATTTATTTAATCAGACTAATTTAGGTCTCACTTACACTTACTGATACATTCGTTAACATGATGATGTTAATTTACTCAAGAAAAACTATGGAGGATGTCAACTCGTGTTTTAAAGTTAAACAAATGTTTTATCTTTTGCTCTTGTTTTGAAAATTCATTTTTTAAATGTATTATCATGTAACACACAATGATATTTTGTAAAATAAATATTAATTTACCATATCACCAATTCCGATTGTTTACTTAAATAAATATTGATTTACATGTCATGTCAGAAACTGAATTTTTTATTTGACAAATTTATAGGCCCTACAGAAATTTAAATAAAGAAAAATCCGATTTAAATCAAATAAATCCGATTAATTGATTTTTTTTACACCCTGGAAATTTTACAAAAAGCTTTTACAGAAGACTGTTTATCAAAAACAACTGTATTTGAATGGCATAAAAAGGTTGAAGAAGGTAGAGAATCCGTCGTAGATGATTCACGATCTGGTAGACCAGTGGTCCCCAACCCCCGGTCCGTGGATCAAATGGTACCGGGCCGCCCAAGGATCATTAAATTATTTCCATTTTATTTACTGTGGTGTATTTCTCTCGGGTTTGTGCGGTTCACTTAAATTAGGAGACGGTAAATCAGAGCTTGAAATTTGTTCTGTTACTAGAGCTTTAATCATGATTTCTGAATTCTGTATGTCTCTATTTTCCAATTTTGACAAATGTGACAGCTGTTTTCAAGTTGGCAGACAAAGTAGCTGCATTTAAAGCCAAACTGAAGTTGTGGGGACGGCGCGTGAACAGAGGCATTTTGGACATGTTTCAGACATTAGCGGTGATTTTAGGCGAGACTGAGCCTAAACATTCATTCACCCAGTTGGTGCACCCATCGCTACTTCCCAACCACAAAACACCCACGAACTGGTAAGGAATGGATCCGCAACCCATTTGTCAACAAATCAGGCGAATCTAGCATGTCTGTGTAAGAAGATCAACTGCTGGAGATTGCAAATGAAGGCGGCCTTAAAACTACGTTCGAGACAACAACTCTGCCGGTGTTCTGGATTAAAGTTATGGCGGAATACACTGAGATTGCCACCACAGCACTTAAATCCCTATTGCCATTTCCGACAACCTGTCTGTGTGAATCGGGGTTTTCTGCAGTGACAGCAACCAAAACAAAACAACGGAATAAACTGGATATAAGCAACACACTTCGGGTGTCATTGTCTCCTATTATCCCCAGATGAAACCGTCTCGTTGCAATGAAACAAGCTCAGGGTTCACATTGATTTAGCGTTCTAGTGAGTTAAAATGTTAAATCACTTTATATTCATTTTTTGGTGTAACTGTATTGAATTTTGAAGGCATATTTAAATACAATTAAATTAAAATTATTAAATCAAAACTATCTAAAATATAAACAATCAACTCCCCCCCCCTCAGCGGGCCGCGTTAAAATTATCAAACGATGATCCGGTCCGCGGCGATAAAAAGGTTGGGGAGCACTGCGGTAGACCATCCACTTCGACTAATGATCAACATGTCATTCACGTCAGAGAATTGGTGCATAAGGCGCGTTCTCACGAATCAAGTTTAATTGAACCGATTATAGTTGATCAACAAAAGTTGAATGAAAACTATGGTCTGAACCTTTGTTTCAATAGAGTTGATCCACTTTTTAGTGGATCAAGAAAAGTTTGACCCATTCAAACTTTATCGTTCAAATGATGAGTCATCCGCCATCTGCTTTCAAATTATTTCCGCACATATGATCTGTCGTGGTTTATTTTATTCGAGAAACAATACAAAAGTTTTTTTTTTTTAATCTCTAGTACAAGTAGGTAATTTTATTAACTATTTATTTCTGAGATAACGTATACCGACAACAGTCCGGTTAAGTTTTCATTGGCAAATGTCTTTAAAATAAAGCTAGATTTAAACATTCAATTTGAAATTATTTTTTATTGTCTTTAACGTAAAATATGAAAGATAAGTTTCAATTTTTTTTCATTCATTTTTCACACCATCGTGTTAAATTGAACTTGATATGGCATTTGGAAATGAACTTATTTTAGTCTGATTTACTGAACTTAATTTTTCTGTGAGCTTATTTTTGTATAATTTATATTTTAATCTTAAAGTTAGTGTAATTACCATTTTTATCGACATATATATATATATATATATATATATATATATATATATATATATATATATATATATATATATATATATATATTATATTATATTACTAGGCTTTTTTATATTACATTTTTATATTACTAGGGCTTTACCTACTGCTCGCTTACTCTCGCCAACACCCGGGGAACACTCCTTTTTCACAGATCCCATTTGGTTTGTTTCGCAAACCAACTTTCGCAGCGTCAATCTCCTGTGACGACGAAACTATCTTACTAATTTGGTCCATGACGTCACAGCGAGGGCCTTCGCGCTTGCTCACTGACTCTCGCCAACCCTCGGTGATTGCTACGCAATCCTTTTTGGTTCGTTTCGTAAACGAAAACTCCTTTCGCAAGTGATTTCCCTTTTTTTTTACTTTAACACTTAATGCACCCTAAACTAATAGCCGCATCAGTAAAAAATCTTTTCCATCTTGTTCTCTTTACAATTTTAAATAAACCGTGCTAATCTCGTGATTTTTCTGATCTGTACTTTCTCGGTGAACCGTCGAAGAACAGAATGAAAAAAGCGAGCCTTTTGCCTCGCCAAATAAAAAAAATCGTTTCTATGGTAATTGTTGCTACGATAATTTTGATATATGGCAAACCCATTAGTCAGAAAATGTAACCTTCATTTCAGTGAAGAATAATCCTCCGCGATCTTAAAAACCAACTTTTGATTGTATCGAATTCTTTTGTGAACCAATTTAAAAAATAATTTTACCGTAAGAAAGAATGCATTCTAAGCTTTCACGTGGTATTTTCAAATTTTAAAATTAATAGTATTAAACTATAGATATGACAGTTTTAGTTTTGTATCGGAAATTAATATCTAAAAGTTCCGAAAATATTGTATGACCAACTTTTAATTGCATCGACTTTATTTATTCACAAATTTAAAAAATAACTGTACCGAAAGCAAGAGTAAATTCTAAGGTATACTGCGATGTTTTCAAATTTAAAAACTAATATTAATAAGATATAGATATGGTAGTTTTAAAAAAATGTTAGATTTTACCCGAATTTCAAAAAAATATTACCAGGAATTGAAATTTCTAAAAAAACTTGAAGAGCTGTAAAAATTCACGTTTAGAGGTACCCTAAAAAAAATCAAGACTGAACACTGAAAATTTGTACGTCTTGCTCACTCTCGGTAAAAATTTCACTTCTTCAACTTTGCCACTTAATAAACATTAAACTAATAGCTGCACCGGAAAAAAATCTTCAAATTTATCCATGGAACACTATGAAGGTCAAACCATGTTAATTTCGTAATTTTCGTACTTTATTGGGAAACCGTCTCAGAATCGAGCTAAATAACACAGTTTTCAATCCTGCGGCGGTAAATTTTTTAATATAGAGAGATATAGACAGAAATTATCTTTGCTATCTTCCGGTTTTTGACAGAAACTGTTTTTTGGTCATTCTTGATTGTTTTTAGTTTAGCATAATTCTTCCGTTTTGTCGTGAGTTTTAATCACGTTTTTGTTGAAATATTTCCCAAGAGTTGCAATTGATAAACGATAAATTAGTGCAAAGTAATAAAAATGAGACTGATGATGAATTTTTGACACATTTTCTAAAATGGTCATTATTATGCTAAAACAGATGGCTTTTTACGATGTAATCTGCAAGAACAAACTCAAAGTGCCATAAGACAAACCCGATTGAAACTCTTCAAAAACATCACTTGCGTTTTCACCTTCTCATAATACAACGTTCTTCAGACATTCTTAAATAATTTCTAAATGCCTCTTTATCCTGTAATGATAGTTTGTTCAGCAAAGTTTCTGAAGCTCCCAATTAATTTCTTAAAATCCACTGGCTCACCCAAAAATGACGTTTGTTACGATTTCTTCTCATGTTAAATCAAATTGTTTTTGTTTATAAACAAAACTGTTACTATCTGTACAACTTCACGCACAGCTGCTTTCGACGCCATTTTAAAACTGAAACTTGCTCAGTTTGTATTGAAATGTGTGAACACACACAAAAACTGATCCAAGTCAGATTCAACTTTTATCGATCAACTATAATAATCGGTCAATTAAATTTGATTCGTGAGAATACACCTTTAGAGACATTATTGAACAAGTTCCAATATCATTCGTCGAATAAATAAGTCGAACACGACCTGAGTTGTGGCAAGATAACTCGTGGGTTTTGCATTGCGATAATGTGCATTCTCAATGCCATTATTATACGCGATTTTTGGACCTAATTTAAAAACTTAGGTGGCACCTGTGTTATAAAATCTATTTCGAGGCCTCTGGTGTAGATATCGTCTGCAAAATGTATCAAGTATTTTTACGACTTATATAAACATGTGGCAACAATCAAGGATTTATTTCATTTTATCGTCTGAAAATAAATTTGTTTTTAATAAGAGAAGAATTTTCACTTCGTTGATTTTCTAAAATGTCGAATGTTATTGAGCAAAGAACATGCATTCAATTTTGTTTTCGCAATGGAATTTCTGCTTCAAACACATTTGAAATGTTGCAAAAAGCTTTAACAGACAACTGTTTATAAAAATCAACAGTATATGATGGGTATAAAAAGTTTAAAGAAGGAAAACAATCCGTTATAGATTATTCGCGATCTGATAGACCATTCACTTGGACTAATGATCAGCATGTCAATCAGGTCCAGAGAATTGGTACGTAGTGATCGTCGTTTGACAGTGAGATACATTATTGAACAAGTTCCAATAGCATTCGTCGAAACGACAAGTCGAATTTGTGGCGAGATAAGTCATGAGTTTTGCATCACGATAACACGCCTTCTCGCAATGCCATTATTTGCGATTTATTGAAAAACCATTCAACAAATACGGCTCTTCAAGCTCCGTATTCACCTGATATGGCACCGTGTGATTTTTTTCTTATTTCCACGGGTGAAACTCCCTCTTCGTGGTCACCGTTTTGGGTCCATTGATGCAATAAAAGATAGGCAGAAGTGCATTGAAGTCGAAGTAGATTACTTTGAATAAGATGTAATAAATTGATCTTTTGTTTTATGGCAGCATTCCTGCTACTTTTTGATTACAGTAGTATTTCTTCGTCAACATATGTTTGCTACCTGCAGTGGCGAATCAAGTCAAGTGGGGGCCCCAAGCGGTAAAAAGTTTGGTACCCTCAAAAACTCAAATTTGAAAAAAAAATTCAAGAAAACTCTCATTAAGTTACTAACAAAAACGAAAATTAATCAAAACTGTCATACCATAACATATTAAATAAATTTATTCAAAAATATATTTTTTACATAAATTTCCGTCTTGCTTTATTTTTTGCAAATTCGTCAACTATTTTGGTAGCGCCAATTCGGTTTAAAATTTCTTGCTTTATATACAAAAAGGTCATATTACTTAAACTTTATTCTTCCATAGAACTCTTAAAATTTTTTTTAAACTCTTTAAAACAAAAAACGATCTTCTAACGCAGTGGTCCCCAACCCCCGGGCCGCGGACCGGTACCGGTCCGTGGATCAAATGGCACCGGGCCGTCCAAGAAATATTAAATTATTTCCATTTTATTTACTTTGGTGTATTTATCTCGGGTTTGTGCGGTTCTTATCTATGAAATGTCCACTCAAATTAGGAGGCGGTAAATCAGAACTTGAAGTTTGTTCTGTTACTAGAGCTTCAATTATGATTTCTGAATTCTGTATGTCTCTATTTTCTAATTTTGACAAATGTGACAACTGTTTTCAAGTTGGCAGACAAAGTAGCTGCATTTAAATATAAACTGAAGTTGCGGGGAAGGCGCGTGAACAGAGGCATTTTGGTAATGGTAATTTTAATGGTAATTTTAGTTAACGTCGTACTAGAGCAACACAACGGGCTATTGACGACGGTCCGGGATCAGTCCCTCAAGGGAAAGATCCGAGGACAACACCACGTAATTTTGAACCACGGTCAGATGACGAAGCAACACCTGAGCTGGCACCCCACTCTCCAAACTTCCACGCCAACCCAACGTGAGGACTTTCGGCCACGACAGATTTAAGGTGCACCAGCCGCCTCTACACCATACGTTTACAAACATCCATGCCCGGACCCAGATTCGAACCTGGAACCTTCCGATCTGGAGGCTAACACCTTAACCACTATACCGGTTGGTCGACAGAGAGGCATTTTGGACATGTTTCAGACATTAGCAGGGATTTTAGGCGAGACTGAGCCTAAACATTCATTCTCCTAGTTGGTGCACTATCACCTGTCTTTGCTTTTAAAAGAGTTCGAGCGCTTCGTTACTAGACTTCGTTACTTACGGGTTTTTTGTGATTGGGAAACTATTTTATTGATTTAGCGTTCAAGTGAGTTAAAATGTTAAATCAAATTATATTCATTTTTTGCTGTAACTGTATTTTATTTTGAAGGCATGTTTAAATCCAATTAAATTAAAATTATTAAATCAAAACAATCAAAAATATAAACAATCAACATATCTCCCCCCCCCCAAAGCGGGCCGCGTTAAAATTATCAAACGTTGATCCGGTCCGCGGCGATGAAAAGGTTGGGGAGCACTGTTCTAACGCATTAGATAAGGGAATTACTTAAAAAATTTTAATAACATTCCAACTTTGGCGGCTCCATAGATGTCTAATGTAGTTTTTATAGTGTTCTCGTTTTATTTAAGAAATATTAAAAAATGGTGAAATTCATCTTCAAAAGTACAAACATCCATGCCATTTTTGTAAATACCCTTTAACTTTTTTATCGTGTTTTTTTTTCTTCTATTAGTAAATTCCAATAAAAAATATTCGAAAAGACTCCACAACAACTTCTTACGTCTGAGTTTTTTGAAGTAATTCTGGTGTTATCACATATGAGAGAGAGAGAGAGAGAGAGAGAGAGAGAGAGAGAGAGAGACATAAAATGAATTGACTAAAATTTTCTCCAACTGTAAATTCATGTCCGACTTCATTGTTTTCATCTAAAAACATTTTTATCTTTTAATGCCTCCGAGCTTGTCCATCTTCCACATTAAACGATAACCCTGATAAAACAGTCGCCTCTTTTTCAACCTTTTCAAATTTTTCTCAGAAATTAGTGATGAAATTTTCTTCTATTGAGTTCAGTAGGATATATCCTTTTAATAGTTGGCATTCCACTGATGATTTTCTCCAACTGTAAATTCATGTCCGACTTCATTGTTTTCATCTAAAAACATTTTTATCTTTTATTGCCTCCGAGTTTGTCCATCTTCCACATTAAACGATAACCCTGATAAATCAGTCGCCTCTTTTTCAACCTTTTCAAATTTTTCTCAGAAATTAGTGATGAAATTTTCTTTTATTGAGTTCAGTAGGATATATCCTTTTAATAGTTGGCATTCCACTGATGATTTTCTCCAACTGTAAATTCATGTCCGACTTCATTGTTTTCATCTAAAAACATTTTTATCTTTTAATGCCTCCGAGCTTGTCCATCTTCCACATTAAACGATAACCCTGATAAATCAGTCGCCTCTTTTTCAACCTTTTCAAATTTTTCTCAGAAATTAGTGATGAAATTTTCTTCTATTGAGTTCAGTAGGATATATCCTTTTAATAGTTGGCATTCCACTGATGATTTTCTCCAACTGTAAATTCATGTCCGACTTCATTGTTTTCATCTAAAAACATTTTTATCTTTTATTGCCTCCGAGTTTGTCCATCTTCCACATTAAACGATAACCCTGATAAATCAGTCGCCTCTTTTTCAACCTTTTCAAATTTTTCTCAGAAATTAGTGATGAAATTTTCTTTTATTGAGTTCAGTAGGATATATCCTTTTAATAGTTGGCATTCCACTGAAGATTTTCTCCAACTGTAAATTCATGTCCGACTTCATTGTTTTCATCTAAAAACATTTTTATCTTTTATTGCCTCCGAGTTTGTCCATCTTCCACATTAAACGATAACCCTGATAAATCAGTCGCCTCTTTTTCAACCTTTTCAAATTTTTCTCAGAAATTAGTGATGAAATTTTCTTCTATTGAGTTCAGTAGGATATATCCTTTTAATAGTTGGCATTCCACTGATGATTTTCTCCAACTGTAAATTCATGTCCGACTTCATTGTTTTCATCTAAAAACATTTTTATCTTTTATTGCCTCCGAGTTTGTCCATCTTCCACATTAAACGATAACCCTGATAAATCAGTCGCCTCTTTTTCTCAATCTTTTCAAATTTTTCTCAGAAATTAGTGATGAAATTTTCTTTTATTGAGTTCAGTAGGATATATCCTTTTAATAGTTGGCATTCCACTGATGATTTTCTCCAACTGTAAATTCATGTCCGACTTCATTGTTTTCATCTAAAAACATTTTTATCTTTTATTGCCTCCGAGTTTGTCCATCTTCCACATTAAACGATAACCCTGATAAATCAGTCGCCTCTTTTTCAACCTTTTCAAATTTTTCTCAGAAATTAGTGATGAAATTTTCTTTTATTGAGTTCAGTAGGATATATCCTTTTAATAGTTGGCATTCCACTGATGATTTTCTCCAACTGTAAATTCATGTCCGACTTCATTGTTTTCATCTAAAAACATTTTTATCTTTTATTGCCTCCGAGTTTGTCCATCTTCCACATTAAACGATAACCCTGATAAATCAGTCGCCTCTTTTTCAACCTTTTCAAATTTTTCTCAGAAATTAGTGATGAAATTTTCTTTTATTGAGTTCAGTAGGATATATCCTTTTAATAGTTGGCATTCCACTGATTGCAGTGATTTACAGTAGTATTTATTCTTTGTAAAATAGTATTCCAAATAACTGTCATTAGGGCGCGGTTTCATATTTGTCCATTTCTTCTGAAATGAAGTCGTCTCCACTGTGGCAACTTTGTTTTTTTTCTACTGAATTATAAATTTCAGTTAAAGCCTCTTTTATATTGGTGAAACCAAGTTTTATAGCTAATACAGCATCTGCTCTTGCTGACTATCTTGTATTAGAAACTCTTTTCACTGAGACGGAATGTTTACACATATCTAGATTTCTGGTTAAAATTTTCCCGTGATGGGTTGACGCAGGAAAAGATTTGAATAAATTCTGCATAAACATAAAATACGGAATTGCAACCCTAAAACTTTCTGCAACGAAATTTCCAATTAAATTTAAGGAATGATTAGCACGCGGAATAAAAACCGCACGGGAACTATGTTCTTTAATACGTTCTTGCAAACCTAAGTACCTCCCTGACATATTAGAAGCATTATCAAATGATTGTCCTCGACAGTTTTCAATATCCACTCCTAATTTTAATAAAGTTTGCAAAACTTCTTGTTCCAAATAGCAAGACGTGTGTTTATCTATGATAATGAATTCCACAAATCTTTCCTTTGTATTACCACATGATGAAACATATCTCATCACAAAGCTAGTTGATATACATGCGAAACATAGGGAGTGGATCAACAATTATATTATAAAAGGTCGCAAATTTGATTTCTTCAATTATTTCAGCTCTTACTTGATTGCAAACAAGACCTACAAATGAGTCACAAATATTATGAGATAAATATTTAATATTTCCTCGCCCTTTGTAGGCATATTTTTGCGGATGTAACTTCAAGAACACATCATATTCGCTTAGGTATTCCAAGCAGGTTAAATAATTTCTTTTCTTATTGGAATCTTTGCATTCATCGTGACCCCTAAATTCTAATCCTAAGCGACTCAATAATTGTGTGTGTTGATATAATTCTTTTCAACACATCTCTCCAGTAACATATATCTTTTTTCTTTTCTCTGTTATAGTTGAGTATCAATTTTATTGAATTTAGTTGACCTTTTATACATAGAACACATGGGTTCATAGAACACATAGCTGACAAGGGTTCTTTTGAAACTTCGTGGTTCGATAAAATAACAGTAATTATTCTCCAATTTTGCAAGCCAGTCATTAATGTAGACTTTGATGTTGAGTAAAGTTTTCAAGCATAGCAGAAAACACTTTTGCTTGTTTCTGAAAATATCAGCCAATTTCTCTTTTCCATAACTCAATTTAATTTTTTTTCTGTAAAAAATGATCTTAAGAAAAGACTCTGTAATACACTTCATCTTTGTCCCTTAATACACTGATTTCAAATTTTCCATGTACCCGATATTTTTTAGTTTGTTATTAAGAATATGGTCAATAATAGCATCTGTTAATATATTATTGGCCATAAAGCTATATAATTTATTACTTCGAAGTCTATATCGAGGCGTCTTTCTGGACTATCTCTATCTCCTGCGTTTTCGCAATCCCTTTTTTCGGGTCACAACTTTCCTCGAACCCTAATGGAAACCATTTTAAGACCTCGGGGCTTCTTTGATATTCCGGGGCCCCTACGCGGCCGCTTACCCCTCCTCTTGCTCCATGCCAAGTCCACCATATGCAAACTCTATGCAAGGTTACATCTTGGGGTCCTAATGAAAATGTAATTTCAATTTCTGGAAAACTTTAGATAGGTGCCAAGGATTTTTTTTCATAATCTACTTATATCATACCAGTAGTAAGTTTTAGAAATGAGAATTTCTTGGTATCTTGCTAAAGTTTGCAGTAAGGGGACTCCCAAAATTAGGGTTCTGTGAGCGGAAATGTCCAATTTACAGAAATTTAAAGCTAAAATTCAGACAGGTGACAAACATTTTGACGTGAATCATGTTTTAGCATCCTGTCTAGGCTATTACTGCATGAAAATAATTTTGGCAACTGTAAGGAGGTTTCCAGAAATTCTTCGTAAAAACCAATTTTTTCCAAATTCAAACTTTTTCAACGTTACATTTCTCAAAACTTCAGATTCTAATAAACATGCTATTAGTGCCAGAAGATAGCACAATTGCTATATAACAGCATCCCACTGCCAAAGTAAGCTGTAGAAATTATAAAGATGGCAAAAGGTGTTAAAAAAATATTTTATTCTACGAAAGACATAAGTGATAATATATTTTGATCATCTCTTCAATCTAGAGTCAACCAATCCAAATCGAGTGAGGTCGGGTATTTTGCTAGTTACATTTAAAATATGCTTAGCAACTGTAAAATAGTTAAAAACCGACAACATAATATTAGCGCATGCCCATATATAATAGACATAGCAGAACTGTGTTTCTCTTTTATTTTGTTAAATGTTTTAACCAATGAAAGACTCACAATTGATTGCGAATGTCTGTCTAATTTAGTATACGCATATTCATCATTGCGAAGGACAGTGTGCAGCAATGTAACTGGAAATTTCATGTTAAAGCCAATGTTAGTAAACCCGATCGTACAATCCTAGAGCACTGAGGAACTGTAATAAATCTCAACTTACAGTATATTGTCGAGAGAATAAAAAGGCTTGGATGAAATATGTCTGAAGACCGGTTTGAGAACTGATTTGCACCTGATGTAGAAAACTACGTAAAAGAGAAAAACTTGTTTCAAAGTTTTATTACTTCTAGATAATGCAACGTCGCATCCTAAGAGTTTGCATCATCTAAACATAAGTTGTTTTCACCTCCAAACACCGCATTTCTAATACAGCTATTGGACCAAGGCGTCATATCGACTTTTAAGGCATGTTACGTACGTCAAACCTTTAAATTTATTTTCCATGCAATAGGAGATTAAAAAAAATAAAACTTACACAGACATGGAAAGAATTTTCGATGTTAGAGTGTATTAATAGTATATATTTAGCTATGAAAGAAGTAAAACCTTCCACAATCAATGCAGGTTGGAAAGCAATATTGCCATAAATGGTCCCGCAAGAAAAGGTTTTTCTATCAATAGATGTAGAGTACGACCGAATAATCAATACTGTTCAGTACTTACGCAGCGAGGGATTTGATGACATAGGTATCCAAGATATGCTGGAAGTATTTGAAAAATCTTTACTGGAAGAAGAAGATTTGACGGAACTTATCAATATATATCCGAACGCACCCACAAGTGACGAAGACAGTGCTTGTTATTAGATTCCGGATTTTACCATAAATAATGTGACTGCAGGATTAGATTTCGCGCCAAAGTTGGAACTTCATTTTAAAGAAATAGATCCTTCATTCTTGCGCAGGGGAAAGTTTCAACGAGACCTTCAAAGTTGTGTTGCTCCATATCGCGAGAAGTATTAAAAGAGCTACAAAAGAACCCGAGCACATCCTACAGAAAAAGTACTATTACAGCAATCAATACTGAAGAAATATCAAGCGATGAAGAGTTCCAGCCGCCCAAGGAATAAAAAGCACACGACCCGTAATATGTTTCAATTCCAGTGACGAAAATTAAAAACAAATCATTTGAATTTCTATATTTTTAAATGAAATTTTTTTATGGATGTATGTACATAATTTTAATGAATTTAATTTTTATATTTGTTATTTAAAGTTGAATAAAGAAACTTTTTTAAAAACGCCGTATGTTCACTTCTGAATAATTTTTGTGTATTCTATATAACACGGTACGCATTATCAAATATATATGACCTCTGAGTTTTGGTTAACACGGTTTCTATATAGCGCGAGTATCCTATATGACAACACACACACATATTTATCATTCAAATAAGGAAATTAACGAAAGAGGAAAATAATAAGCAAGGGGTATTCAACCAGAAAAAGAAAGTTAAAGCTGACTATGCCAGCGCGCTGAGAGCTGTAGACATAGCATAGAAAGCAATAAAATGTATAAAACAAGAGGAATTTCAAAACAAAACACGAAGGAATTTGTAGAAAATGAAAGTGGTGGTGGATCAAGGCGTCATCAGAGAGGAGCCTGACCCATACAACACAATATGGTGTTTTCTACGTATACGAGTAGCAAAACGCTAAGAAATTGCTCATATACTCCCTCAAACACCATTAAAAGCAAATATACAAAACAAAACTTTAAAATTAGAAAATACTAAATCAAACCAGCAACAGCAGTCGGGAGACCGGCAACACCAAGCCAGAAGATCGCATCAAATGCCGCTACCCACTTTGTCCAACAAAACGACAACACCAATGACTCAGAGGAAATTACGAAAAAGAATTAATCATCGGTTGCGTAATTGTTGATGATAATAAATTCCCTTCTTCTTTCTTTATTCTTTTCTTGAAGGATTTAAAGGACCAGACAACAAGATGTGATGATATAAGGGAAAGAATGTATGCTTTAATAGAGGTATGGTCCCCCACCTGCTGCAATTACACTAGAAAACCTGCTGGGCGTACTTTCAACAAGATTTTGATGCACAGCTATGGGTGTTCATTCCTACTGCAAGAATGTAGCCAGCTCAGCTGTAGATTTCGGACGTGGTTCCCTGTTCCTTGAGCGTCGCTCTAACTCGTCCCACAAATGTTCTATGAGGTAGAGGTCGGGACTCTGAGCAGGTCAGGGAAGACGTTTTACATCTATATCTTGATACCACTGCTTGACAGAGGCTGCAATATGACATGGAGCGTTGTGGTCCTGGAAGTAACAATCGTCCATTCCACAAAATTGCCACAGCGTAGGAAGAACCTAATTGTTCAAAATGTGCATGTAGGCGTCGGCGTTCAACTGACCATGAACAACATGCAAAGGTCCCAGGCCATACCACGAAAAACACCCCCAAACAAGTAGTCGGATTTTATGCAAATCCGCTGGCGTCCGGTCCATTATTGTAGGGTAGTGTATATAATAAAGTAAAAAAAGTAGTACTTTATTGATTGAAAAGCTACGAAATTTCTAATTACAAATAAATAATGCTTGGACATGCGCAGCAATGTTCAAGTTAAGAGCTGATTAAATCGATACAAGATTTCATTTGATATATTCGTAATAGCACAAGAGAACATTTCACAGTATATTATTGCTTTGAAAATAAAGGTTTGGTTTGTTGCTCTCTTTTCATATTTCGGTACATGATGGTTAATTAGACCATATAACCGGGGTTTATGACTTAAAGTGAATTGCAATCCACCATGAACTTTCATGCTCAGATTGAGATTCGAACCCTAGAACATTCTTCGCGATGTGAAGATTAAAGTGAAACAAATTCATTAAAATCAAAATAATTTGAAAAAAAAAATCAAAATATACATGTTTTTATAGGTAAGTAGTAAAGTAATGTCACACAACGGGCTATTGGTGACTTCTGGGATGAATTCCGAAGGGATGATCCAAGGTCAACGGTCACCACTTCGTAATTTTGAACCATGGTCTGATGACGAGGTTAACACCTGAGCCACCATCTTACTCTCCGATCTTCCGCACCACGTAAACGTGAGGATATTTCAGGCCACGACAGATTTAACATGCACTAGCCCGCACTTACACGATGGTCTTTGGTTGGATGGAATTTTGAACTAGAAACCATCAGATTCCTAATCAACTACTCTTCCAATCAGGATATCGCTGCCCTGGTTTGCATAGGAAACAATATTTGGTATATGCTCGATGTTACTGTTAAATGTTATAAATTCTATTCTAAAAATTTCACCATACTTTTAAATAAAAGAACGAACCCTCTAAAGCTTTGATTCGAACCAATAAGAGCGCTGAAAGGAACAATTCATCATTCATAATTATAGCTTATCAGAGTTTATATTATTCCAGACTCAAATCCCTTTCGATTGACTAATTTTCAGAGTTTAATTGTTTCGTTTCCTATTCAAATTATCTTCAATTAAGAGTCCGACGTTTCCCTTTCATTCTTAATTACTCAGTCAAAGACCATTTGTTTTTTTCTGTCTGTTCGTAACTAAGACAAATTACGATTTTAAAATTAAACTTACGTGAAGGCATTCCGTGTTAATCCAAAAGTCAGTTAAATGTACAGAAATAAATCCGGGTTTCTTGTTTCACTAGAAATTTTCTATCCTCAAGAGAAACAAACTACTAGAAACGATTTAGGATTGGGACTTGGTGAATAGTGTAATTGAATCTAAAAATTTAATGGATAGCTTTTGTGTTTATATTTTTCGTTGCATTCCATTTTCATCTGAGAGACTAGATTAAGAGAATTATTGATTCCTAAAGATTCCAAAATCTATTTCGTTATCCCTACGACTTCTTCATCTAAATTTCATGTTTAGGCAATAAATAGTCTAAGCTGAAAAATTTATTAAACCACATCAGTCAATAAACCTTTCTACAAATCTTTACTCGTTTTCAAAGCATAGAACATTAATACAATAAAAATTTTATTTTTGACATAGCGCGTTTTACGAAAAAAAAATATTTTGGAAATTAAATAGAAATGTGCCTGCAGTGAAATTTATCTCCACCAAAAAGTACATCGCACAGAAAGACTTGTACTGCTTTAAGGGGAAGATTTTGAAGCTATTTTTGTTTAGAAATGATTTGGCGCAGTTGGATCAAATAAGGCCTCATTTGAAGAAAAAAAAACTAAACAATACAACCATACTGTTACCTCATGTGGCGACCACTGTGTTCAATAGCAATGTGTCGTTTTAATATACACAGGATCAACCTGCAACAAAATATATGATATACGCATGGGCACTCATCTTGGCGGGGGCCGTGCAGGCTTTCCGGGGACTCCGACCACGTCTCGGATAACCTGGCGCACCTAGCGCGCCTTCCACATGCCCGGTTGTTCTTTCGTTTCTTCATTCGTGGTTTTCTCTGCTAATCCGGTGTGGGTTTAAGTAACTCGGTACGGAGGGGACTGCTTCCACTCAGAGAGAGAGAGAGAGAGAGAGCACTCAGCTTCTGTACTGAAAATATGTCTGTACGTATGCGTATTTAAGCCAATTTAGCGTCACAGGACCCATGTTGAATCAATGCGAGGCTTGCCTTTGAATCACGAGCCTACAGCATCTGATTCTATTCCCTTAAAGACCACAACTACGTGATCCGGTACCATGGTAGCCGGGTCTGGATTGGATTTGGTTTTGTGGCATTGAGTCCTCTTGGGACATATTATGCCAAACTCAAGATAAAAATAAGATACATAATATAATAATGAAATGAGATGAGTCAAAACATAATGAGTAAATACTATATAAAATTATATGTGATGGATAAAACCAATGTCATGTAAAAAGCTAAAAATATTTGGATGAGGATTCTCTCCAATCATGTCTTCTAAAGCAAAGGTATAAGAATTAAAATGCTTAAGTCGTTGATAATTAAAATGAGAACATTCTACTAAAATGTGTTTTACAGTTAGTGGGCAAATGCAGTAATTACAAATGGGATGATCTTCTCCGAGGAGGAGGTGTCTATGTGTTATACGCGCATGTCCAATACGGAGTCGAGTTAGTATTACCTGCTGTCTTCTTAAAGGTAGTGATTTCCATTCAGCAATATTTGATTTAATAGCGTAAAGCTTATTCTACGTTTGCTCGTTCCATTCATTCTGCCATTTTTCCTCTAAATATTTGTAAATAAAAGATTTTAAATCACGGAAAGGAATAGTATGGTTAAAATAATTTACGGCCGATTTGGCGGCTTTGTCAACAAATTCATTTCCCGATATCCCAACATGAGATGGGATCCAACAAAATACCATGTTAAAATTTTTGGATGAAAGATGATAACTTTTTTTTAGTGACTCTAAAACAATTGGATGACTGTCATGATCAGGATGTTTCAATGACTGTAAAACGCTTAATGAATCAGTGAAAATGATACATTTTTTATGACCATGATCAGTTATATTTTCTAATGCTTTATATATGGCCATGATTTCAGAGGTAAAAACAGAACATGAAGAATGAAGTTTAAAACTGTGAACAGTGTAATTAATAGTGAACGCAGCTCCAACATAGTTTGCCCTTTTAGATCCGTCCGTGTAAACTTGTATAAAATTAAAGTAATTTTCTAAATGCTTTTGAAATAGTTGTTTGTATATAATATCAGAGGTATCTGCTTTATTGAAATTTTGGAATGGGTTTTGAAATTCAAAATCATGATTAAACCAAGGAGGGAAATAATACAGTTTTTTCTGGATGACGGCAAGTGAAGAAATTTAGGCTCCGTTCATCAGATCCAGCATTCTCAAGTGGAATGTAGAGATGAAGGATGTTTTAGCTTGATAAAGACGTTTTAAATAGGGACTGTGATGAATGGTATGTAATGGGTGATGAGGGGTTGAGGTAATTCTAAAATAGTATTCCAGTGATAACAACTGTCGTCTTAAGTCCAGGGAAGGTTCAAAAGATTCTACGTACAAGCTGCTTACGGGTGAAGTCCTAAAGGCACCAGAACACAAACGTAAAGCTGTGTGGTGGATAGTGTTCAGGGTTTGAGGAGCAGATTTTCTCGCTGAACCATACACCACGCAGCCTTAATCTAATTTTGATCGTATTATATATATATATAATGCTCTATATATTTTTAAAAGACATGCTCGATCAGATCCCCATGATAATTTTGATAATATGTTGAGAGACTTTTCGCAACGTTTGCGTAAATTTAAAATATGTAGTTGAAAAGTCAACTTCTTGTCAAATATGATACCTAAAAATTTGATATTGTCCACAACATTAATTAAAATATCTTTGAAAAATATTTCAGGGTCAAGATGAAGATTTCGCTTTTTGCAAAAATGAACGAAAGCGGTTTTAGAAGGTGAAAAACTGAAACCATTTTCGTTAGTCCAATGTGTGATTTTGTTAACGGCCTGTTGAAGTTATCTCTCTATTAAACGAATGTCTTTAGCTGCGCATGAAATTTGCAGATCGTCAACGTAAATAAGACCTTTAATAGATGGAGGCAATTGAGAAATAATTTTGTTAATTTTTAAAATGAATAAAGTTACACTTAAAACACTGCCCTGTGGTACTCCCTCCTCCTGAATAAAAACATCCGAATAAATCGATCCAATCCTAGCTTTAAAATATCTTTTTTCTAAAAGTTCCTGAATAAAAATAGGCAGATTTCCTCTGATGTCATAATTAAAAATGTCTTTTAAAATTCCTTGTCTCCATGTTCGATTGTAAGCTTTTTCTATGTCGAAGAAAATCGAGACGAGATGCTTATTTTGGACGAATGCGTTCCTTATTTCGGTCTCGAGAGCGACTAGATTATCAATAGTGAATCTATTTTTCCTGAAACCACTTTGAAAAGGAGAGAGACATTTATCCTTTTCTAAAATATAAACGAACCTCGCGTTGACCATCTTTTCTAGTACTTTGCATAAGCAGCTTGTCAGGGCTATTGGACGGTAGTTTGAAGGATTCTTGGGGTCTTTGTTCGGTTTCAGTATGGGTATGATGGTAGTATATCTCCATGACTGCGGAAAAGTGTGCTCGTTCTAAATTCTATCATAAAATTTCAGGAGATTATTTAGAGAACTATTTGAAAGATGTTTGAGCATAATATAACTAATATTATCTGGGCCAGGAGTTGATTTGTGGACTAAGGATAAAGCCTTTATCAATTCCGAAAAAGTAAAGTCACAATTATATGATAATATATGGTTTGAAGAAAAATTAATTTTATTCTTTTCAGATGCAATTTTGATTTTTTTTTAAACTTTCAGAGTAGTTAGTGGAGCTTTATATTTCGGAAAGGCATGAAGCAATTGCGTTTGCTATATCTTTGGGTGCCGATAGTATTTGGTTGTTGCATTCTAGAATCGGAATTTGTCTATTCGGGTAAATACCGGAAATTCTTTTAATTCTGTTCCATAATTGTTTACTAGTGACTTTACCGTTTATACTATTGATATAATTCATCCAAGAATCCCTTTTACAAAGTCGTTGAATTTTTCGAAAGGCCGCTTTTGTTTTTTTATAATTAATATAGTTTTCTCTTGTTGGATATCTATTGAAGATATTTCAGGCTTTCCTTTGCTTCCGATACGCATCGCTACATTCCTCATTCCAACAAGGTTTCTTTTGTTTTTTAGGCGTATTTCTGACTTTTTTAATTGAAGAATCAGCACTAGCTATAATTATGTCTGTTATTTTTGAAGTGACTTCATCGATGTCACCAGTTTCTACAGTGTTAGAAATATCTGCGAGGCTAGTAAAGAGTGGCCAGTTGGCAGCTTCAAATATATAGTTAATTTGACTGACAGAGGGAGGTTGGTATTGGCCTGAATATTTTAGTTTTATAGGGTAATGGTCACTATTGTAAAGGTAAGAATCCACAGAAAAGGTCCAAATGGTAAAATTGAAGGAGTGCAAATTGTCAGACCTATTGAATGGTAAGTAAGTGAAGGTGAGTGAAAATAAGTAGGTTGGCCGTTATTCATTATACATAAATCATTGTCCGTTAGTAGTTTTTCGATTTGTTTGCCTCTACGATTAATGTCTGAATTGCCCCAGAGGATATGATGGCCATTTAGGTCACCAAGTAGAATGAATGGTTGCGGAAGTTGAATCTATTAAATTATTTAATTCAGAAGTGGCGACATGGGTGTTAGGAGGTAAGTATAAATTGCATATTGTAATTAAGATATTGACATGAAGTCTTACAGCAACATTGTTTTAAGGTTAATTTGAGTGACTGGAAAGTCACGGGAGGCAAGCAAAGCAACACCTCCACATGCTATTTGGCCATCATCGTAATCTTTTCTGAATATTGTGAAATAGGGAATGTTGGTGGTGTCATTGTTTTTTAGATAGGTCTCCTGGAGGGCGATTGCAGCTGGCTTGTGGTTGTTTATGATGTCTTTAACATCAGCAATTTTTAGACGAAAACCCCGGCAGTTCCAGGAAAGAAAGGAAGCCATAAAAATAAAGAATAATAGAGAAGGAAAAACTATTTGTGATTTCTCGTCCTAGGACGATGTTTGTCTTGCCGAGGATCTTTCTTGGGCTTCAGTGGCGAAGTCTCCGAGTCCTCATCTTCTACAGATGAAATATCGCTTTCAGTGTTATAAAGATTAATGAGATCACTGGTTGAAGGATTAGTTATCAAGTTTCTGGATGAAACGTCAGGGTGAAGATAGATTTGAGAAGAACTTTTTTGAATTTTAATGTTATTTTGTTCAGATGATATTGTTCTTTGTAAAGAAGTATTTTTAGATTGATTTGGTTTGTTAATGATTTTTGTATTCGATGAGGTTGTAGCTGATGCTTTAGAAAAAGAAGGTGTGGTAGGTTGGTTCGTTGAAGTTTTATGTTGGTCAGATGGCTTAAACATAGTTACATCGGTTTGAGTTCCGTTGGTCTTGAAGGTTTTTTTAACTATTGAAGAGTATGATATTCCAGGTTTCGGGGTGCGATCATTTATAATTTTTCGGGCCTCAGGAAATGAAATGTTTTGTTGAACTTTTATTGTTTGAATTTCTTTTTCAATTTGGAATTTAGGGCAAGACCTGGCGAAAGCTGGATGGTCACCTTTGCAGTTTACACAGCAAAGGGATGATGTAGTACAGACATAGGTCTTGTGTTCTGTACTACAGCATTTGGCGCAGGTCTCTTTGCCACGGCAAGCAAGAAAAGAATGGCCGAATCTTTGACATTTAAAGCAACGAACTGGGTTTGGTATGAAAGGTCGAACTGGGCAATTAATGTAGGCTATTTTAACATGTTTGGGTAGACTTGGTGTATTGAAATTTAATATAATATGTTTGGTGGGTATTTTTTGACCGTTTCTTTGAATAGTAATTCTTCTGACATTTATTACAGATTGATTGGACAGGGATTCTAAAATGTCTTGTTCAGTGTCATATACTAAGTCTGATTCAGAAATTACGCCTCTAGATGAATTTAAAGTTTTATGGGGTGTTACAGTTACTTGTATTGGACCAATGGATTTGATTTTTTGTATGTTTAATATTATTGTGTTTTATTTGAAACTTCAACCACTACATCTCCTGAGAGTGTTTTTTTATGTTCTTTGTTTCCCCAACCATTCCCAATATAGTTTGTGCAGTAAAATTGCGGATATGTTTTTGAGATTTCCTTCATTACTTTTTATGATAAATTTTTTTTGTACAGATGTATTTTGTTCATTGTTTTCGTTAGTAAGGTGCTCCACTGAAGGAGAAGTAGGTTTTTGATTTTCCATATTTATAAAAAGAAATGTTCAGTCCCCGGCGGCACCACCCACCATGGAGTCCAACGAGGGGATACAGGTTCCTGCACCGGTGCTAGCCAGGGACTATACGGACCCAACTCACCTCTATGACTGCCCTAAGGAGCTAGTTGGTGACCGGGTCCTTAGCCCAAGCAGGGTATACCCACCAGCCGATTAATGTACTGGGACCAAAGTACATTTCCTGTTTATTCGAAGCAATGTATTGGGGCGTTATGTTGTCCCTCAATCAACAGGATCACCTTTTCCGAAAACACAGGTCTCCACGCACGGCAAACACGTGGGTGATATAATCCCCAAGAGAAGCTAAAACCACAGACGGGCGAAAAGCTTCTCAAGGGGAGCCCTCACCTCCGAAGAGGTAACCACAACGAGAGAGGAAGAAAAAGCAAAGGGTAGAGGAGAAAAAGAACGAAAGGGAGGGAAGATCACTTAGCTACCCCGGGGTTGTGAAGCCCGTACAAACCTACAAAAGGAATGCCCCTGGGGGCAGCCGGGTCTGGAAAATGTGGAATGTTTTAATACTCTAATGGGCAGTTCAGTCCCAGTTTAAAAACTTATGTTCAATTTGGGTCCCCATCAAGTAGTACTGCGATCAACCCATTTGGAAATCTGAAATGAGTAATTAATTCAAATAAACTGTAACCAAAAAAGTCGACGCACCAAGAAGGAGTTGTGATGCCGCGATCAATCAACTTGGAACGGCGCTGATGGGGGGCGCATAGTCTTCAGTCCCATTTCCAACTGTGTCCTAACGACAACCGCAGACAGTTTGGAGACGTCCAGGGCAGCGTGGGGATCCTGACCTTACTATCACACGCCACACATGCCCACAACAAGGCGTTATGGTCTGGGGTGCCATCTCTTTTGATAGCCGGACCTCTTTGGTAGTCATTTCTGGCACACTTACAGCACAGCGGAACGTAGACGACATTCTACGACCGTTTGTGTTACCGTTCCTTTTGCGACATGCCGGACTTACTTTTCAACAGGATATTACCCGGCCGCACACGGCACGTGTTGCTGTGAATTGTCTTCAAGCTTTCCCAACACTTCATTGGCCAGCTAGGTCTCCTGATCTCTCTCCCATAGAGCACATTTAGGACGTTATGGGAAGGTATTGCAACCATCCTGGAATGTTGACCATTCAGCCCGACAATTGGAGACAATTTGGCAAGAAATTGCGCAGAACACCAAACGGGAAATTTTTCAGTCTATGCCACGCCGGGTGACAGCTTGCATCCAGGCCAGAGGTGAACCAACGCCCTGTTGACTTCCTCCCTTTGTAACGGACAAATTCTGAAATAAATCATTCAATCGTTCTGAAATTTTTTCGTTTGTTTTTCTATGTATGTTCTTCACAACCACCAATTTTTATCGCAATCGGACAACTCCTTCTGGGTGCGTGGATTTTTTTGTTATAGAGTGTATCTAATCATAATTAGAGGTACACTCGACCTTATACGAGTGTTTATGAAATATTTATAAATACGTTTTACAAATTAAGTAGCAGAAGAAATTTTATTTTACTGCTTCATATACAAGATTTAACCCTTGAAGTGCTTTCGACGAGATATCTCGTCCATTAGGATATGACCAATTTCGTTAGTGACGAGATATCTCTTCATAAAGGTATAGCTGATTTTTGATGATGAACACATCAAGATTAGGTCAGTTTTCTTTCAATGATGAGATACCTCGTCAATAGGGGGCTCCAACAAAGGGAGTTGATTAGAAAATTATTTTCGTTTAGAAATAATTTCACATTTTTAGTACAATTGCGAAAGCAAACAAGTTTCTTCAAATTTTGCCCCAGATAGGTTTTTAAACGTATACCACCAACAAAATGTTTTTCCCGTATTTTCATCATTTAATTTTTGATTGAACGAAACAATGCATCTATCGGTATAAAACGATTGTGGCGTTTAATCATCATGAGCGAATGAAACCATGAGTTTTCCTGCAATAATTACAGAATTTTTTTTTCATCAAACATTACTTAAACTATTGAACGAATGCGAACGTATATTTTACTGCTATTGTGAAACTTCGGAAACTGTTTAGGGATAGTCAAAATGTCTGAAATCAATACGAGTGATAAAGACGAAAGAGCATGGAACAGATTTGGTTCGTTTCTCTGTAGAAACATTTGAAACTGTCAAAAGTTTCTTTGCTGTTTGACAAGGAGCCTTCGTAAAATGTATGATCCAGAAAGAGAGACGGCAATCGAAATAGTCACTCCCGAAAATACTACCGAACTGGAATCGACATAGCGACTAACCTGAACTCCATAACATCTTGCTGCTATTGGATATATTGACTCTCAGTCCCGTTTACGTGACAATATACGGGATGTAGGTCCAGCAGAGGAGTAGCTTACCACCTGTTGCATGGCGAACGCTCCTTCATACGCCCTGGATGTTTCGATGAAGTAAAAGAGTGGTTGTTTTAAGTTCTGTGCGCTTTGGCGTACCTCAGTTCCAACAATCTCTGTCACTTGGTCGAATTCCACCGAAGACCGCCACGTGCAAAGGGAACTGGTGCACGCTAAATCTGTCTTGGCCTCAAATGTACTCACTTTGGCGTGGTGTGGAATTTTGGAGAGGAAAGGGGGTGCCAGCTCAGATGTGACCTCGTCTCGTGACCGTGGTTCAAAACCTTTCACCACCTTTTCAAAACCTTTGACCGTTGTTCTCGGATATTTCCCTTTAGATTTGGTCCCGGACCATCGCCAATTAACAATTGTGTTGCTTCAATGCAACCTATATTGAAATACCTAATACTTGGATATTAAAGCGGACAACTTTATCATTTCGAAACAATCGACGGCCATTGTTGCTTCAAGTTATAAATGTAGATGGCGTTGCCCATAAACGCCGCCCTGTTACGTAGTATTAGTGTAGCAATGAAATTCTCGATCGAGAAGGTTGTGTCAAAAGTGCATTCCCTTGGAAGAGAGAAATAAGACACCAGGAGTATCGGTCGCAATCAGCCATGCCTTGCGATTTCCCGTTTCTAAATGAGACGGACGCATTGCTCGATAGCTAACAAAATATACTTCCATCCCATTGGATATTTCAGGTAAGTGCAAAAGCTATACAATTGTGGAAAAAAGTATAACATCGGAAAAAAATGTGACATACGACAAGAAATGAATATAATATTTTTTATGAAATGCATATTTTTATGAAATGTAAGGATGCTTCATGATACATAATGAAGTCGCAGCAAAAATACATTTAAGTTTACTAAGTTAAGTTACAGTTTTGTAAATTTTTATAAAAAATTAGATGAATCATCATGCAGTTGAAATTGGAAAAAAGTATAGAGTTGATATGATTTATTCCTTAGTAAGTAATGTGTGTGGGGGGAACCTCTTTTTTCTATTACTTGTATCAATCGTCGGTTAATAGAACCAAACAAAGCTTGGAAGGTGTCCAGGGCAATGTTCCGTGAATTTTTAATTGCGGTTTTTAGATAAGACTTGCTGCTGTACTGTCGCCCATTCTTGTAAACATCTGGAGCTAGAATGCCCTATAGGTTTTCTATTAGATTCAGGTCGGGACTCCGAGATGGACATTGAAGAGTTCTTATACCTCGTTCTCCTTCATCCAGGATTTTGTGGAGCATGAAGTATGCACAGGTGCATTGTCTTGTTGAAATGTCCAATCGCCTGATGTTACCAACCGGCAACAAACTATCTGCCAGCATGTCCTGATATAACATTGAATTAATTTTGTTATTGAAGAAAACAATTTCAGTTGAACCACCGGCTGCAAAGGCGGCCCAAGCCATGATAGATCCGGTGTGACGGTGTGAAAAAAAGGTGGTGTTATTTACGCAGATCATACCAGTAAAACTTAAATACGTCTGGCCCATCTAAATTAAACTTTTTTCGTCCGAAAACATCACATCATTCCAGTTGGTGCCAGCCGTTAAATGTTTTTTTGGGCAAAATTCAAACGTGAATCAATATGCCACTTAGAAAGTGAAGGTTTTTCTTTTAACTTCTTGTACAAATCATTAGGTGCATTGCAGTGCATTTCTTATTGTTCGGCTGGTACAGGGCAACTGCATCTAATATTTTTTTGCTGGCAGGTGAACCTCTGGATCTGCCTCTCTTGTCTTGAAGAAATTACCTGTTTTGTGCCATAGCTACCAGGATTAATGAGAAGGCGGTTAACTACAGCCTTCGGTTTTCCAATAACTCCTTGAATTTCAGCACTACTGTAACCAGCATCTTTAAAAGCTAGTATTTTGCTTTGTTCAGTTTCTGATAAGTGGAAGCCTCTTGGATTTCCCTTATTTATTAAACTCTTATCCACTTACTATTAAAAAACACACGAATAAAAGAATTATGTATCCACAAAACTTGTATTTGTTTCTAGAATAGGAGGCAAACGCTTTCTCAGTTTATTCTTTCAATGATGTTATCAGCAGATGACTTTATACTTTTTTCCAAGCAGCCATCCGCCGATTTTTATAATGTTAACGTAATCCAAAAACAATATCAGGGTGTTTTTACAAATATATTTTACGTTTATTATTCGGTAGCATTAGTTTTAGTCGTAAAAATATATTTACATGGTTTGAAATCGCAGTAGTTATCGACATTTGGCGATTTTTCGCCCGACGTTATACTTTTTTCTAGGGCTGTATGATAATCTCTTTACGGAGGGCTTTAAATTTCAATTTTCAGAAAATTGACTAGGAGGTAATGGGGGAATTCTCAAGTGTTGAAAGTTTATTACAAATAGTATCAGTTTATGTGAAAAATTTAATGATAGTAAAAAAAATGGCAACGGTAGACCAGTTGGAAGAGTAACGGATTACTAAATGTAGGATTGCGAGTTCGAAATTCGATCCAACCATAAACGGTTGTATTCATGAGGCTGGTTCACGTTAAAATTGCAGTGGTTTCAAACATTCTCACGTTGCCATGGTGTGGAAGTTCGAAGAGTGTAGTTTCAACTCAGATGTTGCCTCGTCATCCGACCGTGGTTCAAAGTTATGTGGTGCTGTCCTCGGATTTTTCTTTCAGCATAGTTCCCATACCGTCTCCTATAACCTGCTGTATTGCTCCAATGCGACGTGAATTCAATTACTTATCTAACAGTTTTCAAGTACAATTGATAAAATTTGTTTAGCGCGTAAGATCTATGATACTTGTAAAATATAATATATTGTGTATGTAAATGTGCTGAGCGCCAGTAGAGGGCGTTGTAAACGTAGCGTACGTTTATATGGAGCGACTGCTAAATTTCCTTACAGCTTATTACCACTGGCTCTGTTGATGTTACGTACTTGTGTTACAATAAATGTGTTAATTTTATATTTGAGTTGATTGATCCCTGATCCAGTATTTTCGACGAAGCTCTCGATTTATTTCAATACTAATAGAAAATACTTTTCAATCTTGGTCAGTAGTTATTAGTTTTCCTCTAGTCTGAATTTGAAATATTCAATTTAGTTTGCCTTTCACGGATATGCGTTGGGCCTGCCATCGCCCTCTCCATGTCTGCCGAACCTAAGGGGAATTATTTTTCAATGATGCAGCCTATGATATGTGGGGATACATCATGGAAATTTTAACTCATTTCGTGATTGCTTCCAAAATGCACGAATGCGACTTTTGGATGAACGATGTCGACCCTATTGTCTCCGATGCTTTACAGGTCGCTAAAACCACTTTTAATGCATCCAATTTAAACTTCTGGTGATTGTCTGACTGGGTGACTCGTCAATAACAAAATTGGTCCTATCTTGAAGGACGAGATATCTCGTCAAAATCAATTGGAGGGTTGGACGCAAATTTATGAATAACGTATTTATTTATTTTGACAGTGTAACACGTTCAAAACTGTCTCTATTCTCGTTGGTTGGTGGATCTTTTATAAATTTAAAACATTAAAGTCAAAGGATTGCAATTTTCCATTAAAAAAAAATAGTGCCTATAAATAAGTCATTTTTTTACAATGTAGTTTTCAAAATTTTCTAGGAATGAGTTTATTATCAATTTTATCACCAAAGCATTTCCTGAAGATGAAGCCCAAGAAGTTGACACACAATTCGCTCTAAACTCTATTCATAGTTTCCTGAAAACTTACGCAATATCAAGGATGACATTTGGATTCATAGAAGTGAGAAGATAAAATGTTTGATTGTATTTAAAAGCATAAAAATATTTTTATTTGCTCTTATAAAGAACTTGGTTTGTATTTTAAACCTTTGCAGTTTCTAAGAGTGTTTTCTGTAAAACACATGCGAGTTGGGTAATTCTATGATAGGAAATTCAAGTATTTTATTTGCAGTTTGAAGAAAAGTAATACTGAGGTGCGATCTATTGCATAAGTATAAAATGCCTTGATAAAAATAGTAACTTTCTCAATGTAGGAAACTAAATACATTTATAATTAAAAAATAAAAACACATGAACTCATAAACTTAGCAATACAACTGTGTCTACAATGTTGTCAACAAAGCATTTTGTAAAAAATAAAAATATTTTTTAGATAGGTCAGTATTTTAATTTACATCGTACTGGAGCAACACAACGGTCTATTGGCGATGGTGGGGATATCCACCTCCAAGAGAAGTATCTGAAGACAACACGTAATTTTCAACCACGGTCAGATGACGAGGTCACACCTGAGCTGGCACCCCACTCTCCAAACTTCCCGACCACGCCAACGTTAGGACATTTTATGTCGCGACAGATTTAACGTGCACCAGCCTCCTTTGTACACGCATGAGTTTGGTTTGATTCCAAATCCCAAACTTCCTGTTGCTAATCCGTTATTCCACATACGTTATCCTCCTATTAATTTGTCCTCGGATCTTTCCCTTAAGAGACTGATTCCGGACCGTCGTCAATAGCCCGTTGTGTTGCTCTAGTACGACGTTAACAAAAAAGTATCTAAGTACCAAAGTACCTATTAATCCGTTATATCATGTTTTCATAGATGCATATTTGAAAAGTTTAAAACATAGGTTAAGTATACAAAATGGATCCAGCAATCATCTCTATGAACTTACATCGAAAGAGCTTTTGAATAAAAAATCTTAACTTAGAGAAATATAAAAGACTAACAGTTACTTTTTCAAAACATTGGTATCCATTTAATTATTAGATTATCTTAAAAATATCGTCTTGTGTGTGTGTTTGGTGGTGGTGGGGGGGGGTTATAGCTCATTTAATTAAAAAAAACTTACTTTGGTAGGAAACCTAACTAATAACCTATAGACTTCTAAAAACGTCCTTGCACGATTATTTCAAAATTTACTTTCTTATCACGAAAATGGGTCTAATGACTGTTTCGAATTGAATATTAACGTATATTTCTAAATCAAATTTTCTTTTCTATAATTTTCAGATGGGAGTGCTTCACTTTTAATGAAGAGATTCTCAAAATCATTCAGGAGGACTCTTATACCTCATGCCTGAGCTATCTGCGAATGAGTTAACAAACATATATAAAAATATTGGAATTAGAAAAAGACTAACTTGTTTCCAGAAACAAGAACTCAAAGAAATATCCTGCGTAAAACACGCAACGCTATTGACAAATTTCAAAAGATTTTACTCTTGAAATTATCTATGTAAAGAAAAAGAAGAAAACATTCAAACTTATTCTTGCTCTTGTAACGAAATCGTGGATCTTAAAACACCATCAAAGAAGGTCTCGATGTTGGAATCAGGTTGTTGAATCAGAAGCAAAAGTAAATTGACAATATATTCGTAACGAATTTAAATTAATATTTATTTATAAACTAATGAAAAAATAACCCTTACATTAACAAGCATCTATAGTTTTAAAATTATAAATACATGTTTATGAAACTCCAAATCCTACTCAATATACGAAGACTATTTGAATAACGTAGGTGTTGCCAGATCTAATTCAGATGTGTTACATTATTTTTGAGCATCTAGTGTAAAGAGTGTTCATAAAACGATATTTTAAAATATTTTCATCAATGAGATATTATTTAAAAGTGGATGTGGAAAACTTCTAATTATGAGCCGAGGAAGGAATTTTTTTAATTGGTTCCGTCACCGGTGCTTAGATTTAAAATGTGTGTTTTTATAATCTTTAATCAAACACTCAAAATTCGAAATTTCTTACAAAACTACTCGCTTGATAGTTTACATTTTCTTCTGGCATTTTTTTTATCAAAAGATCTACTCTCCTTATACGCTTGGTAAGTTATCGACAAAAGTAGTTAAATAGTAATTTTAAAAGTAAACACTTATTTTTTATGTAAGTACAGTCGCGGAAAAAAAACCCTCTTTATTCGAGTAATTTTCACGCTAGAGAAAATTTAAAGATGACGTTTGAAGGAACTAACGTCTTCAATAAACAAAAATGCATAAAATTTGCATAGGGGGAGTTTTTCTATTAAATTGATCAATGTTCAGCTGCGGGTAAAAAGGCTAATAGGTTATTGGGGTATATTAAAAAGACTGTAACTTCAAGGGATAAGAATATAATCTTGCCGTTATATAAGGGTTTAGTAAGACCACATCTAGAATATGCTGTACAATTCTGGGCTCCATATATGAGAAAGGACATAGAATCAATTGAAAGGGTTCAGCACAGAGCTACAAAAATAATAAAGGGGCTAGCAAATTTCGACTATAATGAACGTTTAAGTAAACTAAACATGTACACACTGGAAAGAAGAAGAATAAGAAGGAGAGGGGATTTGATTCAGCTTTTCAAGTTTGTAAAACAAGGGGACACAGAGGGCTTAAATTTCAATAGGGATAACAGAACAAGGGGCCATGGGTATAAATTGAATAAGACACATTTTAATCGGGGTTTAAGGAAAAACTACTACTTTAATAGGGTAATAGACAGTTGGAACGCGTTGCCAGAAAATATAGTTAATTCAAAGGGAGTGTACGAATTTAAGACACAATTGGATAGTCAGTGGGAATAGGAGAATTCATAAACAAAGGACCAGCCTTGTTGGGCTTGAGCCTGTAGCTGGTCGTCAATATTTGTATTTGTATTTGTATTTCCAATCCGAAGCTACAATATATCAAAATATAATTTCAGATACCAAATTTCATGCTTTTAAGTCTTACCACAAAGAAGGTCTTATCGTTCTGAAGTTATGAGTACAGAAAATCTTGAGCTCTTAATGTTAAATCAGTTTCTTAGACATATGAATATCTTCCTAAATAATATTTCTATAACGCAAATATTTTGTACCATGTTACTGTTAAACAGCCCAAAAAAAATCCACCTAACATCTTATCTTAAAAGTAGTTTTTAGTAGGCGATAATAATTATAAAATTAATGTTTGAAACAATTATGAATTGGAACATTTTTATGTTTGGATGGGAATTGATTCAGAAGGACTTCTAGTATGGCCATGTAAAGAATTTCAATTTTTCAGTGGCCATGAAAAATTTCAGTAGTTTTTTAGCTACATTAAACTGTTTTAATTATTGCGATTTTAGGGGCAACAACATACCTTGGGCAATAACACAGTACAACACATACTTTGGTGCCGGTCATTTCTTTTTCGTATTATCGTAATCTTTTTGTATATTGTGGTTTTATAATTTCTTTTCAGCCCAATTATCTAAAATAAATTAATTTTACCCCAACAGCACTGTGCAAAAGAATTTGTTTGGAATATGATAGATGTTTTTTTTTAAATAGTTTTATCTTCGCTTAAAATTCAACTAAAACTAGAATCGTCTTTTAGATTTTCTATATGTATCCTCTTCGCTCCCTGGGATGCGACATCTGTGTCGATGTTTTCAAAACATCGATGTTTTAAAAAAAAACATCAATGTATTTAACATCGATGTATTGGGGTCGATGTTTTTGTAACATCGATGTTTATACTTGTCGATGTTTTTACGTTGTCGATGTTTTATTTTTAAATGAAAAAAGTACCGTTATAAAAATTAAAAAAATAACCAAGTAGCATAATTTTCATAATCAGCAAATTGAACATACCTTTAGACCAAAGTGACCAAGGATGAAGGGTCTGAAAAGTAGGGATGCGACATCAATGTCTTCTAAACATTGATATTTTAGAAAAAAAAACATCGATGTATTGTAGCTGATGTCGCATCACTAGTCGCTAAAACAGTTTTAAGTAATGGTGAAACAAGTTTAAATACACTGAATTTTAAAAACATCGATGGTTTTTGGGCGATGTATTATCAACATCGATGTTTTAATTTTGAACATCAAGGTTTCAAAACATCGATGTTTTGCTGGCGATATAGCATCACAAGTTGCTAAACCAGTTTTAAGAAATTGGGGGAAAAAGTTTAAATACACTGAATTTTAAAAACATCCATGCTTAAAAACATCGATGTTTTTGGGTCGATGTATTATCAACATCGATGTTTTAATTTTGAACGATGTTTTGGCTATCGATATCGCGTCCCTAGTCCACATTAGTAGACCTCTACTCTTTCGCCTTAAAAATAATCTTTCTGAAAAAATTGGTAGTTAAAACTCGGGTATATATGCGTGGGCGTCTAGGCTTCCGATTGACATCTATAAATGGTTGTATAAATCTGTAATTCCTGTGGAATATTTATTATTCAAAAGCGATTTAGAAGAAATGGCATCGACTCTACGTTCTTGTAAAAATAAGTACGTATCAGTTGTTTCTAATGAATTTGAAATCCTTTAGTTAATGTGTTTTAGTTGACAATTTCTTTACATATGTGGTGAAATAGTTTATCTTATTTAAATCTGTATTTTATGCATTTGAGAACGATTCTTATATAGGTCCACGTAAGTGGACGTGAGTACTTGGCGTCTAAAATTGGCATTGTTATCTTGTACGTTTCGTCCTTTCACAAATTTAACGAACAGTCTGTTTTGAACCGCTAAGGTACTTTGTTTGAAGTTTTGGGCCTTGGAGGAGTTGTAAAGATACTGTCAGAAATTATCCCCTCCAACTGGTAACATGTAGTATACGACTGGTACTTACTTCACTGGCCTGAAATGTGCTAAGTATCTCCTCGAGAAAGAAATTTTTACAGCTGGTACGATTAGGACAAACAAAATTGGAAGCGCCCGAAATAAATTAAAATTGGACAAAACATTAAAAAGAGGAGAGTGGGATGGACTTGTAAATAATGATGAAAAACTAAGCATTTTAAAGTGGAAAGACAATACAAGTGTATTACAATATTTTTACAGTCATATTTGGACAGTGAATTTGTGTCAAGCTGCATGAGGTGGTCAAAGGAGGAGAAAAAAAAGATTATTGTACCACAGCCAGCAGTTGTTATGGCCTATAATAGCTCAATGGATGGAAACGATTTATGTGACCGCTATTTGGCTTATTATAGGTGTATCATGCGAACAAAGAAATGGCCAGTAAGAGTGTTTATTCATTTTGTGGATCTGGTTATTTCTAACTGATGCGTTGGTATGTGCGCTATTGCAAATAAAGTAAAATTCTTATCCCTCACTGACTACCGAATGCAAGTGGCATAAGCCCTCATTAAACATAAAGGGAAAATTACAAAAAACGAAAGAAAACAAACATATTCAGAGGAAAAAAACTCCAAAAAAGCAGAGAAAGGTTGTCAGTCAACTAATCAAAGAAGTTAGACTTGATAATGAAGGCAATGTGCCAAAATTTATGGATGATAAAAAAGTGATAAAAGTGTAGGCTAGCTGGATGCAAATCCAGGACAAGAGTTATGTGTACAAAATGTCAAATGTACCTTTGTATCATGAAAAATAACTGTTTCATAAAATACCACACACAGTAAAAATTGTATTAAAAAATTGTTTCTGTCTTATTTCCAACAAATATTGTGTTACTTTAAAGTGATAGTGATATAGTATGTACAAAATTTATGTTTTGTAGCAATAAAATGTGCCTGTGTAAGTCAAAAAACACTTCCCAAAACAAAATACTACGCGAAAAAAATATTTAAAAAAATATTTTGTGGTTTTAACATTCTAATAATGTTATTGTATTTATAAAGTGATAAATAATGCAGCAATGTACAAAAAAAATGCGTTCTTAAGCAATATCTTAGCATTTTAAAATTATTAGGTTTTCAGCTTTGAGACCCGAGGTACACATATGTGTACCTATACTCTGTTTCACCTTAACTTGTCAGTAGAGTAAAGGCTACGTTGACCGCATCACAGCCGTTGTCGTAGAAACTAGGGTTACAATGTCAGAAGAAGTCAGCTATAAGCGAGGAAATTCGCCCTTTTTGGCAAGGAGAGATAAAATGCACGTGGAAATTCTATACGTTTCACAGATCTTTAATTTCTAATGGCTCTTGCATTACATTTGTTAATTAAACAAAAAGCTACTCTATGTTAATATAAATGCGTTTTGATTTTTCTAAATGAGTATTATTTTTAGTTATTTAAAAATATATATATTTAAAATTTTTTTACAATAAATGTTGTTTAAAAAAACAGTCTATTTAAAGATGTGATGAACCATAAAATTCAATTTTTTGAATTTACTTACCTGAAAGCTAAACACCTTGATTAATACTTCTTTTTTCAATTTTAATAATTTTATTAAAGGAAATTAATCCAATTTAATTACTCCTTTGGTCTTACATTTGGTTGGACAAGGTAGGGGAGAGTGCGTCGTCTGCTAAAATATGTGTTTTTCTTAACAGCAAAATATAGTCTCCAAATTAAATCAAATTTATTCTGATATTAAAGAAAGTAAATAACAAATAAAAATACATATAACATAGAGGATATAAAATACATTCACAATAAATAAATAGAATATAAAAAATACAAATATAGTGAATACACATACAATAATAAAAAAAATGAAACCATTTTAAAAATTAGAGTTAAAAAAAATAAACCTTATATGTGTGAAACATATTCTGAAACTCGCGGAACGGTGTCGGGTTGATTAGTAGTAAATTATTAATTTTATGAATAATTTAAAATAGTTTATACAAGAAAGTGTACAGAAGAAACCAATCTCTTTCATGAATAGTAGTTACAATGAGAAAACTATATTTACGTTTTACTTATTCATCACATGCATTTATACATCATCAATATATGTAAAACATAGCAAACATCATAACAAATCTATTTACATTATAATATACTTATTCATCACATGAATTTACACATCATCATCACTTAACATTTCCGAATCGCTATCACTCACTATTAAAAGAAATTACCAAGTTCTTACTTTCCCAAATATCATCCACAAGTCGATCTACTTCCCACATGTATTTCTCTTTTTCAGTAACATGGTTTATGCAGTTTTTCCAATTTTGTACAGAGACCTTTTCAATCCCTTGGATGACTAAATCCTTCACATCGTTCAGTTTAAAAGTCTTGTTTTCCCTGGCAACATGTCCTTTTACTTGACTCCATATCATTTCAATGGGATTAAGCTCACAGTGATACGGGGGAAGTCTCAAAACCTTATGTCCAAATTTTTCGGCAATTTCTTCAACTCTGTATTTATCAAACATATGTTTGATTTCGCTAACTTTTTTCAACAGTTCAATCTTGATCATGTCCTGGTTCCACGTAATGTTTTTCAACGATAGCCATTCTTGAATTGCACTTTTTTTCCAAGATGTCGTCGGAATTTTTTCTTTCTTCACCGAGTGATAGGGGGCATTGTCCATCACTACAAAGCTGTTTCGTTTCAATTTAGGCATGATATCTTCAAACCACTTCTCAAAATGGTTACCATCCATTTCTTCGTGGTAGTCACCGGATTTTTTTCCTACAAAAATGTCAGCCGCATCAGGTACAAATCCTTCATCACTTCCGATATGGGTAATGATGAGTCTTCTTCCTTTTCCTTTTGGTGCAGCCAAGCCTGTTGTCAAACTTGAAGAGGAAGCTTCATTGGTGCTTTTGATGTTTTTGTCTTGCCATACTCGACTTTGTGAGTGTCCTTCATTCACCCATGTTTCATCTAAATAATAGATTGAAGCATTTTCATTCTTCAGTTCTCTAATTTTTCGTAAATAATTTCTTCGCCATAAAATTATGTCGTGTCTTTCTAAAAGCATAGCCTGCCTTTTTCGCTTTTCAAAGGAAAATCCCAAATCTTTCAGTATCCTGTACAGTGTACTTCGGCTAATGTTTGTCGAAAAAATATCCTTATCATTGTTAATTTCATTTAGAACTTTGTCCAATGTAGGAATTTCATTTCGACGAAAACAATCATGAATTTTTCGTCGGATGCACGATAAAGTAAAGTTGTCATATTTCATCATTCTTGTTCTTTTTCCAACGGCATAAGGTCGTTTTTTTCCTGGAGTACTCAAAGGACTTGTCGTCTTCTTTTCTTTTTTCAAACGAAAAACAGTTCTTTTGGAAACACCAGTTAGTTGAGACACCTTTCCGACGATTTGGTTAATGGAATCACTATGGTTTTCTTCTCGAAGTCTAGAATAAACATTCAATATGTTCCTGCGAGCTCCACTACCAATTGATTTTCCTTGCTTTGATGGCGTATACAGCTTGGATGGTGACGTTCCTTTTTCAGCCATGTTCAGAGTATCAAACACACTCCAATAAAATAGCACAAGAGAGATATGAACGTAAATACACACGCTAGCAAAGACGCAGAGCGAAATGGCGCAGACTTGGCCGGAAAGCGTATTTAGCTCGCCAGAAATGTTACCATGGAAACCGGTTTAGAATTCCGTTTCGGATATATTCATTCGCTTCGGTCAAAAAAAAATGCTTTTTACAAATAAATAACCGATTATAAAGGTTCAAAAATCACTCCTTCATTGTAGGACAATTTTTACACGTTTATATGCATTTTCTTTATTTTAAATTCCAAATCAAGTTGGAATTATTTTTCATGCGGATGAACATCATTTCTGCCTTTCCCAATACTGACAAGTTAAGGTGAAACAGAGTATAAAATATTTAGCCCCCTATGTTGCTAGCATCTAAAAGAAGAATTGACGTGAGAACTTTATTATTTCATAATATTTATCAGAAAAAAAAACCCTGATTTTTAAACAATTTTTATATGGCTGGTAGCGAAGAGGTTACATATCTCTGAACTCAGACGATTCCGATATGCGCAAGCTTCAACTTTTATGTTTAAAACTAGCGATATAAAGCCTGTTGACATAAGAATACAACGGACTCTATAGAAATCACTTATTGCTATTCAAGTATTTATAATTATCTTTTGTGGTGTAATCGTAAATAGTTAGTGTCATATCAACATATGTTTCATCGTTCATGAATATTCACAACTTAAAATACTCAGATTAATAAGTCAATTAAAAAATCTCACCATTGTACCATATGGTACTTGCCGACCCTTTTCCCTAACACGTGGACGCTGGAATGTTTCGGAATGCGAAAACAACTTTAGTCTGCACGTGCGGATCCTCGATGGTTTTCGCAGCTGTGTGGGGGTGTTTCTGTTCGGGAGAGGACATAAATATCTCTAGAGGGCTCGGAATTCACCCCCCTCTCGTTGTCAGCGGCGGTTCTGCGAAGCGAACGTGGATTTTGAGGGAATTCGGACTCGAGATTCAACGAGAGACAGACGTCTCTGTTTTGCCAATTGTGTTACTTTGGCTTCAGGCAGGGTTCGATTGTCGATGGCTGTGCCCATAATTATCTTGTAAATATTTATGTAAATAAATAGTTTAATTTTAAATCAGCTGTCCGTCAAATTCTTACATGACGGTACAGCTTATTATATTGGTGGCAGCGGGGTTGATAGATTAAAACAGCCTCGACAAGTAAATCGAACCTGCCGTTTTGCCTGAAAGAGAAGGCCGATAGAACTTCGAAATCAGAAGTTCGGATTGTCATTTCGCTGTCGGATTGTCACTTTCGCTGAAACCATAGAACTTCGAAACCAGAAGTTCGGATTTTCGCTGGAGACCGTTCCCTAGTCTTAGAGAAAGCGAGAAGGAGGTACCGGAGTCACCGACCCCATCCATCACCGAAACTCGTCGCAAGAAGTTCTGGTTTTGGTTTCGAGTTGCCGGCCCTTTTCAACGGAGCGTGAGCGGAATCGACGGAAAGCTCGACAAGTCCTGTTCATCAGGGGAATAGATTCCCCACCGGTTCGTCCAGAGATCATCTTGATCGGCTATTATAGGTTCATCGCGAACCGTTTTTTCGTCAGTGGCGCAGTGCTATTTGTGCGCGTTGTGGAAGAGGTCGAGACGACCTACACCAGTGGGCTTTCAGCCGAAGAGTGTGTTGTGGGCTTTTTAGCCGAAGATAGTGCTGTGCAGTGCAGTGTTTCCACCCGTGGTCCAGCCTGTGGACAGTGGTGCCAAGTGATCCAAGTCAGCAGATACAGGTTAGTGCCATTTCCCTATTTTGTCACTGTGACTAAGTTTCAAGAATTGTGTAATAGCTAAAATTTTGTTAATCTCAATTAGTGTGGTCACTCCAAAGGGAATTGATTTAGCTTAAGTATTTTTTTTTTTTGAATCTGTATTGTGCATTTTAGAATTGCTAAATTATTGTATGTTGTGAGATTACGGTATGTCGTAAAAAGTATTGAATTGGGTGTTGTGCAAAAGAATTGAAATTTTTGGTTTTTTGGCAATTTTGAATTTTCGAAATGGCGTACTTGGGCAAAGGTAGGAAACAAGATCTAGAGGAACTAGCGGAATTTTTGGAAAGAACGGTTACTCCGGGATTACTGACATCCCAACTTAAGGAGTTAATCCTCTCGCACGATTCCTACGATGAGGAATACACGAAAGTGGCGTTAGAAAGGATTATACAGGAAAGACGGGAGAGGGAGAGGCAGGAAAAAGAACAAGCAAGTAAGGATAGGGATAGGGAACAAGCAAGTAAGGATAGGGATAGGGAACAAGCAAGTAAGGATAGGGATAGGGAACAAGCAAGTAAGGATAGGGATAGGGAACAAGCAAGTAAGGATAGGGAACAAGAAAGACAGTATAACTTTGAGCTTGAAAAACTACGGATTGAGGCATCCCGACGAGGACCCCGCGATCACGTCGACTCGTTAAGTTCCCAGGGAAAACCACGAATAGATATTTTAAAACTGGTTCCCAAATTCGATTCAGACCAGACCGACATTAGTCTGTACCTGATAATGTTTGAGCGTCAGGCTAAGAGGGCTAACATTGAGAAAAAAGACTGGGTGTCTTGCTTACAACCGGTATTGCCTCTTGATATCGTGCAGATCATCGCACGCGAACCAGATGAAGTAGCAGAAAACTATGACCACGTCAAAGAGCTTCTGCTAAAGCGGTATAAGTTGAGTCCCGAAATTTTTCGCCAAAAATTCCTCCACCATAGCCGAAAACCCGATAGCACTTGGAAGGATTTTATTTTCGAAACCCGAAATTATCTGGAAGAGTGGATTCGAGGGTTGGAGGTTATGGACTATGAATCTTTAAAAGATTTAATGATAACGGACCAAGTCAAAAGACGTGTCCCGTTGGAGGTGAGGGACCATTTCCTCGATGATTGGGCTAAGATTAAAAACCCCGGCAAATTAGCCGAACTGCTAGATTCCTACGAAGACATTCGGAAACCCAAAAGAAAGCCTTTCGAAAAACCCAAAGGAAGTACGCCCCTCCCAGGGGAAGTCAGAGAGGGGAAATACCATCCTGCTCCCGCTCGAGGGAAGAAAGATTTTTTCCCGCCTAGTTCCCAGGGAAGGAAATTCGACACTTTTGACCGGAGACGCACGCCGCGGTGTTTTGAGTGCAACGCGAGCGACCACCTAAGGCCAAATTGTCCGAGGTTGGGGAATAGGGTGACAGTTGAATCGGTAAATAGACTCAGACGGGAAGCCGAACATGAATTATTGATGCCGTATGTACAAAAGGGATCTGTAAACGCTAAAGAAATAAACATCCTTCGAGATTCGGGTTCGACCTTGGATTTAGTACACCGGAATTACGTGGACCCCAAATCCTACACGGGAGAGACCGTGTGGATTCAGCAACCGCTAGACTCCTATCAAATTTCGTTACCCTTAGCGGAAGTGAAAGTAGAAGGAGGTTTTGGGTCAATCACTACCAAGGCAGCTGTCTTTGCAAACACCGCCGATGTGCGACGATACATCTTAGGTAACCGAACAGCTCAGATGATTCGCGAATTAACGGGATATGAGTTCTCGGAAACTGAGCAAATTAATGCCGTTCAAACGCGTTTACAGAAACGGCAGTCAGAAGCGAATGTTTTGGGGGAGGGGGAAAACCCCCAAGTAGTTTCGATTTCGCCCTCGCCGGGGATAGACAAGACAGCTACAGAATTGAGGTTGGACGAACCGCTTGTTATTCCCGTGGCGGAGGCAAGCGGCACGGAATTGGAGCTTCTGGAAGTAAAGAGAGAGGAATTTAAGAAGGCGCAGGAAAATTGCCCTAGTTTGAAAGAGGCGTTAGAGATGGCGTCCGACCCAAAACGAAATCAGAGGGATAAACCATATTCATTTGAGAAGGGAATACTTGTAAAAGGTCGAGAAGACCGAATGGGTCTGGCACAGAAATTATTAGTAGTGCCAAAGGCGTTAAGGCAAAAGGTTTTGGCGTTGTGTCACGAAGGGACATCGGCGCACATGGGGGGTACGAAATCAAAGGATAAGCTTGCGCGGTATTTTTATTGGCCCGGGTGTTTTCGGGAGATGGAAGATTATGTGCGGACATGTGATCCTTGTCAAAGGGCGGGAAAGCCAAATGACAGGAAAAAGGCCCCGATGAAATTGGTTCCGATTATTCGAGAAGTCTTTTCGAAATTAAACCTGGACGCCTGTGGGCCGTTTCAAACCTCGCCGAGCGGAAACCGGTACCTAATTACCGTAATTTGCATGTCTTCAAAATATCCGGAAGCCATCCCCGTGCCGGACATACGATCGGTCACCGTCACCGACGCGTTGTTGACCATTTTCGGTCGCATGGGTTTTCCACAAGAAATTCAGTGTGACCACAGGGTACGTCTTTTACCAGTGAGTTGACTTCGGAATTCTTCGAACGTTTTGGGATCAAAGTCCGGCACAGTTCGGTGGCTCACCCGCAATCGAACCCAGTCGAGAGATTTCATCGGACTTTTAAACGATTGTTGCGCGCGTTATGTCTCGAAGCTGGCCCAGAGTGGGAAAAACACCTCCCTCTGGCACTGTTGGCGCTTCGCACGGTAGTGCATGAGAGCCATGGCTACGCCCCGGCAGAACTCGTGCACGGGAAGAACTTAAGGACCCCAGAGACTCTGCTGTATGAACGATGGTTAGGCCCCAACGAGGAGGATAATGAAGTCACCGAGTATGTGTTTACTCTGATAAACCGACTCAAACGATGTCAGGAAGTGGCGATATCCCGAATGGAAGGGTCACAAGTTAAGAGGAAGGATTGGTATGACAAAAACACGGTTAAACGAGAATTTAAAAATGGGGATTTAGTGCTAACCTTAGCGACCAGCCGACCCAACAAATTCTCCGTCCAATGGGTAGGACCTGGGACGATTCGGAGCAAGCTATCGGACACCAATTACATCGTGGAGTTAACAGGAAAGCGGGAAAGGTCGCAAATTTACCATGTAAACATGTTAAAACCCTACCATAAAAGACCGGAATGTGTAAACTTGCTGACGTTAGAAACCGCTGCCGAGTCTCTGGCGGATCACGGAGTTGATTTCCCATGCTTGGAAAAAGATCCGAACGCTTACGATTTCCAAGACATTACTCAGTCCAGTCAGCTGACGGACCTTCTCAACCCAGGACAAATAGCGCAATTACGGAAATTGTTAGACAAGCATGCTAACAGTTTTTCAAATCACCCTGGACTAACGGACCTAGTAGTCCACGATATCGAGCTTATCGGGAATAAAACTGTTAGGGCAAAACCGTACCGAACATCTCATAGACAAAATGAAATTTTGAAAGGAGAAGTACAACGCATGTTGGAATTAGGCATTATCGAGGTAGGAGAAAGCGATTTTACATCGCCCATGATCCTCGTAGAAACCCCGGGGAAAGACCCCAGGCCCTGTGTAGATTATAGGAGGCTAAACGAAATTATTCGAACAGAATTTTTCCCCCTACCGCACATCGAGGAGCGAATCGAACTCGTTAGCTCCGCCTCTTTCATAACGGTTCTAGACCTTGCGAAGGGATATTGGCAAATACCCTTGAGCCCTAGGGCCCAACGATTGGCGGCGTTTTGTACAAATTTTGGGACTTATCGTCCCCGACGAATGAGTTTTGGGCTGAAGAACGCTCCATATTTCTTTTCTCGGCTTATGGCAGAGTTACTGAAGGGATGCGAGTCGTTTGCAGTGCCGTATTTGGATGATATCGCGATTTTTTCCGACTCATGGGAACGTCACTTGGAACACCTCGAATGCGTGCTTCAGCGTATATCTAAAGCAAAGCTTACGATCAAACCGTCAAAATGTAGGTTCGCGCAGAACCATGTAAAATACTTGGGACACATTGTTGGACGCGGATTCCGATCCCCAGCAGACGCCAAGGTCAGAAGTGTTCAGGAATTTCCCACTCCCCAAACAAAAACACACATTCGGGCTTTCCTGGGTTTAGCCGGGTACTATAGTAGGTACATCCCTATGTATTCCGTGGTCGCAGCACCGTTAACCGATGCCCTAAAGGGGAAGGTAAGAAAGGGAGAAATTGTTTGGACGAACGAATGCGAAAAGGCATTCCAGGAATTAAAGGCTAAACTGACGAGCGAACCGGTGTTATTTGCACCCGATTTTGAACGCGAGTTTATTGTACAGTGCGATTCTTCAGATCTTGGGATGGGGGTGGTACTCACGCAGTTGAATGTTCAGGGGGAAGAACACCCCATTTTATACATGAGTAAAAAATTTTCCAAAGTCGAGCGCACTTACTGTACTTCAGAGAAGGAATGCGCTGCTATTGTTTTCGCTATAAAAAAACTGCACTACTATCTAGATGGGAAAAGGTTCGTTGTCGTCACTGACCACAACCCACTGGTCTGGTTGCGCACCAACGCCAGTTCAAACCCCCGACTAATGAGATGGGCGCTGGCACTCCAGCCCTATAACTTCGAGATCGTCCATCGATCGGGAAAAAAACACTTGAACGCCGACAGTCTGAGTCGCGCTTTTCACGAAAATTCAAAGAGCTAAATAAAATGTAATTGAGGAAGATTTGTGTTGTATAGTGTAATATTATGGCGAATCATGTTTTGAGTTGAGTGAAATGGAGATTTTTGTAGTTATGGGCACTTCACTTAAATGTTTCTTTTTTCTTTCTGGAGATTTTAAGTGCTAAAATTATGAATCATGTTTGCTCGGAGTGAAATTGGTAGCCTTGTAATTATGAAATATTCATTCAATGATATCAGTATCTTTTGCTGAGGATTTTAAATGTTAAAAGTTGTAAATTATGTTTTGCGTATGGTGGAATTGATTTCTTGTATCTATGTTCTTCACTCGAGTACTTTTCGCTGAAAGCTACGTGCAAATTTAAATTATGTTTTGTGTAGAGTGGAAATTAATTTTGTGTTTAGGATGTTTTCACTCTGTCATTTTAAACCACTGTCGAAGATTTGTAGTTTTAAAATTGCAACTCATGACGTGTGTTGAGTGAAACTTAGGAATTTGGTTTTCGCTTAACAAGATTGATATTTTATATATGTTTTGGTGTATTTTGGTTGGTTTAATGAAAGTATTATTATAGTTCGTATTGTGTGTGTATTGAAATTTTGGGTTTCGCTTAACGAAATTCTTATATGTGATGTGGTTAATGTGATTTGGTTTTAGTTTTAACGAATTTGGTATAAGTCTTAATGTTTGGTGTTTATTTTGTTTATATTTTAATTTGGTATTTGAGCCTTGAGTGACCATACTGTAAGGGAGTAGAAAGTTACTCCGGTATATGAATTTTAAATTGATTGGATTTAACTTGCCTTACACATATTCTTGAGTCACGGTTTCAGGATATGGTGGTGGTAAGTGATCTGTTATTCTGAATTGCCAGTGGGTGATTATCCGTGCGTCTGTGGATGCGTACGTTGAAAACTTTTCACCTTTGGGAAAAGTTTTTTCAGTAGTGGGGGCGGTTGTACCATATGGTACTTGCCGACCCTTTTCCCTAACACGTGGACGCTGGAATGTTTCGGAATGCGAAAACAACTTTAGTCTGCACGTGCGGATCCTCGATGGTTTTCGCAGCTGTGTGGGGGTGTTTCTGTTCGGGAGAGGACATAAATATCTCTAGAGGGCTCGGAATTCACCCCCCTCTCGTTGTCAGCGGCGGTTCTGCGAAGCGAACGTGGATTTTGAGGGAATTCGGACTCGAGATTCAACGAGAGACAGACGTCTCTGTTTTGCCAATTGTGTTACTTTGGCTTCAGGCAGGGTTCGATTGTCGATGGCTGTGCCCATAATTATCTTGTAAATATTTATGTAAATAAATAGTTTAATTTTAAATCAGCTGTCCGTCAAATTCTTACATGACGGTACACCATAAAGAAATATATCTGTCTCATTAAAAATTTTACAAAACCTAATTCAGAAATTATTCGATTTAACTCAGATCAAAACTACATCGCAATTAATAATTCTAAATGAAGCTAAAAAATTAAACATATTGGTGTTGCCAATTACAAAAAATTATATTATTATTAATAATTTAAATGTACTATCCATGCTCCTTTTATCTTGTCAACATCGTTTTCTTTTTCTACTATTTTATCACAAATTCCATCTTTTCCTTATATCTATGGCATGATTCAATATTTATTTACTGTGCACGAGCAATTTATTGTGAAAGTATTTAAATATAATTTTAACCAATGATAGATCGAGAAGAATTCAATGGATAATATGTAATTTGAATTGCATGATATTAATTCCACTCCGTTAAACAAAACAAACTGAGGTTTCTACTAAATATGCAACAAATCCTACACTCCAGTGTTTAGTAAATTTTTTCACAATTACTTCTTGGAGAAACTTTTCTATCTATCCATCTATTGTTGGCAATTGTTTTTGACAGGTTAAATCAGATATTAATTTCATGTAAGAGTCAATCCATGTCAAATCATCCAGAAAAAAAAGGATTTGTCACCCATGATCACAGATTTTGATGAAACTTGGCATGTTTGTTCCTTTTATGGATTTAAGTACACATATAAATTTTTTTTGCTCTATCTCAAGCGGCTTATGTTTTATAGCCTGTTAAAGTTATGGAGGAAACAGAATTTCTTTATTTTAGAAAATAAATTATATCTCCATTGTTTATTGACCAATGTTGATGAAATGTTTTAAGAGTATACATCAATATGTAAAGAGTCCAGAAAAAAATAAATTATACCTGCAAGTATCTTATACATGGTTAGAAAAAATTCCAAAGTTCTATTTATAGATTTTAAAAATAAAATGGCGAGTTTTACGCTAAGTGGAATATCTTTAAAAGGGTTAAGGACAATCAAAAATGTTTTTCTGTATTCTTGTTCTAAAAGATATGCTCTACCACATAAAAAAATAAAATGAATGGTTTTTCACTCTTTTATTATTTTTTCTCACTTTAAAGATAGAAATCACTTGACTCACTCATTTTCTTGAAATCGTTAAATTAGAATAACAATTTTAGTGAAATTATAATAAAATTTGAATATTTATAATGCTTCTGGAGTGGAAAATGTATTATAAAACTTACCATTGAAATATTTCAAATTCTAGGTAATAATTCTTTAATTTTCTACAGTGCTTTCATAAGGTTGATTGAACATGCATCATGCATACTTGAGAGAATTTGTAAGTTCTTCCAGTCATTGTTTTAGGGGTTCCACAATTGCAATGACGTGAGGGATCGGTACAACACATTCATCTTTCCTTTTGGGTCAGAAAAATTATGGTGGTAGTCCATGTGAGGATGTAAAACTTTACAGTGGAATCTTCTTCTGCATTCACCTCACTCACCATACCAAAATACCATAAGCTGTCATAAACACAAGCTTTCCTTCCTGGGGGGGGGGCTAAGTGTTTTATGTTAAACCCATATTCCTTCACATTCTGCCGACCAACCGGTATAGTGGTTAAGGCGTTAGCATCTAGATCGGAAGGTTCCTGGTTCGAATCCGGGCCCGGGCATGGATGTTTGTAAACGTATGGTGTAGAGGCGGCTGGTGCACCTTAAATCTGTCGTGGCCGAAAGTCCTCACGTTGGGTTGGCGTGGAAGTTTGGAGAGTGGGGTGCCAGCTCAGGTGTTTTCTTCGTCATCTGAGTGGTTCAAAATTACGAAGTGTCCTCGGATCTTTCCCTTAAGGGACTGATCCCGGACCGTCGTCAATAGCCCGTTGTGTTGCTCTAGTACGGCGTTAACTAAAAAATTACCAAATTTACCTTCACATTCTGTTTTGCCATGACTGGTTGCAAAAAATGACCACTGGGCTTTTAGTTGAAAGTCCTTTTCATGCAGACACAGATTAATGAAGTTGTATTTATTTTTATATTACCCAGAACATCAGTCACTGAAGTAGTGAATGTTTGCTATGTGGGTATGTGATACGTTGACTAGGCCGTGATTGTGGTGATAATCATGCAAGTAAATTAGTCTTGCAAAAGAAACAGGACACATCAGGTAATCAAGAAAGAAAATATATTGTCACAGAATTCAAGTAAATTTTACATAATTGATCACAAATAAAAAATAGAGACAATCACTGCATTTTTAATTGAATAAAAATAAGAATGAAATTAAATTCAATAGACCTGTCCGGTGTCCAATCCATCCCCCAGCACTTCGATGGTGAGTATCAGTTGTCTCTGGGCGTCTGGAACTACGCGTCGGGAACTCTGATACTCACCATCGAAGTGCTGGAATGAATTTATGGAATGAAGTGGCTATTGAATTTAATTTCATTCTTATTTTTATTCAATTAAAAATGCAGTGATTGTCTCTATTTTTTTATTTGTGATCAATTATGTAAAATTTACTTGAATTCTGTGACAATATATTTTCTTTCTTGATTACCTGATGTGTCCTGTTTCTTTTGCAAGACTTTAATTTACTTGCATGATTATCACCACAATCACGGCCTAGTCAACGTATGACAGGGTAGTTCTTTCAGAAAGGTAGTTACAGTTTTTTGGATCTCATACACCATACTCGCGTCATGTTTAAGGTCATCAGATTTGATACAAAGAGGTAAATTCAGTTTTTTATTGCTTGCATCATTGCAGGGAATGAATAATGACAGGATGAATAGTGCTTGAATCTGAGGTCCAGTGGTAACCTTGCGCTTCTTTTTGTATTGTGAAAGCATAATTTTCACTAAAATCCAGAGATAACAGCTGTATTTAAGGAAACTGTTTCCTTTAAACTTTTAATAAATGAATCTTGTGATTTAGCAATGTATGAATGATGTATTGACCTGTTCAGTTTTTCTACTAAGCTATCACTAACCTCATCAACTGAGCTCGAGCACCCTATCATTTCAGTTCAATCAGTCAAAACCCACTGATTGTATTCGACAGGGTCTTCATCTCAAATTTTGACTGTACAAACTGGACAAGGCTATATTTTGATGGACACTTGTCGCAATGCCTTATCATACATTCTCTTACTGTTCCTTCACAAACAATATACGAAAAAGGTCTTTGTAATCCTCTTCAATACCTGCTCAGTGAATCAATAAAATCACATTTTGATGTATTGTGCAAACATACACTAAGTGTGTGCTAGAGGCACCAGCCAAAACACACCATATCAGGTACTAATCAAAATTGAAGACACATCTTTTTTGTCACAGCTTGAGTGTATTTATTGCTTATAATATTTCTTGAAATAAGTTACTGTGTTAGTGAGTTGACTAGTTTAGAACTAGTTTTTAAAACTAAATTTAAATTGTAATGTAATTTTATTTACTTTAATTAGACCTAATTGTTGAAAATAAAGAAATTAACTATCTTATTTCTAAATAATCTTAAGATATAATTGTGGATAACCTATTTTAAAACATTTTTTTGTATACACACATGCCTGATTAACAATATTAATTATACTATATTACTTTAATAATTTTAAATTTGTGTTAGCTTTGTCTAATTTTATTTGCAATTGGTTAATATATGTGACATTTGTAGTTAAAATTTTACTAAAATTGTAACTTTAATTGAACGTTTTTAAGAAAATTAGTGAGCCAAGTGATTTCTATCTTAAAGCGAGAAAAAATAATAAAGGAGTGAAAAAACCATTCATTATATTTTTTTATGTGGTAGAGCATATCTTTTAGAACAAGAATACAAAAAAAATTTTTTGATTGTCCTTAACCCTTTTGAAGATATTCCACTTAGTGTAGAACTCGCCATTTTATTTTTAAAATCTTTAAATAGAACTTTGGAATTTTTTTCTGACTATGTATAAGATACTTGCAGGTATAATTTATTTTTTTCTGGACTCCTTACATATTGATGTAAACTCTTAAAACATTTCATCATCATTGGTTGATAAACAAGGGAGATATAATTTATTTTCTATAAAAAACAAATTTGGTTTCCTCCGTCTGATCGATAAAAACAGGAAAATTCCAAAAACTTTAACAGGCTATAAAATATAAGCCATTTGAGATAGAGCAAAAAAAATTTATACGTGTTCTTAAATCCATAAAAGGAACAAACATGCCAAGTTTCATCAAAATCTGAGACCATGGGTGTCGGACCCTGGTTGAACTGACGTGGAATGACCCATAAGTTAAGAATGGATTAAGCTTACTACACAGAAATTGATTTATAAACTCGTTGATTTATACCTAAAGCATCAGTGTCATAATTTAGAACTTTAGTGAGACGTAAGTTTCCCTAATGGCAACATTTTAAACTGTTACGCATGGTACATAAAAAAAGGACATCAATTTTTTAGACTTTCCAAAATGACAGTGGTAATGATCTCCCGACAGGCGATTACGAATATAGATTGGTTATAAGAACAGTTGTTCATGTGTTCTGGTTGCTATTATTCTAGTGGACGAATATCGATGTATGACAGTGCCTGTGGTCTGATACGATCAAGAATACGAAATGTTAGATACTGAAAAAGAACACGAATAAGACAGATTCGATTCGTTATAGACTTGAGAGGAGGGAGACGTGTTTTTGCACCGGTCGGTGTGGCGTGTATGTTTGAAACTTTTATATTGTCAGGACTTAGCGTGCAAGAAACAGACAAACACTTCCGTTTATAATGTTAGAGAAGAAGATGTTAGTTTCTTGCACGCAAAGTACTGACGAATCTATGGCACTTACAGTAATGGGATTTGGCAAACGGAGTCCGAATTTTAGGGTCGCAGCGAATTTTAAATTTAATCTAGAACATTTTAAAATGAATGAACGAAATTTAATTTTTGTTGTTGTTTTTGGAATGGCAACAGCATAAAGATATGACATATTCTAAATTAATTTTTTTTCCGTTTTCATTTTGCGCACAGGAATGATTTGCGAGTAGACGATTAAAACAAAGTTTTAACTTCAGCTACTAAGTTCTATTTTCTATCTCCTAGACCGTTAAAGATAGAGTAAAAAATTCAAAGGATTTCAAATTTTTGGAAAATTTCACATTAGATCGATATCTAAAAATATGATTTTCTTTAACTAAATAAATGTTTTAAATAAAATGTCTTTTACATTTTCTCAAGAGAATGTGACTTCACACCAACATTCCTGCTCCAAAATAAACATATTACATTTCCTACCCTCTTACGATTTCAGCGAAAGAAGCAAATAAAATAAAATAAAAACATTTTGACTGGTATTATTTAGCTCTTTTTTTGTAAAATCGGGATAGTTAAAGATGGATTAAAAATTTCAACGGATTTGAAATCTGCGGAAAATTTGACACCAGATAGATACCTTAAACGTTTGATTTTCTTTTAATAAATAATCTTTCGATTAAATATTTATATTTTCGCAAGAAATTGTGACGTAACGCCGAATTCCAATTTGGTTTGCGAAGCAAACCAACACCACGGACAAATGCGTTATGTCTGTTATCCGATTTGCGGCGCAAACCAAATTGGAATTCGCTGGGAATTTATTCCAATAGGCTACGAATTTATATTTGGTTTGCGAAGCAAACCAACACCACGGGCGACGTCATGATGGTAGTTATCCAATAGTCTACTAAATCCAGTGGTCACATCTGACCCCTCGAAAAGAACTGTCATGGCCAACGCTGTGCTGGACACGTAGTGGTTAGTTAATTAATAAAATTAATTGATTTATGTGACTTTTTTATGTTATATTTGGTGAATTAGGAGGACTGAATGTTTATTTATAACTCTTTTGAAATTTTAATGTGTTCTAAAATAAACTTTTTATACATATTTTATAATAATGTCTTATTAATGAAAGAAATTGCAATAAAAAACTCCTAATAAACATATTTATGTGCATTAAAAATGTGAATTAAATTATTTTGATTCAAAATTGTTTTAACATTAAAAAAATGTTTAGTTCTATGAAAAACTCAGTTTAACATGTTGTTACGACACATTTAATAACGAATACTATACTAAGGTCATTTCGAAGCATAAATGGTAATGAATAATAATAATCAATGATATATTTCCCAATTGAGGCCATAGAAAAGATTTCAATTTCATTACTGCAAAGATGCTTAACTCAATACCATTGTAAAGTTATAGTGTCTTATTCATTTCATTAGGATACCGATCACTACAAATTTTATTTCAACTTCAGCTTTGATTCGATAACACTTATAGGTGGTGCAAGGGATGTCCCTTTATAAGAGATACTTTATTGGTAACATTAAACCTATTTTGCTATTATATAAGAATTATGGTCCAAATATGGTGTAATTGAATATCTTAATTTCTCTGATGTATCTTCCCTTAGAATTAAAAACAGAAGTTCGTCTTCTACTTTTTTGACAGCTACGAATTCGTGCGCATTATTTACTAAACACTTTCAGGACCATTAGTCTAATATCATTTCGTCCACAAAATATTATTTTTTTTAATGTACCTCTTATCAAGGCTGATGATTTCGAATGATTATTAACTGAATTGAAACTAGCATTTAAACTTACATTACAAATGCTGCTAAAAATTTCTTCACCATAAATTCTTTACGACGTGGTATGCTAGATGAACTACTTTTTAGTCGGATCATAACTTTGACAAAAGTGTTTGCACTTTTGTACTATTGAGACGTTTGTATCTTTGAAGTTTCTTTAAAACGCGATACTTTTAAACTTAATTTTGAACTTTTTCCTTTCTTTTTATTTTAAATCCCTTTGTACAGCTAGTGGAATTTTCATTGATTTGTTTCTCTCCTGCATCGGTATTATTTCATAGTATGCTTTTCGTAGAATCGATATTATTTCCATCAAGCTTTAATTTTTCTCTGAGATTTCTTTGTCTTTCTGCTACTGCTTATAGGTACCATAATATAATTTCTATTTTGAGGAAAACATAATGTTTTAATAAAAATAAATGTATCGCAAAATCGTTTGCACTTTTAATTTTTTGGAAAAGCCGATGTGCAACATTTAATCAAATGTCAGGTTATGTATGACTCACATTACAAAATTAAATGTGATCTATCTTTTAAGAAAAATCCTGAATTGAAATAAAAATTTTCAGTTACTCTTAGGTTCCTATTAAGCAAGAGGAAAAGTGAAAGTTTTAATTTTAAACGTATAATTTTATAAAAATAATTGTAAAATACTAAGTTATTGTGACTCACGTTACATTATATTAAGCACTTTTTCGAAGTTATTCTATAAACTCTGTGCTCAGATGGCAAAATGTTATAAGTCACTTTTCCCAAACAATTGAGTAAGTCCCGTCCTGGATTCTAGTTTGTTATTGTTTAGAAGGTGGCAAAATGTCGTAAGTCTTTCTCTTTCAGTTATGAGAAAACAAAGGTGGAAAAAAAAATGTAATAAGTCAAAACTCATAGAACCACATATTGAATCTTGAATCTTAAAATTGCTCTTCCGAAAAATTAAAAAACATGACTTATAACATTTTGCCATCTGAGAACAGAAATATAGTTATGGATATCTGTTTAAAAAAATTAGGCCTTGAGTTGTATCATCAATAATATCAATTTAACTAAAATTTTCTGCATGTAAATTTAATTCTCCTGCTGAGTCACTTTCGAGTCAAAGCCTGATTCAAAAGATCTGTTACAAAATGTCACCAGTTCTTGAAAAGGAGAAATTTGTTTTTCCTACTAGGATTTTCATCCTGGAGTAATAGGGTAGTTTTGTCTCGACGAGATATTTAGTCATTAACAAAACTGACCAGATCTTGGACGAGATATCTCATAGCAACTCTTGGAGGGTTCAAGGTAGGTAGGTATTTTAATTAAAATCACATTGGAGCTACACATCGAGCTATTTGGTGACTGTCCGGGATCAAGTCCCGAAAGGAAAAATCCGAGGACAACACCACGTAATTTTGAACCGTGGTCAGATGACGAGGTCACACCTGAGTTGAAACTAAACTCTTCGACCTTCCACGCCACGTCAACGTAAGGATATTCGAGGAGGGTTAAAGAGAACGTCAATTGAAAGAAATACACATTAAGTAATTTCAAATTGGATAGAAATGATATCTTGGAAGTAGGGCCAATAGAAGCGAAGATAATTTTCTAAATGGATCGGTATTTGAATTACCGTAGCGTTTGAGAAACACGACGGGCTATTAGCAACTGTTCGAGATCAATCCCGAAGGAAAAAATCCGAGGATAAAATCTAATTCTGAACCACGATCACTTCACAAAGTAATTTGATGTCTCAGGTCCGACCAAGATCAGATGGATATACAGTTTAAATTAGTGAGAATGCTACATGGCATTATATTTTACGATTCGGAAACCGTGGGCTCAAAATCCGTATTTTGGATTAGACTTAGGAAGATGATTCACTCTTGATGCTAATTAATAGTTGTAACGGTCTATGTGACTAAAATTAAGTATTACATTTAATTTTCACTTTATATACTGCTGTTTGTAAAAATTGCAACACCGTAAAGGAGTCATCAGAATTAAATGAAATTTAATACACATACGATTTGTATTAGTACAAATAAATGAATAAATTTTCAAAGCAAAACAACAATATTAAGTGTCCGAAATCAGTATTTGGTATGGCCACCACGCATTGCAATAAGTGCTGCTATACGACGTGGCATGGAGTGAAATAGATGTTGAATGTCTGCGTGTGGAAGAGAATTCCATATTGTTTGTATGCGCACCCAAAGTTCGTCTTTCGAAACTGTAGGACGCGGATCACGAGCGAGACGCAGACCAACAAAATCCCAGAAGTGCTGAATAGACGACATATCCGGTGAATAAGCAGGCCAAGGAAGAAGTTACATGTGTTGCGCTGAAAAGAAGTCTCGAACATTCCTTGCAACATGTGGGCGTGCATTATCCAGTTGAAAGATAGCTCCAGGGATGCCTTGAAGGAAGGGAACGACTTCGGGCTCTAGCACTTTACGGACGTACCTGTTGCTATTCAGATTACCCTCAATTTGTAGCAGCTGAGATCGTCCATGATACGAAATCGCACCCCAGACCATAACTCCGGGTGTTCGTTGACTATGAAGTTCGATAACGCACTCTGGAAGGCAGCCTTCACCGGCATAGCGTCTAACACGAATGCGACCATCATGGTTCCACAAATTAAAACGGGATTCGTCAGAAAAGACAACATGTTGCCAATCAGCCCGCCAGGCTCTGTGTTCATGAGCCCATTGCTGACGAGGGGGATCCTGTATAAAGGAATCCTTGCACTCAGTCCACGGTGCAGCGAAGTCGACATTAGTACACCTGTAGCAGTAGACCAAAGTGCTGCCAACTGCCTGGAGGAAGCTGTACGGTCATTCAAAGCCATGTGGACTAGGTGTCTATCATCGCGCGCTGACGTCACCTTCTGTCGTCCACTCACAGTTTTTCGAGTTGTCCACTGCTTCCAAACTCGCATCACTGTAGAACTGTTACGCTGCACACGAGCTGCTATGGCGCGATAGGAAAATCCTCCTTCACGAAGGCCGATGATTATCTCCCGTTCAAACTCCGTAAGTTGTTGAAATTTCACCCTATTTCGTCGTGGAGGCATACTTAGGTCTCACTAAACGTTTGCCACTAAAAAATAACCATGCACTATTTTCAACGTCCCGCTACAGCCCTCTATTTATACGCTTTTAGCATCAGTTCAGAGAGCGCTGCTCACACCACGCATGCGTGGTGGCTCTGAAACTTTACTACTTTGCATAACGTCCTATAACTGACATTTGCTGCAAATTTCATTTCATTCGGATGATTCCTTCATGGTGTTGCATTTTTTTACAAACAGTAGTGTATTTTGAGAAATTTTCTGAACACTAGCGTTTTTCTTCTCATAGTCTATAGCGTAATGCACTACTAGATGTAGAAATAGAAGAAAAAAATTTCGATCCTTTTAGCCGTCCTGGTTAATATCTCGACAAGCAATATCTTTAATGACAAAATAATCTTTGATTAGCAAAACTGGTCAGATCTTGATAAACGAGATATCTCGTCAAAACCATTTGTTGGAGGGTTAATAGGACGAATACAATAAATCAACAAGCAAGAAAAAAATAATTAAAAATTTTAAAGATTGAAAATTAAAAAATACTTTTCAAAAGACGACTTGTATGCGTTTTTTAATGTCACTAAAAATGCGAGAAGATGTAAAAGCTCTGAACATGAATACAACTGATTTGGAAAATATTTTTCCTGCAACACTCCAAACATTGAAAAGCTTGTGAGTAAACTGGAATTGAGTATGCGGGTGGGGGGATCAATAGGGTGGCACGTTTCAGGGGTGACATTCAGATCCTCAAATGTAATTTGTCTATGTATGGAAGACTTCGGAAAACAGAGTTCCATCGAATAATATTTACTCAGAGATAGAGCGGACAATGAGATACTCGACTTCGAACGACTGTGTTGGTCGATAAGCTCGAACGAAACTTACAACTGGTGTTCTGAGGATGGTTCTGTTTGATTCGTGTTTGATGGTATATGTTGAAGTAACAGATTTTCCGAAGTCGAAATAACTATATAAAAATAAGAAATCAGAGTAATTTTGAGCTGTGAAAGGATTCATTGTAGTTTTATTATTTAGTAGATTATCGTATCATTTTGTACTATCATATTTTCTGATATACCATTTGTAAAACATAAAAAAATATCGAATCAAGTTTGAACAACAAATGACATGAACAGAAGTAAATTATGACATTGTTTGATAGCAACATTTATAAAGCATATAAACCACTTACTCATCTAAAAGATATTCGGATAAACAAATGAACTTTACATTAGACTAAATTTATAGTTTCTTACACGGAATATACGAACCTAGCGCAACACTGTTTCAAATAACTTCACAACTCAAAATCCCAAAGCGCCTTAACATAGTCTTGGAACAAAAAATTAACAATTCCTTTGCACCTTACTTCCATAAACCCATAAATAGGTTGACTAGTTAATCCATTTGGTTGATTGTAACATTCGTAAGACATATAAACTACCTCTACATACATTTTAAGAATAACCAAAAAGTTATTCGGATAAACAAGCGAATTTTACCTTAGACTTAAACTCATAGTTTCTTAAACGGAATATACGAACCTTGCGTAACACCATTTCAAATAACTTCACAACTCTAAATCACAAAGCGCTTTAACCTAGTCTAGGAACAAAAATTAATAATTCCATTGCACCTTACTTCCATATACTCATTATTAGATTACTAGTTCACTTGTTTGATAGTAACATTCATTCATAAGGCATACAAACTGTAATTACATCCATTTTAAGACTCATAGCAAAGTTATTTGGAAAAACAAGTGAACTTAGCAATAGGCTTAAATCAAGTTTCTTTTGCGGAATATACGAATTATTCATACATTTTATTCAAAATTCTCTTTCGTCCTGCACATTCTTTACCACCATTCCAATTAGTTACGATAACTTCCAAAGGTCTTTAAACTGAAACTTAAGGAAAGCAAGGAAGAAAAACGATTTAGTTGCGACGTGGGAAGATTCAGTTATTCCGGAAATATACATACTCCATGGAATTAGAAATATTTTTAAAACAATTCTGAGTATACAGTTATAATGTTACTAACTCCCTATAAATGAAAATGACATTCAAAAAACTAAGCACATGCTTTATGAATCGTGAGCAATTAATAAATATTATAAGAGAATCGGATAGCTTTTCAGTGAACAAATTATTTTTTATTTCAATATCTTATACTACCTTTGTACAACGTATAAGGGAAAAATGTGTTTCGAAAAGCAAATGACAAAAAGCTTTATACAGCTGGTACTGAAAAAATATTACGATAGTAATTTAAATTTTATAGATTATAATTTAGCATCTAAATAAAGAAAGGAAATTTAATTTTTAAAGCAATTGTTAACAACTTAAAATTTTTGTATTGCAATTAAAATTAATGATGTATAACAAGTAAAGTTTTAACTAAGTTCGACATCCTTAAAATATTATATTTCAACTTCTGATATTAATTAATCTGGTTAACATGCATTCTCTACACCAGCGGTTCCTAATAGGGATGCGACATCGATGTCGATGTTTTTAACATCGATGTATTGGAGTCGATGTTTTTGTAACATCGATGTTTATACTTGTCGATGTTTTTACGTTGTCGATGTTTTATTTTTAAATGAAAAAAGTACCGTTGTAAAAATTTAAAAAATAACCAAGTAGCAAAATTTTTATAAACAGCATAATTGAACATACTTTTAGACCAAAGTGGCCAAGGGTGAAGGGTCTGAAAAGTAGGGATGCGACATCGACGTCGATGTTTTATAAAACCATAGATGTAATGGAGCCGATTTCGCATCACTAGTTGCTAAACCAGTTTTAAGAAATGGGGAAAAAAAATTTAAATACACTGAATTTTAAAAACATCGATGGTTTTGGGGCGATGTATTATCAACATCGATGTTTTATTTTTGAACATCGGAGTTTCAAAACATCGATGGTTTGGGGGCGATGTATTATCAACATCGAGGTTTTATTTTTGAACATCGAAGTTTCAAAACATCGCTGTTTTGCTCTCGATATCGCATCACTAGTTCCTAAACGTTTTCAGCCACGGAGCCCTTTTTGAAGCAAATGTTTCTCGTGGAGCTCCAAGAAATATTTAATGTTTAGTTCTAGCTGTCTATGTTCTGTGAAGCATATAACTATGAGTATTAATGATAGAACAACTATTTAAGATATATGAAAAATGTTACATGTACCAGGAAGTTAATGTGAGCAATGTGACTGCTTCTTGCGGTAGTTCGTCAATGTCCTGTGTCACATATGTAAGTTGAAGAAACATGTCGTCTTCTGCGTCCAAACGAGCTCGATATTTAATTTTTATAGCCGTGTACCTCAAAAAAGCCGTTTCAAAGAGGTACGTAGTACCAAAAGGCAGTGAGAGCAATTTAGCTTTGGAACTTAATACATCGTAAGATCCTCCCTTCACTGAGCCCAAAATTCAGTAAGTGGTTTGCTTTTAAATAATACCTGACAGTGTTTGTCCGAAACCATGTCTATAAGGACCTCATATTCTACCGCAATGAGGGTAACTGGTTTTGACGTCACTGAAAATAGATCTACAATCCACTGAGAATTCTTTCGAATCGAGTGTCCCTTGGAAAGTATAAATTCAAATTTTAAGCAAATTGTCAAAGTGTTCTTTTATTATTGCTGACAATGATTCATTCATTGTTACGTTATTTTCTTGTATAAGTTGGAAGTCCATGAAAAACATGTCAGATTATTCTCGACGCTTTCCATGAAGAACGCTCTTTTTCTTTTGCATTAGCATGGAATATCGTGTTCCGATTCTTGTAAGGTTAGAAACTTCTATGGATGTGCTGAATTCGTTCATTTTCAAAAAAATGTCTGCCAAGTAACATAATTTGCACAACCATTCCTTTTTGATAGAATAGCAATTTAATTTTTATCGTCTTCATAACTGCCGCGGACGGAGCCCCTGAGAATCACTCGCGGAGCCCCAAAGGCTCCGCGGAGCAAAGGTGCTCAACTCATATAAATTCGATATTTACTTAATGTGTATGTTGTGGTGTGCTATCTGTTGAACCCCTAGGAGATGGCTAATAACTTCAGTCTTCCCCTTGTCAATAAAAAAAATTAAATTCCCTCCATCGATTTGAAAATAAATCTTACATTCACAGGGACTAATCCCCATAATAATCAACTTACACCAATCTCTAAAGCAAGATTCGAGAGTACATTGGTAAAGTTAAGTTGATAGGTAATGGTAATTTTAGTTAACGTCGTACTAGAGCAACACAACGGGCTATTGACGACGGTACGGGATCAGTACCTTGAGGGAAAGATCCGAGGACAACACCTCGTAATTTTGAACCACGATCAGATGACGAAGCAACACCTGAGCTGGAACCCCACTCTCCAAACGTCCACGCCAACCCAACGTGAGGACTTTCGGCCACGACAGATTTAAGGTGCACCAGCCGCCTCTACATCATACGCTTACAAACATCCATGCCCGTACAAGGATTCGAACCAGGAACCTTCCGATCTAGAGGCTAACACCTTAACCACTATACCGGTTGGTCGGCAAAGTTAAGTTGAATGGGGGGGGGGCACTACACTAGTTGCGATCTAAATGCCTTTCATTTTTGTTAGGCAACCGCATCATAAAGGTTAGGTTTGATAGAAACATATAAATCTACTTACGTTATACATAGCGTATATGAAAGGATTGTAGCAGGAATTGCTCATAGCCAGCCAATGGCAGCAAAACCATATGACGTTGATGTACTTGTAACTAAATGAAAAAAGGTAAAATTAACATCTCGATACACACATATAATATTTTAAACACTTTACATTCTCTGTATTTAACCTTTATTTTCAATAACTGGTCCAGTGAATGTTATTCACTGTGACATTACAAGTGTGGAATTCAGAACCACTATGCGTCACTATGGTGATTCACAGGGAAGGGTTCGGGTTGCACATCACAGATTCTGAGCACAACCCGTTTACTGGGAGGCCACACATTCACTCCATACGGATAAACATGCCTTATCCGTTATTCGAACCAAGAACCTTTGGATCCCGAATTCAGTATCCTGACCACTAGACCTATTAAAACTATACGAACTGGTAGTTAGTTAATTAACATCGCACTAAACTGACACTACTGACATTCCGGAATCAATTCCAAAGACAAAGATCTAAGGACTGCGCCTAGTAATTTTGAACCACGGTCAGGTGACGATAATAACATCTGAGCTGGCACCCACTTTACAAACCTCCGCACCATGCAAACGCGAGGACATTTCAGGCAGGGCCATATTTATAAATAGGCTAAGTAGGCTGCAGAGCGGCAAATTTTTCAGGGGCGGCAGTTTGGCAATTTATTCAAAAGTTGAAATGAAGTATTTCAGGCGTTAACAATATTTTCCGTACGAATTTAAGAATACATGTAACTTAAAAATATGTTTTAGTCCTTCTACATAGCCTACTTTCTAAAACTATAACATAATACAAATTCACAGCACGTAATATTGTATTACTAGGGGGCCTGCCCCCTGCTCGCTAACGCTCGCCAACCCCCGGAGGATTGCTTCGCAATCCTCATTGGTTCGCTGCGTGAACCTATGCTCGCTTCGCTCGCCTGAATGAAGACTTGTGTCCTGGCAGAAGGGATTGTTTACAAAATATGTTACCAAAAAAATGTTTTTCAAATCTAAATTTGCTGTATTACAGAAAAAATATATACAGTATCTCTAAAATCAGAATTCAAATGAAAACTTTGTGCAAATTTTGACTCGAAATGTGAGCGTTGCTTTGGAAATTGAAAACCCAACATGTTGTTTGTGTGTACATTTTCCCAGCACTCAAACGACCCACACTTTTTCATTGAGTTTGTTGCCGAAAGTTGTAGTGCAAGCGTCTTGTTGAACTATAATTGTTGGCCCTGAAAAGGACCGTTTTTTAAATGTCCCTGAAAAGATCCTCCGCTTTCTTTGATTTCTATTATAAACTACCTGCAACAGCTCATTAAAATTTCCTTTTTTTTTTCAATAAAATTTCATCCGATACCGCTATAAATTCAATCGATGCGCGAGACTTCGCGATAAACAAACAATCGTACAGTGTTGCCAAAACGCGATTACAAATAACGTCTTTTTTGAGTGCCACGTAAGAGAATTATATAAATAGATAACTTTCTTGTAGTGCAATCTAATTTGGTTTGACAACACTGGCATAAGCGCAGCGATTCGATCTGACAACACTGTAGCCGATCTGGTAACACTGTTGGTGGAAGGCCCAGTGGCTCCGCTGTCAGTAGTGTAGTATCAGTCTAGTCTGTCTGAGTCTGACGCTGTCATTCACGTCTATCGGTGTGCACAACGGGATCGTTGATGATTGTGTTGAGCCAGGCGTGTTACGTGTAGTTCGCTACGATTTTGCCTTATAGTTTAGAGTATTCCAATACACATAACGTACAGTTTTTAACAAGTCGGCTACTCCCTACTATCTACTATGAGTGACGATAGGAAGAGACTCAGTGGCGCTGAATACAAAAAACGAACAAAACTGAAACTTCAAGAACTAGAACGTGTTCTGAAACAAACAAAAAAAACTTTGTGTTTAAAAAAGATGAAATCACCAATGAACTCTATCATTTTGTTGTATAAAACAAATGTATTAAGCAAATATGAACTATAGAGGGGGTGGCAAATGGACTTTAGCCTATAGGCGGCATACTCTTAAATCCGGCCCTGAGGCTACGACAGATTTAACATGCATCAGCCCCGTGTACACGACGGTCTTTGGCTGGACCTAGTTTCGAACTCGCAACCCTCCGGATGATAATCCACTGGATAAATTCTTCCAACTGGACTACAACAACACCACGTCCGAGTTTTAAGAAAGTATGGCGAAATATAATGCTGTATAACATATTTAAACAGAGAAATGTATACGCGACTCACGATCTATGCAACTGCCCAGGGGTGCAGAAAAAGTTTCAGGGCACAATATTTCTCCAGAACACAATTTGTTTTGTCCGAAATTTCACTGAAAACATCCCGCTATTTTCATTCCAGTTTAAGCGACTATTCGAGTACAATGTTGATGATTAACTAACTTTACTAATTGACCTGACACATCTATGGCACTTACAACAATAGGATTTGGCATACAGGTAGTCCAAATTTCTTGCAATTTGTGGGTCACGCCGAATTTTAAAATTTTAATCTAGAACATTTAAAAATGAATTTAATTATTATTATTTTCTTTAGAATGGCAACACCATGAAAGATCGTAGATTCTAAATGTATTTTTTCCGTGGTTCCGTTTGATTTTCCAGAGGAACGATTTCAGCCGAAGAACAAAACAAAAAAGTTTTAACTGGAGTTTTGTAGTTCTTTTTCTATATCCTAGACTGTTAAAGATAGAGTAAAAATTCCAACGGATTTGAGATCTGTGGAAAATTTCATATTAGATGGATACCTAAAAATATGATTTTCTTTAAATAAATCATTTTAAAAATGAAACTCTTTTATATTTTTTCCAATACGAATTTGACTTTGATTGCGTTCGAGAAATCAAATATTACATTTCATGCGCTCAAACGATTCCAACAACAAATAAAAAAATTTTGACTGGCAATGTTTAGTTCTTTTTTTTTTGTAGTAGTCTTACTTTGTATATTAAAATCGGGATCGTTAAAGACAGATTAAAAATTTCAACTTATTTGAAATCTGCGGAAAATTTTGCACCAGATACCTTACATTTTATTTCCTTTTAATAAATAATTTTTCAATTAAATATTTATATTTTCTCAAGAGATTGTGACGTCACGCCCTTTGGATCTCTTCGCAATCGAATTGGGCCAAATTTGACAATGACGAGGACACCATAGGCAACACCTTGATGGCTGTTATCGAATTTGGCCCCAATAGACAATGACGGGGGCTATCACGGCGTTGCCCGTGGTGTTGGTTTGAGAAGCAAACCAAATTGGAATTCGCAGGGAATGCATTCCATTAGGCTACGAATTTCCATTTGGTTTGTGAAGCAAAACAAAAATTTTTACCACATTCCATCTGTAACAAAATACATGGTAAACAATGCAAGAAATGTGAGGCCTGCAAAAAAAGTGTTTGGAAAACCGGATCCCTATTGTGGTCATCCTGCGATTGTAGCTCATGCTCAAATTGCAGTCATTTTATATGGAAAATAAATAGGACTGTTCTCGACAAAGCTCCTACAAAAAAGACACTGTCGATATAACAGTTGCAGGAGGAAAAGTGGTGAAAGTGAAAAGATACATGACCCACAGTATTAAAGAAACTTTCGCTATATATAAGAAGGAACATCCTGTATTCCACCAGGAGTGCAGAAAATATTTCAGGGCTCAATATTTCCCCAGAACACAATTTGTTTGTCCGAAATTTCCACGAAAACGTCCTCGTATCTTCATTCTAGTTTAAGCGACTATTAGAGTACAATATTGATGACTAAGAACTCTCCTTAAGACTATTACTTACAAATTGTAGCAATCACCGGGGGTTAACGAACTGTGGTAACACCTGTGGCAACTTAGCCACAGATCTCCAGACAATCCCTATGAAAGGGAATTTGTAACACGCGTCTTCCCTACCCGATGGGGAAATCGTCAGATTGATTTGGAACGTGGTAGCAGAAAGACTACGTCGGAATGAACCTATCCATTCTCTTTGTTTCATCGTGTTTGTGTCAGTGTCCTGTCTTTGTAAATAAATAGATGTTCAAAATAGAAATGGACTCGATGTAATAGTTATTACGTCACAACACCTAACCCCACGAAAAGAACTGTCACGGGCTACAAAGAAGGTCACGGGCAACGTCGTGCTGGCCACACAGTGGCTAGAGGTAGAAAAAGAGAGAAACTGCCGTTTTCTACGTGCAAGCTTCTTTCGCCGATTTCAGTTAAATATAAAGAGGGGGGGGGGGGCGTAAATATAGTCGCTAGCCAAAATATTTGTTCGTCACTGATGACAATTGAATTTGTAGAGTTTTTTATTCAAAAATTTCCCTACAGCTGCCTGAATTTCCCACGAATCTCGTTCGCGCGTTCGGACATTCTGCACCCCTGCAACTGTCTCTGTAATCCATAAAAAAGTTGTTTTGGGAAGGATAAAGTCAGAATTTTAGAGGCAGTAAAGTGAAATTTTTTATCCACCTAATGTATATCTAATTTTTTTAATTCGAAATTCTAAAGCTAAACAATAGAAAAAAAAATTTTCTTCTTCCAAAAAATAAAAGAATATAACGGACTTAATTTGTAATTAATGTTTATCAGTAGAAATTGTTATGTAAGCTGTCACATTTATATAACCATCATAATCATTATGCTGTTTCAATAAGGTCATCTTTTGATAAAAAAAAAACGAAAATGGAAAGATAGTAAGAAGCTTATGCAAAAGGTTTTCACCTAAGCTGCTAAGGTCGAGCACTTTGATATTTAATAAGCATTAGTGAAAATTTGCTCTTTTGTATAATTAACTTCCTAATGAGAAAATTCAAAGTTCATTCTGCCTTTTAATTAACAACTGAAAGGTAAACACTTGGATATATTTTTATACTAAACTGCAGCAGCTTTTCGACCTATTTTTTCATCCGCTGAAAGCAGTTTAAGCTAATGCTCTTTGCGACGTATGAAAAAAAAATGAAAAATCTTTCATTACAAAACTATTTAGTTTTGGAGTGCAAAGTTGTGCTAATAGACACAAATAAAAATAAAAATATTTCAGTACCACAAAAAAAAATTTAAGCAAAATGTATTTATACTGTGAAGTGTACGTAAGAACTGTTTGAAAAGGAAATTATTTGACCAAAATGCTGTTTAAAATTAACATTTTAATGTTCGTGATGTTTGCCACCTGAATGAATACATACAGATGGTAACATTCATTCCTTCCTAGAAAATGTTTGTGTAATTTATTTGCTTGTTCAGCATATAGATCTTTCTCTAGATCGAAGAAGGAGCAATATGATAAAATATAAACAATACCTAATCTTTTCTGCAAAAGTTTGGCTTAACACTATGTATGCCACTACTGACTGTTAATTCCTTGTGGTTGTCATGACGGCATTGGAAAAACTGACCAAATCTTGATCGTAACAAAATCGTCACTATCTTGATAACGAGATATCTCTGCATTAGCAGAATTGGCCAGATCTGTATGGACGAAGATATTTCGTCTAAACCAGTAAGTGTTCTTTTCACTGTACTGGATAAAATATTAAAACTCTGAGCTCAGATTCTATATACGGGAACACGATTCTGTAAGAAGTATGCCAGAGGCATCAGTTTCTAGATCACTGGACTAGAAAGTTGCTTGCCTTTTTGAAGTGCACTCCATTGCGAAGATAAATTCGATGGAGCTGCGAACGTTGCTACAATTTTACCAAGGAAGTGAATTGAATTGGCCCGACATTACTGCAACAGGAAAAAGATCTCACGCGCCACTAGCACCGCTTGGTTTATTCCACAAGAATACATTAATATAACCATAAAATTCTCTCTCTCTCTAATAATTTCAAGGGTAATGTGAAAAAAAAATTGTTTGGATAAAGGCTCTAATTACTAAATAATTGATTTGTGAAATTCCTTCCGCATTTCTTACCCAAATCTATGAGAATCATTTTCAGTGTAAGCGTACAAACCAGACAGAATGCGACGATTTTACTACAGCAACCCAAATGCTCGCGGTTGTCTTAAAATGTAGTTATGAATGAATTCTGAAAGTTTACGAAGTGGGGATGCCAACTCAGGTGTAATGATAATGGTAATTTTACTCAACGTCCTACTAGAGCAATACAACGGGCTATTGACGACGGTCCGGGATCAATCCCTTAAGGAAAAGGTCCGAGGACAACACCTCGTAATTTTGAACCACGGTCAGATGACGAAGCAACACCTGAGCTGGCACCCCACTCTCCAAACTTCCACACCAACTCTACATGAGGACTTTCGGCCACGACATATTTAAGGTGCACCAGCCGCCTCTATACATCATAAGCTTACAAACATCCATACCCGGACCCGGATTCGAACTACGAGTCTTCCGAGGCTCTAGAGGCTAAAACCTTAACCACTATACCGGTTGGTCGGCCCAACTCAGGTGTGTACAGCCGTAAAAAAAAAACCTGCTCACCCGATTGCAATTGCACAATTTACATCACAGAACAAAACGGAAGGTAGCAATCGATAGGTATTAATATTTTCTACAAATATCAATATTTAAAATTTGTCTAAGGGGTCGTATACATATTAAATTGGGTGCTTGCTCCGATACTTTCAATACGAACCCCCATCTTTTATCACAAATTTGGAATCAACACAATTTCAGGCGGATTTGAAGAGAAAATAAAACCGGCGTAATATTGACCGAGAAAATACATGAAAACTATTGAGGGAGCGTGTAAATGTTCGGAGTTCAATCACATTTTTAATATTTGTAAAGACGTGTAGTGGCCGTCACAAGCAATGACTTCTTGTAGACGCCTTGGTACGGAGTCCATCAAGATGGTGACAAAGTCAGAATGCATTCTGATTGAATCCCAGGATCTGAAATTTCTGTTTTCACTTTGTGAACAATCCCCAATAACGATAATAATCATCGAATTTTGTAAACACTGCGCTACTAATTATACACGTAATGACCTGAAAGATTTGGAATTCCGATGTTTCAGTAACAGTTGAATCACGTGTCACAATTTGCCCATGTTTCTATTCATAATATTTATGAATATTAATTTCATATTTGATAAAAAATAGTAATTTTGTTTGATAGTAAAATGTTTATAGATTGTGATTTTTCATTTTTTGCTACCCAAAAAACCCAATTTCCAAGAAAAATTAATGTTTTTAGCAAATATAACAAAAAACGTGAAACACGCATTTAACATTAGATCTAATTTTCAAATACTTAAAAATCAGTGAGCCCGTTGTGTTGCTCTAAAACAACGTTACAAAAAAATTTTACCATAAATTACCAATTAAATTATTTTACAAATCAGTGAAAAATTGTATGTAGAATCCAAATTTGGGGGGTGATAAAAGATGGGGGTTCGTATTAAAAGTATAGGAGCAAGCACACAGTTTAATACAAAGGGCGTTCCATAAAAACTGAGAGCAAAATCATAAAAAATCAAAAAACATATTTACAGAAAAAAATACAGATTTTTTTTTTCAAAATACCTTCTATCAGATGATATACAACGGTTCCATCGTTCAACCCACTTTTCAAAACAAGTAGAGAAGCCTTTTTCTGGAAGCTGCTTCAAAGATCCCTGCACTGCTGAAATAACTTCAGAATCTGTATTAAATTTTCTACCACGGAGCTTCTCCTTCAACGTCGGAAGCAGACAGAAATCGCATGGTCCGAGATCTGGACTGTAAAGGGGGTATGGTATGATTTTAATATTGCATTTACTAAGATATTGCTGAACAGAAGTAGCGACATGCGGGCGAGCATGATCGTGATGTTATGTCCAATTCTCTACCAGTTCATATCATTTTCTCGATATGTGTTGTCGCAAAGTTTTCAATACTGAAATATAATATTCACCATTCACAGTAGTTTTTGGAGGCACATCATGCTGATAGATTACACCTTTATAATCAAAGAAAATAATCTTCATGACCTTTTCAGCAGATTTGGTTTGTCGGATATTTTTCGGAGGCGTACAGTTAGTGTGTTTTCATACGCATGTTGCGGACTTGGTAAGGGGATCATATAGACCAAGAGATAAGACACGTTTTATTTACCCGAGTTTACCATCAACTTTGTTGTGTGCTTAAGAATACCCATAACCCATAGTCTTCAAAAAGGTATTTCTTAAGGGGAGTTAGTACCTTTAAGACCTTGCGTTGCTCGCGAAAACATACTTTTTTCGATTCATCATAAATAATTGAGTTTTGTATATTGTAGTATGAAATTGATACAGTTTAAAGATAATTGTATGGCTTTCAAAAAACTGCAGTCATATTTGTAATTAAAAACATCTATTTTTATAAAACCTAGCAAAACTTATACATAATTTCTTCCTTTTGAAATTTACCCACTTAACTTTCCCACAAGATAACTTTTGAAAGATGCACTGTAAAACCCAAATGTTTGCACCAAATTGAAGCACATGAATGTCTTAATTCTGTGAACTAAGGAATTTGTGATATTTGAAGTACAAATATTTATAAAAATTAAAAGTATTAAAATAAGTCAACTTTGAAATTTTTTTAGTTATGTATGGACCTATAAATAAAAAACTATAGCTCTCATACACAAATCCATAGTTCAGAGAACTAAGATCTTCTTTTAGAATAACCATACAAAATTTCTTAACTCTACGTTTATTAGTTTTTTTTTAACTTGAGGGAAAGTCAAGTGGGTAAATTTCAAAACGAAGAAACTATGTATAAGTTTTGCTAGGTTTTATATAAAAAAATAATTTTAATTACAAATATGACTGCTGTTTTTTAAAAGCCATACAATTATCTTTAAACAGTATCAATTTTATACTACAATATAAAAAATTCAATTATTTATGATGAATCGAAAAAAGTATGTTTTCGCGAGCAACGCAAGGTCTAAAAGGTACTAACTCCCCTTAAGGTTGGCAAGTGGGGGGGGGGGGCGAGTAATGACGTCATCAATATGGCTGCCGCGCAAACGTGTGACACTTTACTAAAACGAACCTAACTTTTGAACGAAGCGTCTTAGAGCATTATACTTTTATTTAAATTGCTCGTAATTAAATATTCATTGTGTGTTTTATCTAATAACAATATAGTTCCTAAGTGTAATAGTTTTCCTGATATTTAGCCCCAAACGTACATTTTACGAGTTTTTCTGTTTCATAGTGAATGTTTAAAGTTCAACAACTCTTAAACCGATAAGACAATAGAAACAAGGCAAGATTTAAAATGTTTGCTAAGATTGTAGGCATTTAAAAAATACCATAAACATGGCTATGGATGCATAACGAGATAGTAAATAGCGGTTATTGTCTTACTCTTGAAGTCAAGAACTGCTTGACCAGCCCGCTGTGGCGGGGATCTTGTGAGTTAACACCTTTCTGATGTATTAGTTTGGAGTTGTAATGTATTACAATCACAAACAAAGACTAAATAACAAGCAAATAAAATAAATAATTTTTATGTATATTTCGTCTATTGTACTGTGCGTATCTTCATAGTAGTACTTTTGGACCTGTAAAATATGTTTTGATAATTGCTCTGACGTAATATTTATCTGATAATTAACTAAATCTAAAACTAATGCTAAATCTTACAATAGATGTCAAATTGAAAAAAAAAATGCTTTAAACAAAAACAATATAAAATTAGCACTTGCTTTCTTGTATAAGTAGTATTTTTTAATCTACCGTCTTTATAACTCATCATCGGAGTTTGTGTCACTGTCACTGCTTTTTAAAGCAACTTGATCCTGTGCAGAAGTATCGTCATTTTCAGGCGGAATAATGCCAGGTGGTATAGGCCCTTCATACCACTTAACCTGGTATTTCCTGTTTTCTAAGTTCCATCCATGACAGGCTGGGGCAATGTTTTAGGGTTGCAGAGGTTTGCACATTTCCAAATCCAAGATACAGCATTGCTCCGCTTGACTTTTTGTTCCAAAGCAGCTTTTGAAGGAGGAAGAGTAGGAGCAACAGGCCTAAGTTTTGTCAACGGTTTACTTGTTAGCAGAGAATACGTTTTCTTTTTAAAAAATACCGTATCGCACTTCTGATACTGAGACGTACGAAGGATGGCCATACATACCACACACAAATGTCTCTACACCAATCAGCAATGATTCATCCACCAAGACGGATTCTCCTAATTTAGCCACATTTTTTCGATGAGCCATGCTTTTTGTGAGAATATTAAAAGGTTTTATTTTACCTTGTCTGGTAAAAGCAGCAGTGTAATCTGAACCAGTCAAGGCGTGAAAGCCTGGCAGGCTGTCAGCTATTTCACTTCCTATTTCTTTTGCTATTTTTGAGACGTTAATATATCTTCTAGAGTTGTTTGAAGATACACCACATTCAAACCATAAGGGTGCATTCTTTAAGTTCTTTTGGTGATAGAACATTAACACAAAAATATCCGAATCTTTTGTTCCCACCAAAACATTTTTCTTTTCACCATTTCGAGTCGTGTGTGGTGTAATATCCCAAATTATCCTCTTATCTGCTTCATTGTGTTGGCATGCAAGTTCTTGCGCCTCATTTACGTTCATGGTGCCTATACATGAGTATATGTAACAAATCTGTTCTACAGCAACATATAGACTTTTTATTGCCCAGCAAGTGACAACATTTGGAAGATCTCCATTCTTTACATGAAAACTTTGTTAAAGATGTATTGAACGATTCACTTCTTAGTGTCACTGAAGACTTTTTTGGAGTTTTTGTTCAGGTTCAAAATTTTTTATTTCAATCACTAGTGTTTTAGCATTACGTATGCCATGTTCCGTATCCTTGATAGTTGGAGTGCCATAGACGTCAAACACTAAGTGAATTTCTCTGGCTTCTTCTTTACAGATTAATCCCAGAATGTTGTTGGCAAGAGCTCCATAGTTATCTGGGAATTGAATTGTGTGCAGAATGAACATAGCATCAAAGACTATTGTGTCCACAGTAAGTGGAGCAGATACGATTTCTTTTTGAAGCTATTTCAACTTATTCATCAGTTTTGATTTGCATGGTTTATTCAGTGAGTCTTCCATCTGTCCAAGAGCCAGGGGAACTGTGATAAGAGGATAGGCCAAAACGTCCCTCATAACAAAATTCTTTTCAGAGGCAATATTGGTCTAGCAAAAAGATCACGTGTGTATTTTACGACATGGAGTTTTTAATCTGATTCTTGGATAGTTTTAGAAGCACACACAAAAGCACAGTTCAAAACAATTTTTCTTGGTATTGCAAGTTCAACATTTCTTGGATCACTCATACAACGTCTTAAAATTTTCAAAGGCGTCTGTGCCTTTGAAGTATGCACTAAGTAGATCTTTGTTTACTTTATCGTCGACAACATGCCCATTGAATATGTTTCTAAAAGGAGTTTCTCTGCCCATTTCTTCAAAAGGATTGGAAAAGTACTTGAGTGAAGATATTACACACTCTACATCTTTGTTGTCTTTTTCGGTCCCATTTTCTTGAAGGTCCTCTTTAGAGTCTGGTTTCTTGGATACATCACTGCCTTCAAACAAACTTGTTATTATTTGCTCCGTAATTATCCAGTTTTCATCCACCTAGCCCTAGCTGAATCAGAGTTGGAAAACGCTGTAATATTATTCAAGCATCCATCCATACAAAATTAAATTTGTAAGCAGATTATTACCCTTATCAAGATAAAAATTTCTTACTGCAATATTTTCCTAATATGTTACAGATGCAGAATGCTTCTTTCGATTCGACTAATTTCGGTAAAACATATTAATATTGCCAGTGCAACAATTTTAAATTTTCTTAGATAGCAAAGAAAGTCAAAATATATATTAGATACAATAGCCACCTCTCCTTTATCTTAAACTAGCAAAATACCCGACCTTACTCGGTTTGAATTGGTTTACTCTAGATTGAAGAGATAATCAAAATATATAATGACTTACGTTTTTTGTAGAATAAAAATTTATTTTAACATCTTTCGCCATCTTTATATTTTCTACAACTTACTTTGGACACAAATCTTACACATGCATATCCATTCATGTAATACATTTCACATACATCGCACAATTGCTGTATGACAAAGCTACAAAATGACGAAAGGTGATACCAAGGTTACTACTATAAAAGACGATTTATAGGAAGATTTGGAATTCCCTTTCTTAAGTTCTTTTCATGTTCAACTCAATTAATTAAAATTACGATTTACGGCGAGTGCTCTCGCACTCATAGTCAACAAAACAATATTTTTTTGCTTGTGGCACTCTTGCCTCCGGTATGCAACATTGTGAAATTTTGCAATCTTCTCCTGTCATTATTACAACGAATTTTTTAATGTTGGAAAAAGTTCCAGTTTGGATTAATAAACATTATTATTCGTTCAATAACGGCATTATTCTTTCAATAACGGCATTATTATTTAAATAACGGCATTATTCTTTAAATAACGGCATTATTCTTTAAATAACGGCATTATTCTTTAAATAACGGCATTATTCTTTATAACGGCATTATTCTTTCAATAATGGCATAACTACACTTAAAATTTACTGAAAATTTATACTGACTTACCTAACATTTTTAAGTCTAATAGTTTGTAGTGCTGTTGCGTGTGATGAGAAGGAAAACACATTTATTAAAATAATAAATATTTAAAACAGGAAACAGCAAAGTAAAACAAAATAAAAGATGTCACAAAAAATTGTTCTAAAGATATTAATTTGTGATTCAATTTTATCTCTTGATCTCGCACAGTTGCCACAACTTACAACTAAAAGTGTACAAAATTTAGAAATGTGAAATTAATTCAGAGCGAAAGAACCAGAAAAAATATCACTGCTCGCGCGATCTTGTTCATTCTCGTTTCATTGAAAAATATCGTCTGTCCCAAATATTCGGAAATCGTTTTCATTGCGCAAAGAATAAAAATAAGACTCGAAATAAATGAAGTATCAGAGATGAAATTCCATAAAAAAAAAAATTGAAGAATAATTACTTTTTCAGCAGTACTGGTAAAGTAATCGAAGTAATCGTAATATTCAACAGACATTCCAATTTTTACAAAACTACCAAATTATGGTTGATTTAAGTATACTTACTCAGGTGTTTTAGCATGAAACTCAACTAAATATAACAATAAAGAAATGTATAATATTGCATTCACTAAACCAATAAATAATGTATAAAATAAAATACAACACAATCAAATATCTGGAATACAATTCATGTGATGGCTACACAAACACACAAACACAAAATCGAGCATAGAACAGAAAGATGGACAGACAGACTTTCGTAACCAATGCCACTCACTAATTGAAGATAAGTACTCACTGTATGCAAATTTTCATGAAAATATCATAAAACGCGTGGACGTGTATAGGGCACAACATACAGACATACAGACAGACAGACAGACAGACAGACGGACAGACAGACAGACAGACACCAAACGAGAAAAAGGCGGATTCGGCATCAGAAGGGTCCAAAACGGATAGAAAACTTGAAATGGGTCGAAAATATTGAATGTACAAACAAACACTCCATTCTTATTTATATAGATTTAGAAGTGCAATGTTAATTTAGCATTAGTTATGTAATTAGCTGGTAAATATTACAATAGAGCAATTATTAAAACATATTTTAAATTCATAGAGGTACTACAATGAAGACACAATATACATAAACATTTTTTATTTAGTCTTAGTTTGTGATTATAATACATTACAACTCCATATACATCAGAGAGGTCAGTGTTAACTCTCAAGATCTCCGCCACAGCGGGTTGGTCAAGCAGTTCTTGGCTTCAAGAGTAAGACAATTACAGTCATTTAATATTTCGTTATGCATCCATAGCCATGTTTATTGTATTTTTTAAATTCCTACAATCTTAGCAAGCATTTTAAATCTTGCCTTGGTTTTATTGTCTTATCGGTTTAAGAGTTGTTGGACTTTAAAAATTCACTATGAAACAGAAAAACTCGTAAAATGTACGTTTGAGGCTAAATATCGGAAAAACTATTACACTTATGAACTATATTGTAATCACATAAAACACACACACACACACAATGGTTATTTAATTACGAGCAATTTAAAAAAAAAAGTAGAATGCTCTACGACGCTTCGTTGAGAAGCTAGGTTTGTTTAAGTAAAGTGTCACACGTTTGAGCGGCAGCGATATTGATGACGTCATTACTCGGCCCCCCACCACTTGCCAACCTTAAGAAAATCTTTTTTGAAGACTGTGGGTTATGGGTATTCTTAAGCACACATCAAAGTTTATGGTAAATTTGGCGTAAATAAAAGTGGTCTTTATTTTGGTCTAATAAAGATGTACCCAAGTTTCATCACCAGCTATTATAGTCTTTAGGAAATTCGGATCATTTTGAAGCAGCTTTTTCCACTCACAACATTGGTGAATTATTGTTTACATTTGTTCTTTAGTAAGGTGATGAGGGACCCATCTGGAACAAACATGGCGAAGCTGTAAATTGTTGCATAGAATGCGAAATATCGTCTTTTGTAAATGTTATAGCAAATTTGTCTAAAACGAATTTTAAATATTGATATGTGTGAAAACATTCATCCCCATGAATTGCTACCTTCCGTTTTGTTTTATGATGTAAATCGTGCAAATGCGATTAGGTAATTTTTTGTCGGGTGTACCTTGTTATCTAACCGTGGTTCAAAAATACGAGGCGTAGTTCACGGACCAATTCCTTCGGGATAGATCCCGGACTGTCGCAAATAATTCGCAGCGCGACGTAGATTCACTTCCTACTGGAATTCAATCTCCCGGGAATTTTTATTAAATACCTACTGAAATACACTCATGTCCATAAATTAAGGATAATGCCTGCTCCGGCAAATCCTTCAGGTTCATAAACAAAACAAACGTGACTTATTCATAAAGCCCATTTACTAAACAAAAGATAAAGATAAAAAAAGATGGTGTATGTATGATACCATTCATAAGAACTACTATTTTTGCTCACTGAAGCAATTAAAAAAAATATCGACATTACAAAAACTTAATATGACATGGTTGGTAAGATGGTTAAAACATTCTATGTCTCCTAGGCTATGAAATACAGTCCGTACAACGCCTAAGTATGCTGAGGATCAAATTATCGAGCTGGGGAAGATCACTCCAGTCAGCAAGCAATGCAGTCCGAAGTTCCGGTACACATGTTGGAGGTGGTTGACGAGCTGCAAATCGTCGGCCAAGCATGTCCCACACATGCTCTATCGGATTCAAGTCAGGTGAGAATGCTGGCCATTCCATACAGGTGATATCCTCAGATTCAAGGCATTCGTTTACGATGTTTGTACGGTGAGGACGGCCGTTGTCATCCATAAACACAAATTCTGCGCCCGTGGTACTCCTAAAAAACGTACATGTTGTTCCAGAATGAAGTCCGGAAAAATTTGGCTTCTCATGGTTTCGATTTGAACATGTAGATTAGTTCTGGAGCCCAGTATAATTCCGCCCCAAACGAGCAATCCTGCAACACGTAATGGTGTCGTTCAATGATGTTGTGGGTAACGGGTACCTGGAGTATTGAACGTCCATACTCCATATGAACGTCCGCCGTGAATCAGACTGCAAACTAAACCTGGATTCGGAAAACATCACACAAGCCCATTATGACAATGTCCACATTGCTTGTTCTCTACTCCAGGATAACCGCTGGCGACAGTGAGTTGCCGTGAGCGGAACACATCTGACAGGCCTGCGAGCATATAGACCAACATGTTCCAAACGTCTGTAAATGGTTTGTCTTGAAACTGTCGTACCAGTGGCTGAAGATAGCTGACGAGAAAGGTCGGATGCTGTGCTCCGTCTGCTTCTTTTTGCAGTTACTGTCAAATACCGTTCGTCATTCGGTGGTGTATCTCGGGGGAGACCTGTACTGTAACGCCTACTGACATTTCCATCATTTTGGAATCGTTGCCAAAGCCTAGAGTTGATACATTGTGCGATTCCAAGTTCCACTGAAACTTCCGTCTGAGTACGCCCACATTCCAGGCGGCGGATAATTCTACCACGGAAAAAAATCATCTACATGCGTCCTCTGTGCCATAACTATTCGGTTGTGGCACTGAGCGGCTCACAGAACACGTGTGAACAATTTTACTTCTTTGCTACCATTCTTTATATACACCTCTCTTACACTCTCGTCATTGTGACGTACAATCGGCGTCATCTGATGGCTTCCTGTAGTTTGGATATTATTCTTGAAGATGTGTGCGATAATTCTAAAGGTGAAATTTTTACTTTAGAGTTCGATTTTCGTGTGGAAATCAAGCCAATTGATGTCACTTTCAGAATTAATTCGCCGACTTACCGGTCTGGTGGTTAAGGTGTTAGCCTCTAGATCGGAAGGTTCCTGGTTCGAATCTGGGTCAGTGCATGGATGTTTGTAAACGAAGGTAGAAGCGTGGTGTAGAGTCGGCTGGTGCAAATTAAATCTGTCACGGCCGAAAGTCCTCACGTTGGGTTGGTGTGGAAATTTGGAGAATGGAGTGCCAGCTCAGACCTCGTCATCTGACCGAGGTTCAAAATTACGAGATGTTGTCTTCAGATCTTTCCCTTAAGGGATTGATCCCGGACCGTCGTCAGTAGCCCGTTGTGTTGCTCTAGCACGACGGTAGTTAAAATTACCTTACCCTATCTTCAAAATTAGTACAGGAAACACTACCACAACCAAGAAACATTACCGCCACCTATATGCAACATGAAAGGTTAGTAAGTAAATAGTTAAATTGTGGTCTCACTGAAACTATGGCAACGGGTACTGTCGACGTCTGACTTTTATCTTATTAGCGTTGATCAACCAACTATCTAATGTAAATTACGTAATGTATTTGGAATTTTTACTGACGAAGTTCTGAAATAGTATTCTAAAAGTAAAACCAAGTGACGCCACATCCCCAATGCCTTCACCCGTAAGTACTTTTAGCAGTAACGGATTAGCAATCGGGAGGTTGCGTGTTCGAAACTAGGTCCAACCAGACTGTCGTGTACACGGTGGGTGGTGCACGTTAAAACTTTCGTGGCAAAAAATGTCCTCATGTTGGCAGGGTGTGGAAGTTTGGAGAGTGGGGCAGGAGCTCAAGTTTTGACCTCACCATCAGACCGTGGTTCTAAATTACGTGGTGTTGTCCTCGATCTTTCCTTTGGGGGTTAATCAAGGACCGTCGCCAAGCCCGTTGTGTTACTCCTGTGTAAATCTTATTAATTACAATTACCTTCACCGCAGAAACACTACTGCTACTGATATTTAGTATGACAGACAATTCCTATCATCAATATCTAGTGAACTGTGTCCATATATTAATTGCCGACCAACCGGTATAGTGGTTAAGGTGTTATATATAGCCTCTAGATAGGAAGGTTCCTGGTTCTAATCCGGGTCCGGGCATGGATGTTTGTAAGCGTATGGTGTAGAGGTGGCTGGTTGGCGTGGAAGTTTGGAGAGTGGGGTGCCAGCTCAGGTGTTGCTTCGTCATCTGACCGTGGTTCAAAATTACGAGGTGTTGTCCTCGAATCTTTCCCTTAAGGGACTGATCCCGGACCGTCGTCAATAGCCCGTTGTGTTGCTCTAGTACGACGTTAACTAAAATTACCAAATTACCATATATTAATTTAGTGAACAAACCAAAAACTCCAGCTAAGGAAGCCGACCAACCGGTATAGTGGTTAAGGTGTTAGCCTCTAGATCGGAAGGTCCCTGGTTCTAATCCGGGTCCGGGCATGGATGTTTGTAAGCGTATGGTGTAGAGGTGGCTGGTGCAACTTAAATCTGTCGTGGTCGAAAGTCCGCACGTTGGGTTGGCGTGGAAGTTTGGAGAGTGGGGTGCCAGCTCAGGTGTTGCTTCGTCATCTGACCGTGGTTCAAAATTACGAGGTGTTGTCCTCGAATCTTTCCCTTAAGGGACTGATCCCGGACCGTCGTCAATAGCCCGTTGTGTTGCTCTAGTACGACGTTAACTAAAATTACCAAATTACCATATATTAATTTAGTGAACAAACCAAAAACTCCAGCTAAGGAAGCCGACCAACCGGTATAGTGGTTAAGGTGTTAGCCTCTAGATCGGAAGGTCCCTGGTTCTAATCCGGGTCCGGGCATGGATGTTTGTAAGCGTATGGTGTAGAGGTGGCTGGTGCAACTTAAATCTGTCGTGGTCGAAAGTCCGCACGTTGGGTTGGCGTGGAAGTTTGGAGAGTGGGGTGCCAGCTCAGGTGTTGCTTCGTCATCTGACCGTGGTTCAAAATTACGAGGTGTTGTCCTCGAATCTTTCCCTTAAGGGACTGATCCCGGACCGTCGTCAATAGCCCGTTGTGTTGCTCTAGTACGACGTTAACTAAAATTACCAAATTACCATATATGAATTTAGTGAACAAACCAAAAACTCCAGCTAAGGAAGCCGACCAACCGGTATAGTGGTTAAGGTGTTAGCCTCTAGATCGGAAGGTCCCTGGTTCTAATCCGGGTCCGGGCATGGATGTTTGTAAGCGTATGGTGTAGAGGTGGCTGGTGCAACTTAAATCTGTCGTGGTCGAAAGTCCGCACGTTGGGTTGGCGTGGAAGTTTGGAGAGTGGGGTGCCAGCTCAGGTGTTGCTTCGTCATCTGACCGTGGTTCAAAATTACGAGGTGTTGTCCTCGAATCTTTCCCTTAAGGGACTGATCCCGGACCGTCGTCAATAGCCCGTTGTGTTGCTCTAGTACGACGTTAACTAAAATTACCAAATTACCATATATTAATTTAGTGAACAAACCAAAAACTCCAGCTAAGGAAGCCGACCAACCGGTATAGTGGTTAAGGTGTTAGCCTCTAGATCGGAAGGTCCCTGGTTCTAATACGGGTCCGGGCATGGATGTTTGTAAGCGTATGGTGTAGAGGTGGCTGGTGCAACTTAAATCTGTCGTGGTCGAAAGTCCGCACGTTGGGTTGGCGTGGAAGTTTGGAGAGTGGGGTGCCAGCTCAGGTGTTGCTTCGTCATCTGACCGTGGTTCAAAATTACGAGGTGTTGTCCTCGAATCTTTCCCTTAAGGGACTGATCCCGGACCGTCGTCAATAGCCCGTTGTGTTGCTCTAGTACGACGTTAACTAAAATTACCAAATTACCATATATTAATTTAGTGAACAAACCAAAAACTCCAGCTAAGGAAGCCGACCAACCGGTATAGTGGTTAAGGTGTTAGCCTCTAGATCGGAAGGTCCCTGGTTCTAATCCGGGTCCGGGCATGGATGTTTGTAAGCGTATGGTGTAGAGGTGGCTGGTGCAACTTAAATCTGTCGTGGTCGAAAGTCCGCACGTTGGGTTGGCGTGGAAGTTTGGAGAGTGGGGTGCCAGCTCAGGTGTTGCTTCGTCATCTGACCGTGGTTCAAAATTACGAGGTGTTGTCCTCGAATCTTTCCTTTAAGGGACTGATTCCGGACCGTCGTCAATAGCCCGTTGTGTTGGTGTAGTACGACGTTAACTAAAATTACCAATTACCAGCTAAGGAAGGAATGTCAATATATTTTTGTGCTATAGGTTACGGTTAAATTGTAAACATATTATAAGTATTTCCCAAGTGGAAGTAAATGCTAAATCATTAAATATATTTCTAGACTGTAGAGAAAATTCAAATTTCCGATTATTTTCGTATAACTCCGAAAGAACTAAAGAGTAATTAATGGACCATTTTAAAATTTTAATCAATCTGATTAATGAAGCCTTCGAACCCGAGCGTCTGCTTACGGTAGCATAAGAGACGTTCCCTGAAATAAATTAACGTATTAACGAAAGATTAAACCGATCTAAACGTTTGTTAATATCGATTGTCCGGTAATTAGATTTTTCGGATCGGAGTTCCTTTCCGCTCATATAAAGAAATCGAGCTTTTTGTTTCGAACTTCTATAAAGTTAACCACCAGTTCGAAACAAAGTTCTAAAGTCCCTAATTACTTTCCTGCTAATGAATTATATCTCTTAGCACTTAATGCATACATGGGCAGCCCCCGACTCGCGGGCCGTTTGTGGCCCGTCCTGGTTTTTCAATGGCGCTCGGAAAAAAGTCAGTATTCTCGGTTCTCGCCAACAAGAGAGTGAGAGGGGTGAGGGAAAACAAAAGCCTGAACTACGTGGGTCTGTGTTTCTCAACCTTTTTTAGTTGAAGGCACACTAAAAATATCTTGAATTATTTGCTGCACACCTGAATATAAAAATGTAAAAGTAGGTATTGCCAATATTTATTATTAGTACTTATTATAGTTATTATTACTAATAAAATTAGTATTGGACATATGAGAAGGCTGAGCCTGTTTTCTTGAACGAATTAAATCAAAACGAGGTTTCAAAGTCGCCCAGACAAGTTATCGGCGACATATCACGCCCCTCAATTCCACGGATAATCGGGAATAATAATTATAAATTTCGTTATTGATTGTATCCGAGAAACGGCTTTGCACTTTTTGATTCCATTTCTTACTAGCGAATGTGATTATTAAAAAAACACACTGATACAAATCAACAATAATCGGATTTCTGGTCTCTATAAGACCAATACTGGAGAAGATATTTTTCAAGAGGTTAAAAGTGCTATTGAAGAGTATGGCTTGCAGTGGTGCAAATTAATTGGGGTTTGCACAGATGGTGCACCTTCTATTTTCGGTTGACGAAAAGGTTTTATCGGAATTTTGAAAGAAAAAGCAATTGATTTGAATGTGCAAAAAGACGATTTAATAATCCTACATTGCATTATCCACCAACAAAACTTGTGTTCTAAGTTCATTCGATTGCAGAACGTTATCGATGTGATAAGAAAGATAATCAATATTATTCGATCTCGCGCGCTTAAAAATCGCCATTTCAAAGCATTTTTGGATGATCTTTCTTCAGAACTTGGTGATATGACATATTTTTGCGAAGTAAGGTGGTTAAGCAAAGGCAAGATGCTAAAAGGATTTCACGATATTAGACAGGAAATAGCCGATTTTATGGAAATCAAGCAAAAATCATTGCCTGAAGTCAGTGATCAGAAATGATTATGTGATTTAGCATTTTTAGTTGACATCACGGGTCATTGAAGGGTCATTCCATGTGAAAACACCCATTTTAAGAAAAGGTTGTTGCACCATAGTCATGGATTTTTTTCAAATTTTTACCATAGATAGACTTGACAGTGAAACCCTTAGATCTAATTTTTTTAAATATTTTGTCCAATATTAGCCGAGATACGATAATTTAAAAATTGGTCAATTTTACAAAATGGCGGCCATCTTGGATTTGCCACACTATCTATACAGGGCCCTAACTATAGAACTAATTGTTCAAATTTAGTAATTTTGGTACCAAATGGAAGCCATTTATTTCAGGAGTGCACATAAAATACAAAACCAGTAGTAATTTTGCATTTTAGGGGAGTTTTTTACACGTAAAGTGGAAAATTCACTTTTAAAAACAGTCGACTTTAAAGGGCTATAAAAAGAATGAACCCTCTTATTTTTCTCTGAAACTTTGTAGTAGTATTAACTAATATGTGTACTGTAATCTGAGAAAAATTCAGAGCGTGCAACACATTTTTCATTTTCAAATAAAAGCTATTCTAATGAGCGCATGGATTTCAAAACGGTGGTCATCTTACAGTGCAAAAATGACGATAACTTAAAAAACAATGATCAAATTTAAATTTTTATGATGTACTAATTCAAAGCAAGCTCGCATTATTTCATGTTTTCATATCAATACAGTACCAAATTATTTTAAATTTGTTTCATAGCATGGTTTTTTTTTTTCAAAAAGTTCTTGTAAAAAGCACCGTAGAAAAATGATTTTAATTTATTTAAATTTTTAAAGGTACTTTTCAAAATGTTATGCATTTTACAATACTTTACAAATTTTGCAAAAAATTACATTTATTCTTATTATATCTTGTTTCAAAATTACCAGTGAAATTCTCTTACTTAATAGTTTCTCGTCTTTTTAGAAATACAATAATACTTATAATCCTTATTGTACAACACAAACACTCATAAGATATGGATTGATATAGGCTCAACAAAAAACAAAACTTATCACCGTTGACATAACTTAAATATTTTAAGGTGGTCCAATATAAAGAAACATTCTAGTAAATCTAATCACGTTCATGAAATTGATAAAATAAAACTAAAATTCCTGAGCACTGAATTATAAAAAAAAACACTAGTCTTTATAGATAAATATTGAGCATAAATAAAAATGGTCCCCACATTAACACAAAGTAAAAAGCATTATTCCTTCATAATTCAGTTTGTCTTGTAGTTTTGGAACGATAGTGAATTAATTCCGTTTCATCAGGAGCAATGTGGTATGTTCTTCCTGTTATAGTTGCGGGATAAGATGTGGCTTTTATTATGTGTTCATAAGCAATCCAACATGCATCTAAAAGCTCTGGCCATGTATAGGATGCGTTTGACGCATGAACGTAATTTTGTAATCATTATATTCCTCACAGCATTTCAAAATCTTTCCAATCCACCACTTATACACACATGCAACAATACATCATTCCATTCACACATGCAACATATTGTTCATTTGGAATGTTGGTGCTATTTGATGTTTTTCTCCAATTCTAGTTTCCTTGTAATTAATGTTTTTAATTCTACCCCTTCAGTCTTTGCCCATTGTTCATAAGCAATTTCTAATTCCTCATTTTGCATTAAATATTCTTTAAGCATTTCTGGAGATGGACACTCATCACCTCATCACACCTGTGCACCATGCATGTTTTTGAATCAATGGTACAAACTAGTTTTTTTAACAATGATACATAGTCATTTACATGAATAGCATGAAGCGTGAGTTTAACATTTTGATGATATTACAAAAATACATTGAATAAATAGCTTAACTTCCAACGGTCATATTCTCTTGGCCGTAGTGGGCAAAATTTAGAAAGTCCTATTTTTAAATTATGATGTTCCTTAAATGCAATATGTAAATCTTTTAAGCTATGCAAAACCATTCTCTTTTGTTTTAATACTCTTCCATTTTCAGAAGGAACATATATGCAATCTTTGTTTCCTGGACACATGCGACTATTATTATTATCATAATAAAATGTTATCACTTTTCGACAATATCAGAACTTAGTTCTACACTTTTTCTTTCATTAGGAATTGATAATATACCTTTAGTTGTTTTTAATTTTCGTGCTATTTTTACTAAATACTCTGTGGTGTTAAATTAAATCTTTGTTTGCTTAATGTCCATGAATCTTGTACTAATGTAAGAATTTGAACCTTTTCCTTAAAAATGAAACATTACAAACTTATTTTTCAATTTTTCCACTATGGATTTGCAGTTTAAACAGTTATCTTTTGAATTTTGTGGGTATTTAATACTTATAACATCAACACCTACTCTATTACAGATGCTTTAGCAGCAACACAGCTAGTTAATTTTTCCACATTAGAGCACATATAAGTCACTTTTCTTTCAGAACTATACCTACTCACTTTTACAGGTGATAGATTCAAAATTTCCCATTTGTTCAGTTCTTCTATCACTACTGTCGGATCCCTATAATCATTATCCATGCCAGGTATCGTATTCACTGCCTCAGTATCTGATGAAGTCATCGAAGAAACACAATTTTTGTATAACTTTTATCCAGAAATAAGCATTTCAGGATTTGCCAAAGATAAATCCAGGGAAATTGTTTTCTGACATTTTGATCTTGTTTGGATATTGGTTAAAGTGGTCACATGTTTTCTGTTTCAACTTGTACCACTTTAAAAATTTTTCCTTATGAAACCTGCAGATACTTCTGCTTTCATAAATTTCTTCATCTGGAATTAGGTGATATATTCTCCTTTTTAATATTTCTGAATCAAGATGAGATAATTTAAAGACATAAATAGAATAAATACACAATGATACTTAGAATGTTTTGTTTGCAAAAAACTCAATATCCAGCATAAAACTCAAAGAGAACTTTGCAGCTGTTTGATGACCTAAATACCTTCTACATAGTTTAGCAAACAATATTTATTTAAAAGAGTAAAAATTATTTCATATATATTTAATCAAACCATAATTTAATTCTCAATTAAATATAATATATTTAATCAAATACAATTTATTAATCTTATTATTTCAAATGTTTTAGAATAGAATTTACATTTTGTGTTTAAATGTTCGTTTGCTATGTGTATTTAAATGAAAACTTGAAATAATGCGAGCTTGCTTTGAATTAGTACATCATAAAAATTCAAATTTGATCATTGTTTTTTAAGTTATCGTCATTTTTGCACTGTAAGACAGGGCTCGAAATACCCGGGTGCACAGGTGCACTGTGCACATGAAAATAAAATTGTGCACCTAATTTTTTCCCGCTAGGCGCACCTGTGCACCTAATTTAAAAACTTAGGTGCACCTTGTGCACCTGTATTAAAAAATATATTTCGAGGCCTGCTGTAAGATGATCACCGTTTTGAAATCCATGCGCTCATTAGAATAGCTTTTATTCGAAAACGAAAAATGTGTTGCACGCTCTGAATTTTTCTCAGATTAAAGTACACATATTAGTTAATACTACAACACAGTTTCAGAGAAAAATAAGAAGGTTCATTTTTTTATAGCCCTTTAAATTCGACTGTTTTTAAAAGTGAATTTTCCACTTTACGTGTAAAAAACTCCACTAAAATGTAAAATTACCACTTGTTTTGTATTTTATGTACACTCCTGAAATAAATGGCTTCCATTTGGTACCAAAATTACTAAATTTGAACAATTAGTTCTGTAGTTAGGGCCCTGTATAGATAGTGTGGCAAATACAAGATGGCCGCCATTTTGTAAAATTGGCCAATATTTAAATTATTGTATCTCGGCTAATATTGGACAAAATATTTAAATAATTGAGATCTAAGAGTTTCACTGTCAGGTCTATCTATGGTAAAAATTTGAAAAAAATCCATGCCTATGGTGCAACACCCTTTAGGTGTCCCCGTATGGAATGATCATTAAACGAGTTGAATTTGAAGCTTCAAAAACAAGGTTAAACTAGGGGGCCCGCCCCCTGCTCGCTAACGCTCGCCAACCCCCGGAGGATTGCTTCGCAATTCTCATTGGTTCGCTGCGCGAACCTATGCTCGCTTCGCTCGCATCAATGAAGACACGTGTCCTAGCAGAAGGGATTGATTACAAAATAAGATATTCCAAAAAAATATTTTTCAAATCTAAATTTGTTGTATTACATAAAAGATATATACAGTACCTCTGGAATCAGAATTTAAATGAAAACTTTGAGCAAATTTTTATTCGCAATGTGAACGCTGCTTTGGAAATTGAATACCCAGCATGTTGTTTGTGTGTACATTTCCCCAGTACTCGAGCCACTCATACACTTTTTGACTGAGTTTGTTGTCGAAAGTTGTAGTGCACGCGTCTTGTTGTACTATAATTGTTAGCCTTGAAAAGGACCGTTTTTTAAATAGCCCTGAAAAGATCCTCCGCTTTCTTAGATTTCTATTACAAACCGCAACACAGCTCGTCTAAAATTCATTTTTTTCAATAAAATTTCATCCGATAACGGTATAGATTCAAATGAGGCGCGAGGCTCCTAGTAAACAAACAATCGCACAATGTTGCCAAAACGCGGTAACAAATACAGTCTTTTTTGCGTGCCACGTAAGAGAAATATATATATAGATGGTAAACAAATAGTACAGCCATTTGAAAGCGTTCCAAAACAAAATTCGCTTTTGGGAAACACAAATACGATCTGGAAGCTGCTATTATTTTTCAACACTATCTAGTCACAAAAATATTGATTACACTCAATATGCTGAAGAACTAAAATCACTGTCGAAGCAATGTTTTAATAGATTTTCCGACTTTGAAAACATGGATGGCTGCTTTAACCTTTTTGCTACTCCGATGAAAAGTGACGTAGAGAAGGCTCCCACACACCTGCAAATGGAGTTAATCGAGCTTCAGGAAGACATACATTTGAAGACATGGAGCTAAGGGATTCCTACAGAATATATCTTGCCGAAGAAAAGTACCCACAGCTGCGAGCATTTGCAAGAAAAATGATTTGTGCATTTGGAAGCACTTATAAATGTGAACAGTTCTTTTCCATGATGAAAACTAATAAATTGAAGTATCGAACCAGGCTTACAGATTAGAATTTGCTAAGCACTCTGCACCTAAATAATAGTGGGTTTGATCCCAACGTTGACTATCTTGTTTCTCAAGTTCAAGCTCAAAACTTCTCATTAATTTCTGGTGATTGTATAAGTAAATACTTAATCAATACGATATTATTCTGTTCATATAACTTTACCATTCTACTTTATAAATATAAAAAATAAAATAAACCTTATCATTATTGCTTTTTCACGACTTCCTATTATCTACGGCCCGCGACTTTAGTAATATCTAGCGCAACATTTTGCAACAAATGCAAATTTTTTTCACACGTTCTACGTTGCATGTAAAGTACTAAAACCAAAATTCCTCCTACATGGGTGCATTATAAGTGAGTTATAACCGCAACATTAATGCAACTTTTTGCATAAATGCAACCACCTGCAACTTTTAAATTTAGCTTAAAATTAATTCATATGAAATTACTATTTCATTTTTTGCCCTCTCAATCAACCCTTCGATCACGTGTGTCTGATCTTGTGAACGACGAAGTATTGCGGATCGAACAAGTTTAGTGAAATAAATCGTGAATACAAATAGTGAAATAAATCGCAAAAAGTATCTTAACACATTGGTTGGCACTCTTGATAATCCCGAGAAAACTTGCATAATCGACTGCAGAGTTTGTGAGGTGAGTGTCGATCATCAATATGTTGTTCGCCTTGTAAATAACGTTTTAAAATCTCTGAATACTGAGCGAAAAGATTTTGCGCTTCTGCCATCCAATATAGCACATTATATGAATGCAGCTGGCGCAGTTTTTCAATGTTAAAGAAATTACTGGCCAAGGAACGGCCATTCAACGTTTTTCTGTAGTTAAGAATGTATTATAATACTGGTATACACGACTAAAATTGTCAATATATTTTTAATTTTTTACGAATAATGTATTTTAGAATTTAGTGTATCAAAAATAAATGCAACTTTATTTCCAAAAATGCAACTTTAGGGACCGATAAATGCTATTTTTCTCATTTTTACTCAAACAAAAAAGTTGCCCTAGTAATATCCTAAAGTTTAGACCGCAATTTTCCAAAGGTTACCCATACCTAACTCAATGGATGATTATTGACTTTACTTAATTTCTGAGCCGCTGTAGCTCAGTCAGTAGTGCGTCGGGCTCGCATCAGAAGGATCGTGGGTTCTGTCCTCGGCGGAGCCTGCAGTTCTGATGATTTCGAGATCGGCGCCTCGACCTGGCAAAAAAGACCGTCGTGTTCACTAATAATGACTGGGGCACATTAAATAGGTCGTGGTCACAAAGTCTCCCATACCAAATCAATACCTCTGTGGGTACCTGAACAGGGGGTTATCGGCCTCTGATTGGGATCTAAATTACGATATGTGTGAGTGAATGGATGTATGAAAGGGGCCTTCCTGTAAAACGGATGTGTCGTGTAAGTCGAGCAAAGTCGGACTTCCTCCCAATGGGGCTCAATAACATGGAAGGTGCATCCCCTCGCCTCTTGCTGTCTTCGACGGGCCTGACACTCCTCTGGTCTGCCAGTGTAGGCATGAGAAACAACAACAACTTAATTTCTGCCCGAAATTCAAGTTCTGGGCAATTGAAAGATTTTGTCATAGGTAAAACATTTACAAGAAACCGTTTCTAGTTACTGCTACTCAGTGTCTTAAGGGCCCCCTAGACGATCAATATTATTGTCAATGTGATAGACGGTTTCAATTGATAAGTGTTTTAATATTACTTCAATCAACCCGTCAATCTCATTCGGTCAATGTTTTTCGAAGGCACGTGACGTCTCGTTTTTGAGTTACAAAATGGTTTCAAATTCAGATTTGAGCTTTCTTGCCTTGAATTTGGCTGTCTGCAATAGGAAGAAAGAAAAGAAGAGGAAAAGAAACTGATCTAAACAGTGGTATAAACTGAGAAGCCGCTTTACTCACAAACATTTTACCGAACTTTCTGCGAGATACTGAATCATAGGCAGAATATTAATTTTGTGTTTTAATTTTTCCTCAGTATAATCTTATTTGTATTGTTTTAGCACATTAATTATTTTTTTGCATAGCAATACATGTTTTTTTTTAATATTCACGGTACTACAACATACATCGCAGAACAATCCAAGTCTTTGCAGAACACTTTTTCCTTATTTTTTAAAAAAAAGTTTGGCCAATTGATTTTTTAATCATAAGTTACGAAGTTCTGCAGTGCAAAGCGCGCTCCTTGCCACATCTTTTTTTCGTTTCTAGCTGCGAAACAATCTCCCTACACCGCTCAAATTACCCCCAACAAACACTTTATAAATAACAAATATTTAACTTCAAATGTTATCTACAGGATTTTAAATTTTGAAAGTATGCCTTGTCTTTAAATAAAGTGAATTAATTTTGATGTGTGTGTTATATTTTAATATGTAATACATATTTAGCTTATAATTGTGTTTTACGTCTGTTTTTGATTTCATTGCAGTTTTCAAAATTCGGACAAAATGCCTGCAGAACGAATATAAATAACAAATATTTAACTTCAAATGTTATCTACAGGATTTTAAATTTTGAAAGTATGCCTTGTCTTTAAATAAAGTGAATTAATTTTGATGTGTGTGTTATATTTTAATATGTAATGCATATTTAGCTTATAATTGTGTTTTACGTCTGTTTTTGATTTCATTGCAGTTTTCAAAATTCGGACAAAATGCCAGCAGAACGATTGCAATTACTTGAAGCTGTGTTGCAGAACACTGAATATAATTCTGCACCTGGACAGTTTACTTGCGTTTATTTTACACAAAAAAACTATACATACGCTTTATTATGTTTGTCTCTAGATCAGAAGGTTCCTGGTTCGAATCCGGGTTAGAATATGGATGTTTGTAAGCGTGTGGTGTAGAGACGGCTGGTTCACCTTAAATATGTCTTGGCCGAAAGTCCTCATGTTGGATTAGTATGTAAGTTTGGGGAGAAGAGTGCCTGCTTAGATGATGCCTCGTCATCTGACCGTGGTTCAAAATTACGTGACGATACTCCGAATGACTTAGGCTGGGACGGTAGTAACTAGTTGAAATATACGCTTTATTACAATAGAGATTTGAATCCCAGATCAATTTGTGTCAACAGATTTTTCAGGGAATCAGTTAAAAATCACCTGCACTCAAAACCAACGGGACGGCTATCGAAGACCACCTGCGCGGCACAGGCAGATGACAGAAGGACAGCTTAATTGAAAGGGGCTTAAGAAATTTCTTTCGAAAACATATAATAAAACAAGGATTGCGTTATAGATGCAAAGCAAGGAATAAAAATCATTAACTAGCTACGAAGAAATTCTGATTGAAAATAAGAAGGCATTGAGTGTCAGACGAATTTGTAAGATTTTATGAAACCATTGACATCGAAATAACTTTTTAGTAACTAAAGTAATTTTTTTAATATTTGTATTAATATTTATAAAAAAACTGCATTTTTTTTATACATTTTTCTTTTAAACAAAAATTTTTGTTAGTCCTTGTTCTCAATTAAAAAATACTTATAAATATTTATATGCAATATTGTACCTCGACCTACATTACTTAAATTCGTATAGCGAAAATATAAAAGTATCAATTGAAAACTTATTTATTAACAGAAATTTACTTTTAAGGTATCTGTCTGGTGTGAAATTGTTCGCAGATTGCAAATCCGTCGAAATTTTTACTCTATATTTAACGTTAGCGAAGATAAGAAACGTGCGTTAGAGAATGAGAATGCCTACTGCCCGAACGATTGCCGATTGGGTATTCTAAATGATCAATAGGCGCCGTCAATGTCCATCAATCAAAATTTCTATCAATGTGCGTCAAACGCCTTCTACACGATCAATTGGTTGCTTTAATGAGCATCATTGACAATAATATTGATCGCCTAGGGACCCACTTAGATTATAGGTAAGTAGGAAAATTAACATCGTACTGGACGTCGTCGACTGGATATTGACGACTCTCCGGTATCAATCCCGAAATGGATAGATTCGAAGACAACACCTCGTAATTTCGAAACACGGTCGGATAACGAGGGTTTTGGTCATGCTCTCCAAACTTCCAAACTACTCGAAGTGAGGATATTTGAGGCCATTGGAAATGTGACTTCCTATGTACAAGACGCTCTTTGCTTGGATCGAATTTCGAATTCGCTACACTCCAGCTGCTAGTCTGAGACTCCACCAGTTTGTCTAGGAGGGTCTCATGTGTATTATTAACTCACTGTGATAACATCCGAGACCTGTCGTCAAGATTAACTTTCCTGGTGGTTTATCTTCGCTTCTCGAAAACTGACCTATACTATCCAGCCTCTGGTGAAAGTGTGTCACAATTATGTCACCAGTTCTAGTGACCAGGGACAATTCGTTTTCCTACTTCATTGCCTAGGAGTAATAGGACAGTTTTGTTTCGACGAGATATCTCATCCTTTGCGAAATCGACTAAATCTGGGATGATATATCCCACTTAAAGATATCGAAACATTTAGGTTTAAAATAGGATTTTTAAGCAAATTCTGAATTTAAATCTGAACGATTCTTAAAATATTTATATAGTTCATAGAATTAAAATAATGCATTTATATAGCTATAGTTCCTAAGATAAGAGGAATATAAAATAAAAAGAACTTTTCAAGTATAAAGTATTAAAACTTTATCATGGGACCATGACACCACCACACGTTTAAAAATGCTGTGGGGGTGTCATGGCTGTTTTTCTCATATTAACCATAGCGAAACACATATAAGTGACACAATGGTTTAAACTAAAAAGTGCCCAGCGTCCTATTTATACGACAGTCAATGTGCAAGTCACAACAGGTTCACTTCACCAACAATATCCATCCCCTGCCTTTTGAGCATGTCTATTCATGTTAGGTAGCAGCTCTCTTAAGGTTACATACCCCGGATATCAGTTTGTGTTTCACTGTTGACTTATCAAGATCTCTCTTTTGAGTGTTTTGATAAGGTCATACATTATTTTTTCTGTGAATAATTCTATGAATGTAGGTAACAGTAGCGTCCTATTTATAGGACACTAAATATCTATTCACTTATTGAAGGCAGTCGGGGGAAAGGTTTTCCAAAATATTAGTATTGTTCATATGAACAGCTCCTAACAAATCATTAAATGATTTTTACTTGAAATAAGTTTTGCCACTAATGGGTTAATAGCTTACTTAAAGTAATATGCAAAACCGGAAATACCAATTATTATGAATAAAGTAATTTGTTTTGAATATTTTTGTGTATATATCATATACATTGAAGAGCCAAAACCTTATGACTACCTACTCAATAACGCGTTGAGACTCCTTTGGCCTGCAAAACAGCTGCAACTCGCCTGGGCATATATGCCACAAGTTCTTGGTACATGACAGGAGACAGGTTGTACCTAATGTCTAAGCAGCGGTCACGCAAAATTGAGTTATTCGGACATGGTGGTGTTTGAGCTCCGTGCGGCCGCTGCATGACACACCAAATGTGATCTATCGGATTACGATACGGCGAGTTAGGTGGCCAGGATATTAAGTGGAATTCATGAGTACTAGGGGGCCTGCCCCCTGCTCGCTAACGCTCGCCAACCCCCGGAGGATTGCTTCACAATCCTCATTGGTTCGCTGCGCGAACCTATGCTCGCTTCGCTCGCCTCAATGAAGACATGTGTCCTAGCATACAAAATATGTTGTTTACAAAATATGTTACCAAAAAAAATGTTTTTCAAATCTAAATTTGCTGTATTACAGAAAAAATATCTACAGTATCTCTAAAATCAGAATTCAAATGAAAATTTTGTGCAAATTTTGACTCGAAATGTGAGCGTTGCTTTGGAAATTGAATACCCAGCATGTTGTCTGTGTGTACATTTTCCCAGCACTCAAACGACCCACACTTTTTCATTGAGTTTGTTGCCGAAAGTTGTAGTGCAAGCGTCTTGTTGAACTATCATTGTTGGTCCTGAAAAGGACCGTTTTTTAAATGGCCTGAAAAGATCCTCCGCTTTCTTTGATTTCTATTATAAACTAACTGCAACAGCTCATTAAAATTTCCCTTTTTTTTTCAATAAAATTTCATTCGATAACGCTATAAATTCAATCGATGCGCGAGTCTTCGCGATAGCAAACAAACCGTGTAGTGTTGCCAAAACGCGTTTACAAATAACGTCTTTTTTGCGTGCCGCGTAAGAGAATTATATATATAGATGCTCCTCGAACTACTCCAACACAATCCGAGCCTTGTGATATGGGGCGTTGTCCTTCTGGAAGATTCCATTTCCAGTTGGGAAGACGGACATCATGTAAGGGTGCAACTGATCCGAAATTATATTCAGATAGTTCGCAGCGTTCATGGTCTGTTCTACCACAACTACGGGTCCTAGAGTTGCCCATGCGAACGTTCCCCAAAGCATAATACCGCCACCACCAGCCTGTGTATGACACAAGAGGGGAGCAACCGTTCGCCTGGCAGACAGCGTACCCTAACACGACCATCGACGTGATGAATGAGAAATCGTTATCATCTGACCTGGCAACTCTCTTCCACTCATCCATGGTCCAGTCTCGATGTTCCCGGGACCACTGCAGGCGTAGTTGACGACGACGCTTGGTCAACAGAGGCACACGAATGAGACGTCTGCTGCACAGTCCCATATCCAACAGTGTCCGCTGAACTGTGTGTTTCGAAACACTTGCACTTGGACCTGCATATTATTGGGCTGTCAGCTGAGCCACTGTCAGGCGCCGATTTTGCTTTACCAAGCGGGACAGTCTCCGACGTCCTTTTCTTTGATGACGCGTGGACGACCAACACCTTGGCGTTTACTGCTTGTGTCACCGTCATTTATCCACTTTGCATGAATACTAATAACGGCAGATCGTGAACAACCTATCGGTCATGCAGTTTCGGTGATACTCGTTCCGAATTTTCGGGCTATTACGATTAATTCGTTTAGATCAGCAGCCTTTCCCATCACTCGCAAAAGTAAGTTCAAGAATGATTACTTACTATCTCCAGCAGCAATTAAATACCATTCTCACTTAATCACGTGCCCACCATGTCATCCAGACGAGTTCATTGAAAAATGTGGGGATGGTCATAATGTTTTGGCACGTCAGTGTGTGTGTATATATATATATATATATATATATATATATACACACACTACCCTATAGTAATTGACCGGACAGTAAGATGTTATGGTATAATATATATATACATATATATATACACACACACTACTACCCTATAGTAATTGACCGGACAGTAAGATGTTATGGTATAATATATATATATATATATATACACACACACTACCCTATAGTAATTGACCGGACAGTAAGATGTTATGGTATAATATATATATATATATATATATATATATATATATATATATATATATATATATATATATATATATATATACACACTACTCTATAGTAATTGACCGGACAGTAAGATGTTATGGTATAATATATATATATATATATATATATATATATATATATACACACACACTACCCTATAGTAATTGACCGGACAGTAAGATGTTATGGTATAAGGGAAAGAATACATGCTTTTATTGAGGAATGATCCTCCACGTGCTGCAATTACACCAGTAACCCTTCTGGGCATACTTACAACAAGGTTTTGATACACAGCTATGGGTATTTGTGTCCATTTTTCTGCAAGAATGTCTCCAGCTCAGATGTATAATTCAGACGTGGTTCCCTGATCGATAAGCGTCGCTCTTACGAGTCGCACAAATGTTCTATGAGGTAAAGGTCTGGACTCTGAGCAGGCCGAGGAAGTAGTTTTGCATTTATATCTTGATACCACTTCTTGACAGAGACTTTGATATGAAATGTAGCGTTGTCGTCCTGGAAGTAACATTCGTCCATTCCATAAAATTGCCAGAGCGTAGGAAGAAACCGATTGTCCAAAATGTTCGTGTATTCGTCGGCGTTCAATTTACCAGGAACAAAATGCAAAGGTCTTAAACCATACCACGAAATCTCAGTCGAAAATACTGTCGGACTTCCTGCAAATCTGCTGGCGTCCGGCCCATTATTGTAAGGTAGTGTATATATATACAGTGTGTATCGAAATGATAGGTCCACCAGTAAAAACGAAAGTTATGTTGAGGAAAAACGTTTTGCTGAGTACAAAGTACTATTTCGTAAACTACATTAGTTCATACAATGAAAAAATAAATAACATACAAATCATAGGAATTATAAGGAAAACTAAAATTACGTGAAACAACTGTTTCAAAAAGATAGATCCACTGAACCAAACATCAAATTAGTGTTCAATTAATAAGTAATTTTCCACCGTGTTTCAGAATGAGCTCATAAATCCTATTCGGCATGGTTTCTACAAGTTTTTGTAAACAGTTTGTCTCGATTTTTGCCCATTCTATGGAAATAGCTTTTTTCAAGTCTGTATTACTGTTGTACTGCCTTCCGCCTGCAAACACTGCTCTTGCGAGTATGCCCCGCGTGTTTTCTACCGTTACCAGGTCGGGGCTGCAAGGTGGCCAATCGATTATATGTACGCCATTATACAGAAGTCATTAAAAAGTGGATTTTACAGTATGCAAAGGAGCATTGTCTTGTTGGAACATGAAGAAAGGGCCTCTAATGTGCTCTTGTTGTGAAAGAAAATATAGTTCAAGCAGCTGTTGATAGCCTGCAACATTCAAACGATTGTCTACAAATGCTATATCAGTTTTTCCTGCACGTCCGAATCCGGCCCATGCCATAACGGAACCTCCGCCAACTTGCCTCTTCGAGAATACCTCTGTAGCGTTACGCAGATCGTGCCAGTAACACTGCCAGCCATCTGGACCATGCCGGTTAAATTGTTTTCATCATTAAATATCCCTCGATGCCAGTTTTCTTTCCTTCATCACTTCCAGTGCGAATTTCAATCGCTTTTCTTTGTGTGGAGTTTTCTTAATTTCGGAGCCGCTTTCCTCTTCCAGTAAACTAAATTGCCGAACTTCTTTACCACTCTATGGACCATAGATTTTGATATTGGAGGGTTTTCAAGTCTGGCCAAAGTGGATAACCTCGTATTTCCAGATTTTAACTCCTTTACGATAGTCCTTCTTTGTCGGGGTGTCACTTTTGATGCCCAGATGACTTTTTTATTGCCATAAGCAATTCTATGTCGCAAAAAGTTGTTTACAACATTATGCGATATGTTTAAAAGTTTAGCTATATCTCTATTCGATTTTTCACACTTCCTAAATACATCAATTTTTCCTGCTCAAGCAGCGAAAGACTACAACGACGACCCATTTCGTTTGATTACAACGTGATATTAAAATCTGTTTAAATACCTCCACAGCAGCCAGCGTAATCCCGCAGTAAGACAGAACTATGATATCATTCATGTCCATAAATTAAAGATAATTCATAATCACACGGAAATCGAAGTAAAAATTTCACCTGTAGAATTATCGCACACATCTTCAAGAATAATATCCAAATTACAGTAAGCCATCAGATGACGCCGATAGTACGTCACAATAACGAGAGCGTAAGAGAGTTGTATATAAGGAATGGTAGTAAAGAAGTAAAATTGTTCACAAGCGTTCTGTAAGCCACTCAATGCCACAACCGAATAGTTGTGGCACAGAGGACGCATATCGATGATTTTTTACGTGGTAGAATTATCGGCCGCCTGGAATGTGGGCGTACTCAGACGGAAGTTTCAGTGAAACTTGGAATCGCCCACAGTGTCATCCCTAGACTTTGGCATCGATTCCAAAATGATGGAAATGTCAGTAGATGTTACAGTACAGGTCTCCTCCGAGTTACAACGCCGAATGACGACCAGTATTTGGCAGAAACTGCAAAAACAAGCAGATAGACCACAGAATCCAATATTTCTCGTTAGCTATCTTCAGCCACGGGTAAGACAGTTTCAAGGCAAACCATTTACAGATGTTTGGAACATGTTGGTCTATATGCTCGCAGGACTGTCAGATGTGTTCCTCTCACGGCAACTCACTGTCGCCAGCGGTTAGCCTGGAGTAGAGAACAAGCAATGTGGACATTGTCACAATGGGCTTGTGTGATGTTTTCCGACGAGTCCAGGTTTAGTTTGCAGTCTGATTCACGGCAGACGTTCATATGGAGAACGCCAGGTACCAACTACCGCCAAGACAACATCATTGAACGACACCATACGGTGGTGTAGGTTTGCTCGTTAGGGGCAGAATTATACTGGGCTCCAGAACAGATCTACATGTTCAAGTCGGAACCATGTGAGGACAAATTTATCGGGACATCATTCTGGAACAACATGTACGTTTGTTTAGTGGTGCCATGGGCTCAGAATTTGTGTTTATGGAAGACAACCTTTTCCTCACTGTGCAAACATTGTAAACGAATGCCTTGAATCTGAGGATATCACCCGTATGGAATGGCCAGCATTTTCACCTGACTTGAATCCGATAGAGCAAGTGTGGGACATGCTTGGCCGACGAGTATATATATATATATATATATATATATATATATATATATATATATATATATTCCAGTACTCTGTGCATTCATGAGAAATTGATTCATTTCCCCGCCAAATTCTGGGCAGATATGCCTGAGAATTTGTATAATTTCCATCAAAAAATGTAGATTGTTTGGGTTGGGCTTTCGTGGCACAAAGTCCATAATTGGACCATTTGAGACAAACTATATCAAGTAAATGAACATGCACACACAAGTGAAGTTTAACAGACACTAGAAATTACACAAAAGAGGAACCTGCCCCACCTATAGCTTGCAGGTTGCTAGCGCAGTGAGAAGACCTACTGGCACGGCGCAGAGGGGAACCCAGGAGAAATGGTTAAAGGTAAGGAGTCCTATGTGTTATCCGGAGTTTTCTCGTTTTCCTGCAAAATTAAATTTCTTGTACGTGTTTGTCTTCACGACGACCTCACAGATGCCTTTATATTTTAAAATATAAGGTTTAAGTACATTTTTAAACTTTTTGTCTTATTATTGTCCATATATAAATGACCTGACCATGAATTTTAAATAAGTTTCAAACATGTCAGGAAGAGGTTGAAATTGAATGATTGCCTTCTCTAACCTAGAACGAAACCGTGTTATTTGAACATAAATTATTCAAGTTTTAAATGGTGGGTGGCTATTAAATCCTGTCTTGAGTAATTTTATGATACTAAATTTGATTTCTATAGATTGTAAAAGCTTTCAACGACTTAATGGATCGAGGACTTAACACAAACAGAGGGGACTTTTCAGCTCCAATTAATGTACCTAATGGATGACACAATGCAATCAGGGTAACGCATCAAATTTTGGGTCTCTCAACATACTTTATTGATTTGCGAGGCCACTATTTTTAGAAACACGACGTTTTCGCTTCTAATTCATTACTCGCGTCCGGTATCGACTTATACTTAATCCTCATTACTTTAGACGTGATTTCGACAACCTAAGATTTGTCAATATAGACTTATTCATATATGGTTCATCATGGTCCTGAGGATATTCATTATGTGCCCGAGGTATACCTATGCCTATGATGCACTACCTATGAATATTCTTGACCCTCTTTTAACTCTCCTGGTGATTGTTTTCACAAGATATCTCGACGTTAGTAAAACTGATCAAATCTTGATGGATGAGATATATCGTCATTAAAAGAAAATGGACTTTATCTCTATTCGATCCCGTTGTCATCGAAAACCGGAAATATCTTGATGACGAGGTATCTCGTCATTAGCAAAATTGGTCAGGTACCGATGGAGAGATATATACTACTAGGGGGCCTGCCCCCTGCTCGCTAACGCTCGCCAACCCCCGGAGGATTGCTTCGCAATCCTCATTGGTTCGCTGCGCGAACCTATGCTCGCTTCGCTCGCCTCAATGAAGACACGTGTCCTAGCAGATGGGATTGTTTACAAAATATGTTACCAAAAAAATGTTTTTCAAATCTAAATTTGCTGTATTACAGAAAAAATATATACAGTATCTCTAAAATCAGAATTCAAATGAAAACTTTGTGCAAATTTTGACTCGAAATGTGAGCGTTGCTTTGGAAATTGAATACCCAGCATGTTGTTTGTGTGTACAATTTCCCAGCACTCAAACGACCCACACTTTTTCATTGAGTTTGTTGCCGAAAGTTGTAGTGCAAGCGTCTTGTTGAACTATAATTGTTGGCCCTGAAAAGGACCGTTTTTTAAATGGCCCTGAAAAGATCCTCCGCTTTCTTTGATTTCTATTATAAACTAACTGCAACAGCTCATTAAAATTTCCTTTTTTTTTCAATAAAATTTCATCCGATAACGCTATAAATTCAATCGATGCGCGAGACTTCGCGATAAAAAAACAATCGTACAGTGTTGCCAAAACGCGATTACAAATAACGTTTTTTTCGTGAGCCACGTAAGAGAATTATATATATAGACTAGGGGGCCTGCCCCCTGCTCGCTAACGCTCGCCAACCCCCGGAGGATTGCTTCGCAATCCTCATTGGTTCGCTGCGCGAACCTATGCTCGCTTCGCTCGCCTCAATGAAGACACGTGTCCTAGCAGATGGGATTGTTTACAAAATATGTTACCAAAAAAATGTTTTTCAAATCTAAATTTGCTGTATTACAGAAAAAATATATACAGTATCTCTAAAATCAGAATTCAAATGAAAACTTTGTGCAAATTTTGACTCGAAATGTGAGCGTTGCTTTGGAAATTGAATACCCAGCATGTTGTTTGTGTGTACAATTTCCCAGCACTCAAACGACCCACACTTTTTCATTGAGTTTGTTGCCGAAAGTTGTAGTGCAAGCGTCTTGTTGAACTATAATTGTTGGCCCTGAAAAGGACCGTTTTTTAAATGGCCCTGAAAAGATCCTCCGCTTTCTTTGATTTCTATTATAAACTAACTGCAACAGCTCATTAAAATTTCCTTTTTTTTTCAATAAAATTTCATCCGATAACGCTATAAATTCAATCGATGCGCGAGACTTCGCGATAAAAAAACAATCGTACAGTGTTGCCAAAACGCGATTACAAATAACGTCTTTTTCGTGAGCCACGTAAGAGAATTATATATATAGATACTAGCCACTGATTGGCTAGCCCGGCGTTTTCCGTGCCCGTGGTGTAAGGTATTAATCTGATGTAAAATTTCCCGCAAACTTCAAATCTGTTGAAGATATATTCAATTAAAAATAATTTATTTTAAAAAAATCATATTTTTAGGTATCAATCTTCCGGACAAAACAAGAACCTATGCCCACTGTAAAAACTGCCCCGAAGTCCAACTCACGCCCGACCACATCTGGGAATGCCCAACTGTTGCGGTGAATCTTTTGAAGATTGGAATGGTTCCACTCAGAGACCCATTACGGGAGATCCTCTACAGCTGTGATGCACCAGCATTGGCAGAGGCTGCGACCAATGCTTTTGATGGAATCTAGACCGCTACCCCTCTACAATATTGCTTGTCCGTGGACACGCGAACAACAACAGGTATCAATCTAAGCTGAAATTTTCCGCAGATTTCAAATCCGTTGAAATTTTTACTCTTTCTTTATCGGTTAAGGAGATAGAAAAAAGAAATGTAACTTCAGATAAAAGATTTGTTGTCTGGGTGGAAAATCAATCGTCCGCGCATAATCAAACCGGAAACGAAAGAAATAATTTTCTCCGCGTTCTGCGGATGAAAAAAACTTGGCATGGTTCCAAACTCTGACTGCAAGGTCACATGGGAAGAAAAGTCCTCCGCGTTTGAAGAACCAGGTAGAGAATAAAACTATTAAATTCATTTAAAAATCTTCTAGATTGAATTTTAAAATTCGCCGCTACTCAAAAATTGCAAACAATTCGGACTACCTGTGTGTCAAATCTCATTGCTGTAAGTGCCATAGAATCGTCAGGATTTTGCGGCAAAAAACAGACAAACAAACATCTCCTTTTATATTAGTAGAGATACCAAAAGAGAGCTGTACTAGATGCTTAAGCCACCTAGAGGAATTTTGAAGATTTAAAAACAAAGCGAATACTTGTGGAAGCCTCGTGACTATGAGAGTATCTTACTGTCAAGCTAAATGAAGGTGGCTTATGCTTTGTTTTTTCGGCGTAACATGTCGCTTGTACGTATTCCGAAAGTGACGTCACATGACCTGGTTTTCGAATACGATTTCAGTACTTCGCCAATAAATACTGCACAGAATGAATTCCGAATCGATATGGGATAATTGACTGGTCAACCTCTATTAGATCAAATGACAATAACTACATTTTAATGCAACCATAATATGTAACATGCTAGAGCATTTGGATAACAGGAAATACAATCACCAAATGGTTTGTTTCCACTGAATATCCCTCTCATAGATAAATTGTATAGGTAGCAAGAATAACAATGTGGCGATTCATTCCACAAAAAATATTCTAAGAATCCTCCACTTTCCCACTTGTATGGCCTCTTCTTGAATGACTCGCTTGTCAATGAATACAAGCGAGTTTTCTAGAATAATGTGAGAGTGCTGGTTTCAATTTGGTGAAAGAGCGGGTTAAAATGCGGCTGTTGAGAACAGGTAGCGTGATACAGAATTACAAGAATTTTTACAATTGATCTTATTTGAATCAAAATACGAACGGGATGACATTGGGTACAAAAAAGAAGCGCAGAAACATCCGCGAGCGTGTATTCTGGATCCGATGTTCTGATTGACAAGAATATTCCGCCAAATGGAGAGCGAACGGTGTTATGCAAACAGCAGAATGAGAATAAATATTCTGATACCTGATTTTGGAGAAGAGTGATATTTAGAAAGAGAATAAACATGTTATCGTACTTCTGTGCTTATCGTTGCTTGTTGTTGAAAGATATGTATGAAAGTTGAAGTTCCTTTTATTCTTTACGAACAACACCTGCAAAAGGACCACTCGTTCAAAAATTCTTTGTAGATATTTAGACATAGCCCAAATATTACGTCATGGATTTTTTTCTCAGAAAATTACATAGAAAAATTAATTTTGGAAGGACATTTTAAGGATACTTCCGACTTCTACTTCCAGTCATAATTCAAGAAGGATCTATCAAAAAACGTTATAGCTCACAACTATAGTATCGTAAGCAATATTATTTCTGACAGGTTTGTGTTTGACACAAGATGTTCCAAGAGGACTCAAGTGACATAAATACCAACAAACCATTCTCATGGGTCACTGACGAATACTTGTTTAATTTTGGGGTTTAAGGAAGGGGAACTCATATCATAATGTACAGTTGTTTTCTTTGAGGTTGAGCCTTCAGGGACACATCTCCTTTCGGTGTGTACGTCCTTCAAATAGCAATACCTACGGTACTCTTGTAATATTTCCTTTCACCATGAGGTTCATTGTCTTTAGTAAACATGGAGGTTGTGATAAAGGGATACCAAAGCAACCTTTCCCTGCTTTCATCACCCTACTCTGTTGCCCGATCCATATTTTAATCCTTTCAAAATATTTGTCATGTGACGTTGTCCTGTGTTCCTTTCCTCCATAAAATTCCAAAACATCCTAGCAATCCTTGAGTTTGAATGTTGATCCAAACACACCAGTCACTACCCAAGCCTCACTCGCCATTTCCCTTTTCAGATCATACCGAGAACGGATCGATTACATAAATAAGAACATTCTGAGTATTCCGTCACATTCATGTATGATTAATGATTCTGACGCCAGAGGTCCTGAGAAGATGGGGCTCCTCCCCAATCTATTGTCACTTCCCTAAATTGCAGAAAACAGATGCGATGTTAAGTCTAACTGAAAGTGACACTGGTCATTAGTACTTCGGTTCGGAACGGCAACGCGAATTATTAGCATGATGGCAAGATTAGATGACTGGAGTTGACAGCAGTTAATAGCAGCTTCCGTTGTTTACACACCGGATCAAGATAGGATCCATTCATCATATTTTGGGTTTATTTAGAGCATGTTGTAAAGATGTCTTGGATCTTTTCCGTTTTTTCTTTCAAAAGCCATATCTTATTTCCTTCAAGTTTTATTGACCTTTCTATTTCTATAAAGGAAGTGAACAAACACTTATGTCTGCACGTAAATGCCATAGTAGCTGATACAAGGTATCTCGTCCATCAAGATCTGGTTAATGTTACTAATGACGAGATACTCTTGAGACAACCATCAGGTGGGTTAAGCTCTTAGATTGAGTATTTGTGAATCAGGCTTGCTGACTAAATAAGACGTGTCAAATGACTCCATTTTGAACTGCTGAATTTATGCTTCAGAACATCGGAAGAGCGATCTTGAGAAAATTTAGTGTTTTGTTCACATAATTTTGTTTATTTTTCAAAATTTATCTAGGTATATAATTCTCTCACGTGGCACGCAAAAAAAGACGTTATTTGTTATCGCGTTTTGGCAACACTGTACGATTGTTTACCACGAAGCCTCACTTCTTAATTGAATTTATAGCGTTATCGGATGAAATTTTACTGAAAATATATAGATTTTAGTCGAGCTGTTGTAGCTTATATATACAAACAACGTGATGGGTATTCGATTTCCAAAGCGGCGCTCACATTTCGAGTCCAAATTTGCTCAAAGTTTTCATTTGAATTCCAAATTGTTCGAGTTCTGATTCCAGAGGTACTATATAACTTTTCTGCAGTACTAGAAATTTATGTTTGAAAAATATTTTTTGGAGTATCATATTTTGTAAACAATCCCTTCTGCTAGGACACATGTCTTCATTAATGCGAGCGAAGCGAGTAAGGTTAGCGCAACGAACCAATGAGGATTGCACAGCAATCCTCTGGGGGTTGGCTAGCGTCAGCGAGCAGGGGGCGGGCCCCCTAGTTTTTATTTATATCGCTATTACATGTCATGACACATAACTTTGTATCCACATTTCTTCCTACTATGCTTATCATCCATCATCTTTCTTTGTTTCCGTTTTTTAAACATTTCTTAACGATCTTCATGGGCCCCACAGCCCAGTGTTGGTCGTGACCTTTTCGATGATTCTGTTCCACCTTGGTATGTTATTGGCAATAGTTCCACAGTTCTTAGCTTTGTAAATGCCTAGGTCCTTGTCTACACAGCCAATCCGTCTAAACTTTGGTTTACCTCTAGGCTGACGTCGTACTGAACAGTAGATAACTCTCAATAGGGGGTCGATAACTCTCCTGCTCTGACTGTGCACATGAAGTCAGAAATGGCGTCTATAGGCTGGCTTGCGAGCGAACTTTTTGAGATGAGGTGGAAGTCAGTAATATTCGCATACGTGAACGGTTGCGCAAAAACTTTTGGCTTCTATGTATATTGTATTGATGATGGATCTCGTCTGAGAACTTTTATACTGTAGCTTCTAGATAACTTGCAAATAGTTATGATATTATAGGAATTTAAAAATCGAAAGTGGTATATTTTTAATCGTCAATATGGTAGAAGGCCGATCTCTAATTCGTCTGGCTAGAAATATATTTTTGTACTCGGGCATTCGAACATTTCCATACCTCCTAGTGAAATAAAAATTTCAAAATAAAAATTATCAAAAATGAAAGCAACATATAAGGTAATTCCGGGACAGATGCCACATTTAAGGAAAAAACGTTATAAAACAAATTAGGTAATAACAATAAAAATGAAAATTTATGGGAATACGTAATAGTTATTGCTCATCAATACTGAATTGTTGTTATGGACTCTATTGTAAATTTTCTATAGAAAAAAAAAACTGTGACAGCCCCATCTCTCCTAGGTTCTGGGTGAGATGCCTCACTTACATGGGAAAGTTGCCCTACCCGTAAAAAACAGTTATTTCTAAAACATAAAAGGTTTTAAATGTATATAAAATATTAAAAGTAAGTGATTTTAAGAATATACTACCTTAGTATCAATTGATAAAGTATTGAAATATTTAACACCCATAAACAAGATGTAAAGTTTTTAATAAAACACATTTAAAATATATATATAAAACAAACATAATCTAGTAAAAGACATTAAAACTATTAAAAAATCAGTTTGCGAGAAAGTTACAAAATTCTTAGTTTAAAAAGTATATTCGCTATAAAAGTATAAAAGTAAAAGCTAAAAAAGTATAAAGCTATAAAAGTAAAAGCTAAAAAGTATATTAGAAAGATTATTACGCTATTAAAGTATTACAAAATATGTCGAAAATATTCAATTAAAGTTTTCTTTTTGTCCTCCCTAATTTTTGCTTTCCCACAAATATCGCAAAGATCCCCGTACATTGTACATGAGTCATGTAACCATTTAGTACACTTAACACTTTTAATCCAATCTACCAATTATTTTGTTGAATAATAGTTTTCGACACATTCGAGGCAGTTGCATGTAGGATCACTTTTGTTTTCCATCAGCTTTTTCGATACCTTGTTACGTTAGTTGGCGGATTTTAACTGTTTTTCTTGGATGTGTTCTTGGGATGTAAGTATCTTGGACGACTCTCTCTTTCTCTTTCTGGGTCTTTGTTCTAGCTTGGATACAGGCGAATATGATGCAATAATTTTATCGGGGTTGTTGTCTGTTGAGCATGAAGACCTGATGATTGCGAAAAATTTAGGGACTTTTCATCCGTCTTGTTCATTTCTTCATTGATGGCAAAGAAGTGGTTCGTAATAGCTACTTGGTTTAGAGGGAAAATTCCGTCTTCCGAAAACCATTGATAGCAGTGTTTTCAGAAGCTGCCCTTTTCCACGCTCTACCAATCAATTCTGAAGCTTAGATTCTTCCTGGTTGATGAATAATCCATTTTTGTGCTTCAACTTTAAAGAAATGTTTTAATGGCTTAAAAAACACCTGTCAAGAGACTGAAGAGTTTGTGTTGTATGGCTTGGTAGGCATACAATTATAATCTGATTCTTGTCAGCAAAGTCCAGTAAATCAAAACAATTTACGTAGGATACATGGCATCTCTCCCTGAAAATGTATGTGGGGCATCTCTCCCAAATATATGTGGGGCGTCTATCCTTTTAGTATGGGAGAAATGCCTCGGCAACGGTCCAAAGTACAAGACAGCAAAGATGGCGGTAAACTGCCTAAAGTCAACTGATCAACTCCTGACTACAGGTTTTTATGTTTACATAAAAAAAAATCCATTCTAATTATCTAGTGCCAGCCTTACACTACAACATCAATCTTATAACGGAGTAGAAAAAACATGGTACTTACTTAAAATGTTGTTGTGATAGCATGAAACAAAAGATGGTGTAACAAAATCTTCATAGCACACCAAATAACATCTAACTGAAACATTCATTGAACTAGTAGAGCCACCTTGCGTAAAGTTTCAAAATTACATCAGGTTTCGTATTTCTACCGGTGGGGCGTCTCACCCAGAATTTCCTTACACATAGTGAATTTTACTGCTGTTCATCCATATTTCTGATGTGTTACAAAAATTGATACATTATGTGCATTTTATCACCCAAATGTGTGTGTGAACTACTATACGTTTACTTCAATAGTATCTCATTCGCTTGTTCAAAGGCGATATGGTATTTTTAGACCTCTAGAACTATTTTCGAATAGGCTGACAATTTTCTGCTACGACTTCTATCCACTAGTTTTCCAAATATCTTCTGCAATCAGACTGTTCGAGAGATTCATTGCGTTGAGGAGATCTTTTGTGTAGTTTTAGCAACATTATGCAGCTCAATAACTGAAATCCAACAAGTTTAAGTAAAACGGCTAAATTGTCGAATAAATCCAGTTGTGGTTGAATTTAAATTGTTTGTAACCGTTTGTTGCCATGAATCAGTAGTGAAATATGTTCATATATGTAATATATCAATAGTCTTAACATTTCAACAATGGACACGTGTACGACTTCAGCGTATTCATTGTTGCGAAATATTGCATGCACTTGCATGAATTTAGAACTGTTTTATTACTACCTCATTCTCTGAAGTGAATTTATGCAAAGCTGAAATCAATTCGGAATTTTGTGTTTATTGCATGCTGCGTTTTTGATGAAGCGAATCCAAAGCATTGTTACGCTCAAAGCACACACACACAGACAACGAAAATGCAGAATTTTATTTCCCCTACACAGATGTAATTTAATAGTTGGAAATGCTAAAAAAGAACTACTCGGAATTCTATAGAATATATTCTATGAGATTTCGAATTAGATAGGAATTCGAAATCTCGTAGAATATTACTGTATTTCATTTTTTACGATGACTTCGGAGTAATAATATATAGATGTACACAGATGAGAGCAATTCAATGCAACAGAAAAAGCAATCAACATGCACGGTGTTATTGAAGAGATTTCTACGAACCCTTTTTTAACAGTGAGTGTCGAAGCATGTTTTTTGGTTTAGTGAATTTAATAAAGTAAAAGTAACTGCGCTTCAGGGAATTTGTGCTGCCATCAACAGAAGATATTTTTATGACTGCTGGAAAGTAATGTTAAAATGTCAGGCACAACATTTCTTAGAAAATGGTATTTCGAATACACAATTATCATTTGTCATGCTTTCAGTGGTATGTTATTATTTTCTAATTATTTACACTTTAACTATCTTTATTGTTCTTGCAATATGAATGCAGGTTTTTTAACCTTTTCATGTATAGGGATCCAAAAAATTAATTGAGGAATAGGAACTAATTTAATTTTAGCAAGTGAATCGACCAGCTTTCATTCAATAATGATTTCAATCAAATGGGAGAGAATACGAATGCCGAATAATACAAGTTTTATGGATTCTGAGAAAAAGTTATTGAACGCTAACTATTCAAAATTTAATGGGTTGTAAGATTATAGAGGAATTTCAATTTGGAAACCACCGATTTGCTTGAGTTACAGAATGATGTTTGTGATCAATATTGTCTAAATTCGATTTGGAAACGACCGATTTTCTAGAGTTAAAGAATGTTGTTTGTGATCAATATTGTTTAAATTCGATTTAGAAACAACCTATTTTCTAGAGTTAAAGAATGTTGTTTGTGATCAATATTGTCTAAATTCGATTTGGAAACGACTGATTTTCTAGAGTTAAAGAATGTTGTTTGTGATCAAAAGTGTCTAAATTCGATTTGGAAACGACCGATTTTCTAGAGTTAAAGAATGTTGTTTGTGATCAATATTGTCTAAATTCGATTTGGAAACGACCGATTTTCTAGAGTTAAAGAATGTTGTTTGTGATCAATATTGTCTAAATTCGATTTGGATACGACTGATTTTCTAGAGTTAAAGAATGTTGTTTGTGATCAAAAGTGTCTAAATTCGATTTGGAAACGACCGATTTTCTAGAATTAAAGAATGTTGTTTGTGATCAATATTGTCTAAATTCGATTTGGAAACGACCGATTTGCTAGAGTTAAAGAATGTTGTTTGTGATCAATATTGTCTAAATTCGATTTGAATATCAATTTGGATTTTCCTTTGGGTTCTATCTGACCGTGGTTCAAAATTACGAGGTGTTGTCCTCGGATCTTTCCCTTAAGTGATTGATCCCGGACCGTCGTCAAAAGCCCGTTGTGTTTCTCTAGTACGACGTTAACTAAACATCACCTCACCTCACCTTTGGGTTCTCTGAGAAAACAAATTTTGAATTTGTATGAATTGAAGCTCACAATAAAATACGCAGCTGTGTTACAAAATGAGAAAATTGTATACCCATCTTGGCATTGAATGTCGTGCAATATATTGATGAATTGATATGTTAATTAACGTCGCACTGGGGCAACACAACGGGTTATAGACGACGATTCGGGATCAATCATGAAGGGAAAGATCCGAGAACAACGCATCGTAATTTTGAACCATGGTCAGATGACGATATAACACCTGAGCTGGGACCCAACTTCCCAAACTTCCACATTTGAGGACATTTGATGGATATTTGAGGCCATAATACATTTAACATGCACTGACCCTCAGCCGATGGTCTTTTGACTGGATCGAGTTTCGAACTCGCAACCCTCTGGTTGCCAAAACTTTTCCAACCGTGCTACCTCGGCCTAGTAACGGAGAGATTGCATTTATGAAGCAGTTTTTCATTAATTAAAAGCTGCGCAACTAAATACACTGACCTGCCATCCAAGAATAATCGATTTCAAAGTTGCTTTCACTCCAAAGGTCTCATATTTCAGCCAGACAAGCTGGTTCGACAATAGGTTATTAAATTCAAGGTAAATAAAAATAGATTATGCTGACATTATTACATGGAAATCATCATAAACGTTGTAACTATTGTAACTAACATCGTGATAGCGCCACCATTTAAAAAAAAAAGAAAATTGTAAATCCTATAAGCTGTGGATTATTCTAATATTTAAAACCGATTAAAACGTTTTTGAAAGATTCTAATAAATCGGAATTTTTATTATAATTTAATCACTCTTAATCAAATTATATGTCGTGTGAGAATAAAATTAATGATACTCAGTGGTATAAGTGCAACAGAACAATTAAGCCGTTATTTTTGAAAATGGTATAAGTCCATTTATCCATACATCGAGATACTTAAAGGTTTGCGTTTAAAATAATTTTAAAATATTGACAAGCGTTAATCAATTTGGATGGGGTTTTTAACACTATAAACCTGTTAAATTTTACTATGCAATAATAATTATTAAAATTGTTAAAGAAAATAAACTTTTTTTTAAATTAGACTTATACCACTTTAAAAAATAACGGCTCAATTGTTGTTTTGGCACGTGATTCGAACTTTCAGTTTCTCATTTGCATTTACTTACTTGTTTATTTCGGGTATGATTTCTTGCAGTATGTTGTACATCTGAAATGGTAACCAGCATAGACAGAAGAGTAGTACTACTATGAACAGCATCTTGATAACCTGCAAGCATAGAATAAGATGGGGATTTAGTAAATAATATGTTTCCAAAAGATAGGTATTGGTTAACATTTTGAATATAAATTAAGAGAATTGTTAGCTTTGCTCGAGAGTTTTTGCTATTTCAGATGCGCTTATGTGTCAGCAATTTTATTGCGTTGCCGAACAGCTTTTGGAGCTTTGTCCCTGTTTCATGCGCTTGCGTTCTTTTTTCTTCCGGATTGCTCAGCTCGAGACAGATTTCGATGCTTCGTGTTGATTCGAGTTTGATTAAAATTAGTCTCCTTACGCAATGTTCTACATTGAATTTTACTTTTATTAAATTTTACTCGGGGAACAACGTATCGAGCTAAAAATTGTTGCGAAATTTCAGTCAGAATTAGCTGTGGAGATTTCATGAAACGAGTCATACAAGTAGTTTTTGTATCTAAGTTAGAAATATATATATATATATATAGATACAAGAAAAGGTATGACGTGGAATATCATTCATATAACGTTATTTGTAACAGCTAAGAAATTTTTAAAAGTATTCTGACATCGTGAGAAACACCGTTGTCCTTGACCTTTAGGAAAGGTTACTTACTCCATAGTGTCATAGGAATGCCGAATTTAGTATGATTTTTCATTGTTTGCTGTTCTTTCGTCGTGTGCATTTCAATAACTTGAAAATAAGAGGTGAAATAGAACGTCCTATGTAGTTGGTGTTCGTCGAGGTGATCCCTGATTAGTTTTTGACTTTTACTGTTGGGTTATTTTTGGACAGAGGGGAGACGATTTGAGACGCACAGGGTGAGGCTTTGCTCATCATGCTGGATTGTGAGTATACATGCTTTTATGTATTGGTATAACGATGTTGATATAATAACGTAAATACTGTATATTTCTTTAATGTTCTTGGAAAAATTAAGAACTTTAATATCTTAACTGTTGAGCATGCTGGATTGTGAGTATACATGCTTTTATGTATTGGTAAAACGATGTTGATATAATAACGTAAATACTGTATATTTCTTTAATGTTCTTGGAAAAATTAAGAACTTTAATATATTAACTGTTGATTGTCTTTTCTTTGTGTAGGATTCGTACTGTTTTCATACTATCGTTTTGTGGCGACGACACCACAGCTAAATTTAGTGGCAGTTTCGTGGGATAAGGATCTAGATAAATGAGATCCACGATCCTATGCCACTTCTAGGACTACAGATAAATACACAATGTTAGTTTAATCGTGTGTTTTCGTTCAGATTTCTTGAGAGCTTGTTTGTGGGTGCACGGAGCATAAAGAACTTTATAGCAGCGATTACTGGTGCTATGTTCAACGACAGGACATTCCTGATTTTGTGTTGGTAGGGTTCTTCGTGTGCAAAGAACTTTACAACAGCCGGTTACTGGTGCTGTGTTCAACGACAGGAGATTACTGGTCCTGTGTTGGTAGAGTTCGTGCTAAAGCTGAAGGGGCCATTTTCAGCAGTTCATGGTGTTGTACGACAGAGAATAATCCTGCGAGCGTCCTGTTCCATCTACAGCAGTGGTTCCCAAAGTGATTTCTACGGACTCCCCAAGAGTCCTTGCGACCACTTTAGGGTGGGGGTGGCAAATTAAAATTAATTTTGGGATGCGTGGACAGCGTCGGGGGACAATTTCATTATTATGTAAGTTAAATTAAATAGCAATAGATAAATTGGTAGTGATTTTTACTTCATGGGTGAAATATAAGTATACAAATAGGTACATATAAAATACAAGAATTGACGCGATGGCTCAGTGCGTAGAAACTTCTTTATGTGAATACTAAAAAAAATCTGATTTCTCTATACAGCTTGACGAGTGAACTTTGCCAGGAAACGAAGCTTTACTTTTAGCTTATGTGAGATTTGTAAAAGAGAACTTTTTCCAAGAATTGTAAATTTGCCAAATGTTTGGAACCTGATACGAAAGCTAAAACAATATTTAATGAATTAAAAAGATTGAGTAATATCCTCTTCCTTGCTACTGACGGTATTCCTTTAATGGTAGGACGACAGCGAGGCTTTCTGGAATACTTAAAACAAGCTATTCCGTATGTATTATCTGTACATTGTGTCATTCATAGACAACATTTAGTCGCCAAAAGTATTAGTGAACGGTTGCATGGCTCACTAAATTATGCCATTAGAGCAGTTAATAAAATTAAAAGGAACGCTTTAAATAAGGGATTATTTGCTTAACTTCGTTTGGAAAATGATTATTATAATCCTTTACTACTTAACACGGAAGTACGTTGGTTATCTAAAAGTGCATGTTTGAATCGATTTTATGCACTCTTTTATTCAGCGTCGGAATTCCTGGAAAGTAAAGACGATGATTTGCAGCTCAATTTAATTAATTTTAAAAAATGACAGCTTATATGACTAACTTATTTGCCAAATTTAACATAACCTATTTGAAGTTACAAGGTGATCAATTAATTTTATATAATCAAAACTAAAATCATAATATCTGCGATTATTACAAATTTTTTTTTAAAACAAACAAAACTTGTGGAGAGGAGAATGATCAGTTTCCAAATCTTTTAAAATTGCAAAAACGAGATAAAGATTTGCTTGCTTATTATCAACACTTAACAGCTCTTCATTCTGACATAGTGTCGTAGTTAAGGCGTTGGCTTCTGAATTCGAAGCTTAATGGTTCGAATCCGGGGTAAGAACATGGACGTAAATGTGATGTCCTTAATTAGGGGAAGTGATGGTCACCCATTGGGTGCCCCTTTACAATTGGCACATCGATTCTGCCCTCTTGTTTTGACGAGTGATCAAGTGTCCGCCGTAACATATACACTGAAGAGCCAAAACATTATGACCACCTACTCAATAACGCATTGCGCCTCCTTTGGCCTGCAAAACAGCTGCAACTCGCCTGGGCATAGATGCCACAATTTCTTGGTACATGACTGAAGACAGATTGTACCAAATGTCTAAGTAGCGGTCACGCAAAGTCGATATATTCGGACATGGTGGGGTTTGAGCTCTGAGCTGCCGCTCCATGACACCCTAAATGTGCTCTATCGGATTAAGATCCGGTTAGTTAGGTAGCCAGGATATTAAGTGGAATTCATTAGTATGCTACTCGAACCAATACAACACAATCCGAGCCTTGTGAAACGGGGCGTTGTCCTTCTGGAAGATTCCATTTCCAGTTGGGAAGACAGACGCCATGTATGGGTGTAACTGATCCGCAATGATGTTCATATAGTTCACAGCGTTCATGGTCTGTTTCAGCACAACTACGGTTCTCAGAGTCGCCCCTGAGAACGTCCCCCAAAGCATAATACCGCCACCAACGAGCCTGTGAATGACCTGCTGTACAAGAGGGGAGCAACCGTTCGTCTGACAGACAGCGTACCCTAACACGACCATCGACGTGATGAATGAGAAAGCGGGATTCATCTGACCAGGGAACTCTTTTCCACTCATCCATGGTCCAGTATCGATGTTCTCGGGCCCACTGCAGGTGTAGTTGACGATGACGATTGGTCAACAGAGGCACACGAGTGGGACGTCTGCTGCACAGTCCCATATCTAACAGTGTCCGCTGAACTGTGTGTTTCGAAACACTTGCGCTTGGACCTGCATTGTATTGGACTGTCAGCTGAGCCACTGTCTCGCGACGATTTTGCTTTACCAAGCGGGACAGTCTCCGACGTCCTTTTCTTTGATGAAGCGTGGACTACTAACACCTTGGCGTTTACTGCTCGTGTCACCGTCATTTATCCCCTTTGTATGAATGCTAACAACGGCAGATCGTGAACAACCTACCAGTCGTGCAGTTTCGGTGATACGCGTTATGAGTCTTCGTGCCATTACGATCTGCCCTCTATCAAATTCGCTTAGATCAGCAGCCTTTCCCATCACTCGCAAAAGTAAGTGCAAGAATGATTACTTACCTTCTCTAGCAGCAGTCAAATGCCATTATCACTTAATTACGTGCCTTCCTCGTCATCCAGACGAGTTCATTGAAAAATGTGGGGATGTCAAAGGATTTTAGCTAGGAAATTTTGTTTTAGATCATTGATCATGTCTACATTCATTGCTTGGTTGTTAAAGATTTCCAAGTTTAGTAAGTCTAATAGCTGAAATGGGTGTAAATTATTAAAAGTGCTTTGGTAATAATTACTTTGTGTGTACTTGTTAGTGAATCGGAATAGATTAATCGATTTCGAAGTATGTGTAATGCAGTGGTTTTCTAGGGATTAAATTAATTTATGTATTTTTATTAAAAGTTTTGGTTTGACGTGATTTGAGCTTAAAAGTACAGTGGACTCTCTCTTAACCGGCCACTTTAGGACAGGGACCAAGACCGGATAACGATTTTGCTGGTTACGATTAGCATTAAAATACATACACGAAATCGTTTTAATTCGAATAAAACTAAGTATACGGCCCACTTTATTGTAATATGATAAATTTAATTCAGAAAACTAACCCTGGAAGAACTTCCTTTGTTGGGAAAAAAACTACACACATGTTACTGTAGGCTACTGTATTATAGTACACTAGGGGGCCCGCCCCCTGCTCGCTGACGCTCGCCAACCCCTGGATGATTGCTTCGCAGTTCTCATTGGTTCGCTGCGCGAACCTATGCTCGCTTCGCTCGCCTGAATGAAGACATGTGTCCTAGCAGAAAGGATTGTTTACAAAATATGATGTTTAAAAAAAAAATGTTTTTCAAATCTAAATTTGCTGTATTACAGAAAATATATATAGTAACTCTGAAATCAGAATTCAAATGAAAACTTTGAGTAAATTTTAACTCGAAATGTTAGCGTTGCTTTGGAAATTGAAAACCCAGCATGTTGTTTGTGTGTACATTTCTCTAGCATTCGAACGACCGACACTTTTTCATTGAGTTTGTTGCCGAAAGTTGTAGTGCAAGCGTCTTGTTGAACTATAATTCTTGGCCCTGAAAAGAACCGTTTTTTAAATGGCCCTGATAAGATCCTCCGCTTTCTTTGATTTATATTAAAATCTAACTGCAAAAGCCTAACTAAAATTCTTTCTTTTTTTTCAATAAAATTTCATCCGATAACGCTATAAATTCAATTGATGCACGGGACTTTGTGGTAAACAAAAAATCGTACAGTGTTGCCAAAACGCCATAACAAATAACGTCTTTATTGCGTGACACGTAAGAGAATTATATATATAGATAATTGCAGTATACGTATTAGGCCTTACTAAACAGACCATTCAATTTCCCATTTAACACAGTACTATACTGTAAATATGAAAAAAAAAAAACTCCAAAAGTAGTCGCCGGTACTTTGAAATTGAAAAGGCAACTAGTCTTCAGAGAAGATACCTGTGTTGTATCTTTTAAGTGGGCTTACTTTCAGGACTAGTACTTCTGTGTTACTTTGTATAGGGAGATACTCTCTCACACACACTCAGCTTTGAATTATTACTTCCGTGATTTTCTTTTGTATTTTATTTGGTACTAGTGTGCTAGCGGCTAGTGCTCGGCACAGGCGCCTCAATCCCATGATAGTACTTTACGCAAGTCCAACTTGATTGGCTAATCGGATCACATGACCTAGATACGTATGTCATCAAGGTTTATAGTTGTTGGCAATTTATCTCTTCCTTTCTGTTTTCTTCTTTTCTTTTCAGATCCATGGCTAAGGGTGGGTAGATGTGGGAGCCGAAAATTGTATCCTTTTATTATATAAGTTTTATTTTTACCCATGGTCAAATGGGTTTTGTTCTCGGAGAGGGTTTTCAAGTCGTCCGGTGTAAGAAAAAAATATATAAAGATGTAGGAATACTAAACAACGGTAGTTGTCTACTAGTCTGGAAAGAACTCATTATAAGAGCAACGAGACTGGTAGGAGTCAGTTGCATTGTAGTAGGAATGCAAGGCAAGACTGTCACGAGCCAGTCACATTCCGGTATTCAGTTACGAGAAAATTAATAGAACAGACACTTTTTCCCCTGGACGCCATTGAGAGCTGACGTATTTTTTCCGAGCAGAGACGACTGCTGCAGATAATGACGGAACTGTTTTAAAATATAACTCAACTGTACATAATAATTGTGGATATTTATTCATTAAATGTCAATGTGCTGTAAGATTCGAAGTCTTTAATATAGACCTTACCAAACAGAACAACACGAATCTTACAAAGATATGGGTAGAAAACGTAAAACCGAAGCAGAACGTGATGCCAAGCCAGGTTCGAGTACAGATGACATTTTAGAAGCGATCTCAGAAGCATTGGGCACAGATTGTGACGAGTATAAATCAGTCTTGGCTGGAGACTTTAATATCAACATGAACACTGAAGATGGCAAAGAATTCTGCGAAGTGTTGAGAGAAGTCTATTGGTTGGATCTAAAGACAAATCCTAAATATTGGACAACGAGAGGCAGAACTTCGATTGATGCAATCTTTTCCACGCACGATTTGAAATGTTGTGGAGTTTACGAGAGTACGTTTAGCTATCATGTTCCGCTTTCCGGAAGACTAACATAAAAATTTAAGCAACTAGTTATATATCTATTATAAAAAAAAAAAATAATAAAAAAAAATAATAAAAAAAAATTAAAAAAAACATTTGACCATGGGTAACTTGTAATTGGCTTTCAAGACAATTACAGATAAAGTTTTTTTTTTTTTTTTTTTTTTTATAAGTTAGTGTTTTATGTATGCTTTTTGTTACATCAGAATGGTCCTAAGCCAGCGGTGGATACGACACCATCATCCTAAAGCAAAGGGGACGGCAGAGGGGCGGAAAAATATCAGCTGGTAGTGAGTTCAGGTGTGGTTCTTAGATTATTTATGTAAAATCAACGGAAGCTTGGAAAAATATGAAAAGGGTATTAAAAATTAGGAAAAGTAAATTAGAATGAAAAGGAATTAAATTGGAATTTTTTAAAAATAATTTGGAGGATCTAAAAATTTATCCGCCAGCTGGGTTTGAACTCGGGAAGTCATCCTCCGCTGCCGACGCTAATCTGAAGGTGGGTGACTTTAGCCATTAGGCCATCGTTGCTTCACGAAAAGAAGCTCTTTAAAGTATAAGTACCCTTAATATAAATTGGCAAGAAATACTACTAACAACAACCATACAACATATATATGAGGAGCCAATCAGAGTCAACTTGTCGGACACTTACGCTGTACGCTGAGGAGCTAGTGTATGTATTGTATTTCTACGAAACAACGCGCATATTCAAAATCAAATGGTTACTGCAACAATCCATAGACTTCTAATATAAGTAGACTGAGCATCGCTATTGAGAAGAGCTTCGCAAAGCGTCCGCAACATGTTGTCAGTAGTCACGTGACTGCTCCGCGAAAATTCAGCTTGGTTGCTTGATTTGGCCTTTTATCGCCTCTCTTGGCGACATTTTCTTATTAAAAATTTAGCGATTCGCCGAGCATAATACTGAGTATTTCTGGAATTCGAGTTACATTTTAACATTTTTGGGCAATGCAAATGAATATTTACTTTTTCACTTCTGAATATTTTTATCACTTTTAAATGTTATTAGTGTTATTATAGAATTAAGTTCTCATTGTGATTAAGGTTAACCAGTACACTTAAGATAAATAAATTGTAGTCAATAGATTAATTCCATATTTTACATATAGTTCTTCAACTATATTAGGTGTGGAGAAATTATCGGATTTAACTTCAGAAAATATTCCATACTTTTGGAAAAATTTATTGAGGTTAGCATGAGTTGGAATTAATTGAAAAATAAATACCCATGTTTGGAAATAACTTCAATTAATGTGCATAGTATTGAATATGCATAATACTGAATGCTCCTTGAATTTGAGTTACATTTTGCAAATTGTTGGGCAATGCAAATGAATATTTACTATTACACTGCTGAATATTTTAAAATTCATATTACTTTTTAATGTTGTTAGTTATTTGAGCTTTTTTATAATTAACTGAAGTTCTCATTGGAATTAAGGTTAACCAGAACGTATACAAAATAAACAGTACACTTGATATAATTAAATTTTAGTCAATAGATTGCTCTCAGGTCAGGAGTTCAGATTAAAATTTGGTATAAGATAGTTGTTCTAAACCCGACATTATTTAATTAATACAATATTTTATATATATTTCTTCAAAAACTCTATTACGTGTGAAGAAATTATATCAAAGATTTCATTTCAGAAAATAATTTAAACTTCTTTTAATGTAATGAGGTTAAAATGAGTTGGAATAAATTGAAAAATAAATGCCCATGTGTTTGGAAATGACTACATGAATAAATATTTTACTGATACATAAAATAAAAATACTGAAAACAGATTAGAAGATTCCCTATTCAAATGACGTTTGGGTTACAACTGAAGCTTTCATTGATAGTATGGATTCTTAATTGCTTACGTTTCCATAAACACAAATTTATTACAGGAGTTACGCTTAAAAATATTAACAAGAAAACTTATACATATAATCTTTAAGGTTGAAGGAAACTATTTTAAACCATTCCCTTGATGTTAGCTGTTTTGTAATTTTAGATTTCTGGTTCAAAAACTAATTAAGTTGCAAATGTGAGTCTATATATGAATTTTGAATTGATCAAAGTGATTATGTAAATAACTCTTGACAATTTTTATGCTTTTAAGCATGTATAAAAGTTTGGTAAAGATTTTGATATTGAATTTTTATTACTTATTGTGTGTGAAGTCAATATTTAATAAATACAAAAGCTAAATTATTACGAATGAAATTTACTGTCACATTCATCACATTTTAAATGAACTGAAAGGCAGAAACAAAAGTCTTCGATTAATTAATTAAAACGATTTTCTTCTTTCATCTTTGGGAAAACTAATAAATGGAATAAAATAAAAATTTTAAACATATAAGAACTGAATAAATGAATTTTAAGCAGGTTCACATCTTTACAAGTTCTTATTACAAGTAAATATAAATTGTTTTACTTATAGTTCTAAAAAATCATAAATACAAATTCACAATTATGATACTGCTTAGAAAAAGCTTTAACCTGTTTTTAACAAATTGATTTTATTTAATATATAATTAAAAGTTTCAAACGTTATCTTTTAAATATTATTTTTATGTTATTGCAGTTTGCACAGATGGGTGGATATAAAACAATTTTTCTCAGCAAGAAAAATAATTTATGTGATGTACTTAAATTGATGTTACCAAACTCATAAAATTTTTATCGTGAGACACGAAAGAATATAGTAGTCTTAGTTGCCAAAACACAATCGCCAAGACAGAGAACGATTTCGCACAAGTTTTTACATTTCGGTTAACTATTTTTTATATTTTAAGACAGTATAAATTTCAATTTACAATTAGAAACACCATTCCACCATTTATTTTGTTACAAACATTATTTTAGATACATACTGATTGCAAATGTATGAAATCTTTTCATAGAACGGGAAATGTACGTAGGTTGTATTTATTAATTCCAAAGTTAGAATATTCATTTTTATCATACTACAGGGTGTCCTAAGAGTTCCTGTACTGACGATTCGTGAATTTATTATACAAAATCCACAAACTTTAAAACAATTATTTTAATGCTAATGGTTAAAAGCACTTTTAACATTACTTAGGGTGAAAATATGAACCTACATTTGGTTATCGTTGACTGTATGGAATACTCTTGGCGACTTTTCAAACAAAATCGCCAAACTTAAGATGGCGTCGATGAATAAGACTCAAACAGCGAAATTCTCTGAATGCGTGATAAATTCATTTTGCAATGAAGAACAAAATGACGTGGAACTTTATTATCGCACAACTTGAGTGCAAAGAAAATCAAACGATAAAAATTAAAGCGTCGATAAAAATATAAGCAGATGAGAGAGATAAAATTCAATATTTAAAAAAAACACGGGCAATAATTTTTTTTTAAGTTGGAGTACGGGAAGTTTTAGGACACCCTGTAGAAAGTATTACAAAATACAAATTTGAAAGAAACGTTTTTCGCTCACCTTTGAAATGTAATGTTTTCACCTTTAATAAATTTGGAATTTCCTCCATATACGCAGCACTGTAGATCGAATTTAACTTGAGTATTCAATGCATTTGCTACATGCTAGGGAAGAAGAAATATGCAAACAAATGCGCGAAGAGAGAAGGAGTCACGTGACTGCTGATTTTGGTCATATGATCATGCGGACATAAAAAGGTTGCCATAGCTCACTCTACTATTATATCTCCTCTATGTAACAATCAGATTGGCGAGATATCCAAGTGAAGCCAAGCCCGTGAAACTAGCCAATCAAGTTAGACTTGCGTAAAGTTCTATCATGGGATTGAGCCGCTTCTGTGCTCGGCGGTGTGTAATAGTGCTTTTTTTAAACATTTTTACACACCGTAATTAAACATGTTTTGATTTCAATATTTTATTTATTTTTATGAAACAATTCTTCAAATCATTGCGTATTCAATCAAATATTTAAGGAAAGTTGGTCGAAATATACATATACCGCTAAAAAATTACCCATGTCTAGTTATATTTTGCAGGAAATAGACATATCATTAAAATATAACTCCTAAATAATATTTCTGCTATAGGTAATATACCGGAACAAATAATGCAAACAAAAATAAAATTCTAATACTTGAAGAAATTCAAAATTCTGGAAAACAAATACTTACGTATCTATTCAAACGTGTTGAATTCCGATTTCCTGAATATATTGTGAAATAGAATAATGCGACAAAAGACTTTTCAACGATATTGACAAAGACAATAATGATTTATTAACAAAAATAACACATATTTATACTGAAATACTTGTGAATCCTCAAATATGTCCGCAACATCTCGCAGTCAATTCAAATACCCAAACACGGAATTCTAAATCAAATTAAAATAGTAAACATTAATTCTGACGTGGCCAGATATGTAATTCCTTATTTTGCATAGAAATTGACCTCGGCTATTTGAAAACAGCAAGAATTGAAAATATCTGGGTTATTTTATTTACGTTGATTGTTGCCATTCGACGATACACAAATAACGTCGATTTCGGGTCCACGTGCATTAGTGAAACGTTTGTTGAAAAAAGTCTTGTAGTATTTTTGTAATTTCATTCTATTACGTGGTGAGGTATTTCCTGGGTAGAGATATGGCAGATTTTGTAAATAAGCACACAAAAAAAGATTCTGCTCTTAGTTGTAGAATAGTTTGAGACTAATGTGTGTAAAATGGCGGATAAGAAAAGGGCGATAATTAAGGCTTTTTTGAAGGCGCCGGATTAGGATGAGAGATTTGCGAAAGATTGTTAAGAGCAGATTTTGGGAGGGAGTCAGAAAGAAAGAGGTTAGCAGAAAAATTATAACAGGATAGGTTAGAGAGGGAAAGAGAGAATGATAAATTAGTGGAAGAAAGAGAGAAGGGGATAAGTTATAGAGGGAAAGACTTTTCAGTTAGAAACGTTGATAATAGAACACAGTGCAGAAAACAGCTCTGTGGCTTCCACTGTTTCTGTGCTGAGTAAAAACAGAGAAAAAAAGAGTGAGTCATTGAGATACGTTTCTAAACTTATTCCATTATTGCCCACGGATGTAACAAAATTAATTGTAAAAGAATCGTCAGAAATAGGAGATGTTTACCAGCACATAAAGATATTTCTGTTTAAAAGGTTTAGGCTAGGAGCAGGCGCATCAAAAACCAAATTCGAAACCCATCAGGGAAACTCGGGTGCATTGTGGTCTGATGTAGTAAACGAACTGAGAGGTTATTTAGATAATTGGTTGGAGGCTGTAGATGTGAATGATTATGAATCCCTTTAGGAGTTTACTCTTTCGAAATAGGTTAAAAAGAGTTCCATTTGAAATTAGAGACAAAGTCCTTGACTAATGAGACGAAATAAAAACAACATCCTCCCTAGCTGACAAATATGATACGTATAAAGGTGTGCACGGCAGTTTTCTGAGAATGGATTGTAAAGTCTGGAATAAAAAACAATTTAACAGAGGATTGAATTGGATTGGATATGGTTTTCTGGCATTGAGTCCTCTTGGGACATATTATGCCAAACTCAAGATAGAAAATCAGATGTATAATCTAATAATTAAATGAGATGAGTCAAAACATAATGAGTAAATACTATATAAAATTATATGTGATGGATAAAACCAATGTCTTTTAAAAAGCTAAAAATATTTAGATGACAATATAACAGAGATAGGAACGGGCAAGTTGGTTCCATACTTAAGAGTGAGCAGACTAGTAAGTCAGAAGGGACATAGAAAAAGGATCACTCGCGATCAAATTATTGAAAAAAGGATAAGTTTGAGAAGAAGAAGCCGATAATTTGCTTGAATTGCACATCAGATCAGAGTGTTCTAATTTTAAAAGGAGAGGGTCTAGCGACTTAATGAATCATTTAGATGTAGATGTAATTATAGGAGAATGTTTTTAACCGTATTTTAGAAAAGCGGAAATAAAAGATATGTTGCGTAACTATTTGCGGGTTACTGAATCTGGAATAGTTTTATGCGATCGTAGTGCCTTGTATTGATGAAAGTAACAATTAAGGGAGATTTTGACACCGTGGTTTCGAAAGCCGCCGTAAATCCCGTGGAGCTATTGTAGAACAGGTCTGATGTAGTAAACGAACTGAGAGGTTATTTAGATAATTGGTAGTAGGTTGTAGATGTGAATGATTATGAATCACTTAAAGAGTTTATTCTTTCGAAATAGGCAAAGCTCATAGAAGAAATGAGAGGTAAGCCTGTTCCGGTGAAGGTAGTTGTTACGCGTAGTCAAAGGCGAGAGGATGGTATAGCAGTGCTGTAGAAGAAGGGAGAGGATAAATTGAGTTTGGAAAATGAAGATGAGTATCGGAGGGATCAGGTTGAGGAATCTCTACTATTATAAAAGGAAATGTTTGTTTGTTTTCTGTCTGCAAAGTTCTGACGAATCTATGGCACTTACAGTAATGGGATTTGGCACACATGTAGTCCAAATTGTGTAAAATTTTTGGGTCACGGCGAATTTTAAAATTCAATCTAGAACATTTTAAAATGAATTTAATGAAATTTAATTATTACTGTTTTCTTAGAGTGCAACAGCATAAAAGATCAAACATAAAAAAAATTATTTTTTTTTCGTTTCAGTTTTTATTTTGCGCGGAGGAATGATTTTTCAGCAGACGATAAAAAACAAATAATCTTTTAACTGGAGTTATGTTGTTCTTTCTTCTATCTCTTAGACCGTTAAAGATAGAGTAAAATTTCAACGGATTTGAAATCTGTGGAAAATTTCACATTTGATCGATTCCTAAAAATATGATTTTCCTGAAATAAATAATTTTTATATTTTTTCCAATACGAACAGCCGCAGCGCAGAATGACCTTCGTTTGATTCCAGATTCCAGAAACCAAAGATTTGATATTTTCTTAGTTGAGCAAAACAAATAAAAAAAAAACATTTTGTCTGGCATTTGGTTGGCAAATACAAGGCACCAGATCGATACCTTGTATTTGATTTTCTTTTAATAAGTAATTTTTCAATTAAATATTTACATTTTCGCAAGAGATTGTGACGTCACGCCAATTCGATCATCGATGGATTGGATCTCTTCGCAATTGGAATTTGTCCGAATTTGACAATGACGAGGCCATTACGGCGTTGCCCGTGATGTTGGTTTGCGAAGGAAACCAAATGGGAGTTTGCAGGGAATTCATTCCAATAGGCTATGAATTTCCATTTGGTTGATGAAGCAAACCAACACTATTGGCAACATCATTATAGCTGTTATCCAATAGGATACGAATTACCATTTTGTCTTTGAGAACACAACAAAATTGGAATAACCCCCGGAATTCCTAGCAATCACCGGGGGTTAGCGAGTAGTGGTCACACCTGAGCCCACGAAAAGAACTGTCATGGGCAACGCCGTGTTGGCCACGCAGTGGCTAGTAGATAGATAATTCGGAAAGAACGGAAATAGAGACACGGCTCTGGAGAATGTGCCCGTGGAGCGGTTTAAGGAAAAGCAACGAAATTGCGACACTCTAAAACTACTATGAGAAAAGACATGTAAGCCAGGTGAAAGGGAATCTCTATTATTATAAAAGGAAGTGTTTGTCTGGTTTTCTTTATCACAGTCCTAACGAATCTATGGTACTTACAACAATGGGATTTGTCACACAGGTAGTCCAAAGGTTTTGCAATTTTCGGGTCGCGGCGAATTTTAAAATTCAATCTAGAAGATTTTAAAATGAACTTAATGGAAATTTAATCATCATTGTTTTTTTTGGAATGGCGACAGCATAAAAGATCACAGATTCTAAATTTATTTTTTCTGTTTCCGTTTTCATTTTGCGCGGAGGAATGATTTTTCAGCAGACGATAAAAAACTAAACTTTTAACTGGAGTTATGTAATTCCTTTTTCTATCTCCTAGACCGTTAAAGATAGAGTAAAAATTTCAACGGATTTGAAATCAGCGGATAAGTTTGAAAAAAACAATACCTAAAAATATGATTTTATTTAAATAAATAAAACTTTTAAATTGAATATATCTTCTATATTTTTGCAAGAGAAAATGTGACGTTACGCCAACACTCGCGTTTTAAAAATAAACAGATTACATTTCCTGCTCTATTATCATTTCAGCGAAGGAAAGCAAAAAAATACTTAAAACATTTTGGCTGGCATTGTAAAGATTCATCGAGTCCAAGAATCATCGAGTCCAAGAATGTCTTTTTGTGATTTATTTTCGGACATCAAACAAACAGTACAAACGGTACAACAACACAACAAATAATAATATTACGCTGAGATACATAAATTCAAGTTTCAGGAAAAAGGAGGGAGCTCATCAAGAAAGCTCACATCCGAAGCCGTGCCATTCAGGAAGTCTTTGAAATTGTTTTCAATCACATTACTTTACGAACGATCACGTGGTCTCGCCGAGAGTGTCAGCAAGAAGCTCTACTCTCAACAACACCCACGTGGTACATTCCTATTCTCAACATCCATTGCTTAGTTCTTTTTTTTGTAAAATCGTTATCGCTAAAGATGATTGAAAATTTCAACTGATTTAAAATCTGCGGAAAATTTGACACCAGATAGATACTTTATACATTTAATTTTCTTTTAATAAATAATTTTTCAATCAAATAATTAAATTTTCGCAAGAGATTTTGACATACGCCGAATTCCCATTTGGTTTGTGAAGCAAACCAACACCACGGGCAACTCCGTTATGGCTGTTATCCAATAGGCTACGAATTCCAATTCGGTTTGCGAAGGAAATCACTAACCTCACAAAAGCAACGCCGTCCTAGCCATGAAGTGGCTAGTTTTTTAATAAAGAGGGAAAACTGGTGCGGATGTCAGTCTAAGCGAGGTGTGGAGATAATTCAGTTGTGTGTACCGCTTGTTTATCGAAACGAAATTTTGGCTCTGTGCCATGAAAAAGTGTCGGATCATTTGAGCACGACTAAAACAAAGGATATGGCCCTACGTTGTTACTTTTGGCCGTAATGCTATCAAGAGATAGAACAGTATGTAAAAACTTGCGATCCGTGCCCAAAGAAGTGTAGTAATAGCGACCAGCGTAAAACCCCTTTGAAGCTAGTTCCGATAATTTGAAGTGTTTTTCTAAGTTAAACATTGATGCTGTTGGGCCTTCACAAACGAGCAATCGAAATAACAATAATTAATTAGTCATTAACATGAATCAGGAGAAAAGAAAGCTATGGTATGACCGAAATGCGGTATCAAGAAAGTTTAAGGTAGGTGACCCAGTTTTGGTCCTGTCAACATACAAGCTTCATAAGATAGCAGTAAATTGGATCTGTCCGGGAGGTGTTCCGGCAGTGATTTCGGACACTAATTACACTATTGATCTGCCTGAGAGTAGTAATAAAGCTACGATATATTAAGTAAACCTAATGAAACCGTATCATAAGCGTCCGGAATTCGTAAACTTACTGTTAGTTAAGGATTCGGAAGAGATTGGAGAAGATGCGGAAATTCCCTACACCCTGTCGAACCCTACGCAAATAGATTTCTGAGAAATTGTGAAGCACAGCAATCCGAAGAAGCACGCGACTGAAAGATAGATTAATAAGCTCATAAAGGTTATAGAAAGGCATGGGTAGGTGCTTAACTCGAACCCGGGAATTACCCATTTGATTGAGGTGGACATAGAACTAACGGATTAGTCTCCATTTAGGGCAAAGCGATATAGAATGTCGCCGAGGTAGGCCGAGATTTTGAAAGGGATCAGGAGGTTTTTAGATCGGGGGGTGATCGAGGTGGGGCAGTTAGGTTTTACGTCCCCCATTGGTGGAGAGTTCAGGAAAAGATCACCTTTCCCTGCGTGGACTATAGCAGGTCAAATGCTAAAACTCGCGTAAGTGATTTTTTTCTCCTCAACATAGTGGAAGTAGTGGAAAAGGTGAGTTCAGCTGCTTTCGTCACGGTATTGGACTTAACCAAGGGATATTTCCAGATACCACTGACTGATAGGGTTCGGAGGTACGCCGCTTTCCTGTCGCCTTTTGGGGTATTATTGTCTAAAGTTATGATGTTTGGGTTTCTGAACGCACCGTTTTACTTCTGCAAACTGATGTCCAGGAAGGTTCAGAATCGTTCGCTCTACCACATATCGATGATACTGCCGTATTCTCGTCTACTTCGGAGAAACACATGAGGGACATAGACGAGGTGTTGAAACGCTGATGCCGGATTGACTGTGAAACCGTCGGAGTGTAGGTTCGCTCTGTATAATGTGTGAAATTTCTGGGATATGAAGTGGGTTTGGGGTAAGGTCTCGCAGTGAGATAAACATTAAGGCGATACAGGAGATCCCTACACCCACGACCAAGACACAAATTCGCTCCTTTTGGGGCATGGCTGGCTATTATTCACGGTACATCAGACATCACTCGATTATAGTGGTCCACCTTACTAATATATTGAAAAGGAAGACATAATCTGGAGTGAGGATTGTGAGAGGAAAATATCCTAAAGGATATCCTAAAGGAGGAGGATATCCTAAAACTAAAAGCCAACCTAATTCAGAGTACAGTTTTATATGCCCCAGATTTCACGAAATAACTTATAGTGCAAACCGATACGAGTTTATAAGTTGCGGGAATTGTTATGTTACAGATACAGGTAGGAGATAAACATCCCATTTTGTATCTCAGAAAAAAATTTTCACGGGCATAACAAAACTTTAGTACAATTAAGAGGGAGTTGTCCGCCATTGTGTACGGCCTAAGTAAATTGAACATTATGTGGCCGATCAGCGTTTTTTGATTCAAACTGATCACAAACACAACCCGCTCATATTTTCAAAGAAAATTATTGGAACCAATGCTCGACTAACTAGGTGGGCACTATTCTTACAACAGTATAATTTTACGGTTGAACATATGCCGGGGAAGATGATGCATGGGAATGCTGACGGACTGAGTAGAATGGATAAGCGATTATCTAACACGAAATTCATCTTCAAAATTTGAGTCGAGTGTTGGAATGGTTTTTTTATGTTTGCAGTTACATTTGTATGTTTGTATATATTTTTTATTGTTTGTTGTATCTTGCGTTTTAAGTGTCATTGAATGTGAGATTTTTTTTATGGCATATGTATATCAGACGTTTTTTTATTATTATTGAAATGTTACTTTTGTATAGGATTAACATTCGAATAATGTGTAACTTGAAAATTTTAAAGTTTCAGATTGTGAGAAGAAAAAATAGGAACCTTGAAGGGTGTCCTTGAAAGTGATTATGGGTATAAGAGAAATTTTGTATAAATAGGTCAAATAACAATAGTTTGCTTGGACTTCTCAGAGTTAGTATAACTGGAATGAGGGGCTCTACATGTGACACAAACCTGTATTTTCATATGGACTCATGCTTTTTTTTAAGGAGAAGTTATCGCACCGTGAGAAACTACGTTGTGCTTGATCTTTAGGAAGGGTCACTTGCAGGGCAGGTGTGTACTCCATTGTGCAGGCTTTGGTTGCCTCATATGTGAAAAATAGTAGCCAAAATAGTCTCCTCAATTATACAAAATTTAGCACTATATTAGACACAGAAGGCTGCTGCAGGACAATAACAAGTGGAACCTTTACAAACGATTAAAATAAAATGCTAATATTTCATAAAAAATACTTAACGAACTATAATAAGCAAAAACAATTAATTTCCTTATAAATAAAGAAACAAATACAAATACAAATATTGACGACCAGCTACAGGCTCAAGCCCAACAAGGCTGGTCCTTTGTTTATGAATTCTCCAATTCCCACTGACTATCCAATTGTGTCTTAAATTCGTACACTCCCTTTGAATTAACTATATTTTCTGGCAACGCGTTCCAACTGTCTATTACCCTATTAAAGTAGTAGTTTTTCCTTAAATCCCGATTAAAATGTGTCTTATTCAATTTATACCCATGGCCCCTTGTTCTGTTATCCCTATTGAAATTTAAGCCCTCTGTGTCCCCTTGTTTTACAAACTTGAAAAGCTGAATCAAATCCCCCCTCCTTCTTCTTCTTTCCAGTGTATACATGTTTAGCTTACTTAAACGTTCATTATAGTCGAAATTTGCTAGCCCCTTTATTATTTTTGTAGCTCTGTGCTGAACCCTTTCAATTGATTCTATGTCCTTTCTCATATATGGAGCCCAAAATTGTACAGCATATTCTAGATGTGGTCTTACTAAACCCTTATATAACGGCAAGATTATATTCTTATCCCTTGAAGTTACAGTCTTTTTAATATACCCCAATAACCTAATAGCCTTTTTATCCGCAGCTGAACATTGGTGACCCATTTTAAAATACCTGTGAATTATTACCCCAAGATCCTTGACTGTTTCTCCCTCCTTTACCTTTACTCCCTGCTGACCATTCTCGGCTCCACTGTTCCTGTAACCCATATGCAGAACTTGACATTTTCCTACATTAAATGACATACCCCATTTTACAGCCCATTCGGATATCTTATCAAAATCTCCTTGTAAATTTCCTATCTGTAACTTGGTATCCACTGTCCCCCATATTTTTAAGTCATCTGCAAATATACTGATTCTATTCTTGATCCCCTGACCTATATCATCTATGAAAATTATAAATAAAATTGGTCCCAAAACTGATCCCAGAGGCACCCCACTTATAACTTCTGTCCACTGTGAATAATTTCCTTTTACCTGCACTCTCCGCTTTCTACCCAATAACCAATTTTTTATCCATATTAATGTTTTTCCCTGAATCCCCAGCCTTTCCAATTTAAACAGTAATGCCTCATGAGGTACTTTATCAAAAGCCTTTTGAAAATCTATGTACATGATATCCACAGTGCTCTTATTATCCAGCTCCTCATTAATTTTTTCGTAGAACTTCAAAAGGTTTGTAGAGCAGGATCTGCCCTTCCTAAACCCATACTGATTCTCTGATAACAGTCCCCTCTCCTCCAAGTATAACATTATATGCTTTTTTAACAGAGATTCAAATATTTTGCAAATTACTGATGTTAGACTTACTGGTCTATAGTTGCCCGGATCACTTTGTATTCCCTTTTTGAAAATTGGAGTTATGTTGGCCAACTTCCAATCCATTGGTACCCAACCTGTGCTATATGTTGAATTAAATATCGTGTGAATTACTTCCCCCAGTTCTTCCGCGCATTCCACGAATTATTCTACGTTAAACGTTATGAAACATACCTTGAAATTACATGACTGGATAGAATATATTTAATGACAGTGCAAACTTCACAGAAGTTTCTTTCTTTTCCACTTTTAGCGATCTATTGTACAAATAATAAACGTAATTACAGGTGGTTAGTTACATTTTTCATTGTAAAATTTATTATTATTTTTCTTTTTGAGATGATAATTAAGGGTAGATTTTCTTTTCTGAACAACACTGTTGAGTGTACTTGCTTTTCTTTCTTGCTCGTTCTCTTTTTGACGCATTTGTTCAGCTGCATTCCTTGAGCAATGCGCATTTGAACTGGGTCTTGCTTTTTTTTTACTACTTTTATTAAGGGGTCAAGCCCTTCTTTTAATAGCGAATCTGATGAAGGTTGCATTTTCTTTTGCTCTTATGAGAGAGCTTTTACTCTAGATTCCATGTTTGAAATTGTTTCTTTTCTTTCATGTAATCCTTTTTCTAACAATTCTGGTTTTCTTCTTTCTTCTTCTTTTGTTTTCTGTTCCTTTAATTTCTTTTGCTCTTCCAAAAACTTGAAATAGGATTTAGAAGTGTATACCATACTCTAAAGCTTTTTGGTTATTGGCACCTTCGAAACGTTCTCAAATTCCTTTGTTCCATCTCGGATATTCAATCTGGCATTTAACATTTTTTCAGACATCCCCTACTTCTCTTCAGAGAGGACACGTTGTGAAATCGACAATCCTCTCTCAACATCACTATTACCATGAAAGAGTAAGACAAGCTTTCAGAAGAGATGCTACATTTGGATATTTGTTTTAACCAATTGCATTTCTTTCTTCGATTATGCTCCATACGTGGTCAATTCTAACGAGTTTTACATAATTAGAGAGGTACAAAGTCAGTTTGCTAAACAAGCCACTCGTCTCTTACTTTTACTTCATCGATATCAAGAAATGATAGAGCTCTTGCAATATTGCATGCATACTTTTTACACTCCTTTCTTTATAATCTTCAACTGGTTGTAAACATTGAAAATTTGATTGGAATGTTCCACTGGGCAATGAAGCTTTTTTTTTAAGATAGTTAAACGCTGCTAAATAGTGTGCCTGCATTTTATGTTTACACGTAATTTGATTAGAACTTTTTATATCAACGAGCAAATCCCTAATCTTTGGCCCACAATATACCTTTGCTATAGGAAACAATTGCTCAGTAGAAAAAAGTTTATTTACATTTGCGTCCTTACAAATTCTGCCGGCAAGTTTTCGCAGTAATACCCTCGACTTGGTGTATAAAATGTGGATAAGTGTTGTTGATGTTTGAAAAAAATTCAGAAAGGGTTCAAATAGCACAGCACTTTCAGTTACAAATTCTAACTCAATTTTACTATCTGCATATTTTAACGAACGATTGTAAATTGTTTAATCGATAAATGTAGCGCAAATATCGATATTTCGTTTATTTACCGAGAAAAAGTCGCCTTGCGATGAAAATAGCTCCCGTTTTTTGCCAAAATAGTTGCTTTTGACGATTTTCAATATTCATTTTCTGAAAAAAGCCGCCATAGTCGCCTTGCCTTGAGTATAGTCGCATTTTTAGTTTCCTCTGAGAGGCCTGCATTGTAACATCGGAATGCCGAATATATATTATAAATTTTTATTGTTTGGCGCCAGCTGCTGTTCTTCCGTCGCGCGCTTTACAATGACTTCAGAAGAAGAGATGAAATAGAACGTCCTCTGTAGTTGATGTTCGTAGAGATGATCAGATTGGTTTTTGACTTTTACCGCTGGGTTATTTTTTGACGGAGATGAGACAATTTGAGACGACGTTAGAGAGCGAGAAGCACAGGGCCAGGCTTTGGTCACAGTGCTGGATTGACGATGCATATTTATATACACTCATGTCCATAAATTAAGGGTAAGTTAGAATCACACGGAAATCGAACTCTAAAGTAAAAATTCACATGTAGAATTATCGCACACATCTTCAAGAATAATATCCAAATTACAGGAAGCCATCAGATGACGCCGATAGTACGTCACAATGACGAGAGTGTAAGAGAGGTGTATATAAGGAATGGTAGCAAAGAAGTAAAACTGTTCACAAGCGCTCTGTAAGTCGCTCAGTGCCACAACCGAATAGTTATGGCACAGAGGACGCATGTCGATGATTTTTTACGTGGTAGAATTATCGGCCGCCTGGAATGTGGGCGTACTCAGACGAAAGTTTCAGTGGAACTTGGAATCCCCCAAAGTGTCATCTCTAGGCTTTAGCAACGATTCCTAAATGATGGAAATGTATGTCATCGTCTGGGAGACACACAATGTATTAACCATCATACAAACCATGTCATGTTGAGTTTTTGTAAGGTCGATATTTTTTGTAATTGCTCCAGTGAGCAAAAATCGTAGGGTTTTTTAATGGTATCATACATACACCATCATTTTTGTTGTTTACCCTTTGTTCAAAATGAATAAGTCACTTTTGTTTTGTTTCTGAACCTTTATTTGCCGGTGCTGGCATCATCCTTAATTTATGGACATGAGCGTATATTGGTGTAATGATGTTAATGTGGTGAAGTATATACTGTATATTTTACTAAAAGTTCTTGGAAAAATAAGAACTTACATATCTTAGCTGTTGGTTGTTTTCTCCTTGTTCGTACTGTTTCCACGCTACCGTTTTGGGTCGACGCAGACGTTAATGAGAAGGGAGTGTGATTTTGGGCTCGGTTCTCATATGGAGAGACTAACAGTGCATATCATATTTCACTTCAATGTTATAAAAACAAAATATCAGTGGGAGTAATAAACAAACACTATGGAATGAACATATACGAGCGATTCGTACATGATTTTTATTGACGAAAAGTGGTTCCCCAACGAGAAATCACGTGCACTTCCTTTTTATTCGCGAAATCTAGACTTCTTTTTCTGATTCGGCGTGTAAGCAAAAAGCAATGTTTTCGCAGTCAAACACACCCTACAAGTCCATCCATATAATTTTTCTAAAATCTATATTACCCATTTATTCATCTCTGTTGTATTCCGATCGATTTTCTATCATTACCAACCATTGCGTAAATCATCGAAGTACCATTTTCTACCACCAACGCCATGGAAGAGAAGCCATTAAAAGATTGAAATCATGTTTACCACCCGAGGAGATAAAAAAAAAAGCAGTTCACGGGTTTCTTTTAGAGAGGATATGTCATTTTAGGGAGCCCCATTTCCGATCGTCAGAAAATGTTAGTGATATTGTGCCCCCTTATTTAAAACATTTAAATAAACTAAAAACATATATTCTATTTTATAAGATTATGCACACACACACACATAGCTTTTAATATTAAAAAGCATGTATTCTGATATTGTTAATTTTAGAGCCACGGTAGGCAACGTATTGTTAGCCGAAGGGTTGTGATTTCGAAATCAATCCAGCCAATCAAGGGGGCTTTTGCACCTTAAATCTATAGTCGCCTCAAATTTTCTCACTTCGGCGGGAGTGCCAGCTCAGGTATTGGCCTCGTCATCTGACCGTGGTACAAAATGACCAGGTGTTGTCCTTCGAACTTTTACACCGAGATTAATCCCGGACCGTCGCCAAAAAATTGCGGATCTTAAAATTGTTGGCCAATTTTTAGATGATGCCTGGCGTTTGGTTCAATCGAAAACTATCCAAAACTGCTGGAAACATGCAGAATTTTTAGGGGGACTTGGGGACTCAGATTTCATTTCTGAGCCTGATCCAGAAGAAAGTTCCCTGTGGAAAAATTTACGGGAAAAAAAGAATTTTGGATGTGGTGGTGTTACTTTTGCTGATTATGTTGCTAGTTATTGCAACGTAGAAATTGAATCACAATAAACCGACGATGACATCATTGCAGCAATGTTATAAAAAACTTCTGATGATTCCGAAAAGGCATTGAAATTGAAGCAAATAGACAATTAGTGACACCAAAATCTGCCGTAAACAGTCTTCAAAAATTGCGTGCGTTCTTCGAATCGCTTAAAATTGACTGCCGTGATAATTTTAGTGCACTGGAAAAAGAATTATGCAATTGCATTGCAAATTCAACTGTTGAAAAGAAAGTTACATACTTTTTACCACTTATATGAAATAAAGTTTTAGCCTTCGTATGAAAATTCTTTTACTTTAGAACATGAAGGTAGGTCCATTTTTTACTATATCGGTTACAACAAATAATTTTCAGTGTTTTGTGCGACTTCGCTATATGCGGGCTAGACTGTATATTAGGGTGGAGCGAAAAACACGAATTTCGGAAATTGAAAACGCCTATGGTGGGAATAGTTGGGGACTACCATGCTTATTAACAGTACAAAATATGAGCTAAATCAATTAATATCTTCAGGTGCCCAAATCACTTTGAAATTTCGAAATTTTGCCAATTTTTTCACAAAAATAATAATAACGCATTTAAAAAAATTTAATACATCTTATTTAAAGCCATGGGTAGATGAAATGAACTTCCCTGCGTGTAAAAAAAAGTTTTACACTTAACATTATCCCGGAAAATAAAAAATTTCCCCTTTTTCTAGAGCGCCATCACGCGCGTCTCCACTCCTCTCAATAGACTCATCATTGCGACCACGCGTTTACACGGGCGCTTCCCCTTGCAGCTCTTCGCTTTTTTTTTAATTATGAAAACGACCCAGAACTTAGCACGAGGAGATGGCTGCATATCGAGTTCCACCCCCCCCCCTAAAAATTTCAATTTAAGTTGCTAGCTTACTCTAAAAAATTAAGTTGAAGTTACTGGCAAGTGGTTTAGCTTAAAAGTGGTTGATATTGGCTTTTGGTTTCAAATCTGGGTAAAGCAAGTCTAGAAGCAATTCTTGACCGAATAAATCCATCTCGTGCCTCTGTACCCCATACTGTACTATGTGCTTCAGTTACTAATTTAACGCAACGTTCTACTGCTTGTTATGGAAAGTTAAACATGTTACTATTGGTTGGAACGTCTAGAATCATAGACTTGAGTTGATCATCAGAAAGAGATACTGTAAGTGGTGGATCTGTAATGGAATCTGATTGCCATTCAATTAAATTTATGTAATCGTCTGCTTCGAAGTTTAACTTGGGAATTTTGAACTCTCAAATATTCTTTTCAACTTTATTTTTTTTGTCTTCATTTTAAATTTTTCTGAGGCTCAATTCTTTGACGTGTTTTCTATCATCAGCTAACATTGCCAAAATAATAATTTCTGGATGGGCATAATAAGCATTTCTTATCTACAACAATTTTTATATCATCAGGCTAAAATCTCGATTTATTTAAAATATGGTAAAAATTAGGAATTCCCTTACCGACATGATGACTGACTTTTAATTTTAAACCACACATATGAGTGTACCTTCACAACATACTCTGTTAATATTTTCAAGTTATGGGTTGGATCTTCTGTTGAAATATATAACCTTAAAATTATATTTGTCGTGGTCAACCATCTGGAATGATTCAATTTTCCTGGATTTTTTTGTGACAAGCTTAATGGAATATATTTATTTGATATACCTGTGCACATTTCGTAAATGTATCGTTGATCAGTGATAAGGACAATATCTGGCAAAGTTACTTATATCTTTTCAAAGTTTGTCAAAGGCAATTTTTCACAAGATTCAAACATTTTTCCAATTTTTCCGTTGTATCCTTTTGGTCCTGTGGTTTTCCCTTCTAAATGTTGCAACAAATGACGTAAAGGTAGCTGGGTAGCTCATTTGTATGTAATAAACAAATAAACCAATGCACAGGGCATCCTAAAAAGAGCTCGATATGTCGAATGACTCCATTTTTCAAACATGTATTTACCACTGTACCATCACAACCAACCACTTGCATCTTAGAAAAATCTATATTTTTCTCCAAAAAAGTTAAAATACTTGTTTTAATATTTTGATAAGAGTCAGCTGTAGGAGTGAAACGTCCCATATATTTTGATCCTGGTTCTTGTATTAGAACGATATATTCTTCTGTTACCGTCTTTCTAGAAATCCTCTCTTTCTTTAATCATTACTAAAGTTTAATCCTTTCGCTCATCGAAGTATATTCCATATTCTGATAAAGAGGTAGTTTCCTCATATTTCCTTTTCAGGTAGCTGCGAGTCTTTGTCCTTTCTCTTCTAAGTTTACTACGATCAACTATGTTTGAAGAATCATCCTTGGAAAATTTTCCCATATCCTTCAAAGCAGCATTTATTAGAATTGCTGCTGATCTATCTGAAACGCCAGTTCTGTCACAAGCCTGAGCTACATTTGGAAGTTTAGTTCTCGTTTGTGAAGTTGAAGAAGAATTATTATCAATGACTGTGTTTATAGTGGCATTAGAATTCTGTAGCAAATTAAAACTTAAAGTAGCTCCCGTAGTAGAGGGCGAGAGATTTTGGATTGTTTTCCTTTACAATCTTTGAGCTAAACGTTTTGGCTCTCTGCTTCCCTTTCTTTGCGCTGCAACCTTTTTTTCAAGCATTCTGCTGGTTTTAATGCCAACATTTCCAATGACCATTTTTCGAAATGTCCTTTGATCTGTTAAAAACGCTCTTTCAGCAATAGGTACTTTAATTTTGAAAGTACAACTGAGAAAGTTCTTACATTTACATATGCTAATATCAAATAGATTTTTTTTCTGCTGATTCCCTGAAGGACACAAACTTTCGAGAAATATAGTTTGCCAGTATTTTTTAATAGTTTCTTAATATTTCTATATGTTTTATGGTATTTTTTCAGCATATATATTATTTGTTGGTTTATTACAGTTGGAATCGAACTTTTCCCCCATAATCCTTTGAGCTCTTTAATTAAAATTGAACATCCATCAGCCACATACTAGCATCTCTTTTACAATCTTTCGGTATGTAAAGATAATACTTCATAAATCTGCATATGTTGGAAGTGTGTTAGGCTTCATTATTTCAGCCATTCCAAACACGGGACATACATCTACTGATCGTGTCCTAGGCATTTCGACTAATTCACAGAACCGTGTATCCTTAACAAACAAAACAAACCAAATCCAAACAAAACTGAACTTAAAGATTAAAATTTCTATATAAAAAATATCTAAAATAAGTAAAAATAAGCAGGAGGGGGGGGGGGGACTCGATATGCAGCCATCTCCTCGTGCTAAGTTCTCGGTTGTTTTAATCTCTCTATATTAAAAAAAAGTTACCGCCGCCGCCGCAGAATTGAAATTTTTGTTGTTTAGCTCCATTCTTAGACGGTTTCCCGAGAAAGTACTGATCGGAAAAATATGAAATTAACATGCTTTGTTCTTCATCGTATTCCCTGGATAATTATTAAGATTTTTTTCCGATGCGGCTATTAGTTTAGGTTTTATTAAGTGTTAAAGTTGAAGAAGTGAAATTTCTTCCGCGAGTGAGCAAAACACATTCAAAATTTCAGTCTTTAGTCGTGAGTTTTTTTTTAAGAGTACCTCTCAACGTAAATTTTTGCAGCTCGTCGAGTTTTTTTGAAATTTAAATGTGGTTCTTGATAATATTTTTTTGAAATTCGGGAAAAATCGGGACATTTTTGTTACTTTTTTTTAAAACTGCCGTATCTATATCTAATTACTATTAGTTTTTAATTTTTAAAATATCGTAGTATACCTCAGAATATACTCTTTCTTACGGTACTATTATTTTTGAAATCGGTTAATAATTAAATTGGATGCGATCAAAAGTTCGTGATACAAAATTCGGAATCTTCGGATATTTTCGCTACGTTTTGTTAAAACCGTTATGTCTACGGCAAAAACCATTATTTTTTAAATTTGAGAACATCACTGAATACACTACATTACACTCTTTCTTATGGTACAATTATTTTTCAAATTGGTTAATAAACAAAATCGATGCAATTAAAAGTAGGTCATACAATTTTCGGAACTTTCAGATCGTAACTTCCGATACAAAACTAAACTGGTCATATCTATATAGTATTACTGTTAGTGTTTAATTTTAAAAATATTGCAGTATACCTCACAATGTACTCTTTCTTACGGTACAATTATTTTTAAAATTGGTTCATAAATAAATTCGATGCAATCAAAAGTTGGTGACACAAATTTCGTATTTTTCAGTTCGCATAGCTGGTTCCGCAAACAGCAGTGGGTTGCATTTTCTACTATCGGGTTTGCCAGATATCAAATTTATCGTAGCAACAATTGCCATAAAAACGATTTCTTTTTATTTGGCGAGGAAAAAGGCTCGCTTTTTTCCCTCTGTTCTCAAGACAGTTTACCGACAAAGTACAATCGTAAAGTTTTGATATTAACACTGTTTACTTAAAATTGTACAGGGAACAAGATACAGAAGATTTTTTACTGATGCGGCTATTAGTTTAGGGTGCATTAAGTGTTAAAGCAAAAAAAAGTGAAATCAATTGCGAAAGAAGTATTGGTTTGAGAAAGCAAACCAAACGGGATTGCGTAGCAATCCCCGGGGTCGGCGAGCGTAAGCGAGCAGGGCGCGAAGCCCTCGCTGTGACGTCATGTACCGGAAAGTGAAATCAGCATAATACGAATTATTCAGATAGTTTCACTCTGTGAAAGGAATGTTGGTTTGCGAAGCAAACCAAATGACATCTGTGAAAGGAGTGTTGGTTTGCGAAGCAAACCAAATGGGATTGCGCAGCACTCCCCGGGGGTTGGCGAGCTTAAGCGAGCAGGGGGCGGAGCCCCCTAGTAATTAAAAAAAAGCGAAGAGCTGCAAGGGGAAGCGCCCGTGTAAACGCGTGGTCGCAATGATGAGTCTATTGAGAGGAGTGGAGACGCGCATGATGGCGCTCTAGAAAAAGGGGAAATTTTTTATTTTTCGGGATAATGTTAAGTGTAAAACTTTTTTTTTTTACACGCAGGGAAGTTCATTTTTTCCACCCATGGCTTTAAATAAGATATATTAAATTTTTTTTTAATGCGTTATTATTATTTTTGTGAAAAAATTGGCAAAATATCGAAATTTCAAAGTGATTTGGGCACCTGAAGATATTAATTGATTTAGCTCATATTTTGTACTGTTAATAAGCATGGTAGTCCCCAACTATTCCCACCATAGGCGTTTTCAATTTCCGAAATTCGTGTTTTTCGCTCCACCCTACTGTATATATATATATATATATATATATATATATATAAATTTTATTAATATAAGTCATTTAATCTTCCCCTTTTTATTAGGGTATAGTTCATAAATTTCAGGGGTACCAACCTCCTCCCTATTTAATAACCCTAGTTACGCCTATGCAAGTTATGACTAGTGTTTTCTAGTGTATAGGGTAAATTTAAACTTCGAGAAATAAAAGCAGCATTTAATATTACTTTAAACATCAAGCTCAAACAATGGGAAATATAGAAAATTATTAGAAATATGTAAAGCAAACTACATATATAAAAAAATATACAAAAGTAGGGACGCATGAATGCTAAATCGCCTGGAATTTTGATTCCTATATATTATATGATAAAATGATTTAATTCATTGTTTTTTAAATTAAAGTTAGTTATACTTATTGTGTAGCGTTTTGATTATATTAGTCTATGATTATATTAGTCTATGATTATGGCACTTGTCAAAACCATTGAAATAAACCACTAAAGAAGTATGTAATCCAAGTAACAAAATAGATGTAACGTGAGTCACGATATTTTCAAATTAAAATTAAAATGGTGCAGTAATGTATAAATATTTTTCAATTAATGTGTGAAAGTTACCTTTATGACCTATCTCCGTATTCGATGTATAAAAGTTACACTACGATTTAAATATTAAAATTTGAGAGTTGAAAAAATAAGAAAAGGAAGAAAATGGAAATTGATTTTTGTCACTAAGGGTTGTAAGCTGAATAAAATGGAAATGTTTAATGCGCGACATGTGTAGCTTATGATGGACCTGGACATATCTTTGTATTTTTCTGAGTTTTTTAATTGAAATACTTTTTTATAACTCATTACTTTTTTAATATTTTCAGAGCATTGTTTTCAGTTTTATTGATTTTTTGCATTTTACGTCCGTTTGATGAAAAATGAAACTTTCATTTATACTTTCAAATTACAACACTCACAATCAGAATTGACGAAATGGCCATATTAAATAAACCTCTCTAAGTACCTCCATTCTGGCTTGTCTGTTCAAGATACTTGCAATCTATATTTGGGGAAAGAATCCTCATTTTCAATTTTGAAAGCTGTCACACACAGGTAATTATATATATATATATATATATATATATATATATATATATATATTTCATCACATTTTATAGAGACATTGAAATTCGAATTCATGAATTTCCTGAGTATAATTTTGAAAAATTCTAACATTATATTTTTGGGAATTTTTCTTTGAAACTTAAGGGCTGATTTCTTTTATCTTCGAGAGCATTCTTCTCTTTTTTACGGTAATTTTCATCTCTTTAAAGGCAATTCTAATAAATTTTCAAATTATTAATATCCCTACCCTATACTAACAAATAGTTTAAAATTAAAAGCTTTAAGAAACATGCATGCTTCAAAAAATTAACTGCCAGTGTTATACTATTTTAAATGAATACACACACAAAAGCCTTAGTGAAATTAGTAGTAAAATTGCAAAACTTCAAAAATTGATTTATTTGTGGAACGAAACGTTCATCATCAGGACAGAAGTGTGATACTAGATGCCGAGTACTGTTCTGATTTTAAAGACGTATACACGTCAAAAATATTGTAGATAACGGACTTTTTGGGGAGACAGACATCCCTCCCCCCATCAGGACAATAGTGATACTGAACTGTCTTGAATGGTGGAGATGTGGTTAAGGCAAATGATGAGGGCAAACTGTCACAATGAGCAAACAAAAGACGGCCAAGCAATACCGAAAGGTCCAAAATAAGGGAGCATTTTCCAAGGCTACTTACTAGCCTTGAGCATTTTCATCCAAAATTTCGTGTCGGAGAAATAACCCCCAAACGTTGCAATCCTTTGATTGAAATCCTTGCATGAAAAGTTGATCGCTACAAAGGCGTTTCGACTTTTTTGTCTTACGATTTAAAAAATAGAGTAAGCATTAAGATAAATATAGTCGTATCAGAGTTCCCATGATCCTTGAAAAGTCCTTGAATTTATTTTTCCGAACTAGGGGTCCGTGAAAATTACGGAACTTGGTAAAAAGTCCTCGATTTTTTTTACTAGTACAAAATTGTTTAATTTCGTTTTGCGTTACAACTTGTCCAGAAAATTTATTGAGTACAATCTACTTACAGTACTTTCAATATTTCAATCAAATTAGAACATAATTAACGAAGTTATCAATAAAAATTACTTAAATAAAAAAAATTTAATACGTACTTTGATTGCTTTACCAGTACTGCTAAAAAGGCAATTTTTTTCCGGAAAATCATTTTTTTTTTAATGGAATTTCAGCTCTGATACTTTATTAATTTCGAGTCTTATTTTTGTTCTTTGCGCAATGTAAACGATTTCGGAATTTTTGAGGCAGACGATATTTTTTAAAGATCTGGAATAAAACGAAAACTCTTGTTTATTTCGCTCTGAATTCATTTCGCATTTCTAAATTTTTTGCACTTTTTAATTATAGCTTGTGGCAAAAGGTTTGACGAGATTTCAAGTAGTTGCCAAGCCTCGGGTCTTGATTTCGTCTAAAAAAGAAATTTCTAGTTATTTCGTAAGGTTTTGAGTTATTATCTACGTGAGACTTTTTTTATGCGGTCCCTATTCACCGCATAAAAAAAAATACTTTTCAAATGTGTTGCGAAAAAATATTTTTTATAGCTACTCGTGAAGTTTTGGAAGATTTTGTTATGCGTTTTCTTTTATGCGGCACACAAAACAGGTTTGATTGTATGTTGCTTTAGGTCGTTATAAAATATTTCAGGTCCTTGGAATTTTTTGTTTGTTTTTGAACAGTCTTTGAATTTTTTGGTGTGGGAACCAGGTGTATAGACAAATTATGTTCGTTCCTGATATGACCTCCAGTCCAATATTTCGAAATTTTACGAGCTTTGATTCAGCGTGTCTTAGTATTGCATAGATTGAGCAATGCGTTTGTGACGTCATTCGAAAGCTATTGAACTGTGCTGCCATTAAATTTGGACAACAATGATCTCTCAACAGCAATTAATATCAAAATTAAAATTAATCGTACAAACTATAGATTAATTGTTGAATATTCACTCTTAAGTTTTCGTTCAAACTTCCTATGCATGATACATTCATTCCACAATCCAACATCATGCCCGAATATTCAAGTCAAAACTGCGGATTGCGTCCTCGACAGAAACTGGTATAGTGGTTAAGGTGTTAGCCTCTAGATCGGAAGGTTCCTGGTTCGAATCCGGGTCCGGGCATGGATGTCTGTAAACGTATGGTGTAGAGGCGGCTGGTGCACCTTAAATCTGCCGTGTCCGAAAGTCCTCACGTTGGGTTGGTGTGGAAGTTTGGAGAATGGAGTGCCAGCTCAGGTGTTGCTTCGTCATCTGACTGTGGTTCAAAATTACGAGGTGTTGTCCTCGGTTCTTTCCCTTAAGGGACTGATCCCGGACCGTCGTCAATAGCCCGTTGTGTTGCTCTAGTACGACGTTAACAAAAAATTACAAAATTACCTCGACAGAAACTACCAATTTCTATTCTAGTTCTTAATTTTTATTCGTCGTTTTTTTTTTTTTTTTTTTTTAATTTCTGAATTTGATGCGACACTACTTCAAGTTGATAGATTTCCATATACTGTCAATCGGGATCCCACTACGTGAGATTTCTATAAAGGCCTCACCCATTCATATTTTTGCCTTCACGTAACGAAATTTTTTTAAGTTCCGAGAGCTTCGGGGCAGAAGTCAATTTATGGATGATATATTATTTCCTCATTCACCTCGAAAACTTTGATGTCGCTGTGGAGGTAAGCGCGTGATGGTGGGTCTCCTTCATCCTCAACAATTGCTCCGGGAGGAAAACTTCGTGCCTCGCCGCAAGATTAATGAAGCCTCCAGAGACTAGAAAGATGTCTCTTCTTTAATACGTGCCGCCGTTCCCTGCTTTTTATCACCTCTTTAGAAGCAAAGGTCTGGGGTATATATATCTCCTTTTTATAGGAATAATTACCTTTATAAAACTTTGTATGAGTCGGCCAACTGCGTGGGATTGCGAAATTGAAAGTGCCGTCGTTTATGCACGTTTGTCAGGATTGAGGAATCTTGTTCGTAAATAGTTTCATGCCTCGTAAAACATTTATTAATGTTTCATAAGAATGTTCCATTTATTGTAGTGATTTATTGTTGTTTACTCTTTTTATGTATTAGGGGAGTAGTTGAATTATCCTCGCTGTGGATCGCCGACCAACCTCACGTTGGGTTGGTGAGGAAGTTTGGAGAGTGGGGTGCCAGCTCAGGTGTTGCTTCGTCATCTAACCGTGGCTCAAAATTACGAGGTGTTGTTCTCGGATCTTTCCCTTAAGGGACTGATCCCGGACCGTCGTCAATAGCCCGTTGTGTTGCTATAGTACGACGATAACAAAAATTACCATAACCTCGCTGTGGATCAACACAACGGGCTATTGGCGATGGCACTGGAGCTCCAAACTTCCACACCACTCCAACGTGAGGACATTTGAGGTCACGACAGATTTAACATACTCCTTGTACACGATTATGTATAGGGAGGAATATTCGTTTGTTTGTCGTCATATCATTTGCAGATACAGTTTTTGAATAGGGAACCATGTCTTAATTTCTTGAGTTGATGCGATAGTAACTAAGAACTGGATCTTTTTTTTTATCAGTTTTTTATCTTTGTACGCTTAAAAATGCAGTTAATGCTCAGCATTAACTGTATTAAGCTTGATACGTTTCCATATCTACTAATTTTTAGTGCCTGAATCCACTGTGATTCATCGAAAATTAATTCCTTTCTTGCTTTAAGTTTAACTATATATCATGTTAGAATTAGTAGACCTGCAATTATTATCTGGGCTAAACTTTCTTAATTGAATTAGATTGATTGAAGAGAAAGAACAGTTATTCCACTTCATATCTATTTCAGTCTATTTATAATGAATATAGGACCAGTATTCACGTAAAGAGATTTCATACCTCTAAATAAAATACAATTTTCAAAAAATATAGAATAGCATTTCGTAAACTTTTACTAATGTCAATTCAAATTTCTAATAAAATGCATGTACAAATCACACCTCACTCATGCTACCACAATTAGATTATGAGCATCTACTTCAATTTCATCCCATTCTCATGCTCATAGGTTATTCGGCATTTTTTTTTACGCTTAACATATTTTTGCTCATACTTTCTTACCTGCGTTGATGTTTATCCTACAGATTTCTCATTGCTGTTTGTCATCATACTGTTGAAGAATTTCATTAGAGTGATGAGCACTTCCATGAAGTTTTATAAATGTCATGCAGATCCATAATTCAGATCAGGCACATTTAAACCAACCGGCAAAATTGGCTAATGAATTCCACAATCAAAATTCTTCACTTCACAACTCACTTGTTATAGTGATCAATACAAATACTATACATTACTTTTGATTTGTGAGAATGTTACTAGTTTAGGTTCAACGGACCTTGAGTCGGAGCCTTGTTTGGACTTGGATATTTGTAATGATTCGCAATCAGCTTTAAGCCGTAAGTCTTGGTCTTATCACTGCCTCACTTTTTGCTACACGAGGACTAAATCAAACTAAAAGTTTAAATTTTTTATGGTTCACAACATAGACACGAAATATAGGTTGACTAATCATGGCTGGTGAGAGGGACTTTAGAAATTGTAACCAATGTCTACTAGTAATCACGTGACTTCTCCGTGAAAAATTGACTTGATTGGTTGATTTGGCCTTTCTATAGTGTGGCAACAAAAATGATAAATCGCCAAAATATGCTGCAATGTTGCCAATCAGATGATGAAATCAATGGATAGATATCTGCTCCTGTGTCGTGGACCAATCAGATGATGAATGTCCGTTTCCACCCGGCAGACGAAGTAGTATAAATGTCACGTTACTACTAGCTTGGATCACATGATCATGGTCACATAAAAGGCACCAATACCAAATACCATTGCTGACTCTACTTTTATGTTTCCTCTAGGGCTCAAATTGTTCGCTTTTGAAACGCTCCGTGACTTGATTGAATATATAGATTATACTGTTTTGTTTGCATACAATCTGCACTGAAACAAAGAATGATTCTTTACCTGCCCTTCAGATAAAGGAATAAGAATTTCACATTCAGGTGGAGAAAGAATTCAGTAGAATGTGTACTATTCACTCTGCATTTAAATTCTCCGAGGAAAAACAACATTGAATGCAATTTAGAAATTTGAACATTTCTTTAGAAAGATATGCAAAGTTGAATTTAGTCATGTCACAGACCCAGAGGGAACAGCAATTAAGAGTGTTAAATATATACGGAATGTGTGTGTGTGTGTGGACTCAAGGTTTAAGCATTTGCATAGCAATTATAAACATTATTTCGTGCTCTTTTCTTTCATTAAAAAAAGAAGTAGCTTCCTTAAGACCATTCTCACATGCCATTACTTTTTAACACCAACGTTTGGGAGATTTTCATTTCATGAACTAAATTGCTTTGTTATGCAGCAAAGGGAGCATGCCCATGGATTCACGAGTTTTGGGAAACTGAATATTTTAAATGCATTTTGGGGTCATTCCAATTTGAAGATAACCATTTTGAGAAAAGTGCCCTATTCGCTGTTGTTGTTTAAACATTCAGTCACTGTTTTTAAAAGTTATTTTTTTCACTTTAAAAGTAATAAAAATCAATTAAAAGAAAATTTATCGTCGTTTTGGAACTTTATATGCAGTTTTGAAATAAACCAGTATTACTAAATTTGAACTATTATTTTTTAAGTTTGAACCATTTATAGACAGTGTTGCAAATCCAAGATGACCACAGTTTTGTAACAGGTCAAATTTTAAACTTGTTCTAATATTGGGCAAAATTTTTAAAATTTGTGACTTAAAAGTTTAATTTCCCATGTCTATCCTCGGTAAAAATTTGAAAAAATATTCCATTACTATATCTATGGCCCTTTTCTACTACAATCTTAAAGGTAAGAAATAGTTTCGTTGTTCTCTAAACTCGTACACAGAAAACATACCGTAATACTGCTTTACTAACTCTACCAATGACTAAAGAGGCTGTGGTAGCTCAGTTGGTAGAGTGGCGTATTAGTAACTGGAAGATTGTTTGGAACGAAGCTCGATCCAACGAAAGACAATATGTGGTGGCTAGTACAAGTTAAACTGTCGTGACCTCAAATGTCATTACGCTGCCGTGATGTGGAAACATGTAGTGGGGTGCCAACTCAGGTGATGGCCTCGTCATCTGTCCATGGTCAAGTTACGTCATCTTGGGATTGACCTTGATCAGTGACCGTCGCCAATAGCCCGCTGTGTTGCTTTATTGCAAGATAAATTCAATTACCAACCAACCCAATGGTTAAAAAAAATTCAGACCTATAATATATATTTAGCTTTATTATTTCTTAAACTTCAGAACGCGTCAAAAAGGTAATGGTAATTTTAGTTAACGTCGTACTAGAGCAACACAACGGGCTATTGACGACGGTCCGGGATCAGTCCCTTGAGGGAAAGAACCGAAGACAACACCTCGTAATTTTGAACCGCGGTCAGATGACGAAGTGTCAAAAAAGGATAATAATTAAAAACAAGCAAATGTTTTCAACATTCTTTGAAAATGAAATCGTATTTATGTAGATGAAAATATAACAGATAGGATCATTATAGGATGTAAAAAGACAGCATATATCTATATCAAGCCTCGAAATATAATTTTTAATACAAGTGCTCCTTGTGCACCTAAGTTTTTAAATTAGGTGCACGTGTTATATTTTAGTAGCACATTAAAAAAACGTAATATAAGAGCATTCATGTAACATAAACTACTTTATTAGTTGGGTATTTTTAGATAGGTTAGTAGTAGATGGTAATAGGTTAGTAGTAAAAATATTTAAACATCTAAATTCTCCCTTCTCCGGCGCACGGCTGTCGCGACAGTCGCTTCAACAGAGTCATCTGGAAAATGTTTCGATCATCGGAAAGTTCTGGTGGCATTGGTACAAGTAAACCTTCCTCTTGTATATACCCGTTATAGCCGAACGATTTTTTTTCTCGCATAGTGTGTGTATTTAGGAATTTTAATTACGTTCCTTCGACAGAGGATGGATGTTACAAATATTTTGTTCAAACATCAAAATAACATAAAACACGTCCCTCCCCTTTTTTTAAAGTTTGGTGCACTGCGTGCACCTGGCGGGAAAAAAATTAGGTGCACAATTGTATTTTCATGTGCACAGTGCACCTGTGCACCCGGGTATTTCGAGCCCTGATCTATATAACAATGATAATCTATGTAAATAAGAATGGGGAGTGTTTGTTTGTATACATAGAATATTTTCGACCTATTTCAAGTTTTCTATCTGTTTTGAACCCTTCTGATGCCAAATCCGCCTCTTGCACGTCTGTTCGCCTGTCTTGTCTGTTTGCCTGTCTTGTCTGTGTGCCTGTCTTGTCCGTTTGCCTGTCTGGTCTAGTCTGGTCTGTCTGTACGTCTGGTCTGTCTGTATGTACGTCTGGTCTGTCTGTCTTATCTTGTCTTGTCTGGTCTGGTTATTAGACAATTAATGTTTATGGGATAAACCAGATGTGAAAAAATCATTACCAATCAGCTCGGCACGACGACGTTATATTCTCAAGTCTAAAATTTCATTGTATCTAACCATCGAGCAGGAAATTTGCCAATTGAGCTCAAGTAAAAGCTGGATCAATTTTCATATTCTTCGTAAATGATGTTTCTTCTGAAAACCCCCTTCGTTTTTTCTGAACGAACAATTATGTGAGTTTTTTTCTACCAGGAGTCGGTAAAGATAAAAGGATAGCAGCTTTTGGAAAACATTTCTCCGATACGAAACTTAGGATGAAAATGCTCCCCATATTTTAGCCCCTTTCGGTATTGCTTGACAATCAGAGCTCCCCTCTGCCCTTTGGCACTCTGTGGTCGCCGTCGAATTCTTGGAATATCTTTAATGTTTGAAGGGGGATGCGTTTGATATTCCGGTGTGAACGCGGCTTAATGTGCACCGAAGTTATAAAGAGGCATAGAAGACTCATATAATGGGACTTATGATATTTTGTTCGTTAAAGGTTCTGCAAAAATTCGTAGCACTCATTAGTCAACTTCGTGCTACTTAGTATATACATACCACACCCTCCAAATGCCTAATACGTTCCGTTGTCTCTTATGTATGTATCATTGTAATAGACAGATAAAATAAATCTTGGTTTATCTAGAAACTGAGCCATGCTGAGCTAAACAAGAGCTTTGAACAATATAAATTCAGATTTTTCCACAAATCATTTTTGGAAAGTTCCTACTAAGAAAGCAATTTCAAAAGAGAATGAATTTCAAAGCACATTTTGAGAGGATTAATTCCTAACACTCCTATTGGAAATGCACCGAATTCAAAAAATTGAAAGAATAAACTGTTAAGTAAAGAAATTTCACACATTAATAACAATAAAAAAAGGAGAGTTTAGCGTAACTTCGTATGTCTAGTGTTAATATGGATAGAAAAGCTTAGGTAGGTAGTTGAATTTGTCTCACACTGGAGCAAACAACGGGCAATTGTCGAATGTCCGGGATCAATCCCAAATTGAAAGATACGAGGCAACAACTCGTCATTTTGACCACAGACGGTTGGATGACTTGAGCTGGAACCCAACTTTCCAAGCTTCGTCACCACGCCAACGTGAAGGTATTTGAAGACACTACTGATTTGATGTGCACCAGCCTCCACATACACGAGGCTTGGGATGGGTAGAGTTTCGAATTCCAATCTCCAGTTGCTAATCAGCGATTCAACAAATTGAGTTACCTAGGCCCCAATAGAAATGATCAAATCGAAGCTTTAAAATTAAGACATTAAGGTTTCAAGCAGGTAGAAATAAATTATTCGTAGTTTTTTACTACACGTTTTGAATGAGATGTGAAAGGGTCTGGTGGTTAAGGTGTTAGCCTCTATATCGGAAGTTTCCTGGTTCGAATCCGCGTCAGTGCATGGATATTTGTAAGCGTATGACGTAGAGGCGGCTGGTGCAACTTAAATCCGTCGTGGCCGAAAGTCCTCACGTTGGGTTGGTGTGGAATTTGGAGAATGAGGTGCCAGCTCAGGTGTTGCTTCGTCATCCGACCATGGTTCAAAATTATGTGGTATCGTCCTTGGATTTTCCCCTTAGGGGATTGATCCCGGACCGTCGTTAATAGCCCATTGTGTTGCTCTAGTACGACGGTAGGTAAGGTAGTTTAAGTTAACGTCGTATTAGAGCAACACAACGGGCTATTGACGACGGTCCGGGATCAGTCTCTTAAGGGAAAGATCCGACGACAACACCTCGTAATTTTGAACCACGGTCAGATGACGAGTCAACACCTGAGCTGGCACCCCATTCTCCAAACTTCCACACCAACCCAACGTGGGGACTTTCGGACACGGCAGATTTAAGGTGCACCAGCCGCCTCTACACCATACGCTTACAAATATCCATGCCTGGACCCGGATTCGAACCAGGAACCTTCCGATCTAGAGGCTAACACCTTAACCACTATGCCAGTTAGTCGGCGCTCTAGTACGACGTTAATTTTTTTTTAATTACCAAATTAGTGAGAGAATTTGAGGTATCGACTTTAAAATCGTTAAGTATTTTTTTTTGTTTAAAAAAAATAATATTTAGTCTCGAAAAGTGGCATTCAGCCAGAATTTGCAATGAACGATGTCTTGATCATTTTCAAAATAAAAACTTATATTTCCTAAATAAATCATTGAGTTGAACAAAAATGCATACTATGATTTCGAATTTTTTTTTCGCCACGCAAGAGGAGGGTTTAAGGATATCTTCTTAAGCAATGTATCATTGATAAAGCAATTACCAAGAGATAAAACAGAAGCGGTATATTGATTTCCGCCATTTGATCGATTGTCAAAAGTAACTGCCAAAAAGAGCACAGTAATGATTTTTTGAAAAGCCTGACTGTCTTACGGCTACTTGAAACCGAATGGGTTTCCATTTCAACCAAATCATGCGAACAGCGGCTTGAAACTTTATTTTTTTCCCAATGCTCCGTAACGACAAAATGATTACTAAGCAGAGTGAGTAAACGAGTTCTTGTCTTAGGCGATTTCTTTCGAATCATTTCTGCAACAATTATTCGAAATTGGATGAGAACAAGGACAAAGTGAAGGTGAACACCACGAAAAAGGTAAAATCTGGCGGTAATCGGAAATTGAAACAGTACGGCGATTAGTAAATTTAAATGATTTAAAGTTCCAGGAAATAATATATTTTAACCCCTAATTTACCAAATGGTTCAAATGACCCGCTTTGAAAATACGACCTTAAATTACTTTTTAAGCTTTATCGTTTTTCCTCAATTGACTTAACGACTTTTCCTGACAGTATACCTATACTTACCACGGCGGTCATTTGAAAGGTTTAATATAATATCCGATTATTCTTTATCAACTCTAAAACGATTCCATTAATTCCTGCTGAGCAAAATAATAAACGTGCATATCGCTTTAATAAATAAGAAATAAAATTCTATGTACCTAACAAGGAGATTTGCTGTTATTTCTCTTCTAAGATGGCAGTGTGCTTTTCAGTCACCAAATTAAATCTAAAATCGAATTTAAAAAATCGCTTTTTACTTTTAGCGTAAAAAATTAATTCGTATTAATTTCTACGGGTCTTCAATTTTGTTTGGAAAATCTTGGAATTCGATATATCTCTTACCTGTATGTTGCAAATGAGAAATCCATCGTGTTTCCGAATTTGGTTCAAAATGCTACAAAATCTGCTTTCTTATCAAAATTTAAGCGTTTTAGAACTAAAAAATTATTTTTGCTTCACAATTTAGCTATACACTTACCTTTGGAAATGAATTCGATTTATATGTATATAAACTATTGTGTGGATTTAAAGTTTGACAATACATAGAACTAATGCGCAAAGAACCAACCAATCGATTTTTGCTAATTTATCAAAATATTTTTTTTATCACTTTTTAAGTTATTTTTGTTTTATAATAACTTAATATTGTTAAATTAAACTTTATAAACATAAGATTTTTAGTAGAAAACGATCTGTAAATTTCATATATGAATCAGATAACTAAAATAATTTTATTTCAAAGTTCACTGTTTCTTTAAAGGAACGGCAAATATAAGAACATAAAATGCAAGTATTTCAACAGCAGACAAGCTAGGCTGAAGGTAGAGGTTTATCCCAGTATTTTTTTGTTGCTATTGCTGCACCTAATTCATTTGAAATGTTATATTCATGAATATATTCACACCGTGTAAGAGTTTAATTCCCTGTTGACACTACGAACACATTTCAATATTTCTTTACAAAAGTTTTATGTTACGATTTCTAAGTTGACATTTAATCTGATACTGATTAAAACATTAGTAGTTTGCACCTATGCATATTTATAGTAAAGTGATAAATAAGCTAAATAATAGCTTTATTTACCCGGAATAAGATACGCGATTTATCCCGGAGCTGAAATTTCCTCACCATACAACCTGATCGAAAACTTCTATATCAATTAAAATTTTCAATTAATTTGGAAACTTCCTAACCAACGAAAACTTCCACACAGTTTTAAGTAAAACAAAATTAACTAAAGTATCTATTTTCCCTTCACTCCTTCCTTTGATAAAACTAACATGGGTTAATCTTTTGAGACAACCCCAGCCCTTTTGTGCAGATAATATGCCGTTAATAAAACTCACGAGTTCACCATAGTTCTAAGGATTCTTAATGTGTCCTGTCAACGGGAGTAAATATTTCTCAATTTTTTTCCAAAATAACTTCTGAAATTCCGTTATTGCAGAAGCAGCGGAAGGGTTTCAGGCATTAATTTTTCTGGCTTTCTGAAGATGCCAAGGAAATAATTATCAGTGAAAGGAAGACTTGAGTGTGAAAGATAAGGGGGTATTCTATAAGTATTATATTGCATCTCACATAAGGGCAGCATAGTCAATTTAATTTAATGCACATTTAATAAGCTTAATAACTTTCGTATCCAAAAGCAACAAGAATAGTAGAAGACGGGGTACAATGAAAAAAATTTTACTAATTATTTTTTCCTATCCACAATTTTGCATGCACTAAAATATAATTAATTTATTCTTTTAATCCTGTATTTTGCCCATCTAAGTAAATTTTTATTTGGTTCTAAACAATATCTTTATGCTTGAAAAATAACAAAAAGTAAATGTCTCATAGTGTTTCATTGTACCCCATATGCCGGGGTACAATGGAACACATACTGGAGTACAATGAAACACTCCAAATGATGCGAGCAATTTTCACCCTATATAGTTTATTTTAGTCACATTCGACTTCATTTAAATTTATGATTTTTCCAACAGAATACATTTACTTATGTTTCAGTTCACTCTCCTTGATTAAAACATACCTAATCATTTATACAGATACTGCTTGTGTCACACATGTTATGTGTGGATATCTCATCTATATATATATTTCTCTTACGTGGCACGCAAAAAAGACGTTATTTGTTACCGCGTTTTGGCAACATTGTGCGATTGTTTGTTTACTAGGAGCCTCGCGCCTCATTTGAATCTATAGCGTTATCGGATGAAATTTTATTGAAAAAAAATTTAGACGAGCTGTTGCGGTTTGTAATAGAAATCTAAGAAAGCGGAGGATCTTTTCAGGGCTATTTAAAAAACGGTCCTTTGAAGGCTAACAATTATAGTACAACAAGACGCATGCACTACAACTTTCGACAACAAACTCAGTCAAAAAGTGTATGGGTGGCTCGAGTACTGGGGAAATGTACACACAAACAACATGCTGGGTATTCAATTTCCAAAGCAGCGTTCACATTGCGAGTAAAAATTTGCTCAAAGTTTTCATTTCAATTATGATTCCAGAGGTACTGTATATATATCTTTTATGTAATACAACAAATTTAGATTTGAAAAATATTTTTTTGGAATATCTTATTTTGTAATCAATCCCTTCTGCTAGGACACGTGTCTTCATTGATGCGAGCGAAGCGAGCATAGGTTCATTGGTTCGCGCAGCGAACCAATGAGAATTGCGAAGCAATCCTCCGGGGGTTGGCGAGCGTTAGCGATCAGGGGGCGGGCCCCCTAGTTCTTAGTATTCGGTGATCAGCTGGAGCTGGAAAATAATCTGGATCATCGTCAGAGTCTGTAGGAGGTAGTTTGTTTTGTGAAAACAATACTTTCTTAGTTTTTTTCCTCTTTTTACTTTCTAATTGCTTAACAAGAGCATTTTTTACTGGCATAGTTAGAACAAAACTCTTTTTATTTTCGGTTTTCCTACTCTTACTAATTTTCTTGGACCAGCCTTGGGGTAAGGTTTTATCTCTTGAGGAGAAATGTATTTCCTCACAGGTTGAGAGCTAGTGCATGGTGTATGAACAGTTGCTGAATAATCTGCAGTCTGTGATTCTGATCTACTAATGGCAAGTAGGGATGCGACATCGACAGCAAAACATCGATGTTGAAAATACATCGACCCAAAAACATCGATATTTTTAAACATCGATGTTTTTAAAATTCAATGTATTTAAACTTTTTTCCCCATTTCTTAAAACTGGTTTAGCAACTAGTCATGCAACATCGACAGCAAAACATCGATATTTTTAAAATTCAGGGAATTTAAACTCCCCCCCCCCCATTTCTTAAAAATGCTTTAGTAACTAGTCATGCAACATCGACAGCAAAACATCGATGTGTTTAAAATTCAATGTATTTAAACTTTTTCCCCCCATTTCTTAAAACTGGTTTAGCAACTAGTCATGCTACATCGACAGCAAAACATCGATGTTTTTAAAATTCAGTGAATTTAAATTTTTCACCCCATTTCTTAAAACTGGTTTACAACTTGTTTTGAAACTTCGATGTTCAAAATTAAAACATCGATGTTGATAATACATCGCACTAAAACCATCGATATTTTTAAAATTCAGTGTATTTAAACTTTTTTCCCATTTCTTAAAAATGGTTTAACACCTAGTGATGCGACATCTGCTCCAATGCATCGATGTTTTTATAAAACATCAATGTTTTGAAAACATCGACATCTATGTCGTATCCCTACTTTTCAGGCCCTTCACTCTTGGCCACTTTGGTCTATAGGTATGATCAATTTGCTGATTATGAAAATTATGCTACTTCGTTAATTTTAATATTTTTAGAACGACACTTTTTTCATTTAAAAATAAAACATCGACAACGTAAAAACATCGACTGGTAGAAACATCGATGTAACAAAAACATCGACTCCAATACATCGATGTTAAAAACATCGATGTTTTGAAAACATCGATATCGATGTTGCATCCCTAATGGCAAGATCCACCTCTTCTGATTCTTGGGTTTTGTCTGTCTGGTCTTCAGTTTCATTAGTTAGCTCTTCAGTTTCATTGATCAAAACATGGAAATAATTTTCAGTAGGACTAGGCCTATCTGACATGTACGAACACAGATAATCTTCTTCACAAAACATTTCTCCATTGAAAGGCAATATTCCAGTCTCTGAAAAACCTTTTGTAATATTTTGTAGAGTGAAAGACTTACAATAAGCAATGCCAAGCAAAGAAGATATCTCATATATAGATTGTATGACCTGGATTATACAGCATCCTATCATTTGCAGCTAGATTGAAGAAATTTTTAAGTGACTTGGAACACAGTTTTGTCTAAAGGCTGCAATTTGTTACTGATATTTGGGGGCAGGGTTACAACAATTATATTATCTTTCGTAAAATTTAGACTTTATTTATATTAGTGACAACCAGTAATATGTTATTTTATATCAGTGATATTATATTTACTAGTGATATATTACTTCAAGGAAATGCATTCACCCTGGAAACATCCTGGTACAATGAAACAAGTTTCATTGTACCCCGTTTGCAAGTGTTTCATTGTACCCCGTACTGAGATTACTAAATAATAAAAAAATTTCAAACGTCTAATATTTTTTTGTTTTTGTTTTGGAGGTATGAAGACAACAACACAAAGATAACAATGTATAGAAAAAATAATTATTACATATAACAACGAGGGAAAAGAAACAAAATTACTTTTAGTAAGGAAACTTACTTTTAATGGTGAAAAACCAATAATCTTCTATTGCTAATGTTGTGGAAGTTCGAATGTATCCAAATCACATCAGTAATTGGAACACATAGTTGCATAACATATATATATAAATTGCAACTTTCTGTGACAAATTTTACTGATATTAGAAGTAATGTTTCATTGTAGCCCTTGTTTCATTGTACCCCGTCTTCCCCTATATGCGGGATAGTTACGGAATAGTATTTGAAAGAAAAATTTGGGATAGTATTTCAAAGAAAGATTACGGGATAGTGTTTCAAAGAAAGATTACGGGATAGTATTCCAAAAGAAAGGTTTCCAGCTACGTTAATTAGTTGTGAGATTTACGGCATTTTAATTATAATCGTAAAATGACAACAAATAATGTTTTTGAAAATAATTGAGTATATTCTAATAGTGTATTTTATCCATAATCTTTTAACAACATATTCAATACAAGCATTTTAATTCAATGATTACTAAGAAGAGTGATCAAACGAGTTCTTGTCATAGGCGATTTCTTTCGAATCATTTCTGCAACAATTATTCGAAATTGGATGAGAACAAGGACAAAGTGAAGGTGGACACCACAAAAAAGGTAAAATCTGGCGATAATTCAAGCATTTTCAATACAACATATTGAATTCAATGCAAAGTGCGACGCAGAACAAAGTCTTTGCAGAACAATTTTTCCTTAATTTTATCAAAATTTTGGCCGGTTCTATTTTTTAATCAAAAGTTACGATGTTCTGTAGCACAAAGCGCGCTCCTTGCCACGCTTTTTTTCTTTTCTAGCTCCAGAACAACCACCCTACACCGCCCAAATTACCACAAACACTTTATAAATAACACATCTTTTATGTAAATAACAAAATATTTAACTTCAAATGTTATCGACTGAATTGCAAATTCTGAAAGTATGCCTTGTTTTTTTTATAAAGTAAGTTAATTAATTTTGATGTTTTTATTATAAATATGTAATACATGTTTAAGCAGATAATTGTGTTCTACGTCTGTTTTTGATTTTACTGCAGTTTTTAAAATTCGGACAAAATGCCTACAGAACAATAGCAATTGCTTGGAGTTGTGTTGCAGAACACTGAATGCAATTCTGCACCTGGGGAGTCTGTTTGTATCGAGTTTCAAGCTGGCAACTCTCCGGTTGCTAATCCACTTCTCGAACATCCGGGCAACCGTGGCCCCAATGTGATGTCTGGTGCAATATGTAGCATATTCCGATAGTTGATTTTGTACTTTAGTCTCTCTCAGAAGGACCATGGTTACCCAGTTGATAGAGTAGTCTTATGTTACAAACCAAATGGTTGCGAGTTCGAAACTTGATTCAACCAAATACCATCGAGTATTTGTGGGCTGGTGCACGTCTAATATGTCATGGCGTTAAATGTCCTCACTTTGGCATGGTGTAAAAGTTTAGAGAGTACAGTGCCAGCACAGGTGTTGACCCTGCCATCTGACAGCGGCTCAAAATGACGAGGTGTTGTCCTCGTATCTTTCCCATCGGTATTGATCCCGGATCATCACCAATTACCCGTTTTGCTGCTCCAGTGCAACGTAAATGTAACTACCTGCCTATATCGTTACGCTATCTGTTTCAGTATAAATTCAGTGTTCCACTCTGTCTTGTGAACATCTTTTTCTCTTACATTTTATTTTGATAAATTGCATTCATAAACCTTATTATTGTAAACAGTGCGAGTTTCTTTAATTTTTTCTTCTCTAACGTAATTGATTAAAAAATATAAGTGTTTAAAAAATTACCATACCTGAAATGTGTATTCTGGAATTTAATAATCTTCACATAGGAGTCACTTTCTTCATCTAGTAATGCAAATATATATTTTCTATCAATAAATTTCTACTCATAAGTAGCAGTATATGTACTATCTAAATATACGTATATTATGTTTGCTCCCATCATGTTTATAGAAGTAGTCTTTGATATGAGTTCTCAGATATTAAAGTTAGCTCAACAGCGGTTGTCATTTCTATGAGAAGCATTTCTATGAAGCTAACTATATGTGGTGGTAATGCTTCTGCGACGGAACGTGTTTCCTATTCGTATTCCAACCGTGACATCAGTTGGCTTGTGTTTAGAATACGATTTTCAGCACTTTTCCAATAAAAATTGCAAAGAATGGATTCTGAATTGATACGCGATTAGATTAGTCAATGCCAAACATCACCAAAATGGCAACGAACTTCATTTTAAGGTAACCCTGATACTTATCGTGCACGAGTACTTATGCAGATAATGAAAGTAAAATCTTCCGCCTGGTTGTGTTGTTTACACTGCAAATTCTTCTCATACAGACAGAAATAAAGATTATGCGAGAGGTAAATAGAAACAATGGAAACTAATAATCTCTACTGTTTTAAAAGTGTTTGGCTGTGTGTATGAATGTGTGTGTGTCTGTGGTGTCCAGACGAATCTGTACATTTTACAGTCATGAAATTTGGCACCCGGGTGTCTGAATAGACCTCGAAGCCCGAATTTTAAAATTTAATCTGGAACCTTTTAAAATTGATTTATTAGCTTTTCCCCCCTACGGTTCTTCTTTCGGAAGCGCGTTTTTCTCTCCTGCATTTTCTTTTGGACGCACGCCAAGTTTCCACGGTGCATGATGGTTGTCAAATGACGTCACAGGGCATTCTTCTCCCAAGGCTTTTGGACGCGCGCCAAGTTTCCACTCTAAGACTTTTTAAAGGCATGACTTACTTTTGAATTTGTATCATTTCTGCAATTTTACTGTTTTTTTATTTATTTTTTTCTATGCTTTAAGACTTTTTGAAAGCATAGTTTAATTTTTATCATTTATGTAATTTTTTGTTTATTCATGTTTAAGGGCACAGGGAACATAATTTGGCTCAAATTTTCGATTTTTTTAAATTTTGGGCTTAAAAAATAGCGGGAATTAAGACGATTCCAAAAATGTATAACTTGTATAGGTTTGAAAACTATAAACGCATTTAAACAGACGTTTACGAATGTAAACAACACCTGTCACACACCCGTTGGCCTAGCCCTCTCCCAGTAAAATCACATGTACGTACGTTTTGACTTGCACAATGTTTCGGCTAATCACTATATTCAAAAATCACTATGTAAAGAACCTCTTGTCTCACATGATGTACCAAACCGTCCGTTTGAGAGAGTCGGAGTAGATTTAATGTATTTTAATAACAGTGACTATCTAGTATTAATTGATTATTACTCAAAGTGGATTGAATCGGTACCTATTCGAAATAAGACTACTACAGAAATCATTCTCAAGTTAGAGGATATATTTTCCAAATTTGGAATTCCAGAAATTATTGTTTGTGACAATGTTCCCTTTAACAGCTATGAATTTAAAAATTTTGGAAAGGGATGGGATATTGAAATCATATTCACTAGTCCTAATTATCCCCAAAGTAATGGGATGGTTGAGAAGGCAGTTGGGATAACCAAAGCAATTTTTAAGAAAGCTTTCGAGGATAATCGTAGACCTTCAGTAGGATTATTAGAATATCGTAATACACCCATTTCTGGATTAGGATTATCACCAGCCCAGCTAATGTTTAATAGACGATTACGAACCAAGTTGCCTATTAGTAATAAACTTCTTAACCCTGAACTCTTTAAAGATGTCGATATAAAATTGTTGAGAATGCAACAAAACCAGAAGCACTATTACGATAGATCCAGTAAAAATTTGAAAGAACTTCAGCCTGGAGACAAAATCACTGTTCAGAACGTAAAAACAAAATTATGGGAACCCGCTACGGTTTTGTCTTTAACCAATAACCCAAGGTCATATAAGATTAGAACAAACTTTGGAAGAGTCTTAGTGAGAAACAGAAAGTTTTTAAGGTTATCCAAGACCTCCCATCCATTTTACAATAATATTCCCGATAATCTTCCAGATAATAAAGAAACATTTATTGATACGAGTACTGCGCCGCTATCCAATACTGTAACTAAACCTCATGCTCGCCAATCAGGTCGTACTATAAGACGACCCAGGTATTTAAGTGATTATATATGTTATTGATTGTTTCTTGATTTTATTAAGTGTTTTATGTGTATTATTATTTACTATACAAGTTAAAAAGGAGGATGTGATGTGTTAACTGTAACCACAACTGTAAAAGTGCTTGTTCTATAGATATTTGAAATATACAGTTTGATATAGATAACCAAGAGAGCACGTTAGGCTTTGTTCAATAAAGTTATGTTTGTGAATTGTGGCTTTCATTTAAATACGATTATGAAACTTGCTGAATAATTGACACAACCACAAGAGACTGAAACAGTTTTCAGCCTCATTTTTACTGCAATATTGACAGTAGGTTTTTCTTACTTTTTACTTTAATCTGTGTGAGCAGAATTAAATGCTTCCTTATACATCACCTGCACAATGCACATGTCTTTTTCAAGACATGTGCATTGAGCAGGTGTTGTATTTTTGAACCGAGCTAAGGGATTTAACCACGTGTTTTATGATTTGGTAAAAAATACAGCTTCATATATTGATTAAAAAGTACCTTTTGCTTGTTTGCAATGGCGAGGAAAAAGTTTTTTGGTAGACGCAAATTTAGTGGAAATCGGTTTACTGTTGTGAGGAAGTTAAATGCTGCTGATGACTCAGTGACCGAAATTAGTGCATCTGCGAAGAAGATTGACACAACTTTTCCGGAAGCTATCTAAAAATGCCAGAATGAAGTTAAAGCTGTTGAAACAAAAGAAATATGATTCAGAAATACTGAATCAAAATGATTATGGTGCTGGAAAACTTTAATCTAGTAAATTTTAAGCATAGTAAGTGTTTTTATGGTTTTTTTCATTTTTCTCAAAATGTGTTTTTTTTTTATGCTTTGGTACACTTTTCTTAAATTCTATTGAAGCTACACTTTTCAAATTTTACACGCTTGTTCAAACAAGTGTTTTCAATAAAAAAACCTATTATTTTACATTTAAACACAGAACATATGGAAATATCACTAAAAAAAGTTTTAAAAATTCTGTTATTTTTGAAAAAAAAAAAAAAATATATATATATATATATATATATATATATAATTTTATTTCTATTAGATTAAAATTAAAAATCCTTCTTATTATTTTCAAATGGGATAACTTTTGTTGACAGGAAAATTTTGGAGACAATACTTGCAATAGTTTTTGAGAAAAGTGTACCAAACTGAGATATTGTGGAAAAAAAAAATTTCAAACAGTTATAAAGTAAGTAGCTACAGAAAACAAAATTATGAAGGGAATACATTTTGTTACAGTTAATTATAAAATGTAATGCGTATATTTTCAAGGAAAATTTTTTTTTAGTTATATGGTTATTTTTAAATTGTATTTGGCTTGACGAATGTGAGCTTAAAATTCATGCATTTAGTCTATCGAGGTGGTCCGTGTGCCCTTAAGTTGTTTTTGTTGGAATCAGTGAGGTTGACTTTTTTTAAAGCATAACTTTGTCTCAGGCAACACTAGTGCTGTATAAATGGTGATTTCCAAAAGTCTAGCATCATTACATCCATACACTACGTTGATTGATTTTAGAATTTATGACCCAAGTTGGCGCAGATTTGGCCATGATGGGCCAGACATAGGACATAGAATATCAAGTAATAGACATGCACACACAATGAAAGTTTTACTGACATAGAAAAGAGAAATTCACCCCACGAGGAATCAAGTAAATGGACTAACACACCCGACGAAAGTTTTACTGACACAAAAGAAAAGAAATGCATCGGAGGAGGAATCTATTCTGCGCCGCCTACAATTCCCAGGTTATTATCACAGTAGAACACATTTAGACTCGGCGGCCGTCCGACGGTACGTAGATGAATCAACATCGCACTGAAGCAACACAACGGGCTATTAGTGACGGTCTGGTATCAATCCCGAAGGGAGAGATTCAAGGACAACACCCGATAATTAGGAACCCCACCCTGGTTGTAGGAGTCTATTTAATGAAAAATACAGAATACAATCGACTGGACAGAGCACTTTTTTATTCCTTCAAGTTAATAGTTAATATTCAATGTTTACATCTTCAGTTTGGAGGATTTGTTTTTAAAAGAGTGCTCGTATTACCCACTGGATATCTTAAAGAAAATATTCATCGCTCCTTACTTGTTAAGAAATCAAAGCCTTACTTAGAGAACAAGAGAGAACTAAAGTTAATCATTAAGTATTGCATCGCAAAATAATTAGCTTCTCAAAAGTTGTAGAAAATGCGATTACGGTATTTACTGAACTGAAAGCAGTAGGATTTTCAGGAGTCTTATTAAGGAGGCAAAAATAATTAATTAAATTCGAATGTGGAATAATGAGGGGGAAATGAGTACGACATTCGCACCCGCCTGATTGAAGCCCGCAGGTCATTAACTTTTGGAACAATTTCGAATGTATAACAGTTTTGGAATGGATGTTAGTGCGACCTGGTCGGATTCGACACATTACGTCTCCTTGATAAAGCAATTAGAATTCGAAACGTTAATTCTTTTCTTATGTCTTTACACCAATTTGAATAGCATTAAATTCAATTATTTCCACTGTCATTTTACCCTACCCTGCGTAACATTACTTTATTAAACAGGTGTCAAGGGTTGACAACTTATTGATAAACATTCAAAGTATATGTACAGGTATAGGGTTTCGACTGACGTTTTGAAATTTAATTATAATATTATTTTATGTATTGAAATCATTGTACATCAGAGACATGTTTCCTAATAGTAGCTAGGTAATTGGTGAAATGGATATGATACGAAACGATGAATTTTGTTTACTGATTAAAGGGATACTCTCTTTTAATGACGGTTATACATCATATCTTAATTTAGTAAACTGTGATCCAAGAGTTCGTTGAATTGTTGACTTCATACAGTTATTTTGCTTTATTAAGTGTCACAGTCTCAAACAATTTCTAGATTAACATGGTACCCCAAGCTTCCAAATAAACCAAGCCGATGTTGAATGACACCTTGGCCGCGAAGTATAATTTGCATATCTACTGTTATAAAAGAAAGTGTTTGTCTGTTTGTGCGCGCGCGCGCGTGCGTGTGTGTGTGTGCGTGTGTGTGTGTGTGTGTGTGTGTGTGTGTGTGTGTGTGTGTGTGTGTGTGTGTGTGTGTGTGTGTGTGTGGGTGGGTGGGTGTGTGGGTGGGTGTGGGTGTGGGTGTGTACTGTCCTGGCGAATCTATGGCACATACAGTAATGAGATTTGGCACACAGGTAGTTCGAATATTTTTCAATTTTTTGGGAAGCCCTAATTTTAAAATTTAAACTAGAAAATTTTATAATTAATTTATTGGAAGTTAATTATTGTTGTTTTTCTTCGAATGGCAACGCATAAAGAGATGACAGATTCTAAATTTATTTTTCCGTTTCCGTTTGATTTTGCGGAGGAACGAGTTCTTCAGCCGGCAAAAAAATAAAGTTTTAACTGGAGTTACGTAAATATTCTTTTTTCTATCCCCTAGATCGTTAAAGAAGAGTAAAAATTTCCACAGATTTGAAATCTGCGAAAATTTCACACTAGTTCGATACCTAAAAATATGATTTTCTTTAAATAAATGATTTTTAAATTGTAACTTTTATATTTTTTCCAGTACGAATTTGACCTTTGCTGTAGAGAAACCAGCATATTCCTTTCCTGCGCTCAAACAATACCAACGTAGGAAAACAAAATTATTTTTTTAATTGACTGAGATATCGTTTAGTTTTTTTTTTTGTAAAATCGGGATTGTTAAAGATAGATTAAAATTTCAACGGATTTGAAATCTGCGAAATATTTTACACCAGATTGGTACCTTATACGTTTGATTTTCTTTAAATAAATAATTTTTCAATTAACTATTTATATTTTCGCAAGAGATTGCGACGTCACGCCGATTGGATCTCTACGCAATTGGCCTCATTTGACAATTATGGTCAATTGCGTTATGGCTGTTATCCAATAATAAACATTAAATCGTTCTTCATCCTCCTAGTAGTTATCTCGACGAGGTATATTGTCATTAGCAAAACTGACCAGATCGTGATCTTGTCATCAAAATATCGGCAATATCGCGATAGGATATCTCGTTATTAGCAAAACTGATCAAATCTTGACGGACGCGCTATCTTGTCGAAACAAGTTGGAGGGTTAAACAAGAAAATATTTTCTGTAAGCGGGAATAGACACCTGAATAATTTATAGAAATTAAATCCGAAATGCTTACAAGGCTCTGTAACGTAGTGGGCCGAATGGTGTGCCAATGAAAAACAAATGAAAAGCCTAAATTACAAATAACACGTTTATTTAGGTTGAAACATATAGTATCTACACTATATACAATCAGGTGTCTGCATCCTTTAGCCGTGGTCGCAAACAAGGGGGAATGGGAACAACTCAACGGCTGGCTCGAAAACGAGTACCACAAAAAAATCACCTCTACTCAGCTCGAGCTCTTCAACACTTTTCCCTTGTCGCCAGATTGAATGGGAGAGAGTTCAATTATATGGGGTGTCGTGAACACCTAAAAACTATCTGGACGGCTATTAGATCATGATGGTAGACCACCCCGACAGATGCTTCCAGTTTTCCGGCATGAGGTCAGTTCTGTTAACCTCTGGTCCTCTCGAGCTGTTGCTAGGACATTACAGTACAAGCTGTTTGGAGTGTAGAGCTATCCCTCGGTGATATTGGAAAAAAAAGCCCCCTGAAAGCCCACACCTTAAGACGCCAAACTATTGTCCAGTAGAACGGAAATATTCAAGATTGATTTTAATTTCACGAACTTTTATCAGAAAGATGACAGATAGGGGTTTCCTAAACGAAGTCTCTCTCCCCATTTCGAAAAATCAAGTAATTAAATTGTCAACAACGCTTTAAGTGGGACCGGATTGCTCCATTGAAACCCATGTTAAAAATGGGTTTCTTTATGCACATGTTACTCAGAATCTGCTCACAGCATTGGTTTAAAATTTGGCATATTTAATATTCAAATACTTTTACATAGATAGACATATGCTTTTGTAAAAAAAATTGTTTAGTTTACAATTTATGTTATAAAAATGTTTTATGAATTCTTTTTACAAAAAGCATGTTTGAGAATTTTTTTTAAATCTTATCTATTACTCTCGAAAAGCATATTCTATTTATGTAAAATCACAATATGTATAAGAAAAAAAAGTTTCAAAGCAATATGTTCAGTAGATTCTAAGAAAAAGGTATATTTGTAATAAAAGCTTTTTTTAAGCTTTTTGAGAAAACAGCGTTTAAAGTATAAAATTGTATATTTATCTTACCCTCAAATATATATTTAAAAAAATCCAGTACAATAAGAGGGTGTGTCAGGTCAATCATCATCTAAAAAGTTATCTTCTAACTTTTTTTCTGTTGTTTCTTTTTTACCAGGCTTTTTTCTCAATACCTGTCTGCTATCTGAGTGCAATAGAAACCAGCAAATCATCCAATGTTCTCATTAATGTGACACAAGTAAGTCCAGGTTCTATTCATGCTGCTTTCAAAATTAAAAGTCTTAGTACATTTCCTTCACTGAAGGAAGGAACGGCTTCATGGACTCCAAGCGTGAGGGATTTGAACTTGACGAATGTGTGTTTCGTCACACGAGACCACAAGATAACATTGTTCAACGACTCATTTGGTTTCTGAGTCTGTGTTTTCAGTTTACAGTAAACAAAAAATGTATTTAACAGTTTCTAAAATTAAAAAAAAAATTGCTTATATATATAACAGGGTAAGAACCGAAAACATCGTCTTCAATCGTTTTGCAGAAAATTTTTCAGTAAACTTCTTTTTTTGAAAAATAATTAAAAAATACTTTTAATGGGCACATTGACAAAAGGTGCCCATCATTCTAAAGGTAACATTTAAAATATTCAGAAACACTTAAAATCTCAAAATGGACTTTAAGGTCATTTTTTGCCTTCCGGTCCCCTTTAATTAGTTCAATATTCTCAAGAAATTTTACTGTTGATAACAATTTCAAGAGCAATAAATTAATTCTCTTAAAAAAAATTTGAACCCCGAATCGATCCTTTTATTCTTTTATTTTTGAACTGGGATAAATAGCCCGTCATACGACGAGTGAATAACAAAATGTTTTTTGGGTCAAACTTTATTTATATATTTTTTTAAACCTGGCGGTGCATGATAATTGGCTATGTATATACCTTTTTCACCACTATTTGTCAGCTTTTGTAGATCACTGGCTATCTATAAACCTTTTCTCATCACTATCTGTCAACTTGCCTTGTTTTCGCATGGTGTTTTTTTAACAATACCGATAAAACAATATTATTGGAAAACTTAATTTTTTATCAACACTGGCAAAATAATGAGCTGCGTACGGCAATCGTTCTATCCTCGTTATTTCTATGGCGATTTCGACTGTTATAACCACAGAGAAATAGTATACAGAGGGTTCACTGAAGGCATGACTTATAGCGCTCCAGTGGGGAAGCCTGTCCCTAATTGTGGGCGGAGTTTGAAATGTTTCAATCAGAGCCAGAGCGGAAGCCATTTTCTATTTTCTAATCGGCAGACTTCTTTAAGCATCATACAGATTAATATTATTTGCATCATTTTAATAATTATTTAAAAACTGTACTATCCATCAACAGAAAAGGTTGATCCCTAACCGTCACATATATATAGTTGTGTTGCTCCAATGCGCAGAGTGAGTGCGATGTTAATTAAAAATACTATACCATCATCAATAGAAAAGCTGTTGTTCAAGTTTACCGCCTATAAAAACCGTTGAAAAGTAAATTCTCTTTTTGTTTTTCATAAAATATAATCATAACTTAGAAACTACTAATGTGGGTGGAGTGGTCGTTCACGATAAGAAGGCGATTTGTCGCCAAATATGGTAACCTTCACCTTTTGCGGATTTTCTTCACATCTGCCGTTTTTGTTATGGCAACCCTATCTGCTGTTACGGAATTCGGCCGCCATCTTCATTTGGCGACAAAAATTAGTTGGCGACAAACGTCTTACCGTGAACGACCACTCCACCCTAATGTGAATTATGTGCCATTTTTAAAATCGTTTTACAATCAAGTAAAATTAATAACACTTATTTTAAAACCCAATTGAAGGAAGAAAAGATGAAATCGTTCTATTTAATTTTAAGACTATTCGCTCAAGATAACTAATTTTTAAAAATCTTTCAGTATTAGTTTGTGCATTTTTTATTTAATCAAAATCAATTGTTCTTAAATTCAAGAAACATGTGGTATTCAGAATTCTGTACAATTTTGCACTATTTATTATGCATTTTGTGTATCTGTTGATTTTTTTATTTACATTCTGTTTTAGTGTAATTGAAATTTACCTTTTTCTGAATTATAATTGGTTTTACGTTAACATTTATAAAGATATTTTTGCAAAATTGGAATGCTCTTGTGTGATACTCACTGTGAACTTAATACAGAAAATAAAATTTAATTTAAAAGTTTGATTTAATAATATTTTTTCTACAAAAATAACTTGATTTAAATCAACATATCCTGAAACTTTCACTTATAGAATGTTAAAAGGGCACAAATCTACACAACTACTTTTTTCTGTAGAATGTCTAAAAAGTGGCTAGACTTTAAAATTCCTAATAATCACAAACAAATAATTCAGCTTCTTGAAATGTTTAGAATATCTAAATCAATCAAATCAACTTAATTTATATCGCGACTTGGTTTGCTTTGTCACTGTTGAAAGTCGTAAAAGGATATTTCAGTTTCTGTTTAACTGTTTCAACCCAGATTGTCTGGAAAACACTTTCTGCTTTATTAGAAGATGAAGTGGTTTTTGATACAATCCTGATTGTTATCAGTTTTACCAAGGGGAAGGTCATACATAACTTTAAAAAAAATTAATATTTCAAATTGTGTGGGTAATGGTGATCATGTATTGCTTGATTTTAGCCAGTTTAATCGGATATCCATGAGCACAATTATCAATGATCCCTTTGTGGAAGACGGATCAATGAATCTCTGCAGTGCCACCCTGCTAATATACATGTAGCGCAATGTCATTGCTTATATTTGCTGTGGTTTTGGAAAAAATGTTTTTAACCTGATTGCTATGAATGCCAAAATTTATTGATTGGAGCCCAAATTCAAATAATTGAAGCACTTACGAATTTTCTATCGACCGTTTGTAACAAACAAAATTTGTTGCCAATTATGAGATTAACACCCATAGTGAATAGGCGTAAGAGCAAAATATACTCGAAGGTTTGGTCAACAGTATAGTACGCAGTTACATACATACAAACTTTCCCTGTGAAGATTTTCGAGGTACAAAAATTATCGTATCATGTTGTGTATTTTATTGTTTATTTTATTGTTTATTTGCTACACTAAATGGTGAAAAATTGTGTGATTTAGCTCCAATAATGAATAAAATTAGTAATATTATCCATTCATTTGCTACTGAATGGTGAATTGAATGAAATGTTGAATTACGGTGAGTTAGCTTGTTTATGAATACTAAACAATGAAATTTACTCTTTGGCAGGCAAATGAAGATTCTTTTTAAGTTGCTTATTTTACCAAAGTATTTCATTCCTTTATATCCTGTTGTGTATTTTATTGTTCGTTTGCTATGCTAAAATTGTTCTTAGATGGATCACACAGAAATATGTACAAGCGAGTAACAGTAGCTGAACTATGTTCTTTTTTAACGTTCAGAACAAGGTCAAGTAATATCATAGTTTTCTAGGCGCCAACTTCTTTCTTTTTGTATTCGTATTCCGAGTGAGTGGGGAGACAGCAGCGTGAGAGATTTTGCCTTGGGGTTCAATACTCTTCTGTGTTATATTCTTCACAGGGTATAATTGTGTATTGGTGATTGAATTCATGATTAAACAATAAAATTCATATAATCCACTATAACTTGGTCGTGTGTGTGATTGACTTACTACTAAATGAGCTTCGACGAGACTTATTCATAAACAGTTCTTCTTTTCTATTCCTCTTCCAAATTGTATAATTTGTGATGATGAATGATAAATGAATGATGTACCTGATTACGTTAATAAAAAAATTATTATGTACTTTTTTTTTCAAATAATATTTCAGGCTATCAACAGAGATCAACAATTTTCGAAATCAAACATGTTTTGGAAAATTTTTTAAAGAAGCATTCACATAAAAGAATAAACTAAAATGAAAGAAAAAAGTTCATACATTGGTAAGATTTCAAGAATAAAGGTTTTTTTTTTTTAAAGTTCAGAAGACATTAAAAAAGTGCTATTTTGAAGCATTTATGCTAAAAAATATGTAAAGACTATTTAGCTTTTAATCAAAATGCAAATTGGGTTTCGAAAAAATAAAATAGCCTGAGATAGTTGTTGTGGAAACCTAGTTCGGTTGTATTGAAACCTAGTTTGGTTGTTATGGAAACGAATTCTAGATCCCACGCTATAGTAGGGCCCTGTGCCCCCGCCGAGGGCACCAGCGTCTATGCGATTTCCCATTTTATTTATAAGTCCATTGCTTCCTATGGCAGTGAACCCTCTGTATACTACTTCTCTGTGGTAATGACATTTGATATTTCGTTTCTCGTTTTGCTCGTGTTATCACACAACCAATCAAATCTTCCATTGCTATGGAAAACACAGGAGACTTACGTGGCACACAAAAAATACGGTATTTGCTATCGCGTTTTGGCAACATTGTACGATTGTTTGTTTACTATGAAGCCTCAATGGAATTTAAAACTTTATCGGATAAAACTTTATTGAAAAGATGAATAATTAAAGTTTATTGCACTGCTTTCTTTCAAAATGTCAAACACAAGGTCTCTTTTCTGGGCTATTCTTAGGACCAACTATCTCAGTTCAACAAGACGCTTGCACTGCAACTTTCGTCAACAAACTCAATGAAAAAGTGTATGGGTGGCTCAAGTGCTGAGGAAATGTACACACAGACAATATGCTAGGGATTTGATTTCAAGCGCAGCTCTCACATTTCGAGTCAAAATTTCCTCAAAGTTTTACTTGAATTCCGAATTGTTTGAGTTCTGATTCCAGAGGTACTGTATAACTTTACAAATTTACATTTGAAAAATATGTTTTTGGAATACCATATATTGTAAACAATCCCTTCCCTTAGGACACATGTCTTCGCTGATGAGAGCGATGCGAGCAAGGCTCGCCCGACGAATCAATGAAGATTGCAAACAATCCACCGGGGTTGGCGAGCGTTTGCGAGTAGGGGGTTTTATATAATAAGATCATTTTACATTTACATAAAATGTTTACAACTTCAACATTTCTGTAACGATAACGATTTCAATTAATTTTGTTTGGCAGAATTAATTATGTATTGATAAAGAATTTACATCCGCATGTAGAATATTTTACCCGTGAAAGCAAATTAAAGTACCAAATTGCTGTTATCAGAATTTTCTCCTTCAAATTTCACATATTTTTCTAGATTCCTTCCTTTCAAGTCATAATTTTTTTAAGGGAACTTTTTAATAACATGCCATACTAACAGAGAATGTAACTAGTGTCATATCTCAGTGAACCTAAACAATGCCGGAACTTCAAGAATGTTAATACATAGAGACGTTAGTTTAGAGTGCTGATGCAGGTGCTGTTTCTCAGATTTTTTAACTTTTAATAATAAAGCAGTGAATTTGTCGGTATTCGTAAGCATGGTGCTGGATTTTTTCTATTTTGAAAATTTCCAGAGATACTACCATTATGAACTTTCCATACTTGTTAAGGAATGTCCCCCTTATTCCGGCATTATGGCTAATTGTGAAAATTTTACGGCTAATGCAATGCGGAATTTTTGATTATGGCCGCCCTACGGAGAAGATCCCGGAGCTATTTATGACTGACTATCGTAGAACGTACATAGGATTGTACATGGGGTACAAATGGTTGTACATAGGGTTGTAAAAATGTACATATGGTTGCACAAATCCACAACAATGGATTGGTTGGATTTTATGGCACAAGGGTCATATTTGAACAAGTTTGTCAAGTAAGGCCGGTGCTCACATCCGATTTTTCAACGTGATGCGTCGCTGCGGCTCCAAACCCCAACTATGCACACATAACCTTGAACTGACGCAAATACTCATTTCACACCATTTGCGATGGATATCTATCGAAGAAAAGTTGTTTATTTCGCTTACTTCATGTACAAAAAAATATATTTTGAAACACAATAGACACACACACGCGTTTCTAGATATACACGTTTATTAATTATTATTATTATTCCATTTATTTATGAAAGCCCTGTGCGACGCCGTGGGGAACTGCGGTACACATTGCACTCAAGTTGGACGTGCGGCGCCGGAAGTATGTGTAGACTACTCTATTGGATCTAATGTGTCTCAGACCGCAATTGCGTTGCCGCAGCGGCGCCGCACTTTGAAAAACCGGATGTATACACCGGGTCTAATACACACAAAAACACGGAAAGATACAGAAGACTTATAAACACCCACCGTGACTACACCTACAACTCGCAAACCCACCACGATAGCATAAAGTGGAGAATTAGTCGAGGAAAACTCTAGAGAATTGAAGAGGATGGAGAACAGTGAAATGGAGATATTGCGAGTACCGCCCCCCTTCCATTGGTTCAATTCTAAATTTGTTCATTATGAAGGTTCGACACTCGATCCAATCAAATCGTTGGGGCTGCAGCATGTTAAATCTGTCGTGGCCGCAATATTCTCACAATAGTGTGGTGTGGAAGTGTTGGAGAGTGAGGTGCCAGGTCAAGTGTTGACATGGTCATCTGACCATGGTACAAAACAACTGTTTTCATGAGATCTTTTCTTTCGGGTAAGGTAATGGTAATTTTAATTAACGTCGTACCAGAGCAACACAACGGGCTATTGACGACAGTCCGGAATCAATCCCCTAATGGAAAGATGCGAGGACAACACCACGTAATTTTGAACCACGGTCAAATGACGAGGCAACACTTGAGCTGGCTCCCCAATCTCCAAACTTCCACACCAACCCAACATGAGGACTCTTGGCCACGACAGATTTTAGGTGCATCAGCCGCCTCAACACCATACGCTTAAAAACATCCATGCCCGGACACGGATTCGAACCAGGAACCTTCCGATGTAGAGGCTAACACCTTAACCATCAGACCGGTTGGTTGGTCTTTCCTATCGGTATTAATCTCGGACCATCGCCAATAGCCCGTTGTGCCTGCTCAAGATTGACGAAAGGTCAACAAAATAAAAACGCAGCTGAAGAACCCATTTTGATCCCATCGTATTTTTGTTATAAATCCTCTTTCTTTACAGCCGGTATTGTTTGGGCTATTTCTAAAACTTCAACCAAACAGAAATATGATCCGATGAAAGTCGAAATTCCTTTTGACACTATTCCCTGGGTATTTACGCCCCATCAGCCTATTCAACATCTTCGATCCATTTTGCAAAATTTTCCTTTGTAAAGAGAGGCATGTTTCAATTACAACGCTAGCTTTCCCCCTTTGCCTAAATTAATGAATGGTTCAAATTTTCCTACCCGATCAGGCGAACTAACTTTTCTAAGCTCGAGGGAAAATAGCCGAAATCAACTAGCCGTCGTGAATAAACCTTTCCTCATTAGTGGGGGTTTGTAGAACAAATAAAAATTTCCATCTTGCGCACGAGTTCAAGCTCTCGTTCTTGTTTATTTCCAAAGCTCGTTCAATTACTCTAACTGTTTTAACTTTTTTAACATCGACCGAGTAACTTTTTCTCAAAAGCTCAACATCCTTTCTACAAAAATAAAATTTAATCAATAAATAGGTGTAATAGGGATTTATCTTTCCCCCCTCACCCAGCTTAGCAGTTTTAATTATCTCTTATAATTAACATCTTTCATTAATCTTCAAAGTTACATAAGTTACTTCGAATTAAAATGTGAAGCCTTGGCTTAACTTTTTTACTGAGACTGGGATATAAAGTGTCTCGAATAAAATAATTTGTTCGTAAAATGGGAGTTTGAAACCTTTCTAAATAAAAATCCGAAAAAGATATGAAAAGAATAATAATGAGGGAATAGCAAAACAATAAATGCAAATTATTAAGAAGTCATTGGCTTAATTTTATTCATCACATCATTGAATGTTCGCAAATATTTTAAGATTTTTAATTTACTAAATTATGCGTCAGTAAAAATCTGTTTCATTTTCGGTTAATTTTCTTTCAATTAGATTTTTGTTAAAATAAAATTAATTTTTCTGCTGGATTTAATTTTAATCACAAATAAATATACAAGTGAATTTGAATTACTTAATTTTTTATCACACGTATGAGCAGTTCAAGTATGTTCTTTGAGGTGAACATTAGATCAAGACCTTGGTATAATTTTTTTTGCAAATGGAGATGCTTTTTCTGTAAATCTAATGCAGATGGCTCTGTTTTTTTTAACATGTTTCCTGTACACATATTCCGAAAAAATGACTTGGCTACATTTTAAGGTAACTCTGTTATCAACCATAGTGGTGATACGAAAGTAAAGTGTGTAATGGTAGCCTTTGTATGTTCCCAGGGTCGGGTGCCAAAACTAGTAAAAAGCGACTGCACCGGTCGCTCTCCCGTCCCATGTCTGGAATCGAGAAACACGATAAACAACTCGGTAAACAACACGTGCACTTGGGCCCGTGAGAAAACGGAAACTTCAAAAACCTTCATTGCAGCTGCGATGTCACCAATGGGTCAAAACGAAAAACAAAACCCTCCCCAAGTGGCTGTGTCGGTCGGCAAGTGAACTGTTGATCCGATAGGATTTTTCGAGAGATGTAAGTAAAATTTTACGAGTAGCAGTCGCATCCTCTAAACTGATTTTTTGAAGCCTATCTCCTGGCTCCAAGGAGGTTAGGATGCGTCCACGACTTTTTATACTAGTACATTCTCTGTCAATAATATCCTAAATTACCATCAGTAAATATTTAATTTTAATCAGTTGTATGGCTAATTGTTCGATGATGGTACATGATCCTTAACTATTTTCATCTTCTGGACGGAAACAAAAATTCATCCTCACATTGGTTGACGAGACGGTAGAAGATGACCAATGATTCATCATGATTGGTCAACCTGACATAATAGACTGGAGATTTCACTACTTTTATCGCCTCTTTTACAAACACGCCTTAACACATCTACCCTGTCATAAGATGTTATACCGCCAAACGAGACGCTAAAATGTCAAATCGGCCAACCAATTTAATTTTTCACAGTGCAGTCACATAACCACCAGTAGACATGTTGGTCAAACTTTTTCCAGCTGTTCAGACTACTTACACGGCTACCGAGCGAGATCATTAGACAATCGGAAGTAAAATGTCCGTCTTCCGGTGGTTTGTATATGAACACTGAAAAATCCTCTCAGTATAAAGAATGCAGAAAATCATTTTCACATTTCTATGAGGACAACGTTGATGTGCAATGATAGTAAAATATGTGTTTGTATAAACATTTTCTTCTTAAACGTCTCCACACACAAGCAAGTAGTAAATACTACAAGTTCAAAGACAAGTTTCGAAACAAAGTCACTCATTTTCGCTGGTAATCATATTTAATCACTAAATAGTATCAACAAGGCTTTCACGTGTTCAATTTTGATGAGATAAGTAATTCAATTGAGAATATTTAAGACCTTGCTAAGCAAAGCGGGTTAATTATGTTGTCAAATATTTATATTAGATACACATGATGATCAAATATCAAGTTTGAGCAGAAGCGTCAAAATTTAGCTTTCAGGCAAGAAATAGTTGGCTAGATCGATATTCTTGGAAGATTTCCTGTTTCGCAAGTTAATGAGCACGCTAAGACTTCAGAACAAATGAGGGTACTTTTGTGTAGACACATTAACATAATCCCTCTTCATTATTTACCTGAGAATGTCGCTTATCTTTCACGCATCTGAAACCAGAAACATTTCACAGCTTAGAGTCAATTTTAAAGAGCATGATAATATCTCTTCATGTTATGTTGTATGGAATTTATTACAGAATTTTTGAAAAGTCATTTTAGCTATTTAAAATTTTATAAACACGTGTAATGAATAAAATGACTAGTACTAGATTCATTTGTTGGAGACTACTTGGTTTGAATCTTTGCTTTCCGTGACAATTTTCTCTTCTCTTTAAGGGCCAATTATCTCTTTACGTCTGGCGTAAGTGTGTAAACAAATACACTACCCAACAATAATGGACCGGACAGCAAGATGCGATAGTATAAGGGAAAGAATACATGCTTTAATAGGGGTATGGTCCCCCGCGTGCTGCAATTACACTAGCAACCCTTCTGGGCATACTTTCAACAAGGTTTTGATACACAGCTATGGGTATGTGTGTCTATTCCTGCTGCAAGAATGTCGCCAGCTCAGCTGTAGATTTCGGACGTGGTACCCTGGTCCGTAAGCGTCGCTCTAACGCGTCCCACAAATGTTCTATGGGGTTTAGGTCGGTACTCTGAGCTGGCCAGAGAAAACGTTTTACATCCATATCTTGATACCACTGCTTGACAGAGGCTGCAACATGACATATAGCGTTGTCGTCCTTTAAGTAACTTTCGTCGATTCCATAAAATTGCCAGATAGTAGGAAGAACCTGATTGTTCAAAATATGCCTTCATGTAGGCATCGGCGTTCAATTTACCATGAACAGCATGCAAAGGTCCCAGGCCATACCACGAAAAACACCCCCAAACAAGTAGTCGAATTTTATGCAAATCCACTGGCGTCCTGTCCATTATTGTAAGGTAGTGTAAACACTCGACTAGATAGTATGTTGAATGCTAATTCTACTGCAGAAGTGGACAGACAAAAAACAAAATGAAATAAAAACGGGCACATTCAGAGGTAAACGAGTTCTTAAGTTTCGTCTCCGTGTTAGCATTTATAAACAAGATATTTTGTAAGTATATATTGTGTTACTTGTAGCTAAAGATACCCCGTAACTAATGATGAACTAATATGGCTTATGCTCCAGTAATGTTGCTTTACAAGTACACGATGCAGATATGTTAGACTAAATACATTGACAACGGTAACTATAAAATTTTTTTATTTCACTTCGAAGTATTTATTTCTTACTTATAATCTAATACATAAATTTTATTAAAAATATTTAGTTAGAATTCAGAACATAGTACCAACACCAAAATAGTGATGATTACTACCGCCAGTTGGAAGTAATTTTGAAATGTGACAAGTTGTCGTATCCCTATCCAAATAACCATTTAACGATGAAAATTTGAGTACACTATTTGGTGACGGTTGGGTTTCGTGTTATTGAATTTTACCATTTTTTTTATTTAAAAATTTTATTTTTTAAATGTTCAATAAAATACAATCTTTTATCCTACTGTTATTTTTTTTTCAGGTTTAGCTTATTTAAAGGCTGTGTAATAAAACCAGAAGAATAGTGTGCGACATTTTACGCTGCTTTTACGAAATATTACATACAAAAGGAAAGACTAACCGACTTTTGCTTTCAAAGGTTTCAGCTGCCCATTGCATTAAATATAGCCTAATTATACTGTACATTTGGGAAAACTAGAAAACGAAATATTGCTTTGCTGGTATGTGGTTCAAAGTTTATTTAGTTAACAACCCACAATAATCATGCACAAAGGAAAACGTGACCTAGTGATTAGCCTCATTCGTAAAAAATGAAATGTTAATAGGTTGGTTTTTAAGCGAAAAGGCTATATTTGATCAGTCAGCAACTAGCACAAGACATGCAATGACGAGTGAATAGGTTGACGTACACAAAGAAAATTTCACTGACACATACAATAAATGCACCCAGAGTACGTTAGAGGAATCAAACTTTCGCATGGTCAAGAATAGGTAGTTGGATGGATAGTTAAATTTATGTCACACTAGACAACATTGGCAACTATCCATGATAAATTCCGAAGGGAAAGATTTGTGGACAACACCTAGTAATTTTGAACCGAAGTCAACAGCTGAGCACACGCTAAACGTGTACACAGTTCAGGTGTGACCTCGTCATCTGACCGTGGTTCAGAATTACATGGTGTTTTCCTCTGATATTTATCTTGGGTCTGATTGTCTCTGATATTCCTGACCGTCGCCAATAGCCCGATGTATTTTCAGTTGGACCTGAAGTAAAATACCTACCTTCTTACCAAACTCGCACACCAAGTAAACGTGAGGACATTTGAAGCCACGGCAGATTTAACGTGAATCAACTCCCACGTACGCGCCGGTGTACAGTTGGGTGGTGGTATGATCTCGCAACCCTCCAATTGCTAATCCGAGATTCTACCAACTACTTACCCACGATACCGGCCGGTTTTGTTTGCAGGATTGAAATGGTAACGGGGAGGGTGGTGTTGGTGGAGTTATTTGATAGGGGGGAAACGTGCTTTATCGCTTACCTCCATCCCGGTATTAGCTTCAATCCAAAAGATGGAAAGGGAAGGAGAGTTGGAGAGGGTGTCGTGGGTTTTACTGATGATGGGATTTTGTGAGAAAATAGAGTAACTGCTTTGCGCAAATAGAGCAATGCATGGAGGAATGTCAAGCAGAAGCACCGGTGGGCAAATATTAGTAGAGATCATCGAAGATAATCGATTCCATGAAAACGGGGCTCATGAAATACAGGGGATGGAAAATGTGAAACGCTCTATGCACTGTCATGTGATTTTCAACCATCGAAGTGGTTATTAGTAGAATTAGAGAATATTAGTAGATATCATCGAAGATAATCGATTCCATGAAAACGGGGCTCATGAAATACAGGGGATGGAAAATGTGAAACGCTTTATGCACTGTTATGTGATTTTCAACCATCGAAGTGGTTATTAGTAGAGATTATTAGTAGAATTAGAGAATATTATATAGTAGATATCATCGAAGATAATCGATTCCATGAAAACGGGGCTCATGAAATACAGGGGATGGAAAATGTGAAACGCTCTATGCACTGTCATGTGATTTTCAACCATCGAAGTGGTTATTAGTAGAATTAGAGAATATTAGTAGATATCATCGAAGATAATCGATTCCATGAAAACGGGGCTCATGAAATACAGGGGATGGAAAATGTGAAACGCTCTATGCACTGTCATGTGATTTTCAACCATCGAAGTGGTTATTAGTAGAATTAGAGAATATTAGTAGATATCATCGAAGATAATCGATTCCATGAAAACGGGGCTCATGAAATACAGGGGATGGAAAATGTGAAACGCTTTATGCACTGTTATGTGATTTTCAACCATCGAAGTGGTTATTAGTAGAGATTATTAGTAGAATTAGAGAATATTATAGTAGATATCATCGAAGATAATCGATTCCATGAAAACGGGGCTCATGAAATACAGGGGATGGAAAATGTGAAACGCTCTATGCACTGTCATGTGATTTTCAACCATCGAAGTGGTTATTAGTAGAATTAGAGAATATTAGTAGATATCATCGAAGATAATCGATTCCATGAAAACGGGGCTCATGAAATACAGGGGATGGAAAATGTGAAATGCTCTATGCACTGTCATGTGATTTTCAACCATCGAAGTGGTTATTAGTAGAATTAGAGAATATTAGTAGATATCATCGAAGATAATCGATTCCATGAAAACGGGGCTCATGAAATACAGGGGATGGAAAATGTGAAACGCTCTATGCACTGTCATGTGATTTTCAACCATCGAAGTGGTTATTAGTAGAATTAGAGAATATTAGTAGATATCATCGAAGATAATCGATTCCATGAAAACGGGGCTCATGAAATACAGGGGATGGAAAATGTGAAACGCTCTATGCACTGTCATGTGATTTTCAACCATCGAAGTGGTTATTAGTAGAATTAGAGAATATTAGTAGATATCATCGAAGATAATCGATTCCATGAAAACGGGGCTCATGAAATACAGGGGATGGAAAATGTGAAACGCTTTATGCACTGTTATGTGATTTTCAACCATCGAAGTGGTTATTAGTAGAGCTTATTAGTAGAATTAGAGAATATATATATTAGTAGATATCATCGAAGATAATCGATTCCATGAAAACGGGGCTCATGAAATACAGGGGATGGAAAATGTGAAACGCTCTATGCACTGTCATGTGATTTTCAACCATCGAAGTGGTTATTAGTAGAATTAGAGAATATTAGTAGATATCATCGAAGATAATCGATTCCATGAAAACGGGGCTCATGAAATACAGGGGATGGAAAATGTGAAACGCTCTATGCACTGTCATGTGATTTTCAACCATCGAAGTGGTTATTAGTAGAATTAGAGAATATTAGTAGATATCATCGAAGATAATCGATTCCATGAAAACGGAGCTCATGAAATACAGGGGATGGAAAATGTGAAACGCTCTATGCACTGTCATGTGATTTTCAACCATCGAAGTGGTTATTAGTAGAATTAGAGAATATTAGTAGATATCATCGAAGATAATCGATTCCATGAAAACGGGGCTCATGAAATACAGGGGATGGAAAATGTGAAACGCTCTATGCACTGTCATGTGATTTTCAACCATCGAAGTGGTTATTAGTAGAATTAGAGAATATTAGTAGATATCATCGAAGATAATCGATTCCATGAAAACGGGGCTCATGAAATACAGGGGATGGAAAATGTGAAACGCTCTATGCACTGTCATGTGATTTTCAACCATCGAAGTGGTTATTAGTAGAATTAGAGAATATTAGTAGATATCATCGAAGATAATCGATTCCATGAAAACGGGGCTCATGAAATACAGGGGATGGAAAATGTGAAACGCTTTATGCACTGTTATGTGATTTTCAACCATCGAAGTGGTTATTAGTAGAGATTATTAGTAGAATTAGAGAATATTATATAGTAGACATCATCGAAGATAATCGATTCCATGAAAACGGGGCTCATGAAATACAGGGGATGGAAAATGTGAAACGCTTTATGCACTGTTATGTGATTTTCAACCATCGAAGTGGTTATTAGTAGAGATTATTAGTAGAATTAGAGAATATTAGTAGATATCATCGAAGATAATCGATTCCATGAAAACGGGGCTCATGAAATACAGGGGATGGAAAATGTGAAACGCTCTATGCACTGTCATGTGATTTTCAACCATCGAAGTGGTTATTAGTAGAATTAGAGAATATTAGTAGATATCATCGAAGATAATCGATTCTATGAAAACGGGGCTCATGAAATACAGGGGATGGAAAATGTGAAACGCTTTATGCACTGTTATGTGATTTTCAACCATCGAAGTGGTTATTAGTAGAGATTATTAGTAGAATTAGAGATTAGTATATAGAGAATATTAGTAGAGATAATCGAAAATAATCGATTCCATGAAAACGAGGCGCATGAAATACAGGGGATGGAAAATGTGAAACGCTTTATGCACTGTTATGTGATTTTCAACCATCGAAGTGGTTATTAGTAGAGATATCCAATTCAAACGTGGGTACGTGAATTACACACCTTAATTTCAAGAAGAATTCCCTCAGAAACTGGTACTGAGGCTTGACTGCCGATATAATGAGACAGGGAGCTCGTAAGGGCTATTGCGAAACCTGTGAATTTAATACGAATATGAAATTAATTTTAATTTGTGATTTAGATATAATATAGTTTTTTTTTTTCATTTAGTAAATGTTATCAAAATACAAACGATCTTCCAACATATTTACTGTTTATCGTTTTTGGTTTGTTAGGTTAGGATCGATTCTCTAATTCATCCCCTTGGTTAACCTAGTACGTTAAAAATTCTTCATTAAGGTCATTTGTCGACGTAACCGATACACACTAAGTCAAAAAACGATTCCTAGAAAACGAATGGGAAAAAATTATAAACACTAAGTGTAGAAGTCTCTTCGAAGCTCATTTAGTAGTAAGTTAATTCACACACACGACCAGTGATAGTGGACTACATGAATTTTATTGTTGAATAATGAATCCAATCACCAAAGGACAATTCTTCTCTGTGAAGAATATAACACAAAAGGGTATTGAACACCAAGGCAAAATCCCTCATGGGTTGCGGAGCACGCTGCTAACTGTCCACACAATCAGAATACGGATACAAAAAGAAGAACGAAGTTAGCGCCTAAAAACTAAGACAATACCTGTCGTCTGTTCTGAATGTATAAAAGAACATAGTTCAGCTACTGTTACTCGTTGATACATATTTCTGTGATCCATCTAGAATATTCCATGTCGAACATTCCACCTAGAATATTCCATGCAGAACATTCCAAGCAAAATTGAATCGTGTAAGAAATAGACTACAAAAAGCGAAGAGAATGGAATGAAGGCTTCCGAATTACTTTTCAAAATTATTACGATTAAACAATAAGTTTTTCTCAAGATGAAATCTAAAAATAGAAGAAAAAATAATTTATTGAACTACAACAGTCTAATGTGATCACCACATTGTAGTCAAGAAAACCAAAAAAAAAAAAAAATTTTTAAACCTCATACTTGAAAATTTTGACAATTTGTTTCACTGCAGGCCGATTAATGAAGTATTTTTAGTCATACATTTTCGTACGAAAATTTTTATACTTTCTGGTTAGCAAATTAGTAAATTAAACTGCTTTCATTGTTCACAGTGAAATATTTCTTTTATTTTATACGTCACAGCTTTTCCGTTGTCTTCTGAAAATTATTACATTCTGTATTAATACCCAAAATCATTGTCAGTGTCCATTTTTTTTTTACGATTGACGGTTTTGACAATGACATTTTTTTCGGGTTTCCATCACAGCTGCTACTGGATCCTTGTTATACCTCACTTAAAAATAACTCAAGGGAACATTGAAATCTAAAAATAAAATTTCTTTTTAATATTGTACTTTTTATTGCAGAGATTAATAAAGATTTCGGATTTTTATAATTTTTTATAGAATTAATTATAGAAGGGGGAGGGACTTACGATCTTTAATTTATTGTAATGAATATGTGAATTTTTTTAGGTACGTAATATATATAAAATAAAATCAAGCAAAATCCTTATTTTAAAATGCTATGCGCTTTAAACTGAATTACATTAAATATTTGCGGATGGCAGATAAACGACACGGAAAACTCTATTCGTTATTCAGACTTTTTCATTCACAACCCAGTAAATATAGATTATTATTGTATTCCATTCCAGCTAGCATGGTAACTCTCCCCTTATACGTTTTTAAAGAACATGATTCAGGTTGTGAGGGTTTCCGGATTTAATTTCAAACATTTTTTTTAACACAAACTTTTAATTTCTAATAGAACGAGAAAAGATGCGCTGTAATTATTCCGAATTCAGAACGTTTATTACATATTCCTGGAATTTAAACAGCTTAATTAATTTATAGGAATTCTGAGATTCCTACAAAAACGTATGATTCCCAGGTGAAATTAAGATGTTAAAAGACATATCACCCCTAGTTTTGATTATCAATATACATTTCGAACCCTTTCAAATTAAAAATAGTATTTAATAAAAACTTTTTTGCATAGAGTAAGGTCATTGTATAAGTGCTTATGAAAGTACTCAAAGAGCTAATTGTTTAAAAAGCCTTACAAAGTGTTTTAAAGCATTAATATAGTTTCTTAATACAATTAGATACACTCTATATGTATAAATTATTCGTACGCAGTAATTATACGTAAAAAATTATATTTATACTTAAATATAATTATATTTTAATTAAAATTATAATTATATTTATACTTAAATATAATTATATTTTAATTAAAATTAAAATTATATTTATACTTAAATATAATTATATTTTAATTAAAATTATAATTATATTTATACTTACATATAATTATATTTTAATTAAAATTATAATTATATTTATACTTACATATAATTATATTTTAATTAAAATTATAATTATATTTATACAAAATATAATTATATTTTAATTAAAATTATACTTAAAATATGTTTTACAAGTATCAACCAGAAGTCTATTTTATTTCTCTATGTAAATTTTGCATCGAAATTACGAAAATGTATACATTAAAATTGTCTCACTCTTTCTAGAGACGTATTATAAAAATATTTCGAGAATTTTATGAGATCGTTTCTTAAGTACTTTGTATAAGAATACTTAGAATATGATATGTGTTTGAATAGGCATCTGCAAACTTCGTTGCATGGATTCGATCCAATTTGATGCATTATTGCATTCTTATCAGAATACTTTTTAAGTCCCACATGTTCGTAGTTATCCTACCATCTAATTTTTTCAATCACAATTCTCCACGAATGTTCGATTGATGACATTCCATCACACACGCACATAAACACCTCTCCCAAAATAGCATTCTCCATCAATTCCTTCTATGATGAACTAAACTATATATTTAAAACCCCTACCCAGTCAAAAGACAAGTGTTTTAATTTAAATTTGAATTTTAAAAAATATGAGAAGTTAAGAGGGATTTTCAGTGTAAAACAAATTAAGCGTTCTACGGAGATTTTTCTTCTACTACCTGAATTATCTGATGACGCGCATTGTGTACTTTACCTTAAAATGTCGTTTATCGTCGTTATGGCGACATTCGGCGTTTAATCTAATAGGCGTTTTCCTCTAATCAACTATTATATTTCAATTCGGAATATAATCTAGAATTTTTATGTGCGAAGTGGGCTGAAATTGCTTTTGAAAAACAAACCTACTCATGAACAGAATACGTGTTCCTCACTATTAATTGGCAAAATGGGCCACCGTATCCCAGTTGGATGAGTTGTGGATTAGCTACCGGTTATGAGTACGAAACTAAATCCAACCAAAGACTGTCGAGTACGAGGGGGCTGGTGCATGTTAAATCTTCCATGGCCTCATATGTCATCACGTTGGCGTGGTGTGGAATTTTGGAGATCGGGCTGACAGCTGAGGTGGACCGTGGATCACCATGACGAAGCGTCGTCCTCGGCCCACTCCCTTCAGAATTGATCTTGGACCGTCGTTAGAAGCTCGCCGTGCAACTCCAGTGTGACGTGAATTTAACTACCCCAAAATCGGTAAATCAATAATTTTTTAAGTTTTTTGTTCCAATGTGCTTCCACAGGAAACGATATGGTGCAATTATTTTCTTCTTTCCAGAGATGAGTGTTTGTCGTTGTTCACGAATATGGAATGTGAAAGGATTATTTAACGTAAACAAATTGGCTTACCCTGACGGGAAAGCAAGAGCTAGCAAAGAAAGTATATTTACAGAAAGAACTCGAGAAGAGAACACGAAAAGGAACATAACTCAGGGCAGATTTCCAACTGCAGGGAATCAAAACCTTATCCCTCAGAACAAAAGACGGTCTCTACAACTGAATCCAGTTGATCTAGTTTGGATTTAAGAGACTGCTTTCGAGCAGTGAAAGTAAAAGAAATAAAATAGCAAAGAGGTTCTGGCATCCGGTGCAGCAGAACACGATTGTGATTTTGAAGTCGTAAATGAAGAAGAAAGGAAATGCCTGATCTTCCCTCTTGAAATTCGACCGATTCCGGTTTTTTTTTTGTCAGCTTGGCAAAAATGGTCGAATTCTCAACGGATCTTAAATGTTTAAATTGAAGAAACGCTAAAAAAAAAAATTTGAATGTCTGCAAAAATGAATGTGGGGCATAAACAATTTTATTCCCTGCACCTGATGTATTTACATTCTTTGATAAGAAAGAATGCAACAAGAACATTTCCTTATTTTGTCACATTTCTCCTACGAATTTACAATACGGAGAACATTTCCTTACTTTGAAAAAAAGAATACTGTGTAAAGTCACATAAAGAGGTCATATTTTACTATGCAAAATAATAATAAATAGCAAAAATGTAATCATAACAAAAACTCAGATCCAAATATGTAACTGGAAAAGTTAAACAAATTAAATTCGCACTGGAGCAACACAACAGGCTATTGGTGAGAGTCAGAGATCAATCCCGAAGGGAAAGATCGAGGACAACGCCTCGTCATTTTGTACCACGGTCAGTTGACGAGGTCGACACTTCAGCTGACACCCCACTCTCCGTGCTAACGTGAGGACATTTGAAACCACGACTTATTTAACGGACGCCAGTCTCCGCTCACACGACGGTCTATGGTTGGACTGAGCTTCGAGCATGCAACCCTCCGGTTGCTAATCCGTTACTCTACTAACAGGGCTATCACGGCCCTGACCGGGAGAAAGTTATTGAAAAAGTCATTAATAGTTTGTTGATTTCATATGTTTAACATTGTTGATACAGAACGACAGAAATGTTGTATTAAAATCAAATAAAAATGTTTTTCAATTCCACCTTCGGAATGAAATAAACGGAGAATGAGCACGTAGCTTCTTTTTATTTCATCCGATCACTCGGTTTGAAGATCTCCTAGTGAAAATTACGTGGCATTGGAAGAAAGCACTCGTCTCATGATCGTATCTATAGATGATATTGGGTACGGCTTGATATTCGCAATGTTTGGGTGGCAATGCTCTTGGCGCTTTTTATGCGAACTTTTTAATGCGAAGGACGAAATTCTAAGGTTGCATCGTCATTTTAAACAAAAAATAATAAAGGAAATTTTTTTTTTTTGGAAAATAATTAGCAGAAACAGTGAAATTAGAACACCCACAGGCTTTATTATAGTTAACACCTCTGCGAACCCAAATGTAATTATCTGAAATTGCATTTTGTGCACAAAAGTGCATCGGAACGTTGCATTTTCGCACAATAATACGGATTTAATTAATCCAGATTCTTTTAGGAAATCCAAAATGGCTGTTTATCCAGACATATGAATGCAAAATAAACGATTAGCCACTCGCTCACTTAACCTTTTGACTACGGCTATAATATAACAAGCGCGATTCTTACACCTTTCAAGGTACAACTGCTGTAACGGCCGTTGCCTAAATTCTTTCTTGGCGCAATCACGGTATTACTGCGGTACAGGCCGTACAAAAGTTAAAGTTGGCCAACCACCGGAAAAAATAAACTTCAATTTTGCGAAGGAATAACCTGAAACTTATCTACAATACTCAGTATGGAAGGCATCTATATATATAATTCTCTTACGTGGCACGCAAAAAAGACGTTATTTGTTATTGCGTTTTGGCAACATTGTACGATTGTTTGTTTATCACGAAGCCTCGCGCTTCAATTGAATTTATAGCGTTATCGGACGAAATTTTATTGAAAAAAAAAAAAGAATTTTAGTCGATCTGTTGCAGTTAATAATAGAAATCAAAGAAAGCGGAGGATCTTTTCAGGGCCATTTAAAAAGGTCATTTTTAGGGCCAACAACTATAGTTCAAACAAGACGCTTGCACTATAACTTTAAACAACAAACTCAATGAAAATGCGTGGGTGGCTTGAGTGCAGGGGTAAATATACACACAAACAACATGCTGGGTATTCAATTTCCAAATCAGCGCTCACATTTAGAGTCAAGATTTGCTCAAAGTTTTCATTTGATTTCTGATTCCAGAGGTACTGTATATATCTTCTCTGAAAAACAGCAAAAAAATTTAGATTTGAATTTTTTTTTTTGGAATATTATATTTTGTAAACAATCCCTTCTGCTAGGACACATGTCTTCATTCGTTGCGAGCGAAGCGAGCACAGGTTCGCGTAGCTAACCAATGAGGATTGCGAAGCAATCCTCCAGGGGTTGGCGAGCGTTAGCGAGCAGGGGGCGGACCCCCTAGTGTTCAAATAATACAATGTAACGATTTTCAAAAGAAAATATAAGCATTGCAAACAAAAAAAATCAGTGCTTGCGCAGTCGTTTTAGAACTAAGATAACAATTCAGACGTTATTTTTGGTTTTCACTGTGCCGATCATATTACGATAAAAGAAAGTGGATGTTGCTTTGCGAAATTCGGCAACAGCTTCGATTCTTGTTACTGACACAACTCTCAAGAGCGCACGCCATGCAATCTCTAAATCTCAAGTTTCATTCCAATTTGTTGAAAACTCCGGAAATCAATATTAGGGAAGGTGCTTCTATGAGAGACCACCCGATATATATAGGTAGAGAAAAATAATCTTTCAGAGCTTCATGTCTTACACATTACTTGTATTCCACGAATTGACGAAATAGACGCACGCTCGGATCTCGTTCATTCACCACAACCTTTTCACATCAACATAATCCACCATTTTGCTCAGCCATCCACAGTTCACCACAATCCAATCGATATCGAATGCACACAGCTGTATATTGAACACATGCCTAAATATGGCTTCCAGTATTAGTTAAGTCGAATAATCCAGATTATAGGAGGAGAACATCTGGAATGAATTACTTTTGTGCCATTTGTGACAGCATATAGTGATATTACTCTCCTGATGTATAATTCATAAGTGGAACGAGGAGATTTCCAAATGGGGAGTGGAACGCCAATTTGACCCTTCCCGAGATGTATAGCCTGGTACACTGCTACGCCGTGGGGTATTCTAATCTAATTCATGTAAATAACTTAACAGATCTAGTTGTAAATTTTTCAAAGAATAATTTCTGTCCTCTTTTAAGGCCTCTTAGTGTGCATTGTTCAGAAATCTTTTCTCAGTTATATTAATCCTCAGAGTCGTTTTGACGAGATATCTCCTCCATCAAGATCTGAATTTTGCTAATGATGAGATATCTCGTTATCAATGTATTGCCATTTGTTTATGATGACGAGATCAAGATCTGGTCAATTTTCTTCTAATAACGGGAGACGGACGAGATCTTGATGAAGGAGATATCTCGTTCATCAAGATTTGGTCAGTGTTGCTGATGAAGAGGTTACTTCGCCGAAAATATAGAGCAAAATAATGTTTTTCGTCATCATTGCTATGAATGTTGTTCCACATACACACGTTTCTCATATCCACGCTTTGTAATTTCATATACATGGCACTTCTTATATTTTATATTTTTACATGTAATAATTCTATTCCCATCATAATATTATGCATCTTATGGAACATTGAAAATAATTGTGTTTATGTTGCACATTAAATTCTAATAACTTAAGATTAGGTCGCATACATTTTTAACGGCTATACACAAATCGTCATACTAATTAGCAAAACTCGTCACTCCTATATTTTAACAGAGGTTTTACGAGTTTTGCTAATTAGCATGACGATATATGACTTGCTAAACATTACACCTTAACTCACTAAATTTTATTGTATCGCCGACTTACAAGTGAAACTCACCAAGAAAAATGTAAAGTTCTGAGGAAGGGAAAAGAAAAAATGCTACTCATTGTAAATCACTAAGTGCTCCTCAAGAAGAAATCTAACCTTCAAACTAAGATACAGAGAAGAAGACCACGACATGACATTTAAATTTAAAAAATATATATATATATTTAATAAGGCCATAAAAGCCTAAGAGCTATAAAACAAGACTAAACTTTCAAAAAAAATGGTAACATCAAAAAATTGGTTTGGTAAATTATCAAAAAATTGTCAAAGAGTTTAAAATAGGAGCTTTTGAGATGATTTTGCAAGGTAACCCAAATTCCCTTGGTGTAAAATAGCATAAAGTCGTCGTTTAATTGCCTATAGATAGATTACCGCCCTGCAAGTTAAGGTTAAGAAATATTACGGTATCGCAAACGTGAGAGTTATTGTAAAATGGACTGTGAAAGTAAACACTTCTTCGAAAAAGTGCAATTATAAGCGCAAATGAGTAATGTTCTAATGCTGTTAGTTTTTAGATACTGCTTGCTTTAATGTTTGGATTACAGCCTCTAATTGATCGCAATGTTTTATTGGAGTAATGTATGAAAAAGCTTCCGCACAAGTATGACAGTGTGATTGCAGGATGATAATATCTGCATCAAAGCCGTTTTGTACAAATACTAGTATGTAGCTTTTTTCCCACACATACAAATCCATTTTATTCATATTGCATTCTACGCGTCATTCCATTCCGATTCCTTGGATCTTGCAGCGATACAAATGTATATAAAAGTTTTCCTGTGGATATAAATGAAAATCTGAAGCCATTGAGATCCCATGTCTTATGTATCGATGCTTATAGGAGGCCTATATTTCCGCAGATGCTGAGCTATAGAGGACCGGTATTATGTTTTATGTTTTTCTGTACTACTTGCCGGGACATTTTATTACTATATTTCATTTATGATTTGTGTTCGGAAGGAAAGGATCGGAAACCCTCTGAGGAAAGCAGTAAAAAATAACCGAAATGATGAACTTGTGTTCGGAAACAAAAGATGTTCGGACGAGGAAATTGCAGAATACGTATTGCATGTATAGTCGGGATATAGGTACTTTTATAAAGACAGATATTGCATCTCTCTTTTCATAAGAACTAAACTGGTTCTTCTTTATCAAAACTAAAAATCATTACTTTTAGTCCTCCCTCATGGATGTCTCTACAAGGTACCTCAATCATTAAGAAAACTGACCAAATCTTGATGGACGAGATATCTCGTCATTAGCGAAATTGATCATATCTTGATGAACGAGATATCTCGTCGAAGCTACTTGGAGGGTTAAAGAATACTGTGTAAGAGATCATGATTCAATTCTTATTAAAGGTTTTAGTAAATTGTGTTAGGTAAATCTTGTGCAAATGTGTATTATTAACTTTATACCTTTCTAAAGAATTTTCACATTTTATAAATGTTGTTGAGGTTATAGAATACTCTTCTTTTACGAATTCGGACTATTGATTCCCTTTCCGAAAAAAACAATGAGTCATTGTTAGAAATCATCTGTTTTTAGACGTAAATTGGTATCATAAAAAGTAATTCAGATTTTTGTGATCGTCTCATTCAATCTCCGGTTATCGATCTTAAATTTCCGAGAAGAGATTTTTGTTAAACTGCGTTGTATATATATAAGAAAATCAAATTCGTTGAAGCTTGCGAATTCGATTTCGTGTTTATTTCTAAAAAAAAATCGAAACCAGATAGCAAAACAAAGAATTCTTATCTGCAAAGCAAGTGCTGAATGAGGAACAATTTGACTTCATGGATCCTTAGGGAGCTATTGCAGGAAGTGGAAGGCCTCGTTACTCGCGGTTATGTGAATTACAAAAAGCAACTAAAAGTGGAAACAAGATTTATGTGACATAATTGAGGGGACGCGTACTAAAACCACGGAGGTTATAATTGTCGTCACTGGGTCAATCAATCGGGCTCTTACATTCGCGAAAGGATAAGTGACGCGGTAGCCTGGGTGAAAGAGTAGAGGATTAGCAAGTTAAATCTGTCGTGGCCTCAATTGTCCTCGCGTTGATGTGGAAGTTTGGAGAGTTGTTCTAGCTCAGTTGTTGACCTCGTCTACTGACCGTGGTTAAAAATTACGAGGTTTTGTCCACTGATCTTTCCCTTGTGTATTAATCCCGGACCGTCGCCAATATCCTGTTGTACAGCTCCAGTGTCGCGTTAATTCAACTACCTACCAAGAAAGGAAAAGCCAAAACACGCTATTTTTGAAGCTCGTTTCTAAGGAATATTCTTTGTAGGGGATGAAAAAATACGTTTGATGACGACATAAGAAATGTTGACACTTCCGTTGTTTTGTACGTAGTCCCTAAATTGATTGAATATCTCCTGTCATAATTTAAAACGATAATTTCAAATATAGTGAACGCGCAGCTACATTAAAATATGCATTAGCCTGGAAACAATACATTATTTTCATGACTTGAAACTTATCTTGACCGCCACTATTATGTGACCTTAATCCAATCGAACCTTCAACCTTCTAATGAAATAGATAAAGAATGTAGACGGAACCGCTGTCGAAGATCTCAGAAGACTTGGACTGATTGGCTACCAAGCACAAATAAGTGTTTTTCATCACGATGGTCAAGTCCTGCTTTAGGATTCGTACTTTCATCCAGGACACAACTTCGAAACGAGTGATCTGGATAGCATGTAGCTGGCCGCACATGATCCGTCTATTTGATTAGAAGCTTGATGATTCGAACTTCTTCGAACGATGATCCGAATTCGATGTTTTGCAAGCCACCTTTCACTATCAAATTCATTTAAAGTAACATCAGATCAGGTAAGTAGTTCATTAACATCACACTGGAAAAACACAACGGGCTATTGGCAACGGTCCGGTATGAATCCCGAAGGGAAAGATTCAAGCTTTAGCTCAGAGTATTCTGATTCTACAATGTACGCACTTTGAATTCTTAGATGACTCTACAGTTAAGCGGATAATTCACGTTTTATTTTATAAGCTTCTGAAAATCCACACAATCAATAAAAATACGAAATAGCACAATTTACAGAGGTCACACACACATGAAAGATATGGACATCCTTTTGCAACATTAAAAATACACTTTGGAGCAATAAGATCATTCTCCACTCTGTATAGTTTCAACCCTGGAACCAATAACATTTTACTCTGGTGCTGAAATCTGTATCTCATTCTCTTATCCATCCGTGTCCTTATATAGGGTAGGGCCATCGTAGCTAAGTGTATACGCCCACCTCGCTAACAACCTGCGAGTTATAGGTGGCACAAATTAGGTTCCTCTTTAGGTGTATTTCTCTCTTTTGTGTCAGTAAAACTTTCCTTGTGATTGCATTTACATTACTTGACATTGTCTGTCTTGTGGTTCTATGGCCCTTAGCGTAAGCTGAATGGACTATATGCTGAACCCGTGTATGGCCTTAGCGAAAGCTCTAAATATAAAAGTATGGAAAATTATAGTTCTTAGTTCCTCGATTCCTTCCTTCGATGAATCTACAAACTTTTAACTAGAACATCTCAGATAAAAATTTAAATGTTTCCATGAACGAAACGGGAATGCTTACAATAAAAGAAATTACACACATGAACCTCTATTGCGATCAGAAAACAATTAATTACATCATTAATGGATTATTTATATTGGTACAACGTTTACAGTATGAATGTCCTCAGACATATTTACATCCGACTTATGGTGTATTTTTTGAGTGCATCACCTCTTTCACTTTCATAAGACCACCACAATGGAATGTGACCGACTTTTCCCGTCGTTCCAAACACAGCACACTTTAATTTGCATTTCTATTTGGATATGTGGAGGAACCCCCTACCCGGAAGTCTCTTGACGACATAAGGAGACACGATAGCACGTGACGTATGTATTGGCTTGAGCAGATTTTCGACACATCATTCGAAACTCAGAAAGAGGTGAAATAAAGGAATTCTAGGATTATGCAACGACCAATGAATCATTTAATGCTTATCCTAAAAGCAAAAAAGAGGAACACAACTTCTTTTTTATAGAAGCCAGTCGAGGGCGATATTGCTCCATTATAATAAGGGAGGGGGGGGGACTGAATCACCAATCCTTCCACGAGAAATGAAAGTTTTGTTCTAAATATATCGGCTGGTAGAGAATTTCGATCTGCTAGAGAAGACGCTTATTGATTTATTGTGGCTCGCCTTTTTGGAATTCCCGATACTTTCACACACTAAAAAGATTTTGATACGCAGAAAGAAATTAGGCATCAAAACGGAAAGAAACGCCACAGTAAAGAAACGGGATTATGAAGTGCTTCCAATTGAAAGTTTAAAAAATGCAAGATTCAAACAAATATAAAAATGTTTGGTTGTTGCTTATACAAGTAGATGAACAGTCAGATAACAATTAGCACGAGGAGAATCGTTGATTTCCCCTCTATCTAATGATTTTAACTTGCTTTATTGTTTCTCGAAATTGTTTTTATTGAGTTTTGGATTATTTCTGTTAGTAGTAGTTAATGATGACGCTATGATAATAAAATCACACAAGGCATACGATACGAAGGCAGCGATTTTCAACCTTTTGGCGTGAATATGCCTTTAAAATTGCGGAGTTAGTGAGGGGGAAGGGGTCCACACCATGTCGAAATTCTACGATACTGGGAAAGTTTGGGCCAGTGTAACCTTGGATTGCGTGGAGTGAGGACTGAGTAAGAAGTGTCATTCGAAAGCTATTAAAGAACGCTACAGTTAATATTGTACAACAGCAGTCTCTCAAAAACAATTAATACCATACTTCACTTTAATCGTTCAAACTGTAAATTAATTGTTAAATATCCACTCAAAACAATCATTCAAACTTTCCATGTCTGCTTTATTCATTCCAGATTACAAAATTAGTCCTGTCAAAGCTATGAGGGGATATACCTCGACACAAATTAACAGTTTTTTTCCAGCTTATGGCACACAGAAACTAATTACTAAAATTCAGCTTCGCACCAAAAAAAAATTGTTATCTTGTCATATCGATGAAAAAAAATTATTTTTTCGTTTATCTTTCTATTATAAGAAAAAAATTCGGTCTTTTTCAGGTTTATTCGCTTTGTGATTGGTAGATAGCGAGTCACGTGGTAGTGAGTCTTGTGGTTCAACGGGCTAATGAATTTGGAGCACGAGCATACGATAAACAGTTATATTTTTTAATTCATTCATTCATAAAGTTTGAGAGTACGAGCTAGAAACAGAGAGAACTAGCTAGGACTAGAGTTTTAAGAACCAGCAAATTCGGTCACCGTTTCCATAGCAACAGTCGAATATGAAAATCTAAAAAAGTACTTTTGCAACACGGATCAGCTAAAACATTTAAAATTTTGATGAGATTTCCTCTGAATTTTAACAATATGTTATTTATTTCACAGTTTCCTTTTTTATGTGGAAATGAGATGCTTTGTTCTTGACATTTTTAAAAACATTTTGTTTTTTTTGACGTATATTTCCGTGTACAGGCCGAGAATGTTTGGAACGTTTTCTAAAGCTAAAGCACGGGAGTCGGCTTAGATACAGATCAGCTAATCTAGCAAAAAAAGTAGATAATTTTCCGTTACTCGGCCGATTGCGATAGATATCGCAATGGTAAGGAAGGGAACCTTCAATTACAGACGTACTAGAGGTCTGGAATCAATCCAGCAGCGATCCAAATGGGGATGGATTGTGAAGCAAACCCCTCCCCCTCATTGTTGAAAAGTATAGTTCGCTAAGCGATCTAAATATGATTGCTTAGCTATCATCGGGGGTTGACGAGCGATAGCGAGCAGGGGGCGGAGCCCCCTAGTGTGTCTAGAAAAATAGGTATTGTTTTTTGATTGCAGTAATAAAGATAACTTTCCACTCATGCACCAAAAACTATTTATTAAAAAAATACCAAAATTTATCTTTACTTCGAAATTAGTAAGCACACACATTTGTCAAAACTTTGAAACAAAACCCGTTTATTAATTAAATCTTATAGAATTGAACCATAATATTACATATGTTCAATTTATTCATGATCCCTAAGAAACACCGACTAAAAATTGCTGCCATAGGTGATTACTAGGGCAGCTTTTTTGTTGCAGTAAAAATAGGAAAAGTTGCATTTATCATTATCTAAAGTTGCATTTATGGAAACAAAGTTGCATTTATGGAAACAAAGTTGCATTTATGGAAACAAAGTTGCATTTATTTTTGATTCACTAAATTCTATAATAAATAATTCGTAGAAAATGAAAAAAATTCTAAATATATTGACAATTTTAGTCGTGTACACCAGTGTTATAATACATACTGAAAT